>OZ026528.1:41870695-42498839 GCA_964019695.1 Loripinus fragilis
TATGATGTTGGAAGATTCTATATTAATGCCGAATGAATCTATGACTAGTAACTACGAATACAGTATGACGGTTGATTACATGTACTTGTTACTATAAAGCAGGTACCAGGGCGTGTAAGACGTCTAATATTATCCATTTTACGTTTAAATCTACTACAAGTTTGTTTGTTTGTTTGTTCGTTTTGTTGCTTTAAGTCAACAGCTATGGTCATGGCGGGACGGTCAGTTCACCTAACCACACTTTTTTACTACAAGTAAATCAAAGTGTGTTTATGTATCCGAATTTCAAACGAACTTTTTTTTAAATGTTTAAATATGCGACAATTATGTGCTATGCTATGCTATGTGCTACGTGTATTCATTATTTATACACTCGGTTATAAAGCAAAATGATGTCCTATGTTGACTGCTTGCAATTTGTAATCCATCGAACCGTTTGATGAATCTAACATGTTATTTTAGGTTTTATTTATAAACATCTCTCTTCCAGTATGTATATTTTTCAGGCATGGATAGTAAACACTTTTATCTGATCCATCTTACAATTGCTGTATTGTGCATAGTACCAGCTTGTTTAGGGATAGGACAGACCCAGTTCCCGTACAGCTTATGGCAACCGGCAGAACCGTATTGTCCACCAGAAGTTGAAGTAAGTCACAAAGTTCATTTACATGACACACATTTAGATGCAACTGAAAATGCAATCATGCCCCTATACAAAATTAGTTCAATAACTAATGAGCTAGGTCATTGAATTGATATTTATTGAATATGCGAGCAGCAAAGTTTCAGATGAGCCTTTATTGTTCTGGCGCACAAAGAAGGGACATCATCGAAATTTCATGCCAAGGTTTGGCATGAAATTTTGATGATCTCCCTTATTTGTGGGGCTCATCTGAAACGAAGTATTGCAAAACATTTTGGAGTGTACTACCAACTTCCTAAATAGTGAAAGAATGAAAGCTTCTAAACTATCGTTAGAATAAAAAAAAACATGAATGCGACGTGTGCGCCTAGCACTGGCTGACACCCTAACCATGCTACCGAGGCTTCTCCAGTAAACGATACTCAAGTACCGCCGCCAGTCCGTTTAGGAGTTCTTTAACTTAAAATTGTTTACTGTGCAGAATTATGATATCTCTTAGTATGTAGCGGCTACACTTGTCTTTTTCAAACACTATGAAAACATAATCTATATAAAAAGGTTGACTTTCGTGAAAATTAAATCCCATTCTGAACTTCCTCGGCCAATTATGAGGAAGCCGCTTCGGGTGTACTTCACGTAACGTAATGATGATGTCATATTAATAGGAATAAACAATTATTCATAGAAACAGGTAAATAACCTGTAAAAATTGTACCCATTACTTAAGATAGTAGAAAGGAAGATGCTATAATGATATGTTATGGAAAAGTAAAAACTGTATTTAACCTGTTGGGTAATTGGAATAATCAATTGTAATAGGACTGACCCCACCTGATACTGAACTACTTTTTCTTTCGCCAATTCTGACTAACGAAACTCAGTATTTTCATACATACATCCGAGGCTTGATTCTCAAATTGGGCAAAGATTTTTCAAATGTTATTGCATTGCAGATTTGTTTTTGTTATACACTCAGAAAAACCATTGAAGGATATTTAGATCTAGTTCCATTTCTTAATTTCAATGCAATATAAACTTTACTTATAATTCACGCATTTTATTGTTACAGATATCTGAAATCAAAATGGATGCTTGATTTCAGTCACTCTTAGATGGTTAAAGTACATTACACTTCCAAATGGTGCAACCCTCTATAATGAAAAGTCACAAACATTCAAAACTGATTGAAACCCTTTTTTGTCGTTTATATTCCATAGTGACTGGCCCAAAATCATTGCTAGCTCTCCACCAAGAGTACGACACCTTATTTGTTATTGTTGTCAGGGTTAGGCCACCAATTTTTGGTCAGATTGGCTGAGGTATGGCATATCTGTGCATTTTTGTTGAAAAATTTGTTGCGTTATTAGGAGTAATTGCTGATAATTGGTGTGAACTCTTGCCTGTGTCCGGAATTAGAACACAAGCAATGACAATTTAGGTAAAGGTTGTAGAAAAAATAGATAAATATGAACGCTAATTTTTTTATTGTGAACTTTGGGTAAAGAGGGTGGGTACATTTGGTGTGGTACTGTATCGTAAATAATGACCCGTAAATTTTACTTTGCATTTTTGGTAGTTCTATCAGATACAAAGAGTTTTTATATCCTTCATTTGTTTTTCTGAGTATATTATGAGCGAGACTCCATGCTGCCTCCGGATTAAGATGTTTTCTCGCACCCCTTCATATAGTATATATATTTCGCATGTAATTCGTTTTGCAAATGTTCCAATGTTAGTTATTTTAACAACTCATGACTCTAATCTGCTGCAACAGGGCTATTGATATAATAATCTCTGAATTCTACTAAAGACACTCAGCGTTAATCGTGATGCATAATTGTGGCTTTAAAACTTCTGCAACAATGCATTTCAGAGCCAGTATTCTATAAATAGTTGGTTTATATAAGAATCGTTGGAAATCACTCTTTTCATATTCAGTTTAAAAATATCATCAAGCATTATAGGATAAAGCATGGCTATTAATGGAGTAGTCCACACGCCTGGTTATAAACCCAATCACTGTTTGTGGTTCTGTTGTTGTTAAGTGTTACTCCCTTTGTGGGATCCTGTAATTGTTCTATGTTTTGTTGTGCGTTACTTTGTGCCCATTATAGTTTTGCAATCATCTTCATGGGGAAGAGAGAGCTGGTTGGTTGGTTTTTTTGTCTTCCTGATGTCTCGTGATTGCTGTTGCTCTTTCTCCAGTGCCACGGGTTTGTCTGCAGTTTGTGATTGTAGAATTTCCTCTTACTATTTTTTATTGTTCTGGTTTACTCTTAAATTGCAAGACGGTGTGTCAGGCCACAGATTCAATGACGATACTGACTTAAATTGTTAATGGGTAGATCGGTTCCTAATATTTTAGGCTTTGGCCCACAGTGGCTCACCTGGAGGGTTTCTTTTAGCTCGGCCCGTTTTATTTGTTTTAGTTTCATCACATATTTTCATTGATTTGGTTGTGTCCCTGCGATGATACATTGCATAAGGTATGAGGCCCCCATGCGAGCTAAACTCGTTTTGTGTTTTTACAACAGCAGAATCTAATGTGAGGATTTGGTCAGTAAAATTAAATTAAGCCCCCAGTGGCTTTGACTTCTGCCTGTTTTAAGGGGGTGGTTCGCGTGATGTTTATTCATTGCTTGTTGTTACTCCTATTATTTGTGGGAGTATAGTGTTAGGTCGTAAGATACGCTGCATAAATGATGGAAAAGTAACATTTGTTGAAAAACTTGGGTTAACTTTGGTGAAGGTTGTCGTCGAATGTTGCGATTCACTCCAATTCTTATGACATTTTCCTTATACTAATATGAGCAGACTAAAGATCAAAATGCTAAAATGCTTAACAAAAGCTTGGTTTTACTATTTCATTGGTACTAAATTATAGCCTAAACTACCAATAATTTATCCAGATCTGGAATATGCCCAGGTCAAATGAGTTTTCCAATTTGGCCTATCTTTCTAAATTCCTATTTGGACAGCGACATATACAATAATTCGCACGTAGACAGAAATTATTTTTTTCTGACCTATTAAAATAATGTCTTAATAATATATTTGTCATACTGTTGTCTCATTTTGATCAATGTGGGTAACATGCATAATCTAAAAGTAAGACCCTAGAAATATGGAAACTATCCTTGATTGATTTGCAAATATGATGCAGCGACTCCTTATACTTTTTCAGGAAGACTGTGACCCAGAACATGAGAAGTACCGTAGAGCCGATGGAACCTGTAACAATCTGCAGAATCCAATTTATGGTGCGAAGGAGGCACCTCAAATCAGATATCTGCCATCAGATTTTGACGACGGTGAGTAAGCAAATTGGGGACAAACTTACTGTTGTACGCCTTTGGTTAACGATTATGACAAGGTAAAGCCGCACTCACAGATCACAGACCAACCCACGACAGCATGAGGAAGAGATATGAGCCAGTGTATGAGATTTCCAACAATATAGCATTTTGACATGTGTAAACTCGGACGAACCTCTGCAGTCTGCTTTTAAGCTTAGAAACTCAGAATGGTGTTCAGTCAGTAGCTTAACAACCATAAAATACTCAAGCGACTAGCAAAGAGTCTGATCAGACTACGCGTATGCGCAGGCTGATCTGAGGCTATGCTTGTCGCACATACCACATTGTTTGAAATATCATGCACTGGCTCATATTTCATCACACTTCAATACACTAATACACAGGACACAAAGGGATGCCCAGTGTGATGTCATCCTAATTAAACAAAACTATAACACAGCTTAAACGAGAGACGCAAAACAAACATAACCCACCTTCCTTCCTGAACTCTTCCAGGCTAGATACTTGACCCTTCTGATGTTTCAGTGAAGACATTGGAATTGAAAAATTAAGGAGTTTCCTTCATTTGGTGGTTTCTGAGAAAACTATGCATTAATATATTGATGGTACTCCACTATTAGTGTCATTAATGCTGAAAGGACAAAGGTCAACCGTGACCATTGGATTTTTAAAGCCATTGTCTCATTTGGTTTAGCATATACATGTAAAGTAAGAATAAAGAGTTTGGCATCAACAATATTAAAAAAATCGACTTTCCATTTTTTCCAATGTATATGCATTCGGAAGCAAATTTGACCTTGATGTTAAGTAGGTCAAGATCAACCTAGAATCATCATTTGAACACACTTGGTAGGTCCTACATACCAAATGTTACATATCAAGTCCCAAGGTAATTGGTCTTCTAGTTTTGGAGAAGAAGATTTTTAAAGGGGTTTTACCATATATGGGTATGTCAGCCATCTTGGTCATGTAACCAAAACAATTTGTATAATTTTTTGCTAACCTACCATACTTCACTATAGTGTAGAATTTATTATTTTTATCCTTTGATATCATGGATTTCATTGTGGAACTTTGAAACTATTAGAGGGTCACTGATGAAGCTTAAATGGCCGAAACTAGTTAGTCTGGCCCAGAAAATTTGCACACTCTAGTTTCAGTTCTTTGGTGAATTCTTTGCTTCCAAAAGATAATATTTTTAAGAACATACTCATATGGTAGATGGATAGACGACAGACGCCAATGTCATTGGTATACTACATGCTCACATCGGAGCACATCAGGTGAGCTGAAAGCATCGTGCTAATTAATAGTTGTAAAGAACTTGCTCATAGAATGGATCACAATACCCAAAATTGTTAAATTTGAGCTCTCGCTGACTGCAACCAACCTAGATGACTGTCCTGGTTGAGAACAGCGGTTCTCTAACGCGGTGCTAGTAGGACAAATTTGAGAGAAAGTTTTTTTTATCGAAACAATTATATCCAATGCCAAGTGAGGAAATGATAGCGATTCTGTGCCAAGCTTGGATTCACAGAAATTTAGCTTGCTAGAAAAACCTTCCCAGAGGGTACCCGTTTATGTGTTCCTATGAAATGAATCACGTGTTTCTTTCTTCCACATTTTAAAATTTTGATCTGTTCCGCATGCAAGCTTTATTCCGCTGTTTATCAGATTTATAAATAATTTTCTAACTTGTCAAGTTGTTTTACTAAATAAGTAGCCCTTTCTGTAGTTTTCTCCAAACGTAGATTTATTTATACCGGGCAGCATTTAATTTGCATCAAGCTAAAACAATAAAATACTTGGAAACAGACACAGTAAAGCATGTTTAGGTGACTACCTCTATTAAACGAGCATGTAATCAGGTACCGCAAAAGGCAAATACATTGAAAGTACCTCTATTAAGCAAGCATCTGTTTTCAATGTTTAAATTCGTAAAGATAAGCATTTAAAAAAATAAAATAAACCTGACATTACTAATCAACTCCTCTCAGCTAACCTTATTTGAGGCTGCTAGCTGTCACCTAGTTGGAGGTTGCTAGCTGTAAAAGTTTTCGAAGATCTTTATTACAAGTTTTCACTGTCCAAATTTGTAAAGGGCAATAACTCGAGAAAGAAAAAAACTTTATAAATCACCATTTAATCCACTTATTATCCTCTATCAGCTGGCCAAGTGTGTAACTCCTAGCTATAATTTTAAGATATCTCATACTCACCCTTTAAAAGGGGCATGACCCTGCAAAGGGAGATAATTCAGACTAAAATGACGGATCAGCTATTTCTTGTATGGAATTCAAGATTCAAACAAACCTTTTTTTGAACGGATGCACGAACAAAAGGACGCACGCACGCACAAGTAATATGCCTCTTCAACTTTTTTTTAAATGTTGTTGGCATAAAAAGTGAGAACCGACATTCCGACAACATTTGAGTCTGTTCATAAAATGAATGCACCCAGTGTATACTGTACAAGTCTTTTTATTTCATTGTTGATCTAAAAAGCTGACTATTACTGTATGGACTTGTCATGAAATGGAAATTGATCTATTACATGTTTAGTTGTATGAAATGTTTATTTTTTGCATGTTTTCATTAGTTCTAAATATGACTTTCACGTTGAAGCTGAAATAATGATAGCTAAAACCTGAGAAATGTCAAAAATTATCTACGCCGATTCTTATCTTATGGCGCGAAAGATCTTCCGTGGGGATATTTTTTGATCCCATATCCCACTATTAAGGTAGCACAGTACTATTATTGTTTTTCGCGTGACACTTGGCAATTTGGGGGCGCAGGAATATGATATTTTTGCGTTCTGCCTTGAATTTTCACGGGATTCCCAAAGTCCCGAACCCTATAAAAAGCTCTGTCAGATAATTAAGTTCTATTAAACGTTTGGACTACCTCCATTGACTGCATAGATTCCCTATAAAAACAAACAAGTATAATCTTTCACAAAAAGCATGAACTACGCTAAGCATATTTAAAATTGTTTTTCGAAACCAGTCATATTTTACGCAAAGGGGAAAGAAGGTTTGTGGCAGACCAGGACATGGGATGTCACAAACAGATAGGCAGACAGAAACTCTGACCGACCCCAGGGGATTGGGCACTCTGATAAGTTTATAAAAAGAAATACAGCAACCACATGGGTGACAAAAAAGAAAACAGGCAACCAAGCACGCTCTTAGACGCACGCACGCATTCGCACATGCATACAGAGAGACAGACAGTCACAATTACCTAACCGTTTGAGTTCACAGCCCTCGGGTGGTCCAAATCACTGCCACATGTTTTCTTTGTATTGACAAGTTCGGGACGTTTTGACATTGGGACGTTTAAGAACCTAGCTAGTTGTTCAACAACAGCGGATTTTTACAATACAAATCTATTCAATTTCGGTAAATAACAATCTTCCGAATATACCTGTTGGTTCTTTTAAATTCATTAGGGTTAGTTAGATCACATGATTGTCACAAGTCGCACCGTTCTAAAATGGTGGCAATCATTAGATAATCAACGTGGACCATAAACCAAATTTTTTTTCTGAACTCAACTGACTGAAAACCAAACAAAGAATATTCAGCAATCCTTAAAAGTCAACAAATTAATGTTTTTCTTTTCTTTCCGTGAGTGTTCTATTCCGTCAGACAATCGGCACACCACCTTTCGGTGTATGAGTGTTATTAATACAAGTATCTAAACTAATCTGCTGGACTGTAAAACACTAAATTCACAAATATATACAGGTCCTTGTGGTAGTTTTAAGTTTTTTTCTTTAAATTTCTCACGTTGCTCATATCAAACATGTCTTCTTTCACTTCGTCTTATATCTTTTTTGAAGATATTTCTTGTTAACCCATATAAGCATGGCGTCCTTTTTGTGGGACATCGGCAAAAAGTCCAAAACCAGATCAGACGCCGCAAAACGTGGCATCTGATCAGGTTCTCTACTATTTGCTTACAGAAGTTTCTTTTAAAATTTGAATAAAAATGAAATATACCACCCGAAGACCCTAAGAATGGAAATGGACTTTTCCAATTGATGAGTATGGGAAAATACATTCGGCATAAGTGGATTAAAGGCGTCTTCATACAAAGCAATAAGTACCTTATTCTCATTTGATTGTCTTAGTACTGATTGAATTATTCATTCATATTCTTGTTAACCCATTTAAGCCGAATGAAATATACAACCCTATCAGTAGGACGAGCCCATTTCCAGTTTAAGGGGTATTGGGTGGTATTTGTCATTTGTATTCGAATTTTATTAAAATATTCTGTAAGCTAAATAGTGGAGACCCTAATTAGAAGCAGCGTTCTGCGGCGTCTGATCTGGGTCTGCACTTTTAGCATATGTACTACAAAAACGCTAGGCTTTTATGGGTTAAAGTAATGTGTATTTCTCACCCTGTTATCATTCTGCATCAGGTATATCATCGCCAAGGTCCACTGGTGTCGATGGGCAGCCTCTCGAAGGAACTAGATTTATAAGCACTCAATTATTCAGGGGGAACAATCCTACAGATGATAGGCACACAACTTGGGTAATGCAGTGGGGTCAGTTTCTTGATCATGACGTAACTAGAACTGAGATACAACAAGGTATGTGTTTAATTGATTTTCATTAACACTTATCAAGTGCAATTATATTTTTGGAAGAGAGAGAGAGAGAGAGAGAGAGAGAGAGAGAGAGAGAGAGAGAGAGAGAGAGAGAGAGAGAGAGACGTGTTGTAGTCTATCTTTGTACCCTTACTTACTTAGAATTATTGAATATATACTCAAGGAATAAAAATTCGCAACAGACAAAAAATATTTTTGCGTAGTTATATGATGTTTTGATTAACGTAAGAAAGGCAGAAAGGATCAGGAATCGATACAATAAAGTACCACACCTGTCCCAGGATACCAAATGGGAAAGTAACAAAATCACAATAACATCGCAAACAAGAGCCAAGAGGTCAGCGCTTTCCCTCAGAAGACCACAAGACAGCAATTAACAGACGCGAAAGCATGACAAACACAAAGTAAGAAAGAGGGCAAAGATCAGAAATCGAGACAATCAAGCACCACACCTGAAGTACCGCCTTAGAACGGTCAGTAAAAATATTTTACTGGAGGGCTTTACCCAGTTTCACGGCGCGCCATCCTCACCCTTAGTTCAGATGTGAATCAAGACACATAGATATTTGGTTTGCATGAAAGACCTTTAACTTATCAATGCATCATCTCCCAGAACATATAAGTCAAGATATAAAAAGGAGATACAGCAAAGATAAGGACTCAACAGTACATAAAACTGAATACCAGAGCAAAATAAGTCCAACAGGCCTGACAACAGCCAAAGCATCAGACCACTACCATCTCACCAATAGATAAGTCTTTAAGTCGGAACCGTCATAAAGTCTGCAGTCCGACCCGGCATCGTGCAATTAAAGAGGAATGTAAAGTTGCCAACCGTGACTGGGTTGACCACAAAGCATGCAGTCTGTTGCAATACATTAATGTTATAGCCAATCTTTTTATAATGGGAAATTATTTTATTAACTGAGCTGAGAGCCAACAATCTTCTTCAATTTATACACCAAGTCACCATAGAATTCAGGTTCCGAAAATCCTTGGCACAAGAGAGATTTAAGTCCAGCTTGAAATTTAGATATCAAATCATAGCATTGTCTTTAAAATTTAGAAAATGTTTTGTGAAGTTTATGATACTGATAGCCTATTTTAGAAGTTTCTGAGTTAACAATTTCAGAACTTACTATTAATGGCACGCACTTTACTTTACGGTAAAATTAATGCCACAAGATGTAAACACTTTAATAAAAAAACGTAAAATTGTGACGTGGACGTCAGAACGAAGATCATAAAACCGAATTTTCTTCATGATTTGTAACATGGCGTCGACTCCACAATGTGCAAAGAAAGGAAGCATCGTATCACGCGGAAATAACAGTCAAATATTGCTTCAAAACCAGCTACTGGAATGCAATGATATACAATCACAACGAAGAAGCATTTAACGTCACATTGGTGCATTACGGGGTTTATAAAAGGACATGCTTTGCCCGCAATAGTTACCTTGAAGAACCCATAGATTTGTGTTAAAGAGACGTTACACTGACGTTAGTCAAACTGAACGCAGCACAAATTTGCAAATGAAACAAACTGTTATATACGGGAAGTAAGCATTAAACTTGCTAACTATCTCATCTGAAAAATGCGTTTACATTATGGGTGCCTTTAAAGTGCAGAATAATGAATTTTGACGTCATACCACACATTTAATTGACGTTTAATATTCTAAAGTCATAAGTCTTGCAGTAAATGTGCTTTTATTGAATAAAACTCAAGAGGAATAGAATCTTACCGCAAATAATGCAATATTTGGCCCTGACGTTAATTACGTTAAGCGTTTGAAATCGTAATGTAAGGGTGCAAGCTGATTATTTCCTGGATCCCCGATGACAAATATCAAACACAATAGCTCACATTGAGCCAAATACACAATTATCTCTGCATATTTACTGACAAATCTTAGAGAGAACAACAATAATAAATGATTCAGTTTAAATATTGCAACAATCGTATGTATTTAATGGACTTCAAATGACATCAAATAAGCAATGCCTCTCTTAAATGATACCAAAAAACAAACAATGCCCCACTATAATCCTAGATGATCTTAGCTGTTGATGCGACTATAAACATCAATCTACATGTTTAGTGTATATGTGGTGTGTGTGTGTGTGCAAATGGTCTGAAGACATTAACACGATCTGTAAGTGAGATGTTTTGATGTGCACTATATTTAGTTTATCTGAAGCGAAGCTCCATACAAGTTTATGGTATGACATCTTGTCAATCCCACGTCCTTCATCAAGAACCATTTGTGAAATTTTAGTATAGGGCATTTTGGGAAAAATTCAAGTGAAATTATTTTAAACTCAGATGTCGTTTAAAGGGTTTCTAAAATTTGGAAAAGTGGTTTAATAGCTTGAATAGGCATCCCCTCCTAGGATATGTCTATTCAAGCTATTTCTTATCTACAGCTCTGACAGCCCATACATTTGTGGAGCGGAACCATTTCCCTATCTTGGTGGATTGCATAATAAGAAACATTTCTGTATTTTTTGTTTGAATTTAGAACAGTGGCTCAAGGGACAATATTGCTTTGATATCTGATATTCACGTATACAACTCTGGTGGACCATAAATTCGGCTGTTCAATTTTGGTAGAGTGCATAATAAGAAGTATTCCTGTAAAAATAATTTGAATTTGGAACATGAATTCAGGAGATAATGTTTAGAAAATTTCTTATCTAAAGAAGAAAGTTTACACAAGATGGAAGACGCACAATGCACGGCGCGAATAGCTTACGTTGAGCCTTGATCTCTGGTGAGCTAAAATGAGTTTTACCAGGTATTGCCACAGTTCTACACTGCAGACCAACCCTCATCACCATGGGTTAGAGCACAAAAAACTAACAGGAAGGCAATTAAAATTTAGCGACATTTTCTCTCTTTCTAAGTGAGATGCTTGCAAACGTGCAATGTATTATTGTCAAGCGCAAATCCTGATATTTCAGATCTACTTTGATATTCAAATTGCTAAAATCTTTCCGTTAAAATTCCCAAGATGGCCATCATATAACATCTCCCCATACACTGTATTAGATTAAAAAGTAGCCTCTGATATACTTGGAGATTCAGAATGGTTAAAAGTGCTTTGAGTCTTTAACTTTGTTTCATCTCTTTTTATATTTATTTGTGTACTAGAATGTACTAGTAGATGATACATCGATAAGTTATGGATCTTTTATGCAAACCAAACATCGCTGTGTCTTGATCCACATCAGAAATAAGGATGTTGATACCGTCAAATACTGTTTAAGCCTTCTCAGTGTGTTAAAGGCTTCTTTTGTGGATTGTGTTTGTTATTTGTGTTTCAAGTTTATCTTTGTCGTTATGATTTGTCTGTTCCTTGCGGCCTTGTCGTCACCTGCTAGGAAAGGGCTGACCTCTTGGCTCTCTGGTATATGATTTTTTCTTGTGTTTTTGTCACTTTTTCAATATAGTTTCTTAGTCAGGTCTGGTACTTGACTGTATCGATTCAAAATCTTTGTCTTCTTCCTTACTTTCATAACCTGGTTTAGTACAATGAAATTAAGACAACAAATAATAAAAGGGTTCTTATTTAGATAATGGCAGGTTCAGGCGATTGCACCCTTTTGGCTTTATTAACTTTAATAACTATCTACCATATGATTGCTAATGCGTCATACATGTATCTGCTATTCGATAAGTGCAGAACATACCAGAATGGTCAAAAGTAAATCTGAGAAGGCATGCTACCTTGATGCCTCCCACAAAGTTGTGGTTTGATGAAAGATAAGAATTGGGTGAGATGCTGCTTGCAGGCTCTTAAGGTGGTTGCCTCGGTATCTTGGATAAACGATACGAACAACTTAATAAGTGCTAAATGTTTATGTTGCCGCAAAGCCCCACACGAATTAACTTATGGTGGCCATCTTCGTTATTATCTCTGAAAAGAGTCTAGCAAACCTACATACATTTAAATTGCCCTCGTGTCTCACACCAAATTTCTTGTTTGTTTTTAAACTGTGTACTATGTTTTGTTTCTTCAAAGAAAAAAGAAATGTGAAGAAACTTATTTAAGAAACGTATTTACCAGTTTACCTGCATTCATATATTTCAGGGCTTGACTGTTGCGATATGAACAATGGAGAAAACCGGTAAGTCTGATTAACACACACACACACGCACGCACGCACACTGATTACTGTTTTCAAAATGATTGCAAAACTAGGAATGTCATCATGAGATCGACGTGATTCTAACATTACCAGTAACTAAGTTAAACCCTGATCACCCCTACACAAAACATGGAGAACTTTAAACCAAGAACCTAAATCAATGGTCCACAATAAAATGTTTAATCACAATTGTGTTGTACTACAGTGTATAGTTGGAACAGCATAGAAGAATTTAGTTCTTATCACATAGTTTGAGCAGTAAAGGTCTGACGAGCCTGTCCATACCTACCACCTCACCAAAATTTCCACTTTCCGCAAACACCAAGTATTGAAGAAGAAGAAGATTCAGACCAAACTTTAGACTAGAGAAAAGAGAGCAAGTATCTTCTCTTTAACCGTCTTCCTTGTGTGTTTTGACAGACAGTCAGTTAAGTGCCGTAATGTAGACGTTCCCTGTTGAGATTTGATCCATATTTGATAAAAATAAAGCATTGCCCCTGAATTTCATCAAAGTATGGACACATATTTGATAAACAATACAGAAAAGAACTGAAATGTGCCATTTCTGCTCTGAATCAAATGCTCTCCAAATTTAATTGGAATTTAGTTGTACACCAGACAATTCAGCTCAAGTCAATCAGATTTTTTTCAAGTATATATTTTGGAATAGTATTGTTTTTAACTATTTTCTTTGATTTTAGTCCAGAATGTCTACCCATCCCGGTTCCAGTTGGAGATCCCTTCTTTATGTCACAGCGTTGCATAGATTTCCGGCGATCTGTACCTGCTGATACAAATGGATGTTCAGGTAATACAGTCTTCTTATAACAGCAAAAGTAAAGAAAATTATGAGAATATATACTGAACAAAAAAGAAATTTTACAGTTTTCTGCTCATAATGCTGGACTGTATGTTTTATTGTACAGCGAAATAACCTAACTTTTGAGTAGTACTATGCATGATAAAGGCTTATATGTATATTTCACATATTGGCAGAAGAGCACCAGAAGCAAACTTTTTGTTCAGATTTTACATATTTAGATTAAAAGTAAGTGAGTAAAACATTTGACCAATATCCAATTGCATACACCAACCAACAAGTATTGCAATCAAGATCTTATCTTTAAGATGTAAATTATTGACCAGTATATATTTAAATCATACTTCATACAACCTACATGACTTGTTACAATACGGATTTTCGAAAAGTGCCCATCATATTTAAAATGGCATATCATGTGAGTTGCCAATCATGATGTACTCATGTTTATGTAAGCATACAACCAGTGTCCATTCCAATAAAATAAGCAGCAAGAAATGCTTTTAAGGATCTTTCTCTATATGTGTACATGGGTTATTTACAAACCGATTTATGTCTTCTATGTTAAGTCACAAATCCATGAGGACGTTGCAATACAGATATGAATTATGTTATTGTAAATACGTGCTCTATTTTTATGAGGGACATATTTTAAGTGGGTAGAATTGTAGATTTATCGTAACCAGCGAAATTTAATACATACATGATTGAAAAGATTGTGTTATTATCTTTATATGCAATCTTAAACTTTACAAAAAGTATTACTTTAATGATTTCTAAGAGACCAAGATATACCTCTACACTATTAGATTTCCAGTTGTGGCTTCTAAACTTTTGGCTGCAAACAGAAGATACCCTGTGTTTCAATTTTCTATGGCTTTCATGGCGTATTCCCAAAACAAAAAGTATTTGCATATGGATTGTAAATTAGGAACTTATTTAACTTGTATAGTAGGAATATAACATTTTATTTAAAGGTATTACAAATCGAAGTAAGATACAGGCTTTTGATTGTGAGTTGATATTCTTACGTTAGATGTAAAAGTAAGTAAGGGTACAAAGATCGGGAATCGATACAATCAAGTACCACACCTGACCCAGGATACCAATGGAAAGTGACACACTCACAGTTGGACACCACTAACGAGAGCCAACAGGTCAGCCCTTTCCCAGCAGGTGACCACAAAGCACATATAAACAGCCAGTGTAAAGTCTTATTTTTTGTTTCTCATGAAGATGGTTTCTTGATGGGGAAGAGAGAGCTGGTTGCTTTGCTTAATTTGTCTTCCTGGTGTCTCTTGATGGTTGAGCGGCTCTTCCTCGCTGTGCCACGGCGTTGACTGCGGTTTGTGATTGTTGTATTTCCTGATCATACTAACTTACTATTTTTATGGAAGCTTTCATCTATAAACAGAATAAATACTTAAATGAACTGCAGATTTGCTCAAATCTCTTTGTTCATAACTGATGTCATGAAACGTTACTACACTTAAAATTGCAACAAAAACTGTTTTATGCCCCTGAACAGGTGTTTATATCACTGCAATAAGAAAATATGCACATCTGATTCTTTCCCATCTTGGGTTAATCTGTCTGTCTGGCCTATTTTTTTTTCAAAAGGAGAGTATAGACACCATATGAAGTTGCCAGGTTTTTATTGATATATCAAAATAATTGCAGAGGAATTACCACATATGTTATGGCTTATACAAAACCAGAAGAAATTTTTAAATCTGTTCATAATAATAATTTTAACATAAACTTATATGAACCAGCACTTGACTGTGATTAATTTTGTGTCTTGATTATGGGAGAGCCAACATCAGGTTTATTTTTAGTTGTACTTGTCATTACCAAGCGTTTTAACGAATACTTTTGATGGTGCAAAAGATAATTTGGTTTGACAAATACTTATATTATAAAAGCAAATAAAATTTAACAGCGTCTAATTGTGTGCTGACTGTATGCTTTAAATTATGGCCAGTGTATTTTACACGGTGCTATATTCAAAGGTACATGTATATTCTTTGACTTAATTTATTGGTAATTATTTAAATGTTATATCAATTGATAGACAAAAGACCTTTAAGCTGCCATAGGCTACCATAAGCTCTATATTTGTAGTGATGCAACCCAGCTCTAGGAACATGAAAACGCTCATCCCTTACCAGAAAAAGTAAAATGCTGATGAGATATTTTTTAAAAGTGTATATAGCATTAACATTATTTTGTAAACTTAGATGATTTTGCAAAATTTTGTAGGCCATTATTGCTTCCTGCTGTTTTGAACAAAAGCAAGAGAACATATTATCTTGCTTTCCATCCCTCCATCTTTCTGTATTTCCGCACAGCGATGCCCCGTTTTCGTTGCCAGATACCTCCTCCTGCAGTGTTGATCACATTAAGCTGAACTTGGTGGAAAGTGAGATTATGATGTGGAGCAGAGCATATAGTTTCAAAGTAAACGTCAATTCCATTTTAACAGAATAATTGAAGATAGGCATGTAGCGCTTTAGAAAATTGAATCACCAGGATTTTTTTTTCTAAGTTACGCATCTTACTATTTTTATCTGATGGAACAGCTAAAATTTGGTGAGTAAGAAGAATGTGATGTGGAATAGCGCATATCATTTCATAGTTAACGTAAAATCCATTTTGACCAAGTCATTGTCCGTGACTCATTTGAATAGAAAATTATAGTGCAAAAGCTATATTGACGTTTGTTAAATGAATTTCAAGTTTACCCAAAGCTATTAAATCTAGCATCTTCTCACTATGGGCCATGACTGTCCAGTGCAACCTAACCCCTTAGACAGGTCCAATGGTCAAATGTTTAAATTTTGTAATAACTCATCCAGTTGTAAATATTTTTAGCCAGGATTTTGCATACCGACAGGGAAACAATAAACATGAAACCTATCAAACAGGAATTTATATAAAAGGCGTGGATTGATCCTCTGTGTGAACTTCTAGAGAGGGCCCGAAAATCAACTTTTTGCAGAATATTGTCATGTTACATATTAAACTGGGAGCGCATTGGCTAAGTGGTAACGTGGTCAACTTGAAAAGAAGGGCTGCAGGTCCAAGTCTCTCCAGCGTCACTGCGCTGTGTCCTTGAGTAAGACAAATTATTGTAAGCATTGCTTAGTACTTGTTCAACCCTGGAAGACCTGAGCAGACGTTTCAGAAAATTGTCGACTGCGACGTTAAGAATCCAATCAAAAAAACATATAAAATTAAAGGGATTAAAACGTACAAATTAAACTATTAGATCAAACATTTTCTTACTATGGGTAATGACTGCACACTGCAATTTGATAGGCACAACAGCATAAAAAATATCCCACCCAACTGACCCCTTAAGCAAGGTTTAGGATCAGTTGTTTTAATTTTGCAATAACTCCTTGCAATAACTCAGCCAGTTGACAACGTTTACCAGAATCTTGCATTCAGAGGCACATTGGATATAAAACATATAAAACAGGATTTTAGCTTGAAGGCGTGTATCTGATCCCCTGGGTGGATGCTAGGGGAAGGACCTGAGGGTCTTCAAAAATCAACTCATTAGAATATGGCCATGCAACATATCAAATTAAAGAGAATGAAACGTACGCCAACAAACAAACAACCATAGTTTTCGACCTCAACACACCCACTACAAATGGGATGGGTTAAAAGGTCAAATATTTTTTTCTGAAGTGTTCATGTAAAAAAAACAAGTATGAAAGTATAGAACAAATACATGCAAGAATTTTCGACCATACCGCTTGGGTTGTGTTGAAAGATTAAATCTGAAAAGTGTACATTTTAGTATATCTTAAAGACTAAACCAAAGGATGCAATATCTATTTGACATGCTTTAGTTGTGACCTGAATGATATCTGAGGTGGACATAGTTGTAGGAAAAATGGAAATTCCTTTTTTTTGATTCACTCTTTTCCATAAAATAGCCATTCGTGTGGGGGAGGGGAGTTAAAATATACTTATTTGCCTTTTTGTCATATACAACATACCCATGCTGATTTTTCTACACTGCAGAAATGATTAAAAATTTCTCAAGTACATTAGGTTGAGTGCAAGTATCAGTTGGACTCAAAATGGGCATATATTGCCCTATTTCAAAACCCTTGTTGTCACATTTTCCAGGATGTTAACCGTTGGCATCTTTTCAGCCTTAGTGTTATCAATGTGTAGTACATTGTACAAGTCAGTACATATTCGTTGTTTACGCCATGACCGGAAAATATAAGCGTACTCTGTTTCCGTTTTCTGGTTTGTGAGCATAGTCATTCTACCCTGTAATCAATGATTTCATGATAACTCATATACACAGCAAAAACTAAAAAAATACAGCTTTCTTATCATGCATTGTATTTCTGGACTATGTGTTTTATTGACTGAGCCAAATTAACATTTACATAATTGGAGAGACACCCAACTGCAAAATGCAAGTTCAATTAATACCCTCTTTTAACCCTTACTAGACATATTACAATAAAAATAAGGAAGTAGACAAAGATCAGTCAAACATACAATCAAATACCACACCTGACCCAAGACACCATAAGGGTAAATGATAAAACACAAAAAATCATAACATACATGAGATCCAAGAGGTCATAATTTTACTTGATTTTTTCTTGATTTTATGTCATTTAAAACTAGAAAATGACGTCATGATCTAAAAATAGCCTATGGAGAAAAGGGTCAGATATGTTTGGCAGTACCAATCTCACCCTAAATTCTGATATGGACCAAGACACAAAGATGTTTGGCGTTATCAAGCAAAATCAGCAAAAAGATAGCGTTGTGCATGCGCAGAAGTAAGTTTATTTTCACAATGATAATCTTTGTTGTCTAGACACAAAGAAAACTAAAAAATGTAATAGATGCAGATTTTAGTTCGAGTTGTTGCAAATTATATCCCTTTCGGTTAAAAGCTTAGTAATTTTCAGTGCATCATTTTTCTTAATGTATGCATGTAATGATGCCGTTTCTGTATTATTGCGGGGATTGTCCCTTCACTCTTATCACGGCTACCAACCGCTCGAATGCTCAACATCTGGTTGAATATTAAAAACAATTCCTCCAGGAAGAGAATCGAAAATCGGGGAATGTCATGCAACAGACTATGCATTCCTACGTTTGTGGTATGAATTTAAGGTCAGAAAGTTCTCTCGTTTTGTCAGATTTACATTTCGCGTAAAATAGGTGTATCAGAATTCGACAGGAACGTGTTTATCGCGCGAAAAGTAAATATGACCTAATGAGAATACTTTCTGAGCTATTATTTATACCACAAACGCAGGAATCCATAGGCTGTTGCATGACATTCCCAGATTTTTGATTTTCTTCATAGTGCAGTTGTTTTTAATATACAACGAGATGTTGAGCATTCGAGCGTTTGGTAGGCGTGCTTATGTTGGGATGAAAGTTTTAAACATATATTTCCTGCTGGGAAAGGGCTGACCATTTGACTCTCGTTTGTGGTGTCTACTGTGAGTTTGTCACTCTCCCATTGGTATCCTGGGTCAGGTGTGGTACTTGATTGTATCGATTCCTGATCTTTGCACCCTTACTTACTTTCAACCCGTTTTACTGACATGAGTTTCCTATGCCATTCCAGCTTAAAGCGAAATTCAAATGAATATTGACGCTGAAAAGCGCTTTCCCTAAAACTTAAATTTGCGCATTTATAATGGTTGGTGTATAGAAAATCTTAAAGTGCCTGTATGAGCAAATGACAGCAATATTTGGTGATTCAGTCATTTTAAATTTAACTTTGCTGCTGTGAAAAGCTCTGAATTTAAACCTCAAGTCTGTGATTTTAGAAAACTACCTCTCAAGCGTTAACAGGCATAGACGTTCAACTTTAAGCTGGAATCACCAATTGGCAAGCAAAAGGACCAAACTTTTATATACATGTAGTGCTATGAACGAAAAAGCTTGTATATATATGTGCTTTTCTTTTATTGGCAGAGGCACACCAGGTGTAAACTTTTATTTTTGCTCAGTATTTATTGAAAATACATCCATAAAGCGGTGGCGGACATTTATCTGAATTTGCTAGTATGAATGATTTATCATACAATTAATGACCGAGTTTGTCGATTCTCATACTTTATTATTGAGACAACAATACCAACACCGATTGTTTTGTTTGTTTTGCTGCTTTACGTCCCAAGTCAACAGCTATGGTCATTGCGGGACGGTCAGTTCACCTAACCACACTTTTTCCTGGGCAGGCTTGAACAAGCGGATAACCAGTAACTCGTGCACATACTTTCGCTTGTAACTGACAACAACCCTTCTTGAATGAATCAGCGGAAGGGAGGAGAATGACCGTAGAAATTATTTCATGATCAATCTCCAGGAAAGTATGGGACCGGGCCGGGATAACACCGATTGGAATACAATGAAATGAGCCAAGATCTGACAGAAGGGACCCTCTGGCAATAAAAGTAAAAAGTGAGATATTTGAAGGGCAAGTTGTTGTGAACAAATACAGAGAATTTGAAAATATTATCTTTATAAATATCAACGATATGAGCGTTTAAACTCGTATATATTATGCGTTTTAAGCATAACGTCACATAACGTTGTTAACGACGTCCTGACGCCAACGCCATTGTGTTAACATATGACGCTAATACAAAGACGCTAAGAGCAATATTTCAAGAATGCTCTATGTTATTGTAAATTTGATGTTTATGCAATTGCATAGACTGCACAGATAGCCCAGATACGCACATCCCATGTTACAAAAAGCATTTGAAATGTGGTATCCCGTTTTAAAGGAAATGTGTAATCCATATGCACAGCTGTTGCCATGGTAACATGCATTATACATATCACTTAATTTTAGCAGAATTGTTTGCGCCTTTGATTGTACTACATGTAAGAAACAATTCGAGTCTATTGAAATAACATGCAAAATCTTGAAAATTTAGACGTTTTTGAAAGTTTGATTACACAAAAACTGCTAAAATGCCCGAATGACCCTTTTGTCAGATCCGCGCTCAAAGGATTTATTATCACAACTGAAAATTGCATGTTTCAATACATAACCATATAATAAGTGGTTAAATCTTGATTCGTGTTGGTATTATTATTATGCACAGTTTGTGGTCTTTGTCATGAACTGATAATCAATTTAGTAAACTAGAGCAAAGGTAAGATAACTTTAAAACGTTTTGCATGGGGAACAATAATTTACACTAAGAGTTGGCTATTTGATATTTTATTTTATTGAAACCAGCGGCAAACAATGGTATTTAGTATTGCGTGATAAAATCAATTATTTTTGTGGGGGTTGCCATGAGAGATTACTTTGCCTTTGGTGAAATATAAGGGATTAAGTAACCCCACCATCTTTTTGAAATTAGAGGTTTATGACATTAAGAACATTTTTGAATATAGAACAAAACAAGAAATCATATTTATGTGACGAATGTTTTCGTGCATTATGGCTAAAACGTAAAGAAAATCATGTTCATTGGGTACATATCGTGCTCTTGTAGCAATCCAATATAATAATAGTAAAAAGACAAACTTAAAAATGTCTTAATTTTGTAAGTATACCATTTCTCTAATAATGATGTTTTTCAAGATGCAAAGATGTCAGTCGTGCGAGCAGTGCTAGGAACATAAAGTAGCAGAGAGAGGAGTTGGTACAAAATCCCTGATTGTTCCAATTATGATCATAAATAAGGACACCATTTTAATTGATATTGTCCATAGTAATTTGCTAATAATTTTCGCAAATGGAAAAAAACCCCTACTCATTTCTAGCATGAACTGCACGTCCACGCTTAGTACCCTTTCGTTTCCAGTGGGTCAGGTATCAGACTTAAAGCTGCATAGTCTGTAACTATGAACATTTATCGAGTTTTTTTATTTTCTTTTTAAATCATTTGTAAAAGTAGAATTAAGTTATGTTGTCACAATAAATCTAATTTCTACAGCTGAAAACTGCATGGAAAAGTGAATTATCTTATAAAAACAGGTGTTTTTTCTCTTGTTTGTAATTATTTGCGTCCCTCCAATAATTCTAGACAGTTAATTTTTAACATAAATGCTGTTGTTTTGGCACTAATAATTTGTTAATTATTACGAAAAAAGGTAAAATGTATACCTGAATTTTAGTATTTTTACTGTGTTCTTGAAAAATAGAAACATTATTTCTAAAATGAAAAGATCAAAAGTTACAGACTATGCAGCTTTAATGACAGCCCTGAAGTAAAGCTTTAATCTACCAGTTGGTGCCTGATGCTGGTTTTAGGCTTTGCTCGCCGTGGCTTGTCTTGAGGTTATCTTTAGCCCTGAGTCATGAGCCCTTTTCTTTGTTTCATCATAGTGTGTTAATTTAATTATATTGTTTCTTTGTGATGATACATGTACATTGCAAAAATTAGGAAACCTACATGCCAGCTTAATATTTTTTTACTTTAACAACAACAGACTCTAGGGCAAATATTTTGTACCTGGTTCAGTAAAATGCATTTAATCCCCCCATTGGCTTAGGCTGCTGTCCGTTCTTTAGGCGGTGGTTTTGTTGCTGTTGATTTATTATTTTATTGACCATCGTTCTGTAATTGGTCTTTGTTTTGGTTTGCATTACTTTGTGGCCTTTATTAGTTTTGCAATTACCTTGATGAGGAATATAAGGCTGGTTTCTTAGCTTTAATTGTCTACCTGATTTCTTCTTTCTGTAAATGTTCTGTGGCTGTCCCTCATAGTGATATGGGTTACTCTAAAGTGTGTGATTGTGGTATTTGCTGATCATACCCACTTACTTTATGAACATAATGTAGCTGTTGAATTCTATTAAGTACTATTTGATATCATTTTATCAAATCACTGTGGAGTTATAATGCCTTGCAAAGTACTTTCTCAATGGCCCTCAAAAATAGTTGATCTGCGTACATGTACATCATACAAATGTCAATCGAAACATTATACACCCCTACAGATGTAATCATTTGACAAACCCATATACAACAGCATATATGCCATTCTCATTATGACCTGCATATCTGGATGTAAGACTTTGACCAGCATCTATCATATACAAAACAACATATATTACTTGCTATTTAGGATCGACACCCTTTGTGACTAGAATGCAAAACCAAACATCTATGTGTCTTGATTCACATCAGCATTAAAAGTGAGGTTGGTACTGTGAAACTAGTTTACGCCCTTCAGTAAATTTCTTACTCACCGTCCCAAGGCTGTGTTTCTTTTGTGGATCGTTTTTGTAATTTATGTTTATCTTTGCTATACCGTGATATCTGTTTTTTCAGCCATGTGGTCACCTGTTGGAAAAGGTCTGGCCTTGTGGCTTTCTTGTATGTGATACATTCTTGTGTGTTTTGCCTTTTTCCATATGGTGTCCTGGGTCAGGTATGGTACTTGATTGTATTGATTGTATTGATCATTGATATTTACTTTCTTTCTTACTTTGCTATAGATATATAGCTCCTAGCGAAATTAAAACCCACGACCTCAACAATACCATCTAGCACAACACCAAAAGCGAAAGAGAGTACGTTCAAAATGTTCGCTTATCTATTTTTCAGAGACACGACAGTTTCCGAATGTAGTGACAACCTGGGTAGATGGTTCTGCGGTGTATGGATCCGATAAAGAAGCACAGGAAAGCTTGAGGGATGACACCAAAAGGGGTAAAGTTTTTTTTAAAAATATTGTGGTAGATTTATGGGGCAACAGTGTTCTAATTCTTGATTTCGAGTGATATACCGTAAGATATAGAATATTAAGGAGACGAGTCAGTGGAGCTGTAAACGTGACACCATTTCATAAATATGCCATTCATTTCGTCTAAAAGGAAGGGATATGAAGGGGATACGAGGAGCAATAACATGGCCATTGGTAATGACATAAATAGTCACTTCCTCTGAGCTAGTCGAGTAAAGTACAAACAATTGAGTTGTCTCTGTCAGCAACTGACATTGAAACAAAACATGAGTGTTACTTTAAAAGTATGAACAATTTATAATAAAAACACAAAATGTTAATATTCATGTTTATTGATTATTTTCACCTTGTTTAAAGCGTTAAATTTCTTTTTGATTGCAGCATAAAGGAACTGATCACTTTCTAAATATTAATTTAATATATATACTTCTATTAAGAAAGTGATCTGTCCTTTATACTGTCATATGATTTTTACAAATTCAATTTATGCATTATTGTTCTGTTATCTGTGTCTTGGCTCCATGTTCAAAAATTGGTTATTCCTGTATATCCTTTGTCACTTTCACATATGGTTTCCTGAGTCAGGTATGTTGCTTAAGTTTATCAATTCCTAATCTTTGCATTCCTCTTTCTTTGATTATCAGAGTTGTTGTGTCTATTATTAATTTAATGTGCTAACCATTCCAATCCTCAGGGATTGCGTGTATAATCACATTCCATTACTACTTTCCCTGGATATTGTTTGTCACTTTCCAATTCAGTGTTTTGAATCAGGTATGATACTTGATTGGATATATTCCTAGTATATACCTTACTCTTACTGTTATTATCAGATTTGTGTGTCAGTTCTGGTTGGCAGCCCTTAAATATCTCCCTGCACTTTCATTTAATGTTCTTATTTTTGATCATTAGGAATCGTGTGTACAACCAATTTCCATTATATATTCTTTTTCTAAATAACCTTTGTCACTTTTTCATAAGGTGTAACAGGGCTAGGGCTGGTATGGTATTTGATTATATTGATTCCTGATATTTGCCTTCATCTTACTTGTACATACGCTTAAGCCAGTACTAGGGGGGGGGGGGGGAAGGGGGCATGATAATTTGTGCACGTTCCATATGTACATATAGTAGGTTCTCTATTTCTCTCTTCAGATTTTTTTGTTTATCTTCAAACCGCGCTAAAGGGAATTTGAATTATAAAAGTACAAAGTGCATATGGCGTCGATTAAACTCCACCTGTGTTTACCAGATCTAATAATCGATCATTTATTTTCAACAGAGCTTTTGAAAGTCTCAGACAACAATCAGTTACCTCCTGATATGCCATCACAATGCCAAGCTAGCCACCCAACAACATTTTGCTTTAAAGCAGGTAAGTATTATCACTATGTTATTTATTACTATTAACCATATTACTGCATGTAGGGTGTTTCTCTCGTACATTCAATTTAAATGACCTTAGGCATAAAGGTTCAACATCTCCACATGGACTTCATTCAGTGTGTATCCTATCTTCTTTTGATCTAATAATAAAAACGTTTTTGTGAGAGAAAGAAAGCAAAGATCAGGAATCGATGCAATCAAATATCACACCTGACCAACGACACCAAAAGTGACAAAACACAAGAAATTATAACATACGAGAAAATCAAGGGGTCAGCCTTTTCCCAGCAGGTGACCAAAATGGCTTCAGGGAACATAGAAGGCAGTTTGCCAGACAGACACAAATAAACTTTCTTACAGTACCAACGTTACCCTTATTTCTGATGTAGATCAAGACAAATAGATGTTTGGTTCACATGAAAGAACCCTCACTTATTGATGTACCATTCCTTAGTACATACAAATCAAGATATAAAAAGGAGATAAAACAAAGATAAGGACTCAACAGTACCAATGAACACCAGAGTAAAAGAAAGCAAATTCATATGTGACAAGCTATTTTAGTATTATGAATTTGGGGAGAAATCCCTGTATGAGTAGAAAAGTTTGGTACTGGTACAATAGGTAAGGCTATGATCTGTAGTAACCGATACATCTTCCTACTGTCTGATACACACGGAAGCTAATTTCTCTTGGTACAATAGGTAAGCTATGATCTGCAATAACTGACACAACTCGCAACTGACTGATACACAGAACAACTCATTTATTTTGATACAATAGGTAAGCTGTGATATGTATTGCATGTTTTATTAACCTGACACAGGTGCATAATCACACGGTTAGTTCACTTGATATAATTAGCTTTCGTCGAATCTCAATATATTACATATGTTTTATGGAAAGTGAACAGTGATTTAAAAGACATAGTTAGTTAGTACAATGCAGTACAACTGTCCCACATAGCCGAATGGGTTTGGTTGCAACACTAGGAGCTTGGGAACGCGTGTTCGACCCCCACCTCCAACTTTTTTTAGATATATTTGCATTCATGTTTTGCACGATTTAAACGAAATCAGGTGAGTTATTACTTACAGAGATCACGTGAAAATGTTGTTCCATGCAAACGGTTGCAAATTTTCGTTTGAATTTAAGTTCAGTTGGAAAATGTCTGAAAAAAAATGTTAGGGCCCTTGGCTCAAAGGCAAAAAGATTGTTTAAAATGTATGCAATAATTTTTAAAATGAATTTCAAAGGCAGGGAGATTCATATATCGATCGTACGACAAAAGCTACTGGTGTCAGTCGCAGCACTGTATATAGGGTTTGAAAGGAACAGAAAGACATAGGAATGTTCGTTTTGCCACAGCGTTCTGAGCGAGGCCCTTACAAACCCATTGATGACTTTGATGACATTGTTATATGAAAAAAAAGTGCAGGATTTCTATACTGTTCATCGTCAGCTGCCAACCCTAATCAACTTACATTCAGTACTGAAAACTGACATAGCTTATCCAGGAAGCATTACAACATTGAGAAAAACGGTTAGAAAACTAGGTTTTCGGTGGAAAAAGAAAAATGACAATAGAAAAATGCCAGTTGAGAAACCGTCTGTTGTTTCTCTAAGACTTAATTATAATAGAAGAAAGAAGGAACTTGAAGATCTCAGATTTTAGCTTTTGTATGTCGACAAGACGTGGATAGATACAGCGTACTGTGCCAAGTGCTGTTGGCAAGGACCAAACACGCCTAGCGGTCTGATCAGGATCCCGGCTGTTTGACTTATACCGCCGTGTAATAGAGGACAGCGTCTTATTATTGTGACAACGGTTCCAAGAAAGGATTTATTCCTGGAGCTCAGCTTATTTACAAAGCCGCCTCCTCCACAGGTGATTACCATCGTGAGATGAACGGAGCAACTTCACAAAATGGATAGAACAACAGTTGCTGCCAAATCTTGACTGTCCCTGCGCCATCGTCATGGACAACGCCAGTTACCATTCCATGCAGATTGACAGAGGTCCAACATACATAACTCGCAAGGCAGATATTAAGGTACTGAAATTTTCCATTGATAAATAAGTAAAAATATATGCTTCTTAATTATAAATACATTTACTATATCTTTCTTTGCTTTATTGCAGGAATGGCTACAAAGACATCGTATTCCATTCAAGGAGACCATGCTGCAGCCTCATCTGTTAGAAATAGCTTGAGCTCACAGGCAACCACCTTCATATGCCATTGCTCGACTTGTGAGAGAAAACGGTCATGAAGTTCTGCGTCTACCTTCTTACTGACCGACTTCAATGCAATTGAAATCATCTGGAGTCAGCTGAAGACTATTATACGCCAAAAGAATACTACCTTTATGTTGGTATATGTCTGCTGCATTTATCGTCTTTGCGAGAAGTACAGATTCAGATCAGCCTTCCTATCTGCATGGTCTGATCAGGATCCCCGCTGTTTGACTTGTTTCAGAACAGCATAGATCGTGATCAAACTAAGGATGTGCAGGCTAATCCAGATCACTGCTGTTCGCAAGAACCATTTTGTGTTTATCATGACCCAAATTCTAATTTTGTCTTATGTTGGTGGTTGAATCACACAAGTTTCCAATCATTTTAAACAATTTCAAATATTAACAGCAAAATGATTATAACAAAAGGTGTAAATGTTCATTTATCACAAGCGTATGGTTATACCTTTCAGGCTCGATGACGTTCTGAAGATTGCAACTGCAGCGTTTGAGGAGATTGGAGAAGATAGGTGGCAGGGCGCATGTGAACACGTGGACAAAGTTGTCCAGCAACACCAGACTAGTGACCATTTATTGATGAACAGATGGATTCTTTCATAATAAATTTGGCAGATGACAGCAGCTCTGACTCTAGTGATGACAACAGCACCGACACCGCTAGTGAGAGGGAATGCTAATTCCTTGTGCATTGATTGTAAATTGTATGTGAATGTATAAATAAACAGCTGTAAAACAAATGAAATAATGAATTTGAAATCAAAAGAAATTCAACAAAATAACAATAACAAATGCACGTTATAAGAATAATAAAAAGGAAAAACGTCAAAAAAGATAAAAAAGGAACGTACGAGGTTTTGACCTTGAGTCCTTTAGCTTTAATCTCAGGACCTTAGTACCTTAACCGCTTGGCTATTAGGTAGTGTCAGTGGAAAATCGCCTTACTTGCCTTAAACT
Source organism: Loripinus fragilis (assembly GCA_964019695.1). Lineage (NCBI taxonomy): Eukaryota > Metazoa > Mollusca > Bivalvia > Lucinida > Lucinidae > Loripinus > Loripinus fragilis. The sequence continues at coordinate 41,898,578 of OZ026528.1, forward strand.
GTATAACATCATGTGCTTAATTCCCGTAAAGCGTATGGAAGATACCAATGTAAGTATAGAATGTGCACTAACCTTATAATTATTCACCTGTGTCAGGTTAATAAAATCATACAATAACACATCTCGCTACTAGCTGATACACAGGCTAACTCATTTCTCTAGGTAAGTTGTGATCTGTGATTACTGAAATAAATCACTACTGACTGATAAAAATCACTACTGACTGATATACATAGCAGCTCATTCCTCTTGTACAACAGGAAGCTCCGATCTGTAAAACCAGACAACACTCGCAACTGGCTCCAATATACAAGTCAACTCATTCATTTTGGTACCATTGTAGGCAATGATACAACTCACTACTGATGGTTGTTCATTGCTCTAAGTACGGTAAGTAAGCTATAATCTGCGATAACTCTGACTGATGAGCAGGACAGCTTTTTGCTCATGATACCATTAGTAAGCTATGACTTATGATAACTGGCACAACTTGCTACTGACTGCAATACACAAGGCAGCTTATCACTTGCTGTTCTATTAGGTAACCTAAGATATGTATGTCATTTTCAATCATTTCCGTTGGTATGTTAAGGCAAGATAGGATTTTTTTTATAAGGGATGGTATTTAATAGAGTGTCATGGATGGTAATTTATATTGCTTTGCTGTAACGCTTTAAGCATGTGGATGGTTTGGCTTTGCTAACATTCAATAGCAGTTGTCTACAGGAAAGAAAATAAAAACAATAATAGATTTTTGGTTCTGTATTGAAACTTAACTCACTACAGGACATTAGCGCTCTAGAAAATACCTGTTTCTTATTTCTCATTCTACCTAAGGTGATAGAGAAAGATGCAATGAACAGCCTGGTTTAACTACAATACACACTATATGGGTGAGAGAACATAACCGCATAGCAAAAGAGTTAAAACAGAAGAACCTACATTGGAATGATGAAAGGGTGTTCCAGGAGGTTAGTTTAGTACAAAATGATGTTGATTGTCATGTAGCAAATATGAGACAATAGGTACCTCAGCTTCCAAACAGAGGTATTTTCTTTTTAATATTCAATTTCCTAGATTTTTATGAGAATAAACTCTCTAAAACAAGATATTATACTTCAAAGATGAGTTACACTCAAAGTTAAAAGAAGAGTAACAATTAACACTCTATAAATGCTCATTTTTGTTTAAATCGGTGCTTTTTCAGCTGTCTGTGATTGTGGTATTTTCTGGTCGTATTCAATCCTTATAAACAAAATAATTGATAACAAAACAAGAGCAAAACAAGCAAACAAAACAACAATAGCAACAAAATTGGATAACAAAAAACAAACAAACTGTTTGATGTCGAAAGTATAAGATTGAAGCCGTTTTTAAGGTGTAGCAGCTTAATGTTGATTTATTAAGTAATGGCAAGAAAAGGGCAACATATATATATATATCAATTTAATAATATGGAACGTTTTTTTTGTAACAAAAAATTATATTGTGCTTCATCAACACTGGGGTGTTGTACGACATTTTGATATGAACCTTTCATTCTACAATACTATATTTTATATATCATCCATTGTGATAGCTCTCCAACGAACTTTTCGAAGATAAAAAATTCCCTCTTAGGGTGTATTTGCTCCCTTGTTCTCCTGAAATAAATGAGCTTGTTTTACTACTCAGAATATAAATCATGTTTCTTATATTCCATTCTCTCCTATATTGTCTTTGGTCCCCTAAAATCTGGCATTCGTTCCCTAAAATAAATTCATCTTTACCCATGTAACCCAAACAAATAAGGGCAAGTCAGTATCTAACATCAGTCCAGGTAATTTGAACCAAATTTTGCAACTAACGCAGACGTTTATGGTGATAATGGATCCATGTTGATATGATTGCAGTACCTTTCTTTGCTGATATAAATAATATTACAGTTGCATCTGATCAAAAACAACTACTGATATTTGTGTAAACATAGCACAGTGAATGATGAGTCAGGTTAATGATCTGACTTTTTATGAAATAAGGCATTTACACGTATTGCTTTACAATACTGCCCTAATTAAAGCAGGGCAGAAGTCATTTTGTATAATAAGTACGTGTCTACCTGACATCAAAAAGTAATTGTGCACAGCAGGAAATAGCAAAATCACAGACCAACTTAAAATGGCATAATATTCTTTTCTTTTTTAAATTTTATAATGACAATAAGAGTGAAGCTTGGTTAAAAGCAAGCATGTGCAACATAGTACCTCGCTGGAGGTAATGCATTGTTTCCTTTTTATCCTCTGCTTAGTTCTGGTTCAATCCCGGTATAACTGAAAAATTGGTGAATGGGACGTAAAGAATCAACACAAAATAACATATACATACAGTACAATGACCCTCAGATGAGGCCCAAATTTCCAGATGAATATTTGTAACAAAAGCCATGTTTTGATAAGCATCTCCTATCACCTGTAACTGCCATTGGTACGTGTCTTTTCAAGACAGTATACTGTTTTTGGTGTGTCCATTCTTGTGTGTAGCGTTTCATTATTTATTTTTATTGTCACATAGTATACTGTTGTATTTCAAGTTTCGATTGGTTTCTATTTTCAAATCCCCTAGTCGTTTCTTTGCGATCTACACATTAGTCGTATGGTTTGAAAAATCTTTTGGTTTGGATTTATTGTATAATTATCCCTCTTTATTTTTGTGAAAGTAAATATTAAAATGCTACCTGCTTGATGAAAATAATTCCAATTTTTCATTATGTCCTCTCTGTAGATGGTATATTTAATACAGTTTTGTATTTGTTCTCTGCATATTTCCAAAACAAAGTGTTTTAATAATATTTTCTGTTTTAACATGTTCTTGAACATTTATTTAAACATATCTAAGACTAAACAAGGGAAGGTTTATCTGTTTGGTAACGTAATATCATTTTATTATTGGTATTCATATTTGTCAATTCCAAAAAGCATGTTTGAATACAGATTAAAGCGTACACGACACTTAACTCTGCGTGAAGAGAACTCTTTCCCTGTCAGCACCTTCTCATTAGGTTCATGCTTTTATGTGTGTCTGCTTAACATCTCTGTCTGCCTGTCTGTATTTCTGTCTCTACATTCATATTCCTGTTTGTCTGCTTGTCTGTCTCTCTTCATTCTCAGTCTTTCTCTCTTGGTTATCAGTCTTTCTTTCTCTCTCCCTCTCAACATATGTGGTTAAGCCCTAGCTTACGTTCCGTACCTGGTATTTCCAGTCTTTTTTGCTACTCTATACCAGCCGTTATCCTTAGCTAGGAGACCATTATCCTAGTACAATTGCATCGTTTATTTGTAACAACTTACCCCTCTTATGAGTAAAAGTGGGACTAGCGTCTTGTTGTATAGCCCCACTCCATCACAAAGGGACACGCTGATGGCGAGACATAGCCATTATTTAGCCTTACCAAGTATACAGATTTTTTTACTTGGATAGGAATTTAAGTGTTAAAAACCTGATCTTTACCCCAACTTTGAGGGGGGGGGGGGCATGTCATTTTAACCATCCAATCATATACCATGACCACGCTATTGTCTACAGTATCTCTTTAGTGTGAAGTTGTTGTAGTTGGGGGGTTCGACAGTGGTTAAAATGCATTTTACTCTTACTATGTGTGTTTGTTCATGTGTGCGCTTAATAACAATGGAATAAAAACAGTCTTTGAATAAAAGATGTAAAAAAAATAAATATACGAGTATATAATAAAGTGTCAATCACACTTAGTGTCTGTATAACAAATATCATAGCTTATATCAATGGAAAATTATAGATCCTGATGACATAGCTCAGCTGACAGCTCAAGATAAGACACCATTTAATACCTAAGGTCATGGCCCAGGGTTATTTGGACGTGTTTGTGCGATTGACAAAATGAACTAATATTCAAGTACAGTAGTGATGCAAAAGCTTTGTTCCAATCTCAGTTAACTATGTATGCGATTTTTACTTGAACGATTGTAAAAAATACAATCATCTTATAGCCACGTCACTACGAGTTTTACATGTTAATAATAATACATCATTTTATGCAAAATGTTCATCAATTTACACAAAATATGCTTGCGCCACAAGCTTGGAACATCTTCTACAAGTTGGTGCTACTTTTCTTCTACAGCATTCACCGCAAACACAGTTTGCTAATATAAAAAGTAAAACAACCCAAAACATCAAAAGTTAATATGAGAAACGTATAAATATTTAAACATGAAAGATTGAGTTTTTAAGCAACATACCTCAATTTTAGAACAAGTAAGAATCCACTGCGGCTGTTTCACAAAGTTTTCTCAATCAGGATTTAAACCCACAACTGCTTTCTTATCAAAATCAGTGTAGCCTCTCTCGCAGAACTCGTAATGTATTTCCAGCTTTCTGTCTTTCTGTTCTTCCATCCCTTGTTTCGTTTATGAAAACTCCTTCAATTTTAATCTGACTGAGCTGAAATTTGGTCGATAGGTAGACCATGATGTTGAACAGCACATATTGTTTACGAAAAATGACAATTGAATTTTATAAGAGCTATCACCCTCATACAAATTCATTTCCAGATAACTCCTCATACAGATTTTACTCAATTACACTGAAACTTGGTGAATAGTAGGACTTTGATGTAGAGCAGCGCAGATCCTTTCGAAGTTAATGTCCTTGTAACACAGATATGCCCTTTAAAGATTGACATTTGAGACCTTCTGTCTGTAGGAACAATATCTCAGTACCTTTTGGTCAAATTTTATCCATTTTTGGATAAATAATGCCCCTATTCCCATGGACAGTAGGTATTCTATAAGTATTGTCAAAATCGACCCTTTATCACTTGAATTATTGTCCTTGACTAAGTTTCAATAGGCAGTTTTAATGCAAAAACTTTAGCTTTTTGGGAAATTAAATTCACATTTCCCAAAACTAAACTTTTATATCTGTGTTCTTCATATATATGTTCTTCTCACTATAGGATATGACTGCCAAGTGACTGTAGATAAGCACTAACACATGAAAAATTACCCCACCCACGCAATTCGATAAGAACAAACTGCGTGCAAAACTTACACACATCCAGACACCCTGTCTTCTTAGGGTTTATTCAAAGACAAACATTCAGTTGCTTGGGATATAAATTCTCTGAATTAACTTGTTTCTGTGAAAATAAGCCTCATCTGAAAGTTAAAAATACACTGAAATGGCATATGCTAAAGCATGGAGTGGGTTGGAGTCATGCGATAGAGTGGTTTTTGAATGTTTAAATCTGGTTCTTCCAGCTCACTGGGCAGAGTAACAGAGAGGTAATCTTCTGGTCTTAAATGACTTAAAAAATAAATAAAGGCTTCCCAAAACCACTCTATAAATTTCACACAACTCGATGGTTCCACCCCACTCCAGGTTTTAGCATATGCCATTTCAAATAGCTACTGTATTCGTTGAAACGTACGATAAAGAAAGGGCTTACCACAAGATTCATTGATTTGGTAGAACATCTTGAAAACTATTTCCCCTGGAGACGCATTTTCATTAGAGGGCCAGTGTGTACCTGCCTATTGGATTCTGGGTGGTGGTGGGGAGCAAACTCGTCTCTTATAGTGACCCATGGCTGGTTACAAAGAGGAACGATACTCATCTTACATTGAAAACAACGACCCACTTCAAGAGTAAAACCACTATCCAGCTGACAGGCTCCAGGGCTATGAACCTGTCTCATAGGGAGGTATAATAGGTCTTACAAGGGAGAAGACCCCTATCATAAAAAACTATGACCTGTTTTACAAATACATGGTCGTCTTTACATAAGGTGGCATCTTCCCTTCTCATCCACTTAAATTTTGTCAAAAATAAGTTAAAAACTTACATTTAAACATGATCAACCAAACTGGGAGGGAGCACTACTTAATGAAACACGACCTACCTTGTAGGGAGGGGACACACTACGTCAAACTAGGAACCCGTTTAACATAATAGGATGTCTACAACCAACGTCAAAGGATATCCATGACACTATACCGGCTTTATGATGGACCACTACCAGCCTCATGGGGGATACCAAACTACCCCACAGGCAACTACATACTGGTTCATGATGTACCTCACTCAACCAGCTTCACAGAAGAGCATGATCAACTAACAGGCGTGCATGTATGGCTTCGCAAGTGGCAAATGATTAGGGCCCGACTTAAATGGGACATGTGGGCACAATCCACATCATAACCAGCTTCAACATATCTTACAGAACCAGAATCTCTGGGACGGACTATAATAGGTATTGCCGGGAAACCATAATCCTCTCCACAAGGGACCATGACATGACCCCAAAGAAGATTGTCATAACACATTTAATGTGGGAATCAACTCAGTTAGTTAAAGGAACGACTGGTCACAAAAAATGCGATTTTGCAGAGTATGATCAGTATCACTAAGGGCACAATTGCCAACTATAAAGACTACAAATGTTTCTTTTCGCTGATAACATATGAGCCTACCAAAAGCCTGCTTAATTTGTCATAGTTGACAGAAAACAGTATGGGGATAAAGAATAAAAACAACAAGCTTTCAGGTACATGAAGACAGGCATCGACTTAAGCGCTGAAAGATGGTAAGCTTTTATGAAAAAGAAACAACTTGTTGACCTATATGTTTAGGTGTGCTAGAACCTAGAGTTGTCATATTTGATGAGAGAAAAGTGATCTTTAATTGTTGGCACTAATTGCATATAAGTATTTCTATATAATCTAGTAGAAAGCTAAATCAGATTAAACCCTTTTCCTCGTTTCAGTGTTGAAAGCGAATAATTGAGCAAGTTCATGGTATTTTGGTCAAGGTACTTAGCAGATATACATATTTACTTTAAACATGCATGTGCATCTATCTAGTGAACAATATGCCATCAGGTGTGTTCCCTCTTTTAGCAGCCAAGCTTCTACTTGCATATAACCTGAAACCAAGTTATAATCAGTCACTTTTCAAACTTACTATTTCAGATCAAGAGCTAACAAAATTGAACTATTTTATACATAAATATGTGCATTTTACTGGGCAAAAGTTGAGCGGTGTTTTGGAACAGCTGCCCTTTACTAGAAAGTTTTTGGGTAAAAAATGACTTGTTTTAAGAAAAAGGAGTTTCGGCTGTAGTTTTTATAAAATTGAAGAGTAGGTGTTTACAAACTGGGCTACTCGACTTAAAAACACCAAACAATTGAAATTCTGGTTAGGGTAGATTTTTACGCATTTTTAAAAATATTCCATTTTTGAGATTTTTCAAGATTTTTGAAATTCATTCGTGACTCATCTAAACACTGTAGGCCAAATGCAATAGAACTTTATTAGTCCATATTGACGTTAAAGGTTTCATGACTGCTGCACACTTCCGGTTTCAATGTGAAAGTTTAAAAATCATTTTGACAGCATTATGTTGATGCTTATCAATTCTCGAAAAAACGGATGACGTCAAGAAATAATGAATAATCGCTGAAAATTTAAATGCAGTGTCGCTGATGATAAAGCGTGCAGAGCAGTGCGAATTCTGTATGTGAGTTGCAGATTTAAAGTTGAATTTCTAAGATAAAGTTGCCAATAGCGTTTGTCTTATGTTATTGTGTAGAAAAAACGAAGAGTCCTATCAAAAGAAAACATTTGAGTTTTATTCTTCTTAAATCACGGTAGTCAGTAGCATCTTCAAACAAACAAAAACGTAAATTAATAACGTCCCTAAGGAGTGTTTCATATCGTAGAAAAAGTGTGACTTTTTAAAATGAGGTTACCTTTTCTCTAATTCGTCTGTGAGAGAAGTACACTTCATATCTAAATGAAATAACTTGCAGAGTCTTAGCAAAGTCTTTCTTTATTTATAAAAGCATAAACTTTGTATGCGCTATTTTTTATGTTCTGACCTAGCGTAAAAATGTAAGGTGACCTATTAGAACTTGATCTCAGTATACAATACGTACCAAAATTTTAGCTGGCATATATAAATGTCAATTCCTTTTATAGATTTTGAACCTAAAATACAGGCGTTTAAGTGACAAAAAGTAAACTTGTATGTTTGGCTTTCTTTTGCAGACAAGAAAAATAATAATAGCTCTCATCCAACACATCACCTATAGGGAGTTCCTACGTATAGTACTGAGCCAAGACACAATACTGAAATACAAGCTGAAGGAAGGGCCAAATAAGTATCACTATACTCCAAGTATAAATCCTGCTTTACTCCTTTCTGTTTCATCTGCGGTGCTCAGGTAAAATATTGTCGAAAGAAAAATATCATCTGGGGATTTGGTTGAGGAAATTTGAAATGTTTTTTTGCAAAACCCATGGTTGTTCCGATTTTTGACGTCGATATACATTAGCCCATTCACATTAGCATGTTGTACTATTATATATATATTAATTTATGATCTAAATACCCAACAAATTTACAAGAGTTGTTAACGTTTATTCTAACAAGGTATTGGCATCCATGTTGCCCCTCTCGAACCATTACATATGGTTTGGGCAGTGCACGGATTTGAGATTTATCATATTTGCGGAAAAAATATATTAAGCACACATGCTTAAGTATACTCCTCAAAATAATTAAAGGACCAAGATTTTAGAATGCGAGTATAATAAGCTCAATTATTTTAATTCTGTAAAACTTGGTCCATAGCTTTCTATTCTTTATGCCTATAAGTCAAGAATCATTATTACTGATTTCCATGCCTGATTCTGCCATAACTGTGTCTCAAATGCACATACCCCTAAAAACACACTTTAAAAAGGCAGTGGGTGGGGAAAAGAAATCCTTCTGTGGTCATTCGAATAGAATGAAAGTGACATCAAATTAAACGTTGTTTTAAACAATTCAGCTTACATGTAAAACATTTCTTCAAACAGTTTCAATATACTGGGAAGAAAGCATTTACATCTCTGACAATGGAGTGCTGACATTGTTTTGTTTTCTGAAAACAATGTGTGTACTTGGCCATCAAGAATTAGATTTTCAATCGTCATTCTTTGCCTTTGTGTGTAAAAAAGATGTCCCCGCAAATTGTTTAAAGATTGTCACAGACAAACGCCAAAACCAGTTGTCTGAACCCATAGTTTGGCCATTACGCCATGACCAAAAGGGGCAATTTTCTCTCACAGGAAAAAGTGGATTGTATAGACGGGATTAAAACACCATACAATCATGTGAAAACAGAGATTTCAGCATCTAAAAGCATTTTCCATACATTTTATGCAGTTCTTTGGTCCATGGATCACACACAAAAAATGACATTTCAGTGGATTTATGTCAAGTTTTAAAATGACAGAAAATCATTGTCAGTAACATTTTCTACCATTTTCTTTTTGCCTATTCACTTGGCAATTGGGCGTCAAAGATGTCCGGAAATTTTAGGCTAGATCATAAAATTTAATTTCAAAATACGTTCTACACAAAATACATCAATGTTTTATAATTGAGAGCATTGGTCCTTCAATTATTTTGAGGAGTATATTTAGTGAGGCAAATTGTCGATATTAGTGCATGAGTCTTCACTGACACCCATACTTCATGACTGAAATGTTTCGACTGTTACATAGAGGATCAAAATAAAAACAACAAGAGGACCTGAAGGTCTTGAAGCGCTCACCTGATCTCCTTAATAATGTTGAAATTTGCCAAGGCCAACTACGGCTTATAATGAAACATATTTTGTTTTACCATATATGGGGGTTGCAGACATTTTGGTCAAGTGACCTAAAACAATCTAATGAATACTCCATCAAACAGGCCAGTGATTTATGAGAAAAGATGTTTACATAGGTATGTGGCAGTCCAAATGAGTGGCCTTGGATAAAAGGACACATGTCACCTTGACATTCGGTACTTATAAAAACCATTGTCTCATTAGGTTTAACATTTCTCGCAAGTATTATGATTTTGGTGTATTACAAACAGTTATAGAAAAATGAACATTTCAAGATTTTCCTATATAAATCCATTAGGTTTTGTTTGTTTGTTTGTTTTGATTCTTTACGTCCCATTAACAATCTTTCAGTTAGACAGGGACTGGTCTTTCTAGGTTGAACCAGTACTAAGATAGGATAAATGTGTCTTGCTCAAGGACCACAACGCAGTGACGCTGGTGAGGCTCGAACCTGGGCCCCTTCAGTCTGAGGTCAAGCACTCTACCACTGGGCCACTGCGCTTCCATAAATGAATTAGGAATCAAATTTGACATTGCCATAAATTAGGACAAGGTCTACCTAAATTTATCATTTGAGCAAACCTGGTAGGGCCCACATCCCCAATACTACCATCCTTGACCTTTGAAACTTATTTATAGCAATTGTCTCATTAGGTTTAACATATCAAGTGAGAAATATGACTTTGGCTGGAAAAGTATTCAAAAAATCAACTTTTCAAAAATCTCCCATTTAAATGCATTTAGAAGCAAATTTGACTTTGACGTTAAGTAGATCAAGGTCAACTTGGAATCATTATTTGAACAAACTTGGTAGGACCCTCAAGTCCAATCATACATACCAAGTCTCGAGGTTATTGGCCTTCTGGTTTTTGAGAAGAAGACTTTTTAAGAGGTTTTACGATATATGGGTGTGGCGGCCATCTTGGGCATGTTACCAATATATTTCGTATAAATTTTGGTAAACTTATCACAATTAGTCTTCAAATGAAATTTGAGTTCAATTGGCAACGTGGTTTCAGAGAAAAGTATGTTTTAATATGTTGATAGGACTCCAATATGAGCGACGTTGGCTAAAAGGTCAAATGTCAACCTTGACATTTGAAACCTAGTTATAGCAATTGCCTCATTTGGTTTAACATATCAAGTGAGAATAATAACGGTGGCTTCAACAGTATTAAAAATCAAATTTTCCAAAAATACCAATTTAAATTAATTAGGAAGCAAATATGACCTTTGCGTTAAGTAGGTCAAGATCAACCTAGGATTATCATTTGAACAAAGTTGGTAGGCCTCATACCCCCAATGCTACATACCAAGTCCCAAGGTCATTGACCTTCTGGTTCAGGAGAAGAAGATTCTAAAGGGTTTTTACCATATATGGGCGTGCAGCCATCTTGGTCATGTGACCAGGATCATATGATGAAACTTTCGTTACCAAGCCTCCATCTGAAATTTGACTTTAATTGGCCCAGTGGTTTCAGAGGAGAAGATGTTTGAAAATGTTGAGGGATGGACCGACAGACCGACAGAGGGCGGACGCCAGAGTGACTGGTATACTATTAGCTCACCCATGAGCCTTCGGCTCAGGTGAGCTAAAAAGCAGCAGTATCTCATTTCAAAGAAAATGTGTATTGATATTATTTGACTGTCATTCTTTAACTTTTGATATAGAATCCCACATGAAATGTATGGGGATTGGATAAAAAAAAATGGCCCACTTAAAATAAAATTAGTGTGATGACTTCAGTTTTTTATTATCCTTTAGAATATGTTGAATGAAAGGCCCTGAAACAGAAATAAAATAGTTAGATTCAACACCAGAGGTTTTTTTTCTGATAAGGGCAATGCTCTGAGAAAAATATCCTTGATTTGAAGATGGTTTTTGAATACATGGCTGTTAGTGTTCTGTGTTTATTCCTCATGAAGGCATGCGTTTGTCTGCAGTGTGTGATTATGGCCTTTCTTGTCAAACTAACTGTATCACAAGCATTTAATAAGTTATTGTCTTCTCAATTATCAACGTTATCTATTTGTATCTTATGATAATGACATAATCGCAGAACCTTTGAAATATATAATATCACATACAAAGTCTAAAAGGAACAAATAGTGCTTGATTGAATCTGCTCAAGATCCATTTGAGAAATATTACGTTATTTGTACCAGTTTGAATTTACTTGAGCAGTCTTCTGTACTATCAGATGTCAGAACGTGTGACCTGAATGTAAAAAGAAGGCCAACAATTTCTATTACAACAAGCATTTTCAATGAAGAACTTTATTCTAAGTGAGTTAAGATGTATATATTCTATGTGAGTTAAGATGAGCTGATTTTAAAAGGTGGTTCTGTTGTTGTTGACTTTTTGTTTATTGTTACTCCCATTGTACTATGTTTTGTTGTACGCTACATTATGTCCATTCTAGTATTGCAATCATCTTGATGGGGAAGAGAGAGCTGGTTGCTTTGCTTAATTTGTCTTCCTGGTGTCTCGTGATGGTTGAGTGGCTCTTCCTCGCGGTGCCATGGGGTTGTCTGCGGTTTGTGATTGTGATATTTCCTGATCATACTCAATTACTTTTTTTAAAATGTGTTAAAAGTTGTTTCTTCATTCTTTTATTCTTATATCTATACCGACACAAGGATACTTTAAGAACTGTTACGTATTAATTGTAAATGGATTCAAAACAAAGATTTTTTTATTTCTAGGTTTGGTCATTCAATGGTTCCTGGTATGCTAGACATAGTGGATTTACATTATCAACTAATTGAAAAAGTTAACCTAACAAGCGAATTCAACGACCCAAAGTATCTTCAATCAGATGCCATTAATCATTATGACGAGTTGGGCCGTGGGCTCACAGATCAAAGAGTAAAAAAATTAGACAGGTAAGACAAGTAGCTCTTGTTCACTACAATATTGGTAAAGACATTATTCACTGTCCCTTGATAATAAACCATTAGAGGAGACAGAACTTTGAAATGGGGTAAAGTAGTACTTACCACATGTATGAAGTGATGCGCAGTTATCTAGTCAGACTAAACGCCTTGAGCACAAACCTCTTTTACGTACACTATTTAAGACAGCGTGGGTTGCTTGCCACAGCCTTCTCTTCTGCCATGGGCAATTAGTACAAATATATCAATAACTGGATTAAATGTCCTTACATTTGTCATGCTTTTTGTGACAAGCGATGATCTCTGGACTAGAGCGGTCTTTCAGTTGTTGTTCGTTCGATGTTTATAATTTTGCTCCCATTCTTTGTGGCGATTTTGTGTTTGGTGCTTGTTTTATGATGCAGTACTTAGCATCCTAGTTTTGCAATTATCTCGCTGAGAGTTGTTATTGTTTGTGTGTTTTATGTCCCACCAACAGCTTAAGTCTTATGGAGAGGGGGCCATGGCTTAAAGTCTCATCTGTAAGAGTGACACTGCCAGTGATCGAACCTGCAATTCTTAGTGTGACCTGGCCACTTAACATTGTGTTATTGCTATTAAGTGACTTATAGTGCTCTGTCTCTTCCTGGTGGTGTCATGAGTTGGTCTGTGGTCTGTGATTGTGGCATTTCGTGGTCATATTTACCTGCTTTTTAAGTTTACTTGATCCATAAGCCAAGGGTGAACTATTGTGATCGTTGGGTGTCCAGCGTCTGCTAGGACACATACTCTTAAAGAGATTTTTGAGATGAAAACTTTGAGAATCTTTTTGTCCGACACCACAGGGCCTTGAACCTTGATATTTGGTTTGTAGCATAACATAGAAGACCTCTACCAAGTTTGATCAAACCACGCCCCTGAGGTCAAAAACGGACCCATCCTGGGATCCACATGTCTTGCATAGGCTTTTATAGGAAAATCATGAATATATCTTCTTGTCTGAAACCACCAGGCTTAAAGCCTTGACATTTGATGTGTAGCATAATCTTGTAGACCTGTTACGAAGTTTGTTCAAATCATGCTCCTGAGGGCAAACATTGCCCTGGCCAGTGGGTCAAATGTTTTACATAGACTTATATAGGGAAAACATGAAAAAAATCTTCAAGTCTGAAACCACTAGTCCTAGAGCCTTGGTGTTTTTACATGTAGCATCCTCTACTAAACATTTACCAAGTTTGTTAAATTATCTCCTGGGGCTAAAACTGGTCCAAGCCCTGGGGCCAGATGTTTTATATTGGCGTATAGGGAAAACATAAACTTTTCTTCTTGTCTGAAACCACATTGCATAGGGGTTTGATGTTTGGGATGTATCATCACCTAGTGGATCTCTACCAAGTTTGTTAAAATTATGCCCAATTTGTTCAAACAATGGCTCTAGGGTCAAAAATTAGTAATTCCATGAGGATCCTGTTTTCAGCATGATTATAGTGCAAATATCATATTGGCTATTGTTGTAAGAACATTTTTCCCAAAAGCTATTACATTTTCTCTCCATGAGCTTTGATTGCCCAGTGCATTTAGATAAGTAAACTAGTGTCAAAATGTTAACCCACTGACTCCTTAGGCATGGTCAAAGGTCAATAATTTCAATAACTTAGTTGTCAATATTTTTAAATGACTTTACATACAAACAGAGATACAATAGATATGGTTCATATCAAATTGGACTTAAGTTTAAAGGCCAGGGACCGATAGGGTTGGACCAGTTTTATTTTCAGAATATCGTCATGTTGCATATCAAATTGAAGGGAATAGAAGATACAACTACTTACTAGCAGCTTATATTTTGCCACACAGGGTGTAGTCAAGAAGTCATTTTTTACTTTTCTGAAAATAGATATATTGCATATCAAATTAATGGGAAGGATGCATAGAACATAATGCAAGCAAATATACTGCCCTTTTACACGCCCTCAACATCTGGGGTGGGGGTCAAAAGGTCATTTTTATCTTCTGAAAGAAGTCATGCTGCATAACAAATTAACGAGAATGAAACATAGGACACTATGCAAGCTAATATTGTTCTCTTTTACACATCCTTGACCTTTGGGGCGGGGTCAAAAGGACAGGTTTAAGCTCACATGAGCTAACCTGATCCATAGGTTCAAGGTTAGCTGTTCTTCATCAGGCGTCCCTTGTGTGTCCCAAATTGAAAATAGCTTCACGCAAATCAAATTGCCTAAATGGTTTTGCTCAACTGAACAAGATGGCAACCAGAGCTCTAGATAAGTAATATTTCATCAAAAGAATATGAACCATCAGCTATCAAAATGTGGAACAACCTTGGCGACGCTCTTAAATCAAGCCAACAATATCATGTTTCACGTATAATCTACAAACTACTACTAGCGCAAAAAGTACAAGTACCTAGCCTCTTCACATGCGGAAAAAGACATCTGTCTGTATTACGTGTTAGATTTAGAAACTAATTTAGCAATCTAAATAATGATCTATTCAACAACCATCTTCATGAAAATCCCCTTTTAGTCAGGACCTTTAGGACGAAAATAGGTCCCATGCAAATAGGCTGCTGATTTATGGCGACCTATATCAAAATCTTTAATTAAGGCTAACCTTTAATTTGAAGGTAGTCGTCTATCTCAAATCCACATCTGAGGCTAGTTATGATGTCATCAATGTGGCGACTATAAAAAGAAACTGTCCGTTAATAAAAGCTATAGTTTGCGTTGCTATAGTCGTATTAAACCAACACAAAGGCTTTTAACACAATATGATGTATTTTAGTCATATGTTGGTTAAGCCGAGGTCTTACATAACTTTAATAATAAATAACACTATTTTGCATGCAAAAGCGTATATTTCCTACAAATACCAAATATATCAGTAGACCAGAAAATGTTGGTATATTTATGATAACCAAAACATATGATTGGTCAGTTCTCAGTACAAACTTAAGCAAGCTTATGGTGTTCATGAGAATCATCTGATGAAAAATAATAAAAGCAATACATCAAATAATAGTCATAAACTATTCAGCTAATCTGTACTACTATTGGTATTTGCGATTTCAACAGAACGAACAATACATTGACTTGTGATACTTAATTTATATCAAGACGATATTAATATGAATCAATCCGTTTCACTACGAATTTTAGTCTGCATGGATGTATGTTTTTGTCCCTGTTTGTACCACATGTGCAGATCTTAAGGTGTTAGGGTCCAGACACACCCTTCATTTTCCAGGGTATAGGTTTTGAAATGTTAAACTTTGTCAGGTCCACCTTGATCTGAAGTTGGCTCCCCTCCTCCCCAAGAGAAAATCGTCTTGATCTGTGCATGTATGTAGCAAAAGAATGCATATTTTCGTATAAATTTTGACAGATATCGATATCTTACAGTAATCTTAGCATTCGCTTGTACATGTACATGTATATCTGATAAATACAAATCTGACGCCGTGTGTTTTGACACAAAACGATCATAGTTTAGATTGTGAATCAGAAATTGCACAATAGCCAGGAAACCAAGATCAAGATTGGTGACAAAACCCAGGAATAGAAAGAAGACAGAGTTTTTTTTGCAGGAATGGGTACTGTTGTTTATTCCAGACCAGAAATCAGTCTTGCCCTTCACTATAGTTTAGATTTTATTTTCTTATGCTTTGGGATCATGGGTTTCATTGTGGAACTGTGAAACTATTAGAGAGTCACTGATGTGGCCTGAATGGCCGAAACTAGCTAGTCTGGCCCAGAAAATATGCACTCTCTAGTTTCAGTTCTTTGGTGCATTATTTGCTTCCAACGGATATCCTTTTAAGAACATAATTGAACATACGATAGGCACATACTTTATGAGCTATTGGTTGTTCCAAGAGCTCTTTTTACAGTGGACAGTTCAATGCATCATTGTTCTGAGAAGGGTCAGCTCATGACAATTCTAGAGATGCAAGCAGACCAGTCTTAGACATTGTGTTCCAATACAACAAATATAGTAGAAACAGATAGGGTCGCAGTTGTTGATGCAATGGAATCCATACAATCAAGAACCACACCTGGCCCAGGATATTGCATGGGAAAGTGACAAAGCACTTGAAAACATCACATAAAGGAGGGCCAGGCTGTCAGCCCTTTCCCAGCAGGTGACCACAAGGCTGCAAGACACAGACAAGACAATATGGTAAAGACAAACTCACAAATAAAAAGATTCATTAAAAGAAGTACCGCCTTGGAACGGTCAGTAAAAAGATACAAGAGGGCTTTAACTAGTTTCACAGTACCAACCTCACCCTTAATTCTGATGTGGATCAAGACTCATAGATGTTTGGTTCACATGAAAGAAACTTATCAATGAACTACCCCCTAGTACATATAAATCAAGATATAAATAGGAGATAAAACAAAGATAGTGACTCAACAGTATTATACAACTGAATATGGGTGGCAATAGAAATCAGTCAAAACTTGCAAAGATCTTTCAGAACATTTTTGTAGTAAAGTCATGCAGCTGTTTGGCCGCTATGAAGAGGTTCATCTGGTTACACATAAGAGAAGCGCAGTGGCTCAATGGTACAGTACTTCACTTTAGATCTTGGGGCTACGGGTTTGAGCTCCATTGAAGGCATTATGTTGTGTCCTTGAGCAAGACACTTTACCCTCACTGCTAAAGTACTGGTTCAGCCGACAAAATGTCCTGACATGACTGAAAAAGTGTTGAATAAAGCTAGAATATAAAGCGTCAACCCAAATAAGAAAGCACATGTTGCTTAATTTGCACCATGGCTGCTGTTGTCAAAGCCATGCAGCCCAAACAGCATATGTAGAATGCTGAAGGTTTATAACATAATATGAGATAAACAATTGGAATATATTGCTTCTCACAGAAAGTCAAATAAATTTGGTGTATGTGAATTAAGGGGTTAATTTGGCCCCCCTCTAGAGCCAAAAACTGAAAATTGCTTTTCACCAATTTCTTTTGATTGGTTTAATTAGAAGAATAACTGAAGTGTAAAATTTCGACATTTATTTAAATTTTACCTTTGCTATCGTAACAAAAATGACCAACGAAATAGGCTCAATACAGATAAATTGCCATTTTGGACCAAATTTAAGTCTTTTGGAGACCGATTTTTTAAGAATTAGATATCAGCACAGCTAAATAGCAAAAATTCTTTTAATATGTTGTGTGCCGTGGTAATTCTCATCTTCTGTTGAAATATCTTTTTGGTATTTGCTTGTGCTCTATGTTAATGTCTCAATCAAATCTCACAATTTTGAGTATTCAGTCTGTTTTCTGAAAGTGTTGGATAGTAAAAAAATATAATATAAGCCGTTACATGTGATTTCCAACAATATGGCATTTGACAAGTGTAGACTCAGACGAGCCTATGCAGCCACCTTATAAGCTTAGAAATTCCAAATGATGTTCGGTTAGTAGCTTAACACTCATAGAATATTCAAGCGACTAGCAAAGGGTCTGATCAGACTGCACGTATGCGCATGCTGAAATGAGCCTTGCTGTTTGCACATTGTTGGGAATCTCATATCTGGGTTCAAATATGAACTGCAAATTATGGACACGTCATATTTGTTGCGTTGCTACAAAGTAAGAAGGGAGGCAAAGATCAGGAATCGATACAATCAAATACTATATCTGACCCAGAACATCATATGAAAAAGTGACAAAACCACATGAAAACATTACATACAAGAGAGCCTATCAGGTGCAAGAGACAGGCAAGACAATATGAGAGACAAACACGAAACACAAATAACAAAAAATATCCACAAAAGAAGCATCGTCCTGGAACGGTCAGTAAGAAAATTCCTGGAGGGTTGAAACATATTTGACGGTACGAACCTCACCCTTTTTATGATGTGGATCAAGACAAATATATGTTTGGTTTGCATGAAGGATGCCTAGCATCGATATAACATCTCCTAGTACATACAAATAATGATATAAATGCCCTTTTAAGAAAGTTTACACCATAATGTTTTCAGCACACGCAAACAAACAAAACTAGTCTTAAGCTGCTTTGTATCAATTTATATAAATGAGCTATTTGCTTAGTTTTAATTGCGTTATTGTTTGTATGCGTGTACGTTTTTATGTCTCTTCCTTTCAAAGAATACCGTGAATAAATCTGTGACAAGTCATTCTGACATTTCATGGTCACAATTGAGCCGTGACATGTGATTTCAAACAATATGGCATTTTGACAAGTGTAGACTCAGACGGGCCTGTGCAGCTTCCTTATAAGCTTAGAAACTCCAAATGGTGTTCAGTCGGTAGCTTAACACTCATTGAACGTTCTGGCGACAAGCAAAGGCTCTGATCAGACTGCGCATGTGCGCAGGCTGATCTGAGACTTTGCTGGTCGCACATACCACATTGTTGGAAATCTAATGTTGCGGCTCAAATTATTATTCATTTTTAACGGCAATACTTGTCATTTTATTTTTTTAAATTTTATTTTAGACAAATTGATTTTGCATTACTAGACCAACTGTTTGTAAATAACCTTGACGGCAAGAGCCTGGATCTGGCAGCCTTGAATTTACAACGGGGCCGAGACCATGGATTACCAGGATACAATGAATTCAGAAAATTGTGTTCACTGAGTGAGTTTTACTTTCAGTTATTTGAAAATGTACCAGTCTACATATAGACTAATGCACAGCTTTTGGTATGTATCATATTGACAAGCAGCGATGGCTTAGCCGAGTCTGCGCAAATGCACAGATTCACCAGCTTATTTAGTGCTCGCATAGACATATATGGACATAAATGAAAGCTCAGAGACAAAATTTTGGCCGATAGCTTTCTAGGTCATCATAGGCGTACACTGTAGAACAGTTATTTCTGCGACCATTTTATTTTGGTGCTATTGGCGGTCACGGTAAAATAAACCAAAATTAAAAGCCGTCAAAAGTATCATAATGTACAAGAGTACCAGCCTTGTGAGAATTTTATTTCTAAACGCATCTTTAGTATGATAAAAAGAAACGCAGCTTCATTCAGTATAGGCCATTATCCCTCTTTCTTTTTTGTCTGGTATATTACTTGTGTGCAGGTCACTCTGAAGCATTATAAACCCTTTTGCAATCATGGTAATAAATTGTTAGTAATTTAAAAACAATAAAAATGACACACATGCGCACTCACGCACACACGCACGCGCGCTTACACGTACAAACGTTGAAAGTAGCCTATGCATTGTTAACCACCATGTAGAGCCTTAGTCAGGAATCATTATGGAGGCTGTGTGGAGTTTATTATGGCCAACCTCCTGCCCACGTTTGTTGTGACTATTTTGCTTTCCAAGACAGCGCTTATGTTGTTATTGTTTGTTCTTGCTCTCATTGAGTAGTAGGGTTTTGTTCTTGTTTGAGTTTGTCGCTTTACTTTATTGTTTATGAGTTTCATGTATGTCTTTACTTGACTGTGTTTGAACATCTCTTCCTCATTGTGCCACACGTTTGTCTTTGATAAGTGATTGTTGCATTTTCTAGTCATCCACTGTTTCTTTTACGCATTTTGATTAGCTCACCTGAGCCGAAGGCTCAAGGTGAGGTATTGTGATGGGTCTTTGTCTCGCGTCGCTCATGCGTCTGCCGTCCGTCATTTGTAACGTTTTCTTTAAACGACATCTCCTCCTGAACCACTGGTCCAAATTTCATATAACTTCACATGAATGTTCCCAATGATGCCCTCTTTCAAAATTGCATAAATGGTTTCCCTCCACTGAACAGGAGGGTCGCAACAATTCCAGATAAGAATTATTTTAAACGACCTTTCCTCCTGAACCACTAGCCCAAAATCAAAATAAATTCACAGAATTGTTCCTCATAATGCCCTCTACCAAAATTGCACAAATGGTTCCACACCGCTAAACAAAATGGCCACCAGAGCTCCATATAAGAAATATCTTTAAATGAGGTCTGGTCCAGATTCAAAAATAATTTCACAGAATTGTTCCTCTTAAAACCCTCTAGCATAATTCCACAAATGGTTCTGCTCCGCTTAATATGGGCCGCCAGAGCTCTAGATAAGAAATATCTTTAGACGACATATCCTTCTGAACCTCTAGTCCAGATTCAAAATTATTTCACAGAAATGTTCCTCATAATACCCTATACCAAAATTGCACAAAGGTTTCTGCCCCACTAAACAAAAGGGCTGCCAGAGCTCCAGATAAGAAATATCTTTAAACAACATCTCCCCCTGAACCACTGGTCCAAATTTCATATAACTTCACATTAATGTTTCCTATGATGATCTCTTTCAAAATTGCATAAATGGTTTTACTCCACTGAACAGGAGGGTTGGGTCGCCAAGGCTCCTGATAAGATTTTTTTCTAAACGACATCTTCACCTGAACCACTGACCCAATTTACATAATTGTTCCTCATAATGCCATTTACCAAAAATTGCACAAATGGTTCCGCTCCACTGAACAAAAAGGCCTACAGAGCTCCAGGTAATAAATATATTGAAACGACATCTCCTCCTGAGCCATTGGTCCAAATTCAAAATAATTTCACAGAATTGTCCTCATGATGCCTTCCACCAAAATTGCACAATGTGTCAGCTCCAGGAACAAAGGGGCTGCCAGAGCTCTAGATAGAAATGTCTTTTAATGACATTTCCTCCTGAACCACAGGTCCAAATTCAAAATTATTTTCAGAATTGTTCCTCAGGTTGTCTTTACCAAAATTGCATACATGTTTTTTCTGAGCTGAACAAAAGGGTCGCCAGAGCTCCAGATGAGAAATATCTTTAAAAGGCATCTACTCTTGAACCACTACTCCGAATTCAAAATAATTTCATAGAATTGTTCCTCATAATACCACAATCACAAACCGCAGACAACCCTATGGTACTGTTTAGAAGAGCCACTCAATCATCATGAGACACCAGGAAGACAAATTAAGCAAAGCAACCAGCTCTCTTCCCAATCAAGATTTCAAAATTGCATAAATGGTTCGGATCAACTGACCAGAGGGTCGCCAGGGCTTCAGATAAAAAATCTTTTAAACGACAACTTCTCCTGAACCACTGACCCAAATTCAAAATAATTTCGCAGAATTGTTCAATATAATGTCCTCTACCAAAACAGCACAAATGGTTCCGCACCGCTAAACAAAATGGCCGCCAGAGCTCCATATAAGAAATAACTTTAAATGACATCTGGTCCAGATTCAAAATTATTTCACAAAATTGTTCCTCATGATTCCTTCTAACAAAATTGCACGAATGATTTTGCTCCCCTGAACAAAAGGGCTGTCAGAGCTCTAGATAAGAAATATGTTCAAAAGACATTTCCTTTTGAGCCACTGGTTCAAATTTAAAATCATTTCATAGAATTGTTCCTCATAAAACCCTCTACCAAAATTGCACAAATGGTTCTGCTCCGCTTATTATGGGCCGCCAGTGCTCCAGAGAAGAAATATCTTTAGACGACAAATCCTTCTGAAACACTGGTCCAGATTCAAAATTATTTCACAGAAATATTCCTCATGACACCCTCTACCAAAATTGCACAAATGTATTGCTCCACCAAAAAGGGGTTGTCAGTTTTGCTAGGCTTAATATAGGGGTCGCCAGAGCTCTAGATGAGAAATGTTTTTTAATGACTTCTTCTCCTGAACCACTGGTCCAAATTTAAAATTATTTCACAGAAATGTTCCTCATGATACCCTCTACCAAAATTGCATAAATGGTTTTTTTCCACCGAAAAAGGGGTCAGCAGAGCTTTAGATAAGAAATATTTCGAATTAAATCTCCTGGACCACTGGTCCAAAATTAAAAAAAATAACAGAAATGGTCCTTAAGTTGCCCTCTACTTAAAATAATCAGAATGTTCAGCTTGACTGAACAACATAAATCAGAGAAAGTATCATATCTCCTTAGCCACAGGCCATTGCATCATCTAGTCATGTGCCAGGACAGGTGAGCAAATGAGGGCCCTAGGGCCCCCTTCTATTTCTTGAACAGCTAATTTTTGTTTTAATTTGCAACATTGCAAAGACGTGGTCATAAAAATGTTACTTAGATTATTATGATATGTTACATTATACATATAGCTAATATTTGCAAGTGACTTTGTTTTCTCTCTAAAATACTAATGATATAAAGACAATGCCAGTCGAGCGTTTATGCCATTTGCGCACTAGCCAGTGACAATATTAAAAAATGCATCTGCTAATATGATAATTTCTGCAATATTTCTGCAATATTCAGACCATGAACGAAACACCTGCAAAATTTCCAAAAAAACAATACAAATGTAAACAAGCTGATTTAAATTTTTCCACTGATTTTTTTTTTCTCATTGGAGATGTGCCTTCCTACCCATCTTATGGCGAAAAAAGTTCAAAACTGAGTTTTGCAAGAGTATATTATGATAATAGTGACTAATTTTCCTAGAATGCAACAGGCTGGTCTATGATATGTATTTCCTAGTCATACTCATTCATCTTTCAAAGGCCCCTGCAATAAGTAACAATATTTGCTAAATTGCCAAATCTTTCCTGTAAAAAACATTTCTAGCGCTTGTGTTTTACGTAGCGGCAATTAAACCTGTGTTGAATAAAATGTACGTTTTTCCATTGAGATTGATTAAACTCCCTCTGCTTTATGGTAGAATTAATATAATTAAGACAGATCTTATGAAATTAGATAGAGCCCTTGTTCTCATTTTGTTGTGCATTTCTTTGTGTATTTTCTAGTTTTGCAATCATTCCACTGGGTAAAAACCTGGTCCCACAGAGCTTGATTTTAATAGCGACATCTGCAACCATTGCAACTATTTTTCAATTTCTGGTATAGTCGACGACTAGTCGCGGACCAGTTCCTGATCAGTAAGCGACTATAGCAGCACGTTGGGCGACAGTTTAGCATTTAGTTTGCGATCAGTCACCTTAGTAAGCATTTTGTGGGTGACTGGTTGGCGACTAGTTCAGAGTATTCAGCAACGGTCAGCAACCAGTTGGCAACTGATCAGAGACTAGTCGGCGACTTGATGGAAACTTTTCTATCATCGTTTTTTGAAAAAATAAAGTGTTTGGAAAAAATAAAACTAATTCTGTGCAAGTTGCTATCATGATAAAAGATTAGATAAAAAATAGCAAGTTGTTTCGCTAAAAACATAACACAACGCAGAAATTGTGGTTGTGTGGTTGTAATGATTCTGCTGAGACCTACTAGCTCTGACCTTATTACACTTCAGTATCTTATAAGTCAAACGCAATTGGTCTCTAGGACAGCTGAAATTCATGATCAGAGTCAGGAGTCTGAATTTCGGTAGTAATTTTCATCGTCTGCTTTTGGTGCTGTTGTCTATTTTTTAATTGCTCTGTTTAGAGAGAAGGCTTCGCTGGTTTAGGCACGTTGGGCGTTCTAGTGGTGCAGTCATAACAGCATGTGATATACAGATTGATGGCAGGCGGGGGGGGGGGGGGGGTTGGTGCAAGGAGGCCCAAGCTTACATGGAAGAAACTGACAGTTGACCCTCATGAAAAGAGCACCTAGAGATTAGGTGTGAGATCTGCTCTTCATGCAGCTAGCTAGGTACTTGGAAGGGGACCCACTGATGTGGATGATGCCCCTGCACCTGCACGTTAATCAAAAATATACTTAGAGCCAAAAGTAACTTTACACTTTGAACTACTGAATATATCTTTATTGTTTTTGACTTAACCAAATGAAATATTGCAATGAGTTGCTGGTACCCGCCCTAAACCTAATTCACGAAAAACAACTTGGGTAAATTAATCTTCTTTCGAGTTATCT
The DNA here is from genome assembly GCA_964019695.1 of Loripinus fragilis. Classification (NCBI taxonomy): domain Eukaryota; kingdom Metazoa; phylum Mollusca; class Bivalvia; order Lucinida; family Lucinidae; genus Loripinus; species Loripinus fragilis. Next base: position 41,922,940 of record OZ026528.1, read on the forward strand.
GTGCTTTCATTAAAAGCACAAAGTCAGCATTCCCTAACAAAATCCAAAGTAAACCTAGGATTAGAACACGTTATTTTAAGGGACATCGATTGCCCATTAAATATACTGCAAGAAATTTTGTCTCTGACGTATAGTTTGTTTTTGGTAGCATCTTAAAGTTGGTTCACTTTGAAATTATCTCCCTTTGAATAAAAACTATAGTAAACTTAAGTCCCTGCTAAAAGCTTTATCTCAGATGACATTTGGATTTTTTTTTATCAGCGATTTGTTGGGACTTCTGCCTTGAGTATGTGACAAGATAATCTGATAAAAATTCCCATCGGTTTGGAAGAAAAACGGCAAACAATTTCTTATGGAAAATTCCATTAAAAGCACTGTAAAGTTCACAAAAGGGGGTATGTACGTAAAAACACAACTCTAATTTGTGTTACTCGAAGTGCGATCCGGGCTGATTTGAACTTTAAACAACAATTCAATTGCCTGTCTTTCAGACTGGTTCTTTAAAATTAAAAAATGTCCAATCGCAAAGATACAGTAACACATCCAAAAGTGATGCACTTTGGAAAATTTTATTTTGCCCCCTTGCTTTTTTCATTGAGGCATTTTGGTTGCATTTATGACAGTAAAAACATGAAATTAAACTGTCATATGAATAATTGATTGAAGTTTAATATGAATTAAACACATTTAAAATATCATTCACCAATACCCAAAAATGTTATATATAATAACAGTGTAAAGTTACTTTTGGCTTTAAGTATACGATTATGATATGATGACTATGTTGCATGAAACAAACACATTCAGCGCTTGTGGTGAAATAATGCCAGAAGGGCAACTTAGCTCTTTGTTGAAGCTGCTTTTGCAGCCAGTTGGCGACAAGCCGTTGATTGGGCGCTGATCAGTTGCTGATTGGTCGCAGTCTTGTTGCTGAATATTTGAATGCCAAAGTGTTCATGAAATTGGTCAGGGACTAATATTCATTCCATGGGTGACTGTTTGCCGATTTGTCAGTGACTGATTGCCGACTTCTAGAAAACATTTGCAACAAGTTAGCGATTTAAATCAGTTGTAGCAAGTCTTTGCTCAAAAGGCATGCTCAAATACTTTCGGCAACTGATTTTCATCAGCGACTGATCCTGCGACCTTGTGGCGACCTTCGTAAAGCCTTGCCTGCTACCTCTGCAACCTCTTCGATTGTCAATTTTTTTAGCCAACGAGAGGTCCGAAGTGTGGTCGCAAGCTCTGTGGGAGTTGGTCTTTAGAGAGGGTTTATAGCTTTGTTTCTGGTTGTAATGCTGCTGTTTTTGTTCTATGCCTCTTCCTAACTATTGTATGGGTTGGTTTGCTGTGTGCGGTTTTGGCATTTTCTGTTTATACTGTACTCACTTGCTTTTTTGATGGTTTTGTTGGTTTGAGACGATAACCTTTCTGACCTACTACTCGTTTTACACTATATGAGCGATAAAGTTAATCAAGTATGCAGATATATACCCATGTGCGATTGAAGCTCCTGGGCCCGGAATTACAATACCTCCTTAAAATTAAGGATGACTTAAGTTAATTATTGATTTTTTAGGATACATAAAAAAAACGTTTAAAACTGATTCAAATCAAAATAGTTTCTTTTTGTCTGATGATCACAATAATATCTTTGACCACAAGTTCCACATCGATCCAGGCAATTATTTTGCTTTTAATATAGCATGTTGAAATATTAATACTGAACTTAAGTCTTCCTTAAATTTAAGGAGGCATTTAAATTATGGGCCCTGATCTCCAAAACACCACTTATCACTACATAGTGCTACCTAGACAATCCCAAAACAGGTTGTTCAAGTAGCACTAATATTAAAGATGGCAAATACAGTACATGTCAAATATTAATTTGGTTCACTTAATCTTAAAAGAAAGCTTAATGGATCCAGTTAAGGATACTAGTGAAATAAAATAAATATTCAGAGGTGAGGAAAATATACTTTCAAAAACAACAGCGCTTTCATCAGAAACTGATACAGATTTACAAGTGAAATAAATACAGAGTGATATAGTAAATAAATATAAAATTGTGAATTGGTGTACGAAATGTTTTTCTTGTTTATTCCAGGTGTAGGGGATGACTTTGATAATTTGCCAGACCAAAGTGAGGAAAACCAAAAGAGTTTAGGAAAGGCATACAGGTACGATAGAAAACAAACAAACAAACAAAAGAAACCCAAACCAAACAAGTGAGTATGATGATGTGACATGATAATGCCACAATCACATACTAAACCATTTCATAGTGAGGTAAAGGCAAGGAATCCGCCACTCTCACTGTTTTTCTTCAGCTGGATGATTGCAAAACACAGAACACTGTATAACAAAGTCAGGAATTTACTATTTTCTTCCTCCTGGCGCACATATTTTTCCAACTTATTTGTTCTACGAGAATATGATCTTGAAGTTAGTAACATCAACAATATACATAAACATACAACTATTGAGTTACTTTAAACAATAGAAACCATATACATTGTTAGTTTTGAGTACAGACTATCCATTAGTATGTTGGTTTGTAAACGCTTCACCAACTATTTTATGATGAGTTGGTCTATACGACTCGTCTCGTACATTCAGAAGAATAACAGAACAGCTAGCTATCATGATCAAACTAAACTTGTAATAAAAATGTTCCTGAAAACCAAAGGCTAATAGCATGGATATTTTACAACAGTCACTATAATTCCTAGTCAGATTTTACAGCTATGGGATTCTCTTTAATTACATGGCAGTGGGTGACTCATCAAGTGCTTTCACATACTGTAGCATTGTTTGAACATGCTCCAAAATTATTTGTGGTTAAAACGTGTAAAGCCTGATATGCGTCAGACTGAAAACAACTCCACATTTTCTTCTCTACCAACAACATAAGTAGAGAAATTCTAATAAAGTGGCTTGTAGCAAATACTGTTCATGGTGACAATGCACAATTTTTTTTATTTTTCAGGACATTGACTATTTTTTTTTACAAATAAGAGTAACACATTTAATCTGATGATAAGTCTATGAAAAACATGTGACCTTGATGCATGCCTTCATTTTATCCTCGGTCCAAATTTTAACCAATCGGATAGAGTAATTCAAGTGTATTCTTCATATTCAATATCAAAGCCTTAACCTGGTATTATCTTGTCTGCCAAGAAGTCATTCTATCACTTCAATATATAATCCTAGGTTGTTATCTGATCCTTGTTATTTTGGCAACAGGCAAAACTTGAACACACTTGATAGAGGACCGCTTAACTGAATACTGTGGGCCTGTTGATTTTAAACCAGAAAATAAGTAATCAGCCTGACCTATTTCAGACTTTACGCTGTCAAGCTTTTAACAGTGAGTTTGGTCACCATAATAAGACATGTGCACATTATTTAGGCATTATTGGTTCATTAGTTGATAAAGTTGATAAATTAATCACGTTAAGCATGGCCAGTGCGTCTAATAATACTTTGTTTGTCAGAATTGGACTATGAATGTTGTATCTATCTGTGAAATATATTAAGTATGAAAAAGGAAGTGTGCATGTATAGTATATCAAAGGAACGGAACATTTGACGTCTACATGATGATATAAAACAATTAAATTGCATAATTTGATAAATCAAATTACTAACTTAAACGACCCATGGTTAAGGACACTGAAACATTACTCGTTTCAGACATGTTGGAAGCGCTCAGAAAGTAAAGCTTTTAACAACTTTTTATGTTAAACTGTGTGTTTAGAAAGAAATGTAATTTGGGGCAAATTGCTGATGACGCATTATCACACTATGCAAGGCGATAAATATCCAACGACACGGCCATTCCGTGAAAATGCATGAGATCAGGGCCATAAACATGTCTCTCAAAAACACTTTTCCCATAAGATATTACTTTTTCTTTATGGCAGAATAGACACTAAATATACCTAGCATCTTACACACATATCGTTAAATGCATTGTCTTTGACTAGATACGCAACGAACCGTGGAATGACACTAGGGCTGGGTTTTGAAGCTAAAATGTCCAACCGCATCCATCTTTCTAAGATATATAGCACATCGAACGAATTTTGTCACTGATACATTTTCAACATCATCAATATATGTTTTTGAGAGACATTTTGATGGCAACAATCAAAAGAATGCAATTTTAGCACCTTTGATCGACTGCCATCTTCCAGGCCCAAAAGTTTAAGTGGAACCAAATAAAAACAGTGGTTCTAACAGTTATGTTTTTCATAGATGTCTTTTTCAATACGTTCTACAGTACAGCAAAAAGTGGATACAATTATCATACTTTTTACTTGTTGACGTCGCTTGCATTTTTGAAGTATGACTGTTGGATTTTTATCATGCCGTTGAATTTATATCTGTGGTGATGCATGACAGATAACTGACGATAGATACTGTCTTATAATGTTAGCTAAAATACGTAGAGATACATGGTTCTGTTTAAAGCCTATATGATGCAGGTGTAGAAAGTACCCACAATCTACGTTCCAAATGAATCTAAAACTGTAAAACATAAACATAAACGCAAAAGAAACGAAACACTTACTAAAATGCTAGTTCCTTCTTTTCTACCAAAAATTTCATTAAATGATAATGCGATCGCTAAACACGGTTATTTGCCTTGCATACAATATTAAAATTAAAATGCTGTAGCTTATGGTTGCCAAACTGCAATGATAATTCTAAGGCAGCCCTAATTTTAAACGTCAGAGAGTAACAAAATTTAGCAATCTCAATATATCTATGTTTGCAAGCAAACTAATTAAGATAGGAATACTGAAGACTAATTTCATTCATTGTTAACAAATAAAAGCATGCAATTAAGATTAGATGATAAGATTAGATGATCTTTGTGAATTTCATGGTTCACAAGTTATGCAAAATAAAAACAAAAAAATCTTGATGATAATACTCATATAGGCAGGCTAATTATTATCTATCAAGTGCACCCTCTATAGCCCATTCAGTATACCGCATCGATAAGATGGTGAATACTTCATATACAAGCAGAGATGATAAGTGTGTCGCCCGACACTTCATTGCTCATGCATTTACAAAAGCGGTAAAATACAAAAAAGTGCATTCCATACTTATCCTAATATCTACATGTCTAAGACTGTCCAACAGAATGAAAAGAGACTGAGTAAATGGGTGCAACAGAATTAGGCATCTCATTACGGTCTACAATGTTTACTAGTATAAATAAAAAATATCACACAATGGACATATTTTTAGTTGTTTTTTCTTCATGATTTTCATCATTTTCGGATATTTTTCCAAGATTAACTTTTTTAGATTTTTTTTATTCAGATCAGGTGAAAAATTTCATAGAGTCTGATCCTTGTTCAAACTGTTTGCAAGGTTATAAACAGAGGACTCTACAAAATGAAAGCGCAATAAATGTATCAATCAAACTGGAAATGTATGATTGGCATCGTCCACTTTTCAAACTAAGCCACGGCATACCGAAACCAGTGTCAGGTGGACCAACTGAACATAATACATATACATGACACATATTTAGGGAAATTAAGATTTCTATTACAGGTACCTCTGCACTGATATATGTATCTTGTAGCAAGAAGAACTGTGCTAAGCTATAGAGACTAGCTAGAATTTGGAAAATTTGCATAAGACAAGTTTAGTTTTCATACTTTCCACTGATTGACTAATAAAGGCATTGATCAGCCTGTAAAGTTGCCCTGTCTGCATCTTTGTTGTTCATGCGCAACAAAATCAGGGTTTTTCATGTCATGACCTATATGATGTTAATGGAAAATTAATTAATCACTTAATTGACAACCATTAGACAATCAAAAGCACAGTGTATTTACCATGTAAATGCACTGTAGCAGACAGCTAGCTCTAACTGTGTGGCTTCTATTATGTAGTACCACAGAATACAAGCGGAAATTAACTGAAGAGGTAAACTCAGGTCATTTATTGAATTAACTTGCAAGAGCAGATGTTTTCTGAAATTCTTCCACTGGCAATAGGTGTGGAATGATAAATAGATTAAAGGCAATAAGTATAAAATCAATTTCTGGTACCCTATAAGTATATATCCTTTCCCATCACTATAGAAGTTAGTGCTACGAATTTACATTAATCGTCACGTACGTTTCTATATAAAAAGTCTTAAATTATAATAAAAGAAAATTTAAGCTAGAAATGGTGTTTGTAAAACACTGTGCCTGATGTTACGCTTTGACAAATAAAGGACCATAACTCCCATAATATTTCTTTTCATTTTTACTTTACCTTTTAATCTCTTATCTTATCATCTTACTGAGTTTTAAGACTATAACTCTTATAGTATATGAGATATCCTGCTAGCAGTGTATGCACGAGTCTGGGTGATAACTCTGCATAATTTATTGCAAAGCTATGCCACATTCATTTCATTATTCTACACACCAAATACTTTTAGCATAAGCTTTCTATGTGAAGTGGTTTTGAGGTTTAATAAAATGCCAAAACGTTGTAAACAAAGTCGAATTGGAAGTTAATTAGGTTATCTACATTTTTCCCCAAATAATCATACCAACTATTTAAATTTTAAAAATAGTTTTGATACATATTACTAACGAGATTGCTAACATATTTCAATCACATGATTAAAACTAGTTTAAATGATATAAATTACACGTAAAAAAATTGTCTGTTAATTTTAAATAGGGAATCAACATATTAAATTTCAAGATCCTAGCATGCAGCCTTCTCAAGATATTTTGGGTTTAAAAAGTGTGACGGATGGATGGATGGAAAGATGGTAGACCACCCAACAACAGGCTACATTAAACTTGCTGCAAGATTTTGGTTTAATGATCTTTCACCAAGCGTATTCACATACATGCCAAAGTCTCTTCCTTATGACCCATTAACTGTCTATAGAACCAAAAATTTCCTGCATACTGTATATAAAGTTGGTAATTACCATTAGAACTGACAATTAGTTTATTTCTTACAGGAACGTACGGGACATTGATTTGTTTGCAGGGGGTCTATTAGAGACGCCTGAGGGAACCGGCCTCCTAGGACCGACATTTGATTGCCTTCTTGGATATCAATTCGCCTTGCTGAAGCAGGGGGACAGATTTTTTTGGGAAACAAAGAATAGAAAAATTGGATTTACTAGAGGTAAAGTACAAACGTATATGAAAATAATAGAAACACTGTAAATCTACGCATTGAAATTAACATGCACACGCACATGCACACACGCACGCACATGCGCACCGTCGCATGCACACATAGCATCAGCTTTAAAAATACTTAAATGCACATGTTAACAAAAAAGAGGAAACACACTAAAAGGTGGAATACACAGGAACATAAAACCACAGGTAGCCATCACACTGAAATAACAAAATAAAACCACTACATTCTTTAGTATGGACAAAAAAGCATTCAAGTATGACCATAAATGTCATTATCCAAATTCATAGCTAACCTTGTATACTTAATGGGCTTTTTGCCAATTTCGTTTGGCCTGGTAAAATAGATTTACTACGACCTGTTCCTATAGCATTTTTCTCTTATATGCACTTGCTTCTTATTCATTTTTTTCATTTTCTAAGAATTTCAACGATTCCTACCTTTCCACACCACGGGCTTCTAGAGTACATGTATATTGTATGTTTATATATTTTATGGTTATATTCCATAGGATGCATACATGTTTTGGGAAAAAGAAAATGAATAAATGGTTTATTCAAAATCAGTAGTTTTATTTAATATTTTTATCAGCTAATCATATTATTTGATATAAATTTTGCGTCGAAAAATTCCAGGTGTTCCAAAATAAAGAGTGACTGTTATTTAACATGCCGCATACTACCAGATTTACCTAGAGTGTAAAAAATCAATTGCCCAAGATAGGTGTAGAACAATAAAAACGCACTGTAATGAAAACAATCAATTAAACCAGCCTGCGATTTTCTTCTCTTTTTCAGAAGGATACAATATATAATTATAAATTAAACAAGAAATATCTTTAAAAAAAGATATATGCCAAAGAGCCAGAAGACATATTTGATATGAGTAACGTCAGAATTTTAAAATAAATTGAGAAGAAAAAATGGGGGATGTTTATACTTTGTTATGCCTTCTTTCAGCTAAGCTCAGTAAAGTGTTTGGCTTAAGGAACCTATACTATTCCAAAATATCTGTAGTGATGCATCTAGGGGCGAAAACTCAAGTCAGAATGAAATATACCCTGCGACCAAATGCTGCATATTTCAATAGCTAGCTAGTGTCATGTACATGCCTGGTTCAAAAAATCTAAAAGGGTTGTAGAATTAAGTTGACTGTAACCTACAAATATTGACAATATTCTGAGTAACTAAAACAGCACTGCGGCTGTGGATAATAGAAGCTGGTTCTGCTGGAGGCAAAATAATGTAAACATTACTGGTAATCTAATGCCCGAACATAAAGGATAAATTTAACGTATTTAAATAAAGTGCAGTGATTTAAAACAAATATGTGGACCTGCACAGGCCATGTTATTTTTATTTACTACATTGTACAGTACATCACTATTGTGGAAATTTGAAGTGTTTTTGTTTTAATGATGTTGGCAGTTAGTAGTTTGCCCGCTAGCAGCGACTTTTGTAATCTGCTGACAATGTTTTCAAAAACTTTGGACCTTGCTTAGGACCGATACAAAATCAGTTTTGATCTTTATCCCAAGCTCTTGGACATCTGATAGTGTTCCTAAATGATTTTTTTTAAATATGAGTTTCAAAAAGGTCAGTAGTGAAAAATTATAAAAACGTACTAACTCTATCTTAGAACGCTGAATACAGTTAAATATAGGATAAACTCCAATTTAATTAGGAACACAAGCAGGGGATACTCTTACATAGAAGCAGCTCTTTAAATTAAGTAAGACGGCAAAGATCAGGAATAAATACAATCAAGTACCACACCTGTCCCAGGATACCACATGGGAAAGTGACAAAAATACAATTAAACATCATAAACAAGAGCGAAGAGGTCAGCCCTTTCCTAGCAGGTGACCACATGGCAGCAATGAACATATGCGAAAGCATGACAAACGAAATACATAAATAACACAAATGATCCACAAAAAAGTACCGCCTTGGAACGTTCAGTTAAAATGTTACTGGAGGGCTTAAACCAGTTCCAGAGCGTTTTTGTGATAAAGCTTCTTAAAGTAGGTTAGGAGGCAAATATCAGGAATCGATACAATCAAGTACGACACCTGATCCAGGAGACCACATAGGAATGTTACAAAAACACAATAAAACATAAAATACAAGAGAGCCAAGTACTAAGAATATGCTGTTTTGTAGACTTTATTCTATAAGAATGTTGTTTTACAGGTCTCCAGTTATTACTCTCAACATCGTGCTCAAAATAAACTGTTCTGCTTTTGTATTGATACTCATGATTATAAAGTTACCATTTAAGTCCATGTGTGGATTGGTTGGTGAAAGAAATTTTCTTCTCTTGGTCCTCCATAATGTATGAACCCCCAAAAATTGAAGATGACTGGATCAGAATAGAAATTCACAAAAGTAGCAATAATATTTTGTGGTACTTATAAATTATCTCTAAGAAACAACTTATATAATGTACAATGGTTTTAATTCTCAACCAAGAAGTGTTAACGATATATCATACATTATTCAACATATTGACCTGGGCCCGGAATTACAATGCCTCCTTAAAGTTAAGCAATACTTTAGTTAAGTTTGATATTTCAACATGCTATATTAAATGCTAAATAAATTGCCTTGATCGATGTGGTCAAAGATATCAATGTGATCTTCAGAAAAAAATGAACTATTTTGATTTTAAGAGCAATTCTCTGTAAATATGGAGCAAAGTTTTTCACGCATAGTCTCAGATTTCAACGAAACTTTCTGTACTTGGTTGTTTTCACCCAAAACGAAGTCATTCATGCTTAATTCTTAAATTTTTACTTCCGTTGCCATGGTAACCGAATCCAAATTTTTTGGCCAAAAAGTGCCCAAAAATCACTGAAAATAGACATAAATTGCACAGTTGCAACTTCTAGAATAAGTACGTTTTGAACTTGTGACAACTTGTACTCCATAGTATTGCTTTTTGTTATTTTAAGGAAGGTGTTGGAATTAAATTTGGTATTTCTGTCTTGTAGCAATTGTGTCAAAAAAGTGGGTGGGGTAACAAGGTACTTAAATTTGTTGTTTTTCGACATTTTTGAACTCATTTTGTTTCAAGCCGCGGTTACTCGGAAAAGTGTACATGCTTTAGTAAGACAAAGCTAGATATTATTTATAATAAATTGGAAAAAAATGTTTGGGAAGTTACAGTCTTCTTATCGTAACCATGGCAACTATGATGCTACCGTCTCGAAAAGCTAAAATGTGCAAATGCAGCTTGTAAGGCGTTTTTGTATTGCAGAACATGAAGGCATCTGACACAATCAACTATTAAATGTTTAAATAATACTTATATTTTGCGTTTTTGACAAATTAGTGGTGAAAGGCCCGAAAAGGGGCCTGATAATAGCCCTTTTAGAGGTCTACATAGGAGAATAAACGCTATTTTTTAAAATAAAAAATGCAAAACTCATGCATAAGTAGTGTAGAAATAACATAATAATATTTTCAAGTCATTGATCTTATAGCTAGCATCTTATAAAAGAAAATATAGGGTGTTATCTCTATATAGGGGTCCAAAAGGGGTTCAACAGGGGGTAAATAAGGCATCAAAATTTTTGACCAAATAGTGCCCGAAAATCAGTAAAAATAGACATACATTGTGCTAATGCAACTTTTAGAATGAGAAACTTTTGACCTTGTGATTACTTGTACTTAGCAGTATTGCACAATGTGAATGGAGGAGTGTATGGTTAATAATGTTGGTAATTCTGTCATATAACAATGGTTGCAAAAGTGTGGGTGGGGTAAAAATGTACTAAAATATGGTAGTTTTTGACATTTTTGAAACCATAATGTTGCAAGTTGGGGCTACTTGGAAAGGTTTTCACACTTTAGTAAGACCAAGCTAAATATGGTCTGTAATAAACTGAAAAAATATTTTGAGGAAGTTGCCACCTTCTTTACATTACTATGGCAACTCTGGTGCCACCGTCTCAAAAAGCCAAAATGGACAAAAGCAGCTTCTAAGGCGTTTTTGTATTGCAGAACATGAAGACACCTGACACAATGAATAATTATATGTTGAAATGATACTTATATTTTGCTTTTTGGTACATAATTGGTGCAAGGCCTAAAAGGGACCTGATAATAGCCCTTTTAGAGGTCTCTGTAGGCAAAAAAACCCAACTATTTTGTAAAAAATGCCAAACTCATGTATAAAAGGTGTAGAAATTACATTAAAATATTTTTAAGTCATTGATCTTATAGCTAGCGTTGTATGAAAAATAATTATAGGGCGTTGTCTCAATTGAGGGATCAAAGGGGCTCAAAGGGGAGTAAATGAGGTATCAAACTTTCTGACAAAATAGTGTCGGAAAATCTGTTAAAATAGACATACATTGCCAAATGCAACTTTTAGAATGAAAAGTTTTGACCTTAGGTTAACTTGTACTAGACAGTATTGCTCCATGTGAATACAAGGATGGTATGGTTAATAATTTTGGTAATTCTGCCGTATAGCAATGTTGTAAAAAAGTGGGTGGGGTAACAATGTACTAAAATATGGCAGTTTTCGACATTCTTGAAAGCATATTGTTGCAAGTCAGGGTTACTTGGAAAGGTTTACAAACTTTAGTAAGACCAAGCTAATTATGGTATATAGTACATTGAAAAAAATAATTTTAGGAAGTAACCATCTTCTTACCATAACCATGGCAACTATGATGCATCCATTTCAAAAAAGCCAAAATGGACAACAACAGTATGAAGGTCTTTTTTGTATTAAAAACATAAAAAAATCTGGCACAATAAAAAAGTAAAATGTTAAAACGATACATACATGTTACTTTGCTGTCAAATCTGTGGTGAGAGGCCCTAAACTGGACTTGATAATAGCCCCTTAAGCGGTTTATATAGGTAAAATGCTAATTTTTAATCAAAAATGCCTAACTTGTATATGTGAAGCATACAAATGTCATCAAAATATATTTTTGGCATTGGACTAATAGCTAGCAGTTTAGAAAATAGAAATGTGGGGTTGATTCAATCTAGGGTTAGGGAAGGGGCTCAAAAGGGGGTAAATGAGGTATATTTTATCAAAACATACGTTTTAGGACACTTGACTCAATTTCATTGTAAAAACCTGACTCCTACTGCTACATTTATCAAGTAAAGTAAGGAAGAAAGCCTTTTGACCAATTAAGTCCAAACAAGTGTTAACAACCCCATGATTGGGGAAATTAGTGGACGTCTCAAATGTACCATAAGAAAAGCATATTTTTAGCATTTAGGTCAACGGAAAAGACGAAATTATTGACAAAAAAACCCAGAAAATTTTAGACATATTAACCCTAGATAAATGAATGAATGCTAGAATTTTATGAAACTTCTCAGTTTCAGCTAAAATATAAAATTAAAAGTCCCTATGTATATAAGGAGGTTATCTCAAAAGTAGTATTTTCACTATGAAATCAGTACCTTTGATGCATTGCGTGTACCAGTAAGATTGACTTATCCAATATCTGTAATTATATACTGTGTTAGTGAGAACTTCTTAATCAAGAAATAATATGAACAACCTTGGACGAGAGTCAGCAAAGGACCATTTGTGCCAAATTATTTTCAAATCTGACCAGTAGTTTTGGACAAGATTTTTAATCGTTTATCCTTTTGGTTGCTATGGCAACCAGCTTTCTGCCTGGAATGGAATTTTTTAAACAACTTAGAAAGAAGACGACCAAAGATTATTCATGTGTAGCTTGGCGACATTCCACCCAGAGGTTTAGGAGATGTAATTTAAAGCAAATGTTGACTGACGACGATGTACATCCTATGATCACAACAGTTCATTTTTAGCCGCTAAAAAGGGTCGTCTCAGAACTAGTTTTTTTCACTATAAAACCAATAACTCTGGTGGATTTTCGTGTTATCCTGAATAGTTCGAGATAGATTAACTCAACCAATAACTATAATTGTACATTATTATATTTGTATTGGTAGGATTATAAGAGACTAAAAGGCTGTTTCAAACTAAAAATGGATCGTCTCAAATACTTAATAGGGATTTTTAACTTTTTGCTAGCTGGTCATAATCAAAGTTATTATACCTTCCTCATACATTCCTTTATAATTTTTGCATGATACATGTATGAGAGAGCAGATTGCTATCCCTCTCTCTCTCTCTCTCTCAAAACTTGGCTTTACTGAAATGTTGTTGTGTTTGCATTTTAATCTACATTTTTAAAGACTGTTTGTAAACAAAACAATATTGATACAAGCTTGACAATATAATGTGTATATTTTATTCCATTTTCAGACTGGGATCTTACGACTTTCTCATAATTTTCGGTCTTTCTAGTACTTATATAAGTATGATGATATGCTTTAGAATGGAAGGGGTTAGCAGAAAAGTTATTTATGGTATTAGCTGCTTGCAGAACCAACTGTCAGAACTTTACCATTTAAACATGTACGATAATCTGCAAAATAATGAGAAAAGTAGATCTATCAGATTCTGCATGCATAAATGTATGTACGAGGGGCATTTGGAAAGTTCTTAGCATGGTCTTTTATCTCAGTAGCCGATTTACAAACCTTATCATGTTTGGTATCATTTTCCTCTATGTTATGGCACAAATTTCATGAGGATATTATAATGCCGGCACGAAAGATATTATTGTGAATACATGTACTGTTTGTATACTGGAAAATGCAAAATTTCTGTGGAAAATATAACATTTTACCTTTTGAAAAGTGTGCAGAACATTAACAATAGTTCATGAAATTAGCTACTTTTGTACCATTTGGTAGGCCACAATTTGGTACAGTTATCATACAATTGGTGACCAAGTTGGATGTTTTTAATAACTAAATACCGGAACAGCAATACCAAAACCGTTTAGAAAGCAAAGCAATGCGCTAATTTTTCCGACTAAAAATCGCATGTCACAATGCACATATTTTGAAAATATATAGCCGACAGTAGTTTAAAAATTCCTTGTGTTGGTATTTTTGTCAATTACACTTTATGCGCTTTGTATTGAAACCAAAATAAATTTTGTAAACCAGAACAAAGGGAAGATAACTCTTATAATCTTACCATGGGGCAGAGTAAGTTTAGCTATGAGCTGACGTTCTGGTTCATTTTAATTAAAAACAGTGGCAAACAAAAAAGCAAAAATACCTTGAGAGTAGAAATCAATCAATTTTGTGATAGTTAACGCGATACCATGAGAAGTTCTAATGCCATCGACAAAATGTGAGGGGTTAAGTTACCCCACCCACTTCTTGAAAAGTAGGGGTAGTGTTATAAGAAATAATTTTCTTGAATACAGAACTAAACAAGCCACACTTTTTGCGCAACGAAATGTTCGCCACAAATAAAGCAAAACATATACTCAATAGGCATTTTTAGTACTCATGTAGTGACACAATTTATAGTAAAAGTATAAAGAAAAATCGAAAAAAGTCCCATTTTTGAAAGTTTACCATTTCTCTATTAGTCAACATATCCTAAATGTAAAGGTGGTAGTCGTGCAAGCAGTGATCGCATAATATAAATTAATAAAGAATAAGTTGGCACCGACTCGTTAATTTGTCAAATTAAGACCGCAAATAAGGTCCCCAAATTTCCTTCGCTTTTTTCCAAGTATTTTGCTTAAAATTTCGGCCAGTATATGAACCCCTACTCATTTTGAGCATGCGCCACACGAGCACGCCAAGTTCTTTTTCAAAAAAAATTAAACCATCAAGTAGCCGTTGAATTCTACTTTCCAAACATGTATTATTTGATAGTATTTTATCAACGCATTGTGGAGTTATGATGCCGTGCTAAGATCTTTCCAAATGACCCTCGTAAATAAGTCACAAAGAGCACGAGGGTGTTTGACTTTTGTTTAACCATAGACGCAGTGTTAAGAGTACCTGATAGTATCCATATTTTTCTGTTTTAAAGCAATGCAATAAATTTTATTGGTAATTGGGTAGTTATTTAAATAGAGCGGTTGTAAGTTGTTTTTTTCTATTTATAGCTCTGGACCTGGTAGAACATATAATATCTAAATCTAAAGGAATTTAGATTGATTTTATGCCAACATATTTGAAAGCTGTCGCCATGACAACCGAAAAATCAACAGCTTAACATACATAAATGTAGTTGATTTTACCAAAATACATAAATTGTCATTATTTTCTTACAAAATCCGAAACCATGTGTGAAACTTCTATGGGAGATTGCTGCATGATTAAGAAAATTCGAGGGTCCTACTTACCCCACCCACTTCTCATGCAAGATAAGTATATTGTATCAAATTAATAAGGCTGCTGAATTGAATTATTTCCATCTATTGAAATAAAAATTTGCATTTTATGACACAAACCATGTTAATTATAATGATGATGGGTGACTTCAATACAAATGAAAAGACAAGTTTGCCTAACTTTTGGGTCAGAATTTTTAACGCTAAAATTACATTAAAAATTCAAAGGCAGCTTACCTATTGGCTATTTTATTGTTATTTGTAAGAAATGTGATTAAGTAATTATATAAAGAGATTTATAAAAGATACTATCATTTCTTTTAACAATAAATAAAATCCATTGTGCAATAAAGTCCTTTAACAGTTATCCTACAGTGAAACTTATGTTGCCATGGTTACGAACAGAAGCTGATTAATTCTGAAACATGTTTTTCATAAAATAAAAACTATTTATCCTGCTCTAATATTTATAACCATGCATATATGTTTAAATGCATGATTTAGGTTGTTGACTGTGTTAAAAAATGCCTAAAAGGCATGTTTTTCAGGTCCTACTTACCCCACCCACTTTTCCTTATAAATAAGCATGTTTAGTTAATTTAATTAGAATGCATTGTTCTTATTTCTTTAATTTAAGTCTACATTTTCACAAATATCGCACATTGGTGATAAATAATGGCAATTTTGAGGGTATTGGAAGGGCAAATTAGCCAAATGTGTTGGTTTTTATTTTAAAATTCATAATTTTTACCCCTTATGATGCCCCTAAATGTCTAAAAATAGCTTATCTGTAGCAGACTTTAATGTCATATATAAAAGAGGTGTATGAGAAATGAAAATATTTTATTAACAATAGACTATATTACTGTAATATAGCAATAAATGAATTGTTTACGCAATATTTATCTTTTTTAGTTTTTCTACAGGGAAACATTTGTTACCATGGTAACGACAAGAAGACGGTAACTTCCCAAACATTTTCTTCCATATTATAAATTTTCATACCCTGGCCTATTATATATTAACATGAGTGTATGCGTAAGTAGCCGCGCAAAGTTGTCATGTTTGCGCAAAAATGCCCCAAAAGCGTAATTTTTCAGTCCTACTTACCCCACCCTCTTTCAGTGAAAGATAAGTATATCTTAGCTTTTTCGTAAGGCTGCTACCATTAGCTAATTCAGTTATATTAAGTCTGTTTGTTCAAAATAATTCCATGTTTGTGACTGGTACAATCTATTTTTAGAATAGTTTAATGGTAAAAATGTCATTTTTCATGTGTTTTTTGCTTCTTTTTTGGCCCAAATCTTTGGATGCTGTTGCCATGGCAACGGAGGTTGAATTGGATGAAATAATACTTGATTTCTTGTTTTTACATGACCACTAACATTGTCAGCAAGTTTCATCAAAATCCGAGTCGGAGCGTGAAATGGTTCCTATATAACTCGCTCCATATTTACAGAGAATCACTCTTAATCAGTTTTAAACGTTATTTTTCAGATCATGAAAAATCAATACTAAATTTAAGTCTTCCTTAACTTTAAGGAGGCATTGTGATTCTGGACCCAGTTTGTTAAGTGCAGAAGGCCACAACGCCAAGCCTTCAAGGACCTACCAACAATAGTTAAAACCTATCTGAGATGGTTGATCAATGAAGGCTCTGGCAAATCTGCGTGCAGCAGGTTCGTGAGAGCTTTTCCTGCGCGAGGCTTTTGCGCAAATATGAAAAGGTACTACTTATGTGATGGCACATATGACTTAATTCAATAGGATACCAGTGATATCTTAAACATGAGAACGTTTGTGGAAGCATCTGAAAAAGCCAGATACATCATATATGTGTCAGAATTCCTTTATCATTTCTATTTATTTTACCCAGATACTTAAGGGTTCAAGAAGAAACATGCTACCAGCTTTGTTTCTTATTGCATATATACTGACACAAGTCAGTAGATAAAATAGGGCATAATTTGTTAACATCAAGAATTAATAGGAAAAACGTGTGGATTTTCTTGAACTTGAGTAAACATCATTTTTCAGCTCAGAGAAGGAGTATCAGGAAGGTTAGACTGTCAAAGATTCTCTGTAACAACTTGGAAATTAAGAAGATACAAAGAAATGCCTTCAAAGCCCCAAGTAACAGGTATCGTAAAATTTTCATGTGTACAAATATGTAATTGAGCAAATACACTTATAACGCCTCTATCTACTGACCCACAATACATGATATTGAAAAAGTTAATGGCACATATAAGAAGAACCATCAGTATACAGACCAACAAATGACGCATATAGGAGCACTCACACACACACACACACACACACACACACACACACACACACACACACACACACACACACACACACACACACACACAAAAGTACTAAGCAAGCAGATTTCTCTTCTTCAACAAGATCACGTGCGGAGAATGACTTGTAAAATATTCAATCAAGCTTCGTGTTTATTTGGTGTCTCGCTCAAACATGGTTTAGGTCATTATTTTGGATCTTGCTTCATTATTCAACCAAAATACCATTGCAAAATATTAAGTGTGAAATAAAAATAACAATTGATGATAAATTTATTTTAATCATATTTACCTCAATATTTTGTAAAACGACAACAATATTTAACAGTCATGACAATTGTTTGCATGAACTTGTGGCTGTTGAAGTCATAACAGTTTGAAATACAATGCGCCTCGATTTTAAACTGAATTACCTATAAACAAACGCTGAAAGTCATAATGCGATGATTAAGAGGTAAACGAAACTTAATTGAACATAAAATTATGTATTTTGCAAAAGTATATAAAAAGATTTTTTGATTTGTATAGATTATGAGGTAGACTTTGGGCAAATTTTTAGAGGACCTGGAACATGATTTTAAACTGATTTACTTGTTGATTCTGGTAGTGCATACACTATCCTTGAAATCCTAGTGACTACTCTGGCATCATTGAGCATTTCGATATTTCCAAGATGGCGTCAGAGATGGAGACCAATTCTAAATGAAACACGTGTCAAATGGAAAAATGTCCTAAACCCATTTTCTTTTTTAAACTGATTTCTATGAAGTTAAAATCTAATTGAAGACACTAAGCTTGAAATACAAAAATAAGAATAAGAATGTGGACAAGATGGCCGCCAAGATTGCAGTTTAGTACAAAATATATAAAAACATCTTTCCTGGGACTGGCAGAGTCTAGGGATTTGCATGCACAATGCTTATTTGACTGATTCTTGAATTACTGACATAATTGTTGTAACATCCCAGGGGTGCTACTTATGCATTACTCAGCATTTATTATATTCAAATTGTACAAGCCCGTGGGAGCTGCATCCTACCTGTAGGCATGTCTGATGGATTTGTAGCAGCCTGATGAAAAATGCCTTGTCTGATAGAGCAGCACTTTACAAACCTGCGTATCTGAAAAATATGAACTGAGCATGAATGCCTGATAGAGACAATTGTACAAGCAGACATATCTGAGAGTGACAAGAGATGGGCAGACATGTCTGATGTAATGGTATCTCTGTTTAAGTTGCACCAGACTTAAAGCCATCCTTCTTCTATCTGTACTGGACTAGTAAAAATGTAGGTTGTATGCAGTTGCACCACACTAGAAGGCATGGCCGATAGTGAGGCACCACACCAATAGGCATGGTTAATAAATAAGGCACCACAACAGAAAACATGGGTTATAGTGAGATATCTCACCAGCAAGCATGGCTGATAGTGAAGCTCGTCACCAACAGACACGTCCTATATTGAGGCACCACAGAAGCATACACGGCTGATAGTTAGACATCACACAAGAAATATAGAGGAGCACCACATCAGCGGGCATGCAGGATTGAGTGACTTAACTTTGGCAGGCTTGCTAATTGAGCAGCAACAGCCCAGTCTCAGTACTCAACCAGTAGGCTTGTTTGAACAGCAGCGGTGTTTGTGGTAGTAACACTTGGTCATCAGGCATTTTTATTGTAGTAGCAGCAAAAGAGCAGCTCACTGCTCGGAGTGGCACTGGATAAGTGAGAATATATATGTTGCATTCGCAACGTAACAACAGTGATGCATGTTTCACAGTGTTTGTTGGCATGTCTGGTGGAGAGGCATTGGGTAGCTTTTCTTTTTGAACTTTATTGGGCCAGGAGGCATGTCTGAGTGTATGGTACCAAATTTACAGGCATATCAGTTAAAGTTCCACCAAACAGCAGCTATGTTTTGCCATCATGTCATAACATTAGACATCCTTACCATGACGTGTGTAAAATTATGTGTAACTGAGGCAACGCACACGTCTGTTAACGAGACTCAGGACCAGCAGGCACGTGTGTTTGTACATCACACGGACAATAATGAATCTTAAAAGTGCACCCGACTAACAGGAATGCTGGATACTGTTGCAATTGACCAGCAGGCATATTTGTTCAAGCTGCACCCGACCAGTGTGCATGTAAGATATACTTGCACTAGTCCAGCAGCATATCCATTATTGCCATAGTGTCAGCTGACATCTTTACAATTACGCATGTTTGATTATGTAGCACAGGACCAGCACACATGTCTGAAACCAAGGCTCCAGACCAGTAGTCATGTCTGACACAGCTTCGCCAGACTAGCAGGCATGCTGCAGAACCCATGACTTTAAAAACTTTGCTCTTAAACTGCAGGCAGTTGTGTAACAGGTGCACCGTACCACCTGGCATGTCGGTAACAATTGCACACCACCAGCATGCATGTCTGCTAGTGTTGCATCTCACCAGCAGATATGTTTGAAACAGTTGCAATAGACTTGCAAGCACATATGTAGTTGTTTGGGCTGAACCAACAGATATATCTGTTACGCTTGCCATAGACCAGCAGTATTGTCCTCAATGCTTGTACCCGAAAAAGGGGCTGGTAGCACAGTTGCACCAGACCACTAGTCATGTATGTTATCGTTGCACCTGACCAGCAACCGTGACATGTTTGCTTTGTGTTGATACACTGCATGCACTGTTGTTTTTAACCTACTACAAAGACTGTCATTTTCATCAGAAAAGTAAATAGTGATCTCTCTTTTATCCATCCATCCATATATCACTTTCCAGTTGAATTTTTTTCTGCATATTGATTCCAAAAAGGATTGAACTTTGCGCAAACACTCTTTCAAGTTTTCAATGATATCGTCCATTCAGAATACCCTAGCATGTATCACTTCATTTTTTAAAATGATTAACTGCCCAAAGTAGGAACTTTTATATGAATAATATAATATCATGGTATCATCAGATTGTGTCAAAGTTGGTCTTGGAAGTGGTGCATGGATTGATGGATACGACTACCAGAACAAAGAAAATACGAAAATTAAGAGTCTGTTAGTTTTTCGTGCAGTGTATCATACAAAAATATACAATTCCCCACCCTATCATTGCTGCCATCTTGGACGTCAACTTGAATGTTTTACAACACTAAAAATCAACGACAACATGCTAGTCGAATTCTCCTACAACCACTGTTGAAAACTATGACTTTAATTTCAAGTTAAATTTGCTTCAAAATGGCGGCCAACTTGGACACAAGATCTTAAATATTTCAACTTTTTGAATTCAAAACAACGTTCTATTCAAATCGTTTGTGTCATTTGTTCTCTAAACATCTATAAAATATCAATATTTAAATGCTTTTTTTATCGAGTATGTTGGTCAAATAGGTCGTAGGAGCCAAACTGACGGCCATCTTTAATTTCTCAAAACGCTCATTGATGCTAGAGTGACATCAGTTGAATTTATCAAGTACAATGTTTGTACAACAACAATTAACAAGTAAACAACTTTAAAATCAAGTTCCAGGTCATACTGGTTTTCTAGAAAATAGCAAGTGAGTATGATCAGGAAATACCACAATCACAAACCGCAGACATCCCCATGGCACCGCGAGGAAGAGCCACTCAACCATCACGAGACACCAGGAAGACTTATTTAAGCAAAGCAACCAGCTCTTTCTTCCCCATCAAGATGATTGCAATACTTGAATGGACATAAATTAACGTACAACAAAACATAGAACATTTACATTAGAAGACTAGATTGTTTGGGCAGACTAAACTCAGTAAGCTCATCGAGTGCCAAGCCTATTCGCTCACACAAAATATATCTCCAAATCAAAGAATCTAAAATTTAAACCTAAGGTATTAGCAAATAGTATTAAATTTTGATACCTCTATATATCTAGTTTTAAAGGTGTTATAGCTAACCAGTAGGGCTACAATTATGGTTTTGGTTGGTACATATACATTCTTCTGTATCCACACTCTTGTGTCAGAGTAGGATGTCGTTTCGTTAAAAAATCTAAAAAGGGCCAGAAGGGAACTTGCATGCAGATGCTTGAACTTGATTATTATCTTTTTATTAAGAACACTAAATGCAAAGCTTTGCCCACGCTCAACTGAGCCTGACCTTTCTACTCCTCACAAAACAAAGTTGCTGAAAAGTATATATGTTTTCTGCTTAAAACACTAAAGTATATCATTTATCCTGATAATATATACTCTGCACAATAAGTTTAGCAATGTTTGATGTTTCGCATCTTTTTGTGCTCATCTTTATGCAATATAGAACAATTTTAATTGCAATGCTGAGAACAGGATCTTAGGCAAATGAAACCACGATTTTATAGACGCCATCCTTTAAATAGGCATTTGGGAGAGCAAGAATTACAGGAGGTATTATCCGTTGTAAGTAATGCTAAAATGAGTTTGTGAGTTTTCGTTTGGTTGTCTTTTATCATCCTTATACATCATCCGCCTATAAAAATTATTACTTATGCGACAGATGTGATTAAGTATATATGCTGAAAAAACCAGCTGCCATCAATGGCGTCAAAAAGTAGTCATCATTTGATTAAACGTCTAATATTAATTAGTTTTTCAATTCAACAGAGAATCAGTTTACAAAGATATCATAGGCTTACAAAGTAACTCATCGTATGGTTGATTAAAACCTTGAGTTACTGAAAAATGGTGCTACGCATTTGCGAGATAGCGAAGACGTTAGATGTTATCTTTCTTCTCGTGCTCTGTAGCCATGAAGATATTTCATCCAACAGTATTTGTCCAAATGTGTTCGAAGGCATCAAGCAGTTTTACGTGTTAAGGTGCTTCAAGAAAGTCGACTAAAACACCGTTTAAAGGCGAAAGCGTAAACGCATTAATAAAAACGTCAAATTATGGAAACTTGGTCCGTTATTTCTCCTAGATAGTTCAGAAAATCACAGCCTTTGTTATGCTTTTTTTTGTTTTGAGTGACCAAATATCGCTTGAAAATGGTTTTGCCTTCCCCCAATGATCAGAAATACCCACGTTATCGGCTAGTCTTAAAATGAAAAATCACTTTAGCATGGCCGCTGCGTTTAATAATTCTGTCTTTTTTAAATGGAAATTCTTGTCAGATGATCAGCGCTTGTATCTTTATGACAAAAATTAAACTTGAGAGCTAATGTGGATGGGTTGACCCATACAAAACAATTGCTAAATTTATTGTTCATAGTATATATTAAAATGATAACAATTGTTGACACTTTAACATCAATGAGCAAAATAATTTTAATGCTCATATCAATGGAGCATGTAAGTAGTTTAATAATCTTCAGTCATGGTTCACTGATGATAGGTGAATTTTATTATTCTATATTTCATAAGAAACAAGAGGAAGAGCTGTAGTAAATTACGTGATCTGGATCTAGATCTTTGGAAAGAAGAAGACCCCAACAGTGACTCCAAGTCGTCATCTAGCAGTGACTCCAGTTCATCATCCAGCAGTGACTCCAGTGAAGAATATTATTAGGAGCAAAGCCAGCAGCATTGTTCGCATTCTCATCATAAAGATAATATTAAAAAAAGGCAAAACATAAAACAAAAAAGGGACAACTGCACTTTACCAGTCACTGTTTAAAATTAGTACCAACATTTTGCAAATAATGGGGACTGCTGCCCAAACACCCCTGCAACATTGTAGATATGTATGTCAAAAGCATAAAGAACAACAATATATTTAGATGC
Source organism: Loripinus fragilis (assembly GCA_964019695.1). Classification (NCBI taxonomy): domain Eukaryota; kingdom Metazoa; phylum Mollusca; class Bivalvia; order Lucinida; family Lucinidae; genus Loripinus; species Loripinus fragilis. The sequence continues at coordinate 41,946,388 of OZ026528.1, forward strand.
AAGCTCACCTATAAAACATAGTTAAAGTCAGTGAGACCGGTAAAGCGTAGAAACAACAACAAGGACATGCAGCGTTGTCTCATAATTTTACAGCCAGGTTTCATAAGTCTTAAGTCACCAGAACAACAGATATATTTGAGCCACAACATGGAATTTCCAAGAATAAGTATGTGCGACTAGCAAAGCCTCAGATTTGCCTGGGCATATGCGCAGTCTGGTCAGAGCCTTTGCTAGTCGCTTGAAAATTCTATGACTCTTTGGCCAGACCTAATATTATTTTGAGTCTCTAAGCTTCTCAAAATGCCAGGTTGCGGCTTAATTATCACTGTAAAATCAACCTGTCCTATTTAGTGGCTTTCCAAATGTATTGTTTAAGTGTTGCACCAGTCTGAATTATTTCTTTTGTGGGATATATATAAGCGTAGAAATTGATTTTATATGATATATACTTAAGGAATAAAGAAACGCAACAGACAAAAATATAATTTTTGCGTGTTTAAATGACGGTTTGGTGAAATATCTTTCGAAAAATTCTTATTGAGTATTTAAAGCATGTGATGAAATACCAAAACGTCATTTTAACGATACATTTTACGCTACAAGATGAAAACATATGAAAACGTAAAATGTGACGTTAACGTCAGAATAAAGATCAAGAAACCCAATCTTTTCCATATTTTGTTATTTGGCGTCGACTTAACAATGTGCAAATTAAACAAACGTCAAATCATATTCGTAATGCAGTCAAATATTGCGTCAAAACACGGTACATGAATGGCAAGATACTCAATGGTAGTGAATTAACGATAAACGTCACTTAGAACCGTCGGGTTTGGGTCGCTGGTTAATATACGGGATAAGATAAACCTAGAGACATCAATGCATGCTTTCTTTGGAAAAAAACTGACTTTTCAGATACCGTAGAAATACGCTGGTAAGGTGTTTATATTGACGTTAGCCAAACAAAACACGGCCTAATGCAACCGAAAACATCTGATTACATGCTGAGAGTGAACACCAAACTTGTTAACTGTAACCTAAACTTTGTCACTGGACCTTTTTATCAGTAGAAAAACACATAAGCATCATGGAAACCATTAAAACGTAGGATGTCGAATTTTGACGTCAGAATTTAGGTTTTTTGACGTCTGAAGATCTTAAGTCAAAATTCTTTAACAAAACGTCCTTGTAATGAAAAAATCCCAAGCAGAAAAGAAAGTTTACGCGTTTCACGCAGTATTCAGAGTTGACGTTAATGACGTTAAGCCGTTTCAGAATCCTACAGAAAGGTCGCCATTTGATCATTACTTTGATCAGCAATCCAAGCCAAGACTTTTTAAAACAATTAACCGATGGTTTATTCAAACTTTGCTTTTATTGACCCTGTTTCAGCAGTTTACTACGGGGGTCAGGCTGGTTATGCGTCTACCAAAATGATTACGTAATCGATAATTGCGTTGAACCTGCTGTAAATTGACGGGCACATACTGCTCCTATGGATTAATATCATTTGCACTAGAAACTTGCATCATATTGTATGCTTACAGTGACTCGAAGTTTTTGTTGCGTTTCTTTAATCCTTAAGAATATGTATTTGCTTTCTGCTTGATTTTCTGTAGGTATTGTTTAATGGTTGTACTTTTCTCGATGTATTATGCGTGGGATATGTATTAGCATAGGAGTTAATCTCGTGGGGTGGTCGTTTACTGTATAAAGCCTGTGAAGTTTCTCTAAACTAACTAGGAGAATGTCTCTCCAAATATCACACCGGGTAGGCGGCGATCAAAAACGTTAATACTATCGTCGAACGTAGATAAAATAGTAAGAAACGGCGTTTTCGATTGCCATTTGTCGCTGATTGGCGACAAATGGCAATCGAAAACACCGTTTCTAGCGATTTTTGATCTGCGTTCGTCGATTTTAAGAGCGTTTTTGGTTGCCGCCTACCCGGTTTGAAAATATTCTCCTCAATGAATCACCAAATGGTTAAAGTTTAAAAATGAATTTTTAAAGTTCAGGACTTTGAGAGTTTTGAGATTTCACCCATTTCAACATAATTTTCTTACCAGTTGTGACATCACGTGAAAGCACACATTATCAAGTACTCGTGGAGCAAATTACTCACTTAGTGAGTGAGTAAATGCATCAGTCAATCACTGCTCTACTGGATCTAGCGGTCATTGTGGTCCTCATTCGAATCTCACAATATTCGCTTCTTGTGGAGCTTCATGTCGTCTGCTAGTCAATTTTAAACGTCTCTGCAACAAACATTGATGAGTTCTCTAGAAGCAGTATGATCAGAATCCACACTGTATGTATGCATGCCAAATTAAGTCTGTTATGTAGCAACTAGATTCAGCAGACGACCTTGGCAGATGACAATTTTATATGCATTGTTTCGTAGCAGGCAAATGGCGTAATCATTTTTGCTGCGAGTAAATTCACAAGTTAGGTCACAATTATCTGTGCAATAATGAAAAGTTCCTTTCAAAGGACAACACATCTGCAGCAAAGGACTTTTTAGTGGGCATTTCTTTGACAATTTTATTATAAACTTATTGTATTTTGTCAGAGCCTCAACACAAGAATAAAAATAAATGTTGCCTCTTTTATTACATATAAGACTTTAGGACATTATATATAGTCAATTGTTATGCTGGCCAGATCATCTTTGGTTGAATTGGCATTCAAGGACATCTTTCATTACCTTTAGGTTGGTTGGTTTAGTAGAAGCGGGAGGATTCATCTGACACGGTCCTGAGATTATAAAAAAACTTTTTTTTGTACTCACATTGCATGAGTATGATGAAATCATCAGTAATCCCGTCATTAATTGCGAAACCAAAGCAAATCAACGAATTTCTGGATCAGATCAACATACAAAGTCGTTTCTTCTGGTCACGTCAGCCATAGTTGGCATTCAAGAATTTTTACTGGAACAATTTGTATGATCATGAAAGTCCAGCATGAAAAAGAATTCATTTAACTGCGGACCCATATGGACTGCAACAAATTTATATGAACTATAAATATGTAACCTGTATTTAGACTGACTTGATTTCACGAATGAACCAAAAATCCTTCCTATAGTAAGCGAAATATAAGGTGCCAAAAGGTGGCTTCTTGGATTTGTTCTACCTCTTAGCAAACCAGGTATCTTTTTATGCTATTTTATAGCCTCAAAAGTCAATTGAGGATCCGATCAGGACCGACGTTATGTCAGTCTTGGTACAAACTGTTTTCAAAGGCTTATCACCAGGCGACGACAGTCGCTGCTAGCAAGCTTAAGGGAATAACTGATTTGACTTCGTTATGTCAGTCTTGGTACAAACTGCTTGCAAAGGCTATTACCAGGCGACAGCAGTCGCAGCTAGCAAGCTAAAGGGAATAACTGATTTGTCTTCGTTATGTCAGTCTTGGTACAAACTGCTTGCAAAGGAGATCACCAGGCGATAATAGTCGCTGCTAGCAAGCTTAATGGAATAACTGAAACAGTTGTCTTCGTTATGTCAGTCTTGGTACAAACTGCTTGCAAAGGTTGCTTCTAGCAAGCTTAAGGGAATAACTGAAACAGCTGTCTTCCAAATAATCTGACAACAAAATGTTTGAAACATTTGACTATTTGTCATCATGACGAACATTAGTCGATACCTTATTATAGTCATAATGGTTGTTGTACCAGTCAAAATAAACATTCTTATGTTGGGGCTCGTTTGTGGGTAACGTCAATCATGTAGTTTGGTAGAAATAAAAAATAAAATAAACTCTGTGTCGTTTTAAATAATCTAGAATAATCCTACCACAGATAACCAATATCACGTGTGTGAAGAATAAGTAAGGGTGCAAATATCAGGAATCGATACAATCAAGTACCACACAGATACATGAGTATATAGTGTATTGCATTTCTGTGTGAATGTACGTGCGTGCGTGTGTGGGTGTATGAGTGTGTAAAATATCTCAGGAACTGTTTCAGCTAGGATTTTGAAATTTAGTACAAACATTGAATACCTGTATGACAAGTTGTAATGTGTTAAAGCGAATCAGCCGCCCCTACATTTTTTTATTGTCCCTTTATTTGTCCATTATCTTATTCATTATATTTTGTAAAAGCTGCTTATCAATTTATATGTCCATAAAAGATCAATTTAGTATGAGCAGAAATGCCACAATTATAGATCACAGACCGACGTACGCCACGTGGAAGCAGTGACACGATAGACAGACACACACGCGATAGTACTAATACGATTTTAGTAAATAAGAATACACACAGCTTTTCTCCTTGTAAAACTGTGTAAACAAATCGAAACCATGACCAAACACATAGATTTAAATGAGTATGGCCAGGAAATTCCACAATAACATATCACTGACCGGCCTACGCCACGTCGAGAAAGTGACACAATATACAGACACGCACGCGACAGTACAAATACAATTAAAGTAAATAAATAAGAAAACACCCAGCTTTTTCTTCCTTGTAAAACTATGTTATATATAATCTAGAAAGAACATAACGAAGAACACATTGAATCCATGACCAAAATTGCCACAATTACTAACAAAAACTGGCCTACGCCACGTGAAGAAAGTGACACGATCCACAGACACACACCCGATAGTACTAATACAAATAAAGTAAATAAAAACACACCAGCTTTTTCTTCCTCGTTAACTTTAATACATAAGTATAATCTAGAAAAAACATAACGTAGAACAAATTGAAACCATGAACACACACATAGTAGTAAATGGGTATGAGCAGGAAATACCTGTTTGGGACGAGGGAAACAAATAATTCAAAAACCTCTTAATATTCTGACAAACTGTTTTGGTGCTGCCAAACAATAGTAATCAATTGACAAAACAGCATTCTTATGTTATACTATAATATACGACGGTTCTTTTGAGTCCCCAGATCATATATTTTGGTTGAGCAATAAATGAGCTTTAAAAATAATAAAGAGCTATTACTTTCTTATCCATCAGTTCAAACATATGTTTTGGGTGCTCAAACGAATCGTCTCAATGAGACGGTTCTTTTGAGTACCTACAACATATATTTTGGTTTAGCAATAAAGGAGCTTTAAAAATCTTAAGTGTAATTACTTTCTTATCCATCAGTTCAAACGCATGTTTTGGATGCTCAAAAGAACCATCTCAATGAGATGGTTCTTTTGAGTACCCACAACATATGTTTTGGTTGACCAGTAAAAAAGTTTTAAAAATCTTGTGATAACTTCTTATCCATCCGTATATACATCTATTTTGGTTGCTCAAAAGAACTGTCTCAATGAAACGGTTCTTTTGAGAACCCATAACATATATTTCGGTTGAGCAATAAAAAAAGTTTTAATTGTGATACTTTCTTATCCATCAGCTTAAACATTATGTTTTGTTTGAGCAATTGGAAGAAGAAGAAAAAATTGTGAGAAGCCATCTGTTCAAGATGCGCCCCATTTTCAGTTCTACTTCTAAATGAATGCTAGTAAGTTAACTGGAAAAAATGAAGAAATGTAATACATAGAAATGAGAGTATCCCCTCCCCCCCCCCCCCCCCTGGGCAACAAGTACGTGGGGATATTAGATGATTCAAAGGAATGAAACACAACCATGCATGTGCATGAAATGGGGCCTCGGTACGACAAAACAAACACAATGCATGCGCGGATCCAAAGGGGGGGGGGGCAAGGAGTCCGGACCCCCTCCCCTGAAATATCACAAAATTATAGGGTTTCGTAGTGTTAATGGTATGGGTCTCCTGAAAAAATCACAAAGCTGCCAAGCTAGCATTCAATGTTGGGCCATCATTGGCACGCCAGCGAACCGCCATTTAAATGTCGTTTCGCTGGCGGGCCGAGGATGGTCCGCTTGTAGGCGTATTTGGATCCTAGCTCCCCTCATCAACTAAAAAGCCTTATCAAACTTGGACCCTCTCTGACCAAACTTTCTGGATCCGCGCATGCAATGATATTGATAGATAGCAAAATTTCAGACCAAGCTGTCCGGTCAGGTGTGTGAAGTTGGCTGGTAGTTGGTAGTTGGTTATTCAGAAATTTATTAGACTTGCAAGCCTGACAGCAAAGTCCAATAAACAGCTTTTCATTCAGCTGTTAGAAGTTTATTCGATTTGTGACAAGAATCGAATAAACGGCTGTTCGTTCAGCAGTTAGATGGTTATTCGTTTTGTGACAAGAATCCAATGAACAGCTGTTCATTCAGCTGTTAGAAAGTTTTTCGATTTGTGACAAGAATCGAATTAACAGCTGTTCGTTCAACTGTTAGATGGTCATTTTTTTGTGACAAGAATCCAATAAACAAGCGGTTCATTCAGCTGTTAGAAAGTTATTCGATTTGTGACAAGAATCCAATAAACAGCTGTTCGTTCAGCTGTTAGATGGTTATTCGATTTGTGATCAGAATCCAATAAACAGCTGTTCATTCAGCTATTAGATGGTTATTCGTATTATGACCAGAATCCAATAATCAGCTGTTCATTCAGCTGTTATATGGTTATTCCATTTGTGACAAGAATCGAATAAACAGCTGTTTGTTCAGCTGTTAGATGGTTATTCGTATTATGATCAGAATCGAATAAACAGCTGTTCGTTCAGCTGTTACTTGGTTATTCGTATTATGACCAGAATCCAATGAACAGCTGTTCGTTTAGCTGTAAGATGGATATAAAATTTGTGATCAGAATCGATTAAACAGCTATTCGTTCAGCTGTAAGATGGTTATTCGGTTTGTGACAACAATCAAATACGCAGCTGTTCGTTTAGCTGCTAGATAGTTTTTCGTATTATGAACAGAATCCAATAAACAGCTGTTCGTTCAGCTTTAGATGGTTATTCGTATTATGATCAGAATCGAATAACAGCTGTTCGTTCAGCTGTTATTTGGCTATTCGTATTATGACCAGAATCCAATTAACAGCTGTTCGTTCAGCTGTTAGATGGTTATTCGATTTGTGATCAGAATCCAATAAACAGCTGTTCGCTCAGCTGTTAGATGGTTATTCGTATTATGACCAGAATCTAATAAACAGCTGTTCATTCAACTGTTATATGGTTATTCGATTTGTGACAAGAATCCAATAAACAGCTGTTCGTTCAGCTGTTAGATGGTTATTCGTATTATGACCAGAATCCAATAAACAGCTGTTCAATCAGCTGTTAGATTGTTATTCGATTTGTGACAAGAATCCAAAAAGCAGCTGTTCGTTCAGCTGTTAGATGGTCTTCCGTTTTGTGACAAGAATCGAATAAACAGCTGTTCATTCAGCTGTTAGATGGTTTTTTGATTTGTGATCAGAATCCAATAAACAACTATTCGTTTAGCTGTTAGATGGTTATTCCATTGCTGATCAGAATCGAATAAACAGCTGTTCATTCAGCAATTAGATGATTATTCGATTTGTGACAAGAATCGAATAAACAGCTGTTCGATCAGCTGTAAGATGGTCATTCGTATTATGACCAGAATCCAATAAACAGCTGTAAATTCAGCTGTTAGATTATTCGTCGATTTGTGACAAGAATCAAATAAACATCTGTTCGTTCAGCTGTAAGATGGTTATTCGTATTATGACCAGAATCCAACAAACAACTGTTCATTCAGCTGAAAGACGGTAATTCGATTTGTGATCAGAATCCAATAAACAGCTGTTCGTTCAGCTGTTAGATGGTTATTAGTGTTATGACCAAAATCCAAGAAACAGTTGTTCATTCAGCTGTTAGATTGTTATTCGATTTGTGACAAGAATCTAATAAACAGCTGTTCGTTCAGCTGTTAGATGGTTATTCATATTATGAACAGAATCCAATAAACAGCTGTTCATTCAGCTGTTACATGTAGCTGGTTATTCGATGTGTGATCAGAATCGAATAAACAGCTGTTAGTTCAGCTGTTAGATGGTTATTCGTATTATGACAAGAATCGAATAAACGGCTGTTCGTTCAGCTGTTAGATGGTTATTCGATTTGTGAAAAGAATCGAATAAACAGCTGTTCGTTCAGCTGTTAGATGGTTATTCGTATTTTGACCAGAATCCAATAAACAGCTGTTCATTCAGCTGTTAGATGGTTATTCGATTTGAGACAAGAATCGAATAAACTGCTGTTCGTTCAGCTGTTAGATGGTTATTCGTATTATGACCAAAATCCAGCAAAAAAACTGTTCATTCAGCTGTTAGATGGTTATTAGTATTATGACCACAATCCAATAAACAGCTGTTCATTCAGCTGTTAGCTTGTTATTCGATGTGTGATCAGAATCGAATAAACAGCTGTTCGTTCAGCTGTTAGATGGTTATTCGTATTATGACAAGAATCGAATAAACGGCTGTCGTTCAGCTGTTAGATGGTTATTCGATTTGTGAAAAGAATCGAATAAACAGCTGTTCGTTCAGCTGTTAGATGGTTATTCGTATTTTGACCAGAATCCAATAAACAGCTGTTCATTCAGCTGTTAGATGGTTATTCGATTTGAGACAAGAATCGAATAAACTGCTGTTCGTTCAGCTGTTAGATGGTTATTCGTATTATGACCAAAATCCAGCAAAAAAACTGTTCATTCAGCTGTTAGATGGTTATTAGTATTATGACCACAATCCAATAAACAGCTGTTCATTCAGCTGTTAGATGGTTATTCGATTTGTGACAAGAATCGAATGAACAGCTGTTCGTTCAGCTGTTAGATGGTTATACGCATTGAGATAAGAATCGAATAAACAGCTGTTTGGTCACCTGTTAGATGGTTATTCGTATAATGACCAGAATCCAATAAACAGCATTTCATTCAGCTGTTAGATGGTTATTCGATTTGCTACAATAATCAAATAAACAGCTGTTCGTTCAGCTGTTAGATGTTTATTCGATTTTGATCACAAATCGAATAACCATCTAACAGCTGAACAAACAGCTGTTTATTGGACTCTGGTCACAATACGAATAACCAACTAACAGCTGAACGAACAGCTGTTTATCGATTCTGATCACAAATCGAATAACCATCTAACAGCTGAACAAACAGCTGTTTATTGGACTCTGGTCACAATACGAATAGCCATCTAATAGCTGAACGAACAGCTGTTATTCGATCCTTGTCACAAATCGAATAACCATCTTACAGCTGAATGAACAGCTGTTTATTGGATTCTGGTCTTAATCAGAATAACCATCCTACAGCTGAAGGAACAGCTGTTTATTTGATCCTGATCACAAATCGAATAACAATCTTACAGCTAAACGAATATCTGCTTATTGAATTCTTGTCACAATTCGAATAACCATCTAACAGCTGAATGAGCAGCTGTTTATTGGGTTCTGGTCATATTACGAATAACCATCTGACAGCTAAACGAACAGCTGTTCATTTGATTCTGATCACAAATCGAATAACCAACCAACAGCTGAACGAACAGCTGTTTATTCGATTCTGATCATAATACGAATAACCATCTAACAGGTGAACGAACAGCTATTTATTCGATTCTTGTCACAAATCAAATAACCATCTAACAGATGACTGAACAGATGTTAATTGGATTCTGGTCATAATACGAATAAGCATCTAACCGCTGAACGAACAGCTGTTTATTCGATTCTTGTCACAATAAGAATAACCATCTAACAGCTGAATGAACAGCTGTTAATTGGATTCTGGTCATATTACGAATAACTATCTAACAGCTGAACGAAGAGCTGTTTATTCGATTCTTGTCACAAATCGAAACACCATCTAACAGCTGAATGAACAGATGTTTATTGGATTTGGGTAATAAAACGAATAACCATCTAACAGCAGAACGAACAGTTGTTTGTTCGATTCTTGTCACAATACGAATAACGATCTAACAGCTGAACGAACAGCTGTTTATTCGATTCTGATCATAATGCGAATAACAATCTAACAGCTGAATGAACAGCTGTTTATTGGATTCTGGTCATAATTCGAATAACCAACTAACAGCTGAACGAACAGCTGTTTATTCGATTCTGATCATAATACGAATACCATCTAACAGCTGAATGAACAGCTGAACGAACAGCTGTTTATTCGATTCTTGTCACAAATCGAATAATCATCTAACAGCTGAATAAACAGCTGTTTGTTGTATTCTGGTCATAATACGAATAACCATCTAACAGCTGAACGAACAGCTCTTTATTTGATTCTGATCACGAATCGAATAACCATCTAATAGCTGAACGAACAGCTGTTTATTGGATTCTGGTCATAATACGAATAACTAACTAACAGCTGAACGAACAGCTGTTTATTCTATTCTGATCATAATACGAATAACCATCTAACAGCTGAACGAACAGCTGTTTATTCGATTCTTGTCACAAATCGAATAACCATCTAACAGCTGAATGAACAGCTGTTTATTGGATTCTGGTCAAAATACGAATAACCATCGATTCTTGTCACAAAACGAATAACCATCTAACAGCTGAATGAACAGCTGTTTATTGGATTCTGGTCATAATACGAATAACCATCTAACAGCTGAATGGACAGTTGTTTATTCGATTCTGATCACAAATCGAATAATCATCTTACGGCTGAATGAACAGCTGTTTATTGGATTCTGGTTATAATACGAATAACCATATTACAGCTGAATGGACAGCTGTTTATTCGATTCTGATCACAAATCGAATAATCATCTAACGGCTGAACGAACAGCTGTTTATTGAATTCTGGTCATAATACGAATAACCATCTAACAGCTGATCGAACAGCTGTTTATTTGATTCCGATCACAAATCGAATAACCATCTAAAACATCTGTTTATTCGAATTTGGTCATAATACGAATAACCATCTAACAGCTGAACGAACAGCTGTTTATTCGATTCTTGTCACAAATCGAATAACCATCTCTAACAGCTGAATGAACAGCTGTTTTTTCGATTCTGGTCATAATACGGATAACCATCTAACAGCCCAATGAACAGCTGTTTATTGGATTCTGATCACAAATCGAATAACCATCTTACAGCTGAACGAACAGCTGTTTATTCGATTCTTGTCACAATAAGAATAACCATCTAACAGCTGAACGAACAGCTGTTTTTTCGATTCTGATCATAATACGAATAACCATCTAATAGCTGAACGAAGAGCTGTTTATTTGATTCTTGTCACAAATCGAATCACCATCTAACAGCTGAATGAACAGCTGTTTATTGAATTCTGGTCATAATACGAATAACCAACTAACAGCTGAACGAACAGCCGTTTATTCGATTCTAGTCATAATACGAATAATCATCTAACAGCTGAATGAACGGCTGTTTATTGGATTCTGATCACAAATCGAATAACCATCTAACAGCTGAACGAACAGCTGTTTATTCGATTCTTGTCACAATACAAATAACCATCTAACAGCTGAACGAACAGCTGTTTATTCGATTCTGATCATAATACGAATAACCATCTAATTGCTGAACGAACAGCTGTTTATTCGATTCTTGTCACAAATCGAATAACAGTCTTACAGCTGAATGAACAGCTGTTTATTGGACTTTGCTGTCAGGTTGTCAACTCTGATGAACTTCTGAATAACCAACTACCAACTACCAGCCATTTTCACACACCTTGTCCGGTCACCAAAAAGTAAGTGAGTATGAACAGGGAATACCACAATCACATACTGCAGACCAACCAACGACACCGTAAGGAGGAGCCACAGAACATTTATAGGAACTATACATCTGTCAAACAACAATAGCAAAGCAACCAGCTTTCTCTTCCTCTTCAAGATGATTGCAAAACTAGAATGGACACACAGTAACGCACAACAAAACAAACACAAACACAAAACTCCCACAAACAAAGGGAAGTACATCAAACAAAAGATCAACAACAACAGAACCACCGCCTTAGCATGGACAGCTTTCTAAGCCACCAGAGGCTTAAATGCATTTTACTAGCGCTAAATCTTCGCCCTAGACTCTGTTGTTGTCAAACACAGAATTGTTTAGCTCGCATGGAGGCTTCCTAACTAATGCAATGTATTATCACAGTGAAACAATCAAATCAAATTAACACATTATGATGATACAAAGAAAAGGGCTCATTACTCACAGATAGTTAGAGCTAAAGAAAACCTACGGTGGGCCCAGCCAACTACATGCATTAGCCACCAACCAACGGATTAAAGCTTTACTTTATTAAAGTAATTTATTAAGTCATTTAGTCCGAGGCCTGACCCAGCGTCGTGCAATTAAAGAGCAAACCGTAGCTATCAGCCTTGATTGGGTTCACAACCAGTCTGGCCAGTGTATTCAAATAAGGGGGTAATATCACAAGTTCTAAGCACGTAAGCTTTCCCATAGAATGATTGTCATTTTTCAGGATTTATCCAAAACAAGTGCAGATCCAGAGTCTTTACTGTACTAATTATTGACCAATTCAATTAAAAAAACTTATCAAAAATAGTAACTGAGTATGATCAGGAAATACCACAATCACAAACTGCAGACAAACCCGTGGCATCGTGAGGAAGAGTCATACGACAATCACGAATCATTGAATGACAAACAAGGCAAAGCAACCAGCTCTCTTTTCCCCATCAAGATTATTGTAAAACTAGAATGGACACAAAGTAACGCTCAACAAAACACAGAACAATTACAGAATCCCACAATGGGGGTTACAATCAACAACGAATCAACGACAATAGAACCACCGCCTTAGAACGTACAGCAGCCAAAGGCACTGTGGGCTTAAATGCATTTTACTGGTACTAAATCTTCGCCCTAGATTCTTTAACCCTTAGAATGGAAATTGAATCGTCCAATTGGTAAGGTTTATAAATTTCATTCGGTTCGAACGGGTTAATGTTTGACGTGGCCTCAGCAACAATACAAAGTGAAGTTTCCTCATTCATACCATTATTCGGCGTATTATTCTTCGGGCTTCGGTTATTCTTTGTCCTATTGTATCGATTCCTGATCTTTGCACCCTTACTTACTTCTTCAGATGCCTTCCATAGCAAGTCAGCGAAATGGGGCCCGTTTAAGCCAACTCTACTTACAACCCTGACCCATTTGATTTGTACATTTCCAATTTTAGGATTGTTTGGTGGTATTTTTTCAAATTTATTCAATTTGAAAGAATACAATACAAATTCGTCGAATTTATGTTCCTCGGCCTAGATTTATTTTAGAGAAACGTGTAAATCACAAAACATAAATCCCGTTTGTCCTAAACCTACGTTCAACTTGGGCATCATTTAGAACACAACAAATACACTAATCCGCAAAAGTCAAATATCTGGCCCTTTAACCCAACCCAGGAGGCCAATGGTTTGTATAAGGTCAAAGGGTTAGTATAAGGTCAAAGTTTTAGCTTGCATGTTGGTCTACACTTCTTTCCCCTTAAATTTGATATGCAACATGAACACTTTCAGTAGAAAAATATGTTACCTTTTGACCCAAACCCGGGGTTTGAGGGTGAGTGTAAGGTCAGAATATTCTCTTTCATGGTGCTCTACGCTGCATTCCCTTTAATTTGATATACAACATGCCTATTTTCAGATTTCTAATGGTGACCTTTTGAACTCAACTCGGGGTCAAGGGTGTGTCCACGGACATAACATAAGCTACCATGTTGCTTCAATTTAATATACAACATGACCATATTCCAAAAAAGTTGAAATTTTGGTCTCGGCCCTGATCCCCACCCCATCCCCCGCAAGTCAACCCAGGGGATCGGACCCAATTAAGCATTCAAACTAAAATCCCGTGTGATATGATTTATATCTAAGTTTCCTCTGCATGCATGCAAAATGTCAGTAAAATATTCGCAAGTGACTTAGATATTTAATTACTTGACCTTTGAACGCGCCTAAGGGGTCAAGGGGATGGGGGAAATTTTGGACACCGCCATCGTTATGAACAGGCACTGCGCAATCATAGTAAATAGTGATTATAGTGGCTTATAGTGATAACTTTTTCTTTCTATACTTAAGGACTTTGAAAACGCACCACCAAGACTAAATAATTTATTGCTCAAAGACTAATGATGACAGAAAGATAAATACCATGCATACCAAAGTCTGACATGTTTTAGTGTGCCCTAGAAAATTCATGGCTGTAAAGTTAATTAAAGGTATTGAAGCTTTTATAAAGCAGGGGCAGGCGATTTCGAAGGACACAAATTCAACACTAAACTAACACTCTTTAATTATGTTTCATGACGCAACAGATATCTGTCCTATAGTTCTTTAATGGTTACACATTCTTTATTGAGCGATTCAAAATGTAATGACAGTACGTTATGCTCAAATTATAGCCCATTTAAAGATTCTGCCATACCCCACCCACTCTGGCAATAAAATTCAACATCTTAAGTTTTTCAAAGTTTTATTTATTTTCGTTCGGTTTTGTTTACAGGGCAAAAATAGTTAGTGAATATGATCAGGAAATACCACAATCACAAACCGCAGACAACCCCGTGGCACCGCGAGGAAGAGCCGCTCAACCATCACGAGACAGCAGGAAGACAAATCAAGCAAAGCAACCAGCTCTCTCTTCACCATCAAGATGATTGCAATACTAGAATGGACATAAAGTAACGTACACCAAAATATAGAACAATTACAGACTTACACAATGGGAGTACAGACTCCCACAATGGGAGTAACAATAAACAAAAATCAACAACAACAGAGCCACCGCCTTAGAACGGACAGCAGCCTAAGCCACTGGGGGGGGGGGGGGGCTTAAATGCATTTTACTGGTACCAAATCTTCGCCCTAGATTCTGCTGTTGTTGAAGTACAAGAAATGTTCAGCTCGCATGGAGGCCATCTAACTAATGCAATGTATCATCATGGAGAAACACTTTATCAAATTAACCTACCATGATGAAACAAAGAAAGGGGCTCATGACTCACAGATAGTCAGAGCTAAAGTAAACCTCAAGTTGAGCCACGGTGGGTCCAGCTACAGATAAGCATCAGGCACCAACCCACCGATTAAAGCTTTACGTCAGAGTCGTCATAGAGTCTGAGGCCTGTCCCACAAATGACAGATTCTGGTTAAATTACGCCGTGCTTCATTTCTTCTGCATTGTGCAAGTGACGTTAACGCAAATTAACATTGTTGAACTAACGAATATATTACAAAGTCGTCACCAAAGTCCAAACAATGCATGCACTGGCTGTTGTTTTTTTCAAGTTTAACATCGCTTGCAACATTTTCAGCATGTGCGCATGCCACATACATGTATAACATTGTTGAACTAACGAATATATTACAAAGCGCCACCAAAGACCAAACAATGCATGCACTGGCTGTTGTTGTTTTCCAGTTTAACATCGCTGTCAACATTTTCAGCATGTGCGCCGGCCACATACATGTATTTCATTGTTAAACTAACGAATATATTACAAAGTCGCCACCAAAGTCCAAACAATGCATGCACTGGCTGTTGTTGTGTTTAAGTTTAACATCGCTGTCAACATTTTCAGCATGTACGCCGGTCACATACATGTATTTCATTGTTAAACTAACGAATATATTACAAAGTCGCCACCAAAGTCCAAACAATGCATGCACGGGCTGTAGTTGTTTTCTAGTTTAACATCGCTGTCAACATCTTCAGCATGTACGCCTACCACATACATGTATTTGATTGTTGAACTAACATCACCACCAAAGTTCAAACAATGCATGCCCTAGCTGTTGCTGTGGTGATTTCAACATTTTCAGCATATAAAGCGCCGGTCCCACAGAGCTTGCGACCGCGCTGCGACAAAAAATTGACAATCGCAGAGAGGTTGCAGAGGTTGCAGAAAGGTTTTATAAAGGTCGCAACAAGGTCGGCGATCGGTCACCGCCAGTCTTTTGAACATGCACAAAAGACTAGCACGGCTGATTTCGATCGCCGACTAGTTGCAAAGGTTTTCTAGAAGTCGACCGACAAGTTGCCTAACAATCACCGATCGATCGCCGATCTTCCGAGTGATTTCATGAAGACCTTGGCGTTGAAATCTTCAGCATCTCGTCTGCGACTAATCGGCGACAGACTGGTGACCGATCGGAGACTGGTCGCCGAAAGTTTGTAGTGCTAGCTTCTACATGAAACCTAGGTTTGGGTGCTTAAAAGGACCCTCTCATCGAGAGGGTTCTTTTTAACACCCACATCGTATGTTTTTGCTGAAATAAAATAAAAGTGACCAGCCCAAAAAGCACACAACGTCGGGCCACCACCGGCCCGCCATCGATACAATGTATGCCATTTCAATGGCCTATCGCTGGTGGACCGTTGAAGGACTGACGGCGTGTGCTAGGTGGGTGGAAACCTTATGACAGTAGGGCGCTAAAAAGGAGACAATATTTCGTCAGAAAATATGGTTCGTCAATTTACATTTAACCTTTATTTTCATTGTTGTACATGTAGATCTACTAAAAAACAAACATGTTTATAATTGATGTCAATAAAGACGTAAGCTCTGACTTTCTTTTCTGCGTTCTTTGAACTGCTAAGCATGAGAGAGGATGAGGCCACAACCTCCAAGGAGCTCATTTTGACAGGTGTTCCGACTACTTCTTAAAGTTGCAAACTCTTGCAAAATGAAAGCATCCGAGCTTTTCCGAAAAGATCCGAAAACTCCCTATTTCGATCATTCGATCTATCGATTATTCGAAAGGATTCTTGATGCCCCTGGCACTTCGATTTATCAAGGTTTGACTCTATCTTGCCACCCCGACATCATTTCACAACCACTCGTTGAAAGTGTGTGTATCATGGGGCTTCGAGGTGGTCAAAAATAGACAGCAGTACCAAATCAGATGGTAAAAATTACTACCGAAATTCAGACTCCTGATTCTGATGATGATCTCAGCTGTACTAGAGACAAATTGAGCTCGATATATCAAATGCTCAGAGCAGAATCATCACAACCACACTTGCAGTGTTCTGATTTGTTGTAAGCGAAACAACCTTATCTAATATATAATCATAATGACAACTTGCATAGAAATTGTTTTATTCTTTCCAAACACTTTATATAAAAAATGATAGTCTAAGAACAGTCTCAATCCAGTTGCCGAACAGACTCTGGTTGTTTGCTGATGATCACCAATTACTCTGAACTAGTCGCCGACCGATCACCGATCTGTCGCCGACCAATCATCGACTAAATGCTAAACGATCGCAAGACGTGCGGCGTTTAGTCGGCTGGTCATTTTTCCTGTGGTCTGGGTTCTAGCTGTTATTTAGCAATATGAAAAATCGAAAATATATTTGCAAAATTGTATTGCATTCGCTTCATCACATTATAGCTGGAAAATTCTGAAAGATTGAATATTACATAAAAATCAAATACTGTATGCACAGATGCATAATATAAAAATCATAATAACTCTACATCACTGTGAAATTAAACTTCAATAAAAATTATAAGCGCTTTCAGAAGGTGCTCTAGCCGCCGTATAGAAAATCTGACTCGCTGCACCATAACCACTTGATCACGGAGTCGTCTTATTCATATCTCCCGTTAGTATTAACGTTAACACTAACGGGAGCCTTTACACTAACGGATGCTACACAGCATGATCGACACTAAACAATTGATGCATTCTTTTGAGGTTGACATCAGGATTTGTCAACCCGAGAACAGTGAACATCACTTTCGAGGGTTGACTAATCCTGATGTTAACCGAAAAAGAATGCACCAATTGTTTTGTTATATCTCTCTTTTCCTAGTTTTATTTAAAGTATTTTCATATTCATAAATTTACTCTCAAGTCAGATGTTCCTAGTGTACTTTCACTAGGAAGATTATTTCAACAATTTCTGCAACTCTTATGAGATAAGCAAAATAATTGCATTTTTAACCCATATATGCCTAGCGTCCTTAGTAGTATAGGTGCCACTTTAGCGCCAATGACGTCACTTCCGGTCCAAGATGGCGGCCCCCACGACGTCAGATCCAAGATGGCGGCCCCCATGACTTCCGGTCCAAGATGGCGGCCCCCACGACACCAAGATGGCGCCCCACGAAGTCAGATACGAGATGGCGGCCCCTGTGACACGTTCGGTTACACCTCGGAGGGTGAGTCAACGCCCTAGACCACGAGAAGGTAGCGTCACGTCCTAGAGCGCGGTGTCGTTCTTCTTCTCTATATACAAGGGTGAGGGGCCTCTCATGTATCGAACGAACACTGATCTGGAGGAGTCTATATTGAGGATTTCCGGGTGGTTTTTTTACGCAGTTCAGAACGAGATCCAGTCTTTAATGGTGTAGCGCGTCGCAGCGCTCGGTTTATCCCGTTCCCCGGGTGGACCCTTTTTTTTCAGCACGGTCCTTTCACGTCTTTTGGGCGGGTTCGGCGTTTTCTTCTCCATTGTTTTGCCATCCAATAGCCTCTGGTACTTCTCGTAAGGGACTAGGACTAGCTTTTCCATTATTCTAGCTCCGATTTCAAATGGGCCAACGTTATCTTTAGAAGCGTACGAATAAACTTTTGTTTACCGCCAAGGGCCTCCACCTTTCTTTGGTAACCCAGCGTCTTATCACCCAAGATGTACAGTTGGCGTCTGGAGCGTCTCAGGAGTACTTTTTCCGAAGGCGTCAACACGATCCTAAATTTGATAATATTGTGCGCGATTTCGCTCAATGCTTTGATCTGACCTGGCGTAATCGTTCTTAACAGGGCTTTTCTCTGGGCAGAGTCGGTCTGTTCGAATAATTTTAGAAAATGTCTGTGTTCTTTGAGGAGTCTCATTATGGTCATTCTTACGCGTTAGGGTCTCCTTCTTACGTCAGTCGATACACCAAGGGATCTTGCCCGGGAAACACTCTACTCCTCAAACGGTATTGGTCGTCCCCGTGAGGACTCGTATCCACTATCAAATAACCCTGTTTGGAACCGAGAGCGTCTTCGTAGGCTTTTGTGAACCCTTTTACACGGCCCGGGTATAGCTGTCGACCAAGTATACCTACTTGGGAAACGTCTCTCAAATTCTTCATCAATACCAAGTACCACGTATTTAAAGCTATGGTCCTGGCGTGTTTCCCTCTGGGATATAAATTCTGGGTAATTAAAATGACGCTGACGCATTTGTGGTGGGTTCCCAGCGTAAACAATAATTCCATCTCTTTGTCCTCTACCACTCTATGCATGAGATCGTCGATCACGATCAATTTGTGACGGCGGTCCGCGGTGAACTCTTCTAACTCTTCGGAAGAAGGTAATCCTTGTTTACTCCTAAAGTTCTTTAAGGTCCGTTCCATCTCATCGAATAAGGGTTGGTAAATTCCGTAACAATAGAGAATCTGGCAAGGCGGATCTCTACTATACATGTTCCGAATGTGAGTCAAGAATCGGTAAACCCATCTCGTTTTTCCGCTTCCCGTCTGTCCACTGACGCAAATGCTGGAGCAGGGTTCAAAAGGCAAGGTGCACTTCATTTTTTTAGTTTAGGGTTCAGAAGGGCGTATCCTATGCAACTACTCAGTAGACTGATCCAAAGTTCCGTCGAGCCCTTCTGTAGGGATAAGTTGGTGATTGACGTGATGATAATGACGTACACGAAGAGCATTTGAGAAAAGTACACGATTTCGGCTTTAGGCACTCTAGTCCCTAGTAAGTGCCACCTTTCCTCCTATGATCGAGTCTCGCTGTCTGATTTAGGATAAGGAAAATTTTCCCTCGTATTGGTTTCGATATCATTCATCTTTTTAGGTGATCCTGCAAACTGCTATTCTTACTACTTTAGATCACTTCTCACGTACGTAGAGTTCCAATTCGATCAGGGTGGGGTAGACCGCGTCATCGATTTGAGTCGTGGTCTTTATACCAGTGATGACCACCTTACCGGTATGAAAACAGCAAAAGTTGACTCCCTCTATTTTGAAGTTTAGCGCTGGAAATATTTCCGGTTCGTAGAGAAGGCTTCTTTCTCCAGCTAACCTATATAAGTCTAATCCACCACTTAAGGTATGGCTGGCCGAGACCGTGATGATCTTGACATCTGTGAGGTACACTGGGCATCCATATTTTTGCAACAGCCTGGCATATCTACAAAGTCTCTGTCGACCCTCACGGAAGCTAGATGCTTTTCCATTAGAATTGATGACGCCATTGGCAAACACTAAACAATTGCCGCCAATGTTCCTATGTTGCCATATAAGGCTGGGAAATGACCTCGGCTCATATCGGCAATTCCTCAAACGCTGGCACAACGATATCAAGTCTATGGTACAGTTCAAATGAGCGCTACATACAACGTTGGTAATTTTCATGGTGGAGTGAGTTGCAACGGGAATTGTTAACGTATTTATAAGTGTCCTAGTCACGTGACTAATTATAGTCTTTCACGTCTGCTTCCGGTATCCAGCTATCGTATTTCTTGGGCCAATGCAACCAACGCACCAGGACTTCTTTCCGTTTGTTACGTACGCGTCTCTTTAGTATCTTTTCCACCCGGTATTCCGTTGTAGGGTCGATAGTCACGGGTTGTAATTCGGGTTCGTAAAATGTACCGTCGACTCTCTCACCATCCCAGTCCAGTATGGTATAAACGGGTACGCCCTCTCTTCTAAACCGAGTGTCAATCTTGAACAGTTCCCCGGTCCACTTTTGGGAATACTCTCTGTCAATGGGTCCAGTTACCATCATAGAGAATGGGTGTCTAAATGTCATTTCCTTCAATGGTTGTGACTGGTCGGTATATTTCCCACTGCAATGGACATTGCGTTCATGTCTTTGCAATGCATCACGCCAACTATAGGACTGGTTGCAGATCAAACACCTGATCATTTTGTCTCAGTTAGTATTGCTTGTCTACCTTCATACGGGTGCCATCCTTCTTACGATCATTGGATCATTGTTACCACCACCACCACCGACAACACCACCAGCACCGACCACCACCACCACAGACACCACCACCCACCACCACCACCCACCACCACCACCGACACCACCCACCACCACCACCACCACCACCGACACCTACAACCACCACTACCAAACACCACCACCACCACCACCACATGGTGAACCATTGTTTCCTGACTGTACATTCACTACATCCTCACTGTATCCCACTGTACCCCAACTGAACCCTCACTGTGCCCCAATATACCCTCACTGTATCCTCACTGTACCCCACTGTACTCTCACTGTATCCTCCCTGTACCCTCACTGTATCCCACTGTACCCCAACTGAACCCTCACTGTGCCCCAATGTACCCTCACTGTACCCCCACTGTACTCTCACTGTATCACCACTGTATCCTCCCTGTACCCTCAATGTATCCTCCTTCCCTCCTCCTCCTCGCCCTCTCCTCATCCCTCCTAATCCCACTGTACCCCGACTGAACCCTCACTGTGCCCCAATGTACCCTCACTGTATCATCACTGTACCCCAATGTACTCTCACTGTATCCCCACTTTATCCTCCCTGTACCCTCACTGTATCCTCCTTCCCCCCTACTCCTCACCCTCTCCTCCTCCCTCCTAGCTCCATTATGAATTTGAACTATCATGATCACTGTTTTTACGGCCATTATACTCGTTGTAGAACGTTCTATCATCGTAGGTTCACCGGTAATTGTTGGTTGACCATGATTATATAATGATTAAGCATAACAGTTTCGCTTTAAACAACCAGTCGTCAGCATTTGCGCTATGTATAGTCTTAAGATGATGTACTATATTTAGCACATACTTTCTATCGCATATTGGACACTGGATCTTGTATCTATGAGGCATAGTTTTGATCTGTTTTTAAACACCATTTAAAACGAAACTTTATGTATACCAGCTTGCTGGGCAAGCCTTTCCTTTTAAATCGAAACTTTTATAATACAAACGCGAGCCTTACTTTTAAAACGACACTTTTATGTATAACCTGGCAAGCCTTTCCTTTTAAATCTAAACGCTTGTAATACAAGTGCGAGCCTTCCCTTTAAAACGACACTTTTATGTTTCAGCTTCCTGGGCAAGGCTTTTCACGCAGTCTTATAACGCGAAGATGAACCACGCTATGAAAAAAACGTGTGGTGTTCCAAATTACCAAACGTTTGAGCTACATCGTATCATTTAAACTGTTCAATTTGCTGTTCGATTGTCAGATTAGCTATGACTCGATTGCATGCGATTCGCACTATATAGCGAGAGGTCTTTTCTGATGGGTCAATTAAAAGTAATATCGTTATAAATGTATATCATAAGCCATACATCTCGCAATTCGACTCTAGACTATGAACAGTCGATACGTAAGTTGAATCAGTAAATTCGATGTTGAACAGCGAAGACCCAACGCAATGATACAGCACAGTCGTCCGTATTGAAAAGGTGGGTTTTCCGTGGGCCTGTCTCAATTCATTCACCAATATAATCAGCTGCTGACTGGATCTGACCAGATGCCTCCACTTTGATCCATGTAATGAAATCGCTTATCGATTTTACAATTCAGGAGTATGCCCACGGAAAACCCACCTTTTCAATACAGACGACTGTGCTGTATCATTGCGTTGGGTCTTCGCTGTTCAACATCGAATTTACTGATCAGAGTGCGTTATTCAAGCAGATGAGCCTGTCCATCGGACCAGACATTTGATGTATCTATAGCGTGTACTAGGAAAGGCGATTGCGATTTCGCCCTTTTCATGCTAAATGTCTAGGGTGTATAAATACACCAATAATGCGAATTTTCTCATTCATTCGTCTGCTTAGATGGCATGGTTAGACGTCTTCATTTACCTGAGAACTAATGTACAAAGTACCGATATAGATGTTGTTTAATTAAATGCTTTCACTGCGCATGCGCGACGGCCATTTTGGATGACATCATCGTATGTAGACATTAAATAGTCGACTCATGATCGTATTACAGAGCTAGCCTAACTCGCGCAGGGGCGAGTCTGCGCTGTTCGTGTACAGGTAGTACATGAGACAGTTAACCCCTAAATTCAACTTACGTATCGACTGTTCATAGTCTAGAGTCGAATTGCGAGATGTATGGCTTATGATATACATTTATAACGATATTACTTTTAATTGACCCATCAGAAAAGACCTCTCGCTATATAGTGCGAATCGCATGCAATCGAGTCATAGCTAATCTGACAATCGAACAGCAAATTGAACAGTTTAAATGATACGATGTAGCTCAAACGTTTGGTAATTTGGAACACCACACGTTTTTTTCATAGCGTGGTTCATCTTCGCGTTATAAGACTGCGTGAAAAGCCTTGCCCAGGAAGCTGAAACATAAAAGTGTCGTTTTAAAGGGAAGGCTCGCACTTGTATTACAAGCGTTTAGATTTAAAAGGAAAGGCTTGCCAGGTTATACATAAAAGTGTCGTTTTAAAAGTAAGGCTCGCGTTTGTATTATAAAAGTTTCGATTTAAAAGGAAAGGCTTGCCCAGCAAGCTGGTATACATAAAGTTTCGTTTTAAATGGTGTTTAAAAACAGATCAAAACTATGCCTCATAGATACAAGATCCAGTGTCCAATATGCGATAGAAAGTATGTGCTAAATATAGTACATCATCTTAAGACTATACATAGCGCAAATGCTGACGACTGGTTGTTTAAAGCGAAACTGTTATGCTTAATCATTATATAATCATGGTCAACCAACAATTACCGGTGAACCTACGATGATAGAACGTTCTACAACGAGTATAATGGCCCTAAAAACAGTGATCATGATAGTTCAAATTCATAATGGAGCTAGGAGGGAGGAGGAGAGGGTGAGGAGTAGGGGGGGGGAGGAGGATACAGTGAGGGTACAGGGAGGATAAAGTGGGGATACAGTGAGAGTACATTGGGGTACAGTGATGATACAGTGAGGGTACATTGGGGCACAGTGAGGGTTCAGTCAGGGTACAGTGGGATTAGGAGGGATGAGGAGAGGGCGAGGAGGAGGAGGGAAGGAGGATACATTGAGGGTACAGGGAGGATACAGTGGTGATACAGTGAGAGTACAGTGGGGGTACAGTGAGGGTACATTGGGGCACAGTGAGGGTTCAGTTGGGGTACAGTGGGATACAGTGAGGGTACAGGGAGGATACAGTGAGAGTACAGTGGGGTACAGTGAGGATACAGTGAGGGTATATTGGGGCACAGTGAGGGTTCAGTTGGGGTACAGTGGGATACAGTGAGGATGTAGTGAATGTACAGTCAGGAAACAATGGTCCACCATGTGGTGGTGGTGGTGGTGGTGTTTGGTGGTGGTGGTTGTAGGTGTCGGTGGTGGTGGTGGTGGTGGTGGGTGGTGTCGGTGGTGGTGGTGGTGGTGGGTGGTGGTGGTGGGTGGTGGTGTCTGTGGTGGTGGTGGTTGGTGTCGGTGCTGGTGGTGTTGTCGGTGGTGGTGTTGGTAACAATGATCCAATGATCGTAAGAAGGATGGCACCCGTATGAAGGTAGACAAGCAATACTAACTGAGACAAAATGATCAGGTGTTTGATCTGCAACCAGTCCTATAGTAGGCGTGATGCATTGCAAAGACATGAACGCAATGTCCATTGCAGTGGGAAATATACCGACCAGTCACAACCATTGAAGGAAATGACATTTAGACACCCATTCTCTATGATGGTAACTGGACCCATTGACAGAGAGTATTCCCAAAAGTGGACCGGGGAACTGTTCAAGATTGACACTCGGTTTAGAAGAGAGGGCGTACCCGTTTATACCATACTGGACTGGGATGGTGAGAGAGTCGACGGTACATTTTACGAACCCGAATTACAACCCGTGACTATCGACCCTACAACGGAATACCGGGTGGAAAAGATACTAAAGAGACGCGTACGTAACAAACGGAAAGAAGTCCTGGTGCGTTGGTTGCATTGGCCCAAGAAATACGATAGCTGGATACCGGAAGCAGACGTGAAAGACTATAATTAGTCACGTGACTAGGACACTTATAAATACGTTAACAATTCCCGTTGCAACTCACTCCACCATGAAAATTACCAACGTTGTATGTAGCGCTCATTTGAACTGTACCATAGACTTGATATCGTTGTGCCAGCGTTTGAGGAATTGCTGATATGAGCCGAGGTCATTTCCCAGCCTTATATGGCAACATAGGAACATTGGCGGCAATTGTTTAGTGTTTGCCAATGGCGTCATCAATTCTAATGGAAAAGCATCTAGCTTCCGTGAGGGTCGACAGAGACTTTGTAGATATGCCAGGCTGTTGCAAAAATATGGATGCCCAGTGTACCTCACAGATGTCAAGATCATCACGGTCTCGGCCAGCCATACCTTAAGTGGTGGATTAGACTTATATAGGTTAGCTGGAGAAAGAAGCCTTCTCTACGAACCGGAAATATTTCCAGCGCTAAACTTCAAAATAGAGGGAGTCAACTTTTGCTGTTTTCATACCGGTAAGGTGGTCATCACTGGTATAAAGACCACGACTCAAATCGATGACGCAGTCTACCCCACCCTGATCGAATTGGAACTCTACGTACGTGAGAAGTGATCTAAAGTAGTAAGAATAGCAGTTTGCAGGATCACCTAAAAAGATGAATGATATCGAAACCAATACGAGGGAAAATTTTCCTTATCCTAAATCAGACAGCGAGACTCGATCATCGGAGGAAAGGTGGCACTTACTAGGGACTAGAGTGCCTAAAGCCGAAATCGTGTACTTTTCTCAAATGCTCATCGTGTACGTCATTATCATCACGTCAATCACCAACTTATCCCTACAGAACAGCTCGACGGAACTTTGGATCAGTCTACTGAGTAGTTGCATAGGATACGCCCTTCCGAATCCTAAGCTAAAAAAATGAAGTGCACCTTGCCTTTTGAACCCTGCTCCAGCATTTGCGTCAGTGGACAGACGGGAAGCGGAAAAACGAGATGGGTTTACCGATTCTTGACTCACATTCGGAACATGTATAGTAGAGATCCGCCTTGCCAGATTCTCTATTGTTACGGAATTTACCAACCCTTATTCGACGAGATGGAACGGACCTTAAAGAACTTTAGGAGTAAACAAGGATTACCTTCTTCCGAAGAGTTGGAAGAGTTCACCGCGGACCGCCGTCACAAATTGATCGTGATTGACGATCTCATGCATAGAGTGGTAGAGGACAAAGAGATGGAATTATTGTTTACGCAGGGAACCCACCACAAATGCGTCAGCGTCATTTTAATTACCCAGAATTTATATCCCAGAGGGAAACACGCCAGGACCATAGCTTTAAATACGTGGTACTTGGTATTGATGAAGAATTTGAGAGATTTTTCCCAAGTAGGTATACTTGGTCGACAGCTATACCCGGGCCGTGTAAAAGGGTTCATAAAAGCCTACGAAGACGCTCTCGGTTCCAAACAGGGTTATTTGATAGTGGATACGAGTCCTCACGGGGACGACCAATACCGTTTGAGGAGTAGAGTGTTTCCCGGGCAAGATCCCTTGGTGTATCGACTGACGTAAGAAGGAGACCCTAACGCGTAAGAATGACCATAATGAGACTCCTCAAAGAACACAGACATTTTCTAAAATTATTCGGACAGACCGACTCTGCCCAGAGAAAAGCCCTGTTAAGAACGATTTCGCCAGGTCAGATCAAAGCATTGAGCGAAATCGCGCACAATATTATCAAATTTAGGATCGTGTTGACGCCTTCGGAAAAAGTACTCCTGAGATGCTCCAGACGCCAACTGTACATCTTGGGTGATAGGACGCCGGGTTACCAAAGAAAGGTGGAGGCCCTTGGCAGTAAACAAAAGTTTATTCGTACGCTTCTAAAGATAACGTTGGCCCATTTGAAATCGGAGCTAGAATAATGGAAAAGCTAGTCCTAGTCCCTTACGAGAAGTACCAGAGGCTATTGGATGGCAAAACAATGGAGAAGAAAACGCCGAACCCGCCCAAAAGACGTGAAAGGACCGTGCTGAAAAAAAAGGGTCCACCCGGTGAACGGGATAAACCGAGCGCTGCGACGCGCTACACCATTAAAGACTGGATCTCTTTCTGAACTTCGTAAAAAAAACACCCGGAAATCCTCAATATAGACTCCTCCAGATCCGTGTTCGTTCGATACATGAGAGGCCCCTCACCCTTGTATATAGAAGAACGACACCGCGCTCTAGGACGTGACGCTACCTTCTCGTGGTCTAGGGCGTTGACTCACCCTCCGAGGTGTAACCGAACGCGTCACAGGGGCCGCCATCTCGTATCTGACTTCGTGGGGCCGCCATCTTGGTGTCGTGGGGGCCGCCATCTTGGACCGGAAGTCGTGGGGGCCGCCATCTTGGATCTGACGTCGTGGGGGCCGCCATCTTGGACCGGAAGTGACGTCATTGGCGCTAAAGTGGCACCTATACTACTGTCATTTTTTTGGGACATATGCAAATAGTGCAGACCCAGATCAGACGCCGCAGTCTTACCAGGGTCTCCACTGTTTGCTTACATAATTTTCTATTAAAATTTGAATAAAAATGAAAAATACCACCTAACATCCCTTAAAACAGAAATGGACTGTTTCAATTGATAACGGTGGGAAATTCCATTCAGCATAAATGGGTTAAATGCTGTTCTCATACAATGAACAAAATCTGAGTTCAACACATTTTACCTGTGAAATATACATAAGAAACCAGTCAGTGTTTCAATGTCTATTTTTAGCTCTTAATCGGCACTGACAAAAGCCATGTCACCTGGGCTAGATTTAGTTTAATCTATTTTTAGCTCTCTGTCAAGACTGACAACACTAATGTTAACCTGTCTTTAGCTCATCACTGTTTGACATCATGATCTGTCACAACCAGTGCAAGCTAGTTTCAGCCATTCAGAGGAGGTCTTTTATAGGAGTCATATAACAATAGAATTTGATATTCCACAACACATTATACATGCACACTCAAATATTTTCCATGAATGAGAAACAGGTGTTTGTCTATCCATTATATTTTCTTGATGCTTTTGTTGTCATCTGTTGACTTATACCCGGTATTAACTTTTCCAAAAAGGTTCTTTTTATAGCATTATCCGAGTGTCAAACGGTTTGGATCCAAACCAGGGCCGACATTTTGCCGGACTGATCTGGAGCCAACTGTTTTAAAAGGCTATAATTCAGCGGACACCAAAAGCCACCTTAGCATAGTACTCGTACAGTCATTGGAGCATTGCTGCACGGGATTTTCGAGCTTACTTATCCACAAGCACAATTATAGTAAACCAATCTAGTGTAAACTTTTCAGTTTACCTGTACCTTTATTAATTTCAATGATTCACCTTCATTGTCAAACACAAACGATGTCAACCAGGGCAGGACTTTGCCGCGTACAGTCTAACCAGGGTCTACATTGTTTGCTACAATAGTTTGAGAATAATGGCCAGTATCAATTCTGAAGGAATTCAGCCATATCCACAAGGTATGATCGCGGTCTGTGATGGGTGTAGGAAAAAAAGGGCTAGCCGGTATCATTAGAATTGTTATAGAGAGCACGGACCGCGCATGTGTACAAATGTAAGTCCGATCGGTTCGGGGTAGAGGTAAAATTTGTATAGAGTACAGTGACGTCACTAATTATAACTGTAATCGGAGAGGTCTATTGACAATAAAAGGTAATCCCGCATTTAGACAGGTAAACAAACTAGGATATTGGTAGTTATATCCTTACTGGACTAGTACAAATAAGGGACTAGTACAAATAAGGATTGACTAACGACCAAGACTAAAGTATATGACTAAGGAATGGTGGCGGGTTCAACTTATACTTAACAACATTTTTAAAACACAACAAATTTGCTACATCGCCAGCTTTTGCTCGTGTAAATAAGATCCCAAACCTCAGTATCATTAGTTCCAGTGTATTTCTTGAATACTTTTCATGTTTATTTGTAATTTTGATTGAAACAAATATTAATGGAAACTAGATCCGCCTCGCTTAGAAAATTATTCATGCGCATACAATGACGTATAATTACTGTTATGGATAGTTGTACTCGTCTAAAACTACAAACATGTTCAAAATAAGAAAACAAAATACGAGATATACAATACAGCAGACTCTGTGGTCTAGTGGTTAGAACAGCTTACTCATATGCGTGTGGTCGCTGGTTCGATTCCTACCTAACATATATTTTTTTCAAGTTTTTGTTTGTTTGTTTTTGGAGCTTTACGTCCGCGTCAACAAATTTTCAATAATGTCGGGACGATTTCCTCTTTTCATAGGTTGAACCAGTAGTAAGCAGTGGATAACGTGTGTAATAGTGACTGCGATGACGGTGAGTCTCGAACTGGCATTAGCCTTTCGATCCCCAGTCTAACGCTCAAGTGGCTATGTTATTTTTTATTTGTTCTTTCACTGGGACTGTAGAATGTGCCAATGTAAATGTAGTCCCAAAATCATGTTTTATATGATATCACATAATAACATAATAAAGTTTTAGAAACACTTTGGGATGTCGAAAAGACCTGTTTTTACCACACACTGGTGGGACCGCTGGTGCAATCTTCAATGTGCTTGGCTGCCAATTCAGAGACCCCGTTTTGGTAGAAATTCGTTCTAAAAATAGTGGTTTCTATGGTCATCCTTTCCCCTCTGCTGTCTCAATTAGAGCAACGAAATAGTGGGCACTCAATATTGATAAAGTATGGAACAGTGTAGATCGGTTAATCCATTTATGCCTACCAGAGTCTTCAATCCATTTAAACTGACTGGTCGATCTGTAATTATAGGGTCTTTAGTTTTGCTTTATCACTTTACAGAAATTGAGTATCATTTAAGCAAATAGCGTAGACCTTATCAGACATTATTTCATTCACCATATGCCTTGTGTCTATGTTGGATCTGCACTGTTTGTCAAATTCCTTTATACAATGTATGGGTGCTAGGCATTAGTGTGCTTTTAAAATGACTGTGTTCAAATAATGTCGAAATGTCTTTTTTGTCTGCGCTGATGGTTTACTCACCAGTCAACAATCTTTCAGTCATATCGGGACGTTTCATAAATTTTTGGGTTAAACCAGTTCTAAGCAGAATCTTCCTAAAGGACACAACACATTGGCCCTATTGAGTCTCGAACAAGTGGCCATTCAGATACTTCTCTTGGTTATATCGGCGATCTGCAGTTAAAACTATTCAACTAATGAGAAGTCCCTAGGGAAATATATACCACCTAACTTGGCCAACAGCCAGAGGGTAGTGTATTCGAGCTTTAACCTACAAACGTCTCCGCAATAACATCTTCAGCCAAAACCCCAAATCAAGCTGAAACCGTCCAAATAAGCACTCGGGCGGCGACATCCATACGGACGGGAACCCCACTAGCCCTGACATGCACCCTCTTTGATAAATGATTGCCAGGCTGTTATAAAGGCAATAGAAATAAGGTTAGAGAAGCCTGTTTCTGTATTCCCTTCAGCTCTGAACAGCTGAGATCCCACTACACCAACACGACTCTGGCTGTACAAAAGCTCACATGCAGTCTTCCCCGCACCTTCACACCTTTCATCACTGCGTCTGTCAGACAGGAAGTCAAAACAGTCCTTGCACGTTGATATGTTGGGTATGGAGATGCAAACAAACACTTGAGTGCGTGTGTTTGTTGGTAGGGGAAGGGGAGGGGGTTGGGATTGAGAACCCATACTTTGACTGACCTAAGTAGTCGCTGAGAGTTATCGAACTATCAGTTATAGACTTCCTTTCGACTACGGTCATCTGGCTTCTTCAGTTTGTCAGATGCGGCTTTAAGCCATGACACTGGCTCCATTTGACCTAAGCTGTTGACGGAAATTTACACACACACACACACGCACGCACGCACGCACGCTCGCTCGCACGCACGCACACACGCACGCACGCACGGTGTGAGGTCACTTACATCTGGAAAGATTACCCTAAACATTTCATTAAAATGCAGTCTGTTGTCGTGTAGTTGTCAGTGGTCTGTGTTTACTTCACGGTGGTAAGGGTTAGCTTGTGGTCTATGATTGTATCATTTCCTGGTCATACTCAATATTTTAACCAAACACATATGACATTTCGAACACACCTTGCTCTCACGTTTCCTTTTGTAGGAAATTAACTCACTTAATTGGTTTGAGTGTAGGAAGTGTTAATAAAACGACCAAATTATTCTCATACATTAATATCCCTTTATCTACTATTGGCTCCCCAATCCGTATTTTGGCAAACAGTGCAGACCCAGATGCGCATTTGATCAGAGTCTACACTGTTTGCTTAGACAAAATCGATCGTCAGTGAAAGAATGCATTTTTTTCCGAAAATATAACTTGTGGCCCCTCAATATATACATTTGGCCATCGTTTATTTCATTAAATTCCGCTTATATATCTAACTTCTGAATAATTATATTGCTATGAATCATTATATTGCTAAATAATTATTAAATATGGTATTTCATATATGAAACTTTTTATTGAGTTATTGGAACTCTTTGCCCTACCCTAGGAGAAAAGTAACCGTGATAGTCGAGTTGTGCGCTTGCTTGTCACACACAGTATAGCCGTACTTCTGTCAACATTCTTTTACTTTTGTAAATGATCGAAGCCGTTGTTTTGGGCAACCAGAGCGTTCGTGATCGCCGCCTTATTGGTAGAGCTGTAATAAATATAACAGAAAAGATAGGGTCTTCTTGAGTTACTTAATTTTGAATTAACCCAGAAGCCTTATGGGTAAGTTTGTCTCACTATCCTATTTCGATTTAGCCGAGTTGTTCAGGAAGTCGATGTTTTCCATTCATAGAAACAAACCAATGAACCTGGATATTTGTCTGTAATTAAAGGCTCCGA
The DNA here is from genome assembly GCA_964019695.1 of Loripinus fragilis. NCBI lineage: Eukaryota > Metazoa > Mollusca > Bivalvia > Lucinida > Lucinidae > Loripinus > Loripinus fragilis. Next base: position 41,978,161 of record OZ026528.1, read on the forward strand.
TAGACTGATCATGTTGCTCATCACGGGGTGCAGCATATTGTGATTTAGAGGTCCACCGTTTTGCTTTTTTCATATCAAATTTGAATGAGTAGATGTTGTCATATATTTGACCTAATGCACGATGTCGAGACTGCTATGTTACATTACTAGTATCTTGAAATCTCGACTGAATATGTGTGGTGCTCTAAAAACTTCAATATGCAGTTTTCTGGGCGTCTAATAGTTCAGACATATATCGATACATTTGTATTCTTTTTACCTATGTAACAAAGACCAAATAATCTACAAATCATTCACTAGTAAATATATAACAAGACCTATCTAAACAAATTTAATTTAGATAAAACGAAACCAGTCGACTCCTAGCACACAAACGTTGCACCCCGTGTTACATTGTGCATCATGAGTACTAGTTGGTCTATCCGGAACGGACAAATGGTTTTGGAAAGGCAGATTTTCCTCCAGAAAGAAGGTAGATACTCTGTGCAACACGTTTTACATTACCCGACAGTACCTATGAAAGTTAAGACTCAAGCTCTCATTGGGGAGGTAAACTTAGTATGCCTATCCATCCTCTTTTAGTTGAATGGCGATCGAACTAACATCGATAGAATTAATCTGTCATTTTAAAACAGATGGTCAATCATGCAGTCGCTCGAACTACTCTCGTACCAACCAAGAGTGACAGTGACGTAATATTTTGTTTTCAATTGTTAAGTTCAACATTAACTTGTACACTCCACTTGAGCTAACGGGAATCGATAGATCACATGTGTATTAATACTATCCTGCGGATCCATCGTTATTAGTCCCTGATAACTTTGTAACAAAACATGACGTCACTGTCACTCTTGGCTGGCATAACAGTAAAAGTGGATAGAGAACACTATCATCTAATAATAGCTGTTCGTTTAAATCCCTATCAGTATGTAAATAAGCTGTCCAAATATTGTCCGTCATGAGGCTCAAACCCTTTACCACAAGCCTACGAGTCATGTTTGCTAGCCGCTACACTATAAAGGTTGTAGCACGTAGCCGTTGCCTTTTTGTGTTTAGATTCATTTTCCTCTTCAGTACAATTAGTTACACAGTGTACACTATTATACACAGTGAGTTTGGTTTTTAGTCATTAGTCGATAGTCGTTAGTTTTATCCTTATTTGTACTAGTCTAAGGATTGACTAACGACTAAGACTAAAGTTTATGACAAAGGAATGGTGGCGGATTCAACTTATACTTAACAGCATTTTAAAACACATCAAATTTGCTTCATCTCCAGCTTCTGCTCATGTAAAAATAAGGTCCCAAACCTCAGTATCATTAGTTTAGTGTATTTCTTAAATATTTTTCATGATAATTTGCATTTTTGATTGAAAGAAATGTTGATGGAAACTAGATCCGCCTCGCTTAGAAAATTATTCATGCGCATACAATGACGTATAGTCACTGTTATGGATAGTTGTACTCGTCTAATGTTACAAACACGTTCAAAATACTGAAACGAAGTAAGAAGCAGTCTTTACAACAGACTCTTTGGCCTAGTGGTTAGAGCAACGGACTTATATATTATATACACGGACTATACGTGTGGTCGATGGTTCAATACCTACCTAACATATTTTTTTTTATTTTTTTTTTTCGTTTGTTTTAGAGCTTAACGTCCACGTCAACAAATGTTCAGTAATGTCGGGACGATTTCCTGTTTTCATAGGTTGAACCAGTAGTAAGCAGTGGATAACATGTCTTGCTGAAGGATACAATAGTGACTGCGTCGGCGGTGAGCCTCTTCGATCCCTAGTCTAACGCTCATTACACACACAGTGGCCCTTTTCTTCTTTCACTGGGACTGTTATGTCGAATGTGCCGATGTAATCCCAAAATAATGTTTTATATGATACCACACAATAACATTTTATAGTTTTAGAAACACTATATGGGATGTCGAAAAGACCTGTTTTTCACACTGTGACACACAGGTGGGACCGCTGGTGCAATCTTCAATGTGCTTGACTGCGAATCCAGAGACCCCGTTTTGGTAGAAAATCGTTCTAAAAATAGTTTTTACGGTCATCCTTTCCCGTCCGATGTCTCAATTAAAGCAGCTTAAGAGTGGGCACTCAATATTGATTACATGTGACTACTTAGGCGGCTACCTGAAACTGTGTAGATCGGTAATATCCGTACTGGAGTCTTCAGTCAGTTTAAACTGACGGATCGATCTGTAATTATAGGGAGTTTAGTGTTGTTACATGTAACGACAGTGATATTTACTGATCATATAAGCAAACAGTGTAGACCCTCATTAGACATTTTTTCATTTACCGTCTGCCTTGTGTCTACGTTGGATCAGCACTTTTTTTCAAATTCCTTAATGGGTGCTAGGCATTATTGGGGTAACTGACTGTGTTTAAATAATGTCGAAATGTATTTTTGTTTGCGCTGAAGGTTTACACATCAGTCAACAATCTTTAAGTCACATCGGGACGTTTCGTGAATTTCTGGGTGGAACCAGTTCTAAGCAGAACATATAAAATGTTTTCTTAAAGGACACAACACATTGGCCCCGGTGAATCTCGAACAAGTGGCCCTTCAGATACTGCTCTTGGGTATATCGGCGATCTGCAGTTAGAGCTATTTAAGTTACGAGAAGTACTTAGGGAAATATACCACCACCTGACTCGACCGAAACCCAGAGGGTAGTGTATTTGAACTTCAACCCACAAACGTCTCCGCAATAACATCTTCAGCCAAAACCCCAAATCAAACTGAAACCGTTCAAATAAGCACTCTGGCGGCAACATCGATATGGGCGGGACCCCTACTAGCCCTGACACGCACCCCTTTGATAACTGATTGCCAGGCTGTTATAAAGGCAATATAAATAAGGTTAGAGAAGCCTGTTTCTGTATTTTTTGCAGCTCTGAACAGCTGAGATCCCACTACATGAACACGATTTTGTTTGTATAAGAGCTCACATTCCCATCTCAGAGCAGTCTTCCCCGCACCTTTACATGTTTTATAACTACGTCCGTCAGACAGGGAATCAAAACAGTCTCTGCACACCCGAAACCTGGGCCCAATGGTGCCTTGTATACAACAGCCCTGGTCTCCATTGGAAAAGTCAAGTTTAAATGAATGAAACCCAGTGCACACACACGCCAATACTTTTTTGTATGCCAGGCGGAGTGATGTGATTGTAAATGGTTGGGTATGGAGATGCACACAAACACGTGCGTGCGTGTGTTTGTTTGTAGGGGAAGGAGAGGGAGTTGTGATTGGGAACCCAGACTAAGACTGACCAGTTAGCAATCGCTGGGGGTTATCGAATTATCGGTTATAGAAGTTGAATCTTTGCCTTCCTTTCAACTACGGTTATCACGCTTCTTCAGTTTGTCAGATGCGACTTTAAACTATAACACTGGCTCCGTTTTTACCTAAGCTGTTGACGAGAATTTACACACACTCACGCACGCACGCACACCTTCCGGCGTTAGGTCACCTGACTCTGGTAAGATTTCCCTAAACATTTTATTAAATGTAGCTGTCAGTAGTCTGCATTTACCTCCCGATGGTGGGTTGGTCTGTGGTCTATGATTGTATCATTTCCTGGTCATACTCACTTTTTTGACCAAACATTCATGACTTTTCGAACACACCTTGCTCTCACGTTTACTTTTGCACTCACTAAATTGATTTGAGTGTAGAAAGTGTTAATAAAACGACCATGGCCCGGAATTACAATGCCTCCTTAGAGTTAAGGAAGACTTAAGTTAAGTATTAATATTTCAACATTTTACATTAAATGTTTAATAAATTGTCAGGATCGACGCAGTACTTATGGTCAACAATATCATTGTGATCTACAGAAAAAAATGAAACTATTTTGATTTTGATAAGTTCGAAAAGTTATTTTTCGCACCCTAAAAAATCAATACTTAACTTAGGTCTTCCCTAACCTTAAGGAGGCATTGTAATTTTAGGCCCTGATTATTCGCAGACATAATAAACCCTTTATCTACTATTGGCTTTAGGAGCAGTATTTTGGCAAACAGTGCAGACCCAGATGCGACATTTGATCAGCGTCTACATTGTTTGCAAAGACAAAAACGATCGTCAGTAAAGGAATATTTTTTCCTGGAAATACAACTTTTATACAATTATTTGCCATCGTTTATTGTATTAAATTCCGCAAATATATCTAACTTCTTAATAATTATGTTGCTATGCAATCATTAAGTATGGTATTTCATATAAGTTATTGAAACTCTCTGCCGCCACCCTAGGAGAAAAGTAACCGTGAAAGTCGAGTTGTGTGCTGGCTTGTCGCTCACAGTCGGGACCGGGTCGCACTTCTGTCAACATTCTGGTTTTGGTAAACACACCAGTTAACTTAACTGGTGACCCATGAACGATTTTTGTTTTGCTTAAATAAAACTGCGTTTCCCACTGCCCAAACCGACTTTTTCGATCGCAAAAATGCGTTTTACGATCATGATTTTACGACCGAAGCCATTGTTTGGGCAATCAGAGCGTTCGTGATCGCCGCCTCATTGGAAAAGCTGTAATAATAAAAATAGAAAGGACAGGGCCTTCTTGAGTTTCTTAATTTTGAATTAACCCAGAAGCCTTGTGGGTAAGTTTGCTTCTCTATCCTATTTCGATTTAGCCGAGTTGTTCAGGAAGTCGATGTTCCATTACAAAGAGAATCCACTCATAGGAACAAACCAATGGGGCATGTCATAAACTTGTCTGTCTATTGGTAGCTTCATTTAAAGTCTCCGATAGACTGAAACATGTGCTTATCAAGGGTTGCAGCCTATTGTGATTTAGTGGTCATCCTTTTGCCTTTTTTCATATTAAATTTAAATGGGTAGGTGTTGTCATATATATTACCTAAAGCACGATGTGAAGACTGCTATGTTACATTACTATTATCTTGGAATCTCGACTGAAATATGTGTGGTGCTCTGAAAACTTCAATAGACAGTTTTCTGGGCGTTTAATACTGGTCAAAATAAATTAAGCCCCACCGGATATTTTCCCATAGACTTAATGTAAATACATTCATGTTTGATTTATCATAACATTTTACTGAAGAAAGATTTTTGGATAAAATGTTCAGCGAAGTAGCAGCAATGTTTCTTCTCAACATGTGCTAGGTTTCACTTTCATTGATACATTTTCCATAGAGCCTCAGAATCTTTAGTAAATGTCCTGTTTCGTTCCCTTCCATTTCTATAGTAAAAATGGCAAACATTTGGACACTCTTGGAAAATCTAGCACATACCCAAAGAAAATCGATATTTTCAATTGAAACTTTGTGTAATTTAATCTAAGATATTGCTGTCTAACTTGGGGGGTAGTTAAATTTTTCAACTACCTTCATTTTTTTTAAATAAGCCATTAAACTTTGGAAATTTAACATTATGGCTATGGAAAAAAGTGACATGGGGCTTAACTTATTTTGACCAGATATATTAATACATTTGTATACTTTGTACCTGTGTAACAAAGACCAAATAGTCTCAAATCGTTCACTGGGAAATATATAAACAGACCTATCTAAACAAATTAAATTTTATTTAATTTTAATAAAACGAAAACAGTTGACTCCTAATACACAAACGTTGCACCCCGTGTTACATTATGAGTTGGTCTATCAGGAACGGCAACGGCAGATTTTCCTCCAGAAAGAAGGTAGATACTCAGAGCATATTCTGTACTGCAACACGTTTAACATTACCCAACAGTACCTACGAAAGTTATTCTCTAGCTCTCATTGGGGAGGTAAGCTTAGGGTGCCTATCTATTCACTTTTAGTCGAACGGCGATCGAACTAACATCGATAGGATTGAACTGTCATTAGCGGTTGGTCAATCACGCAGTCGCTCGAACTAAAAGTGGATAGAGAACACTATCCTTTAATTATAGATGTTCGTTTAAATCTCTATCAGTATGATATACAGCGGTCCAAATATTGTCCGTCATGAGTTTCAAACCCGTTACCACAAGCCTACGAGTCATGTTTGCAAGTCACTATACTATAACGGTTGTAGCACGTAGCTGTCGCTTTTTTATGCTTAGATTCATTATCCGCTTCGGTACAATTAGTGTCACGGGTACAATATTATACACAGTGAGTTTGGTTTTTAGTCATTAGTCGATAGTCGTTAGTTTCATCCTTATTTGTACTATTCTAGTAATGCATTAAAGCTATCATTGGGTGTCACAGACCAGTGGTCCAGTGGTTAAGTAGCGATATTAACATATTCGAACCTGTATTTTTTTCTGAGGGTTCGAATCCCTGAGTTTTTATTTTCTTTTTTTTTTCTTTTTCTTACTCCTTCAGTGGGCAGTTTGAATTACCTAGCGCTGTAACAAACAGTGGCGGATCCAGAAGGGGTTCAGGGGGCTTCGGAACAGATTATTTCATTTTTAAAGGGATATTCAAGAAAAATGAGAGATCATCTGCAAATCGACCCCCTCCCTAATTTATCTGAATCCCCTCTCCTGGAGTCGTGGATCCGCCTTTGAACAAAAAGGCTTATGTCGATATTTCAGGCTTTACAGGAAAACCAGTTAAAGGCGAGGGGTTTAACGACCCACGAAGGCTCTAGCAGACGTTAGTGTATCAGAAAACTATGTTTGATCGTTATTTTTGCATAAAGTCATATTGTCACTTGAAAACTTTGGGAAAACGCTTCGAAAAGTTCATTTTTGCATTACTATAATGGCGCGCAAAAGTATGAAGGATTCGTAGGTTTCGGAAAAGCCTGTTCCAGAGCAAAAACTTACGTCATCCTAACGCCAATGAATTACGTTCATTTCTGTACACGCTACTGTTGATTACGTCAATTTTTGTGACGGCCTAGAATGCGTATATGTAAAGTAGAAAAGCCGTGCATCAACAGCACGTAAATTGCCTGATTAATACATGGGTTTTTGCTGGTTAAAACACGGTTGTTATAAATAGCGTGCGACACGGGTTTTTATGCAATAATTAAAGTTAAAATGAGTCTTCATCTACATCCACACAGTACGTTGTGTATGCGAGCGGCAAACGCTCTGGTGAGTTTGCGTATTTCTGCATGCTCACCTGATCCTTTAATGCTCAGTATTGCGATCAAAATCTCACTATGCTGGCATTATTTTATGAACTTTATATATATATATATATATATATATATATATATATATATATATATATATATATATATATATATATATATATATATATATATATATATATATATATATATATATATATATATATATATATATATATATATATATATATATATATATATATATATATGTTGAAATAAAATACTATTCGTTAAATGAAAATTAAATATAAAAATTGAAAAAATAAAATATCAAAAAATATAAAGAAAAATACACAAAATGAGAAAATATCTAGAATAAGAAAATACACAATGGAACAAATGAAAAATAAAATAAAGCATATCAATAAGCCTATAAAATGCTAAACAATGGGATTCGGACCCTTAACTTTTTACATAGCTCACGCGCATATTATTACAGTTGCCTCTCTACCTACTAAACCACCGAGGATTAACATGCCATGCTAAATCCGTAAAATTGTTTTACCTGCAGTGTTATTATTTTTTTCTGAATGAACTTGAATGAATGAATAACGGTATTAAGCTGCTACACCTGTTTTCTATTGGACTCTATCCATGACGGACAATACTCTTACTGTGTGAGATCTATACCGTAAGTATAAAAATACCCGCGTTGGTAACAAAGGGTTTGGGCATTGATTAGGAGTCTCATTTGAGTCACCTGATGAGGGTCCAAAAAGTGTTTGTGAGTGCAACCCTGGATCTACCAGTATAACTGTAAAATGAATTTTGTCGAGGATATCAAACAGGTTGGAATCTGGAGGGAGTTCTCACGGCGTGAGCTGTCTCACCAGACTCCAAGTTGTTCAAGGACATGATAACATATTTGATTTATCAAACTAAAGGTACGGAAATTCCTAGAAGGATATTGCCGAGTTGAGCGGAAGCTTTCCCAAAGTATTGCACACGACTCGGGGACGAGTGGAGTGCCTCATTTGAGTGCTATCTCACTCCGGTCTGAGTTGTCATACATAATTTAGATGAAATGTTCTCAATTGATTTTAAAACGTCATGGCGTGGACGCCGATGCGATGTCATAACGTCGCACCGACGTCGAGGCAATGCCGGTTCCTTGCATAACTTTCTACGACTAAGCTTTTATTTTGGGCACGAGGAAATATCAACACATGTACACCAAAGGGAGCTCACCTTATGGTTAAAGTGATTTTCCATAACTTAAGGAACTGCTCTTAAAGGAAAGAATTCGCACCCTCTGGGAGCAAATTCTTTCCTCTAAGAGAAGTTCCCATTTTGAAAAGGGACATAATTGTAGAGAACCATTGCTTGATACAGTAGTATCCCTTTGATGTGCGTTCTGGCTACGCCATTGGGTTTATCACCCCTATTCCTGAATATGATATTTTAACATAGATTGTTCCAAAAACCCAGATCTTTAATTCCTACTATCGTATACTCCATTGCCATAACGCATGTATTTGCATCTCTTTAACCATAACCGGCTGTAGACCGCCCGTGGGGCTAAAATAGCTCAATCAACTAGTTTTTGAAAATACACAGTAGGTACATGTAACATGCGGTGGACCACAAAGGTTATCCATAAGCACGCCTTATTTTAGGACCATGATTTGCATTGGTCTTCCAACCTTTACTTGCCACCGCAAACAATATGGACACGGATCGGACATCGCATTCTATGCCGTTAAGTATAGGTCTATAATGTTTGCAAATATTTGCCAAGTACTCCACAGAATGGATTATTCGATTGCTACATTGAAATGTCTACTCTTCATAATTAATGAGATCTATTATGCGCAAAAAACTTCTTAAAAAACACATGTTTTGGCGCGTAAAAGAAACATCTCCCCTGAGACGTTTCTTTTACGCAAATAAACGTGAATGCGTTTTCACAGAGTGTGAGGTGTTGGTATAAAATATATGAGGTATTGGAACCAACTTTTCACGCGATTTGAGGCACTGGTACCAATTCTTCACAGCGTGGAATTCAGTTTCTGAACAAATGTTGTAGTTTTCGAATTGTTTAAAATTTGATCGTAAACCCGAATTCTGTTTCTGTATTTGGAAACCTGTATCTACATTTATAGTGAAAATGATGCAGGAACAAAAGATAACAAATATTTAATGCCTATAGGACAAAACAGTTTGGGCTCTGTAGGAGTTCTCAACTTGAACCACTCCATCTTGGACAGAACTTTTTTGTATATGTACCCCATTGACATTTCATATGTTTCACTCTTCTGAAAAGTATCCTAGCTCTCTGGGCGATTACAACTATTTAAACTTTATATTAAGGACAATATTTGGAAATAAAACTTAAAACTAGCTACGCTTTTTATAATCATATACATATTCAAAATTTGAAACGAATCGACAAGTCTATTAAAGTAAAAAAAGAAAAAAAGAAAAACGGGGTTCATCGTGAACCCCACCCCCTTCACAGTAGTCCTAATTACGCACCATGAGGCGTCGCCTTTACATTGACCCGATAGCCTTATAGTACTATGGTAATTTAAACCCTTACTAACTTGAGTAATTCACACCTTCATTGTCCTAATTGATAATTTTTAAAGCTTGAATTAGTGAGTTTGTGTATAACGTACAAGCCAAGGTCACTTAGAAATGAGGTTAGGGCTTAGTGTGTCATACGACAGACTGACAGGGCCGAGGATCGAATTCGAGACCCCTGCGTACTGTACAAGTGATTCCTTACCGTCCTGCTTGAATCGTGGGTAGGGATAATGTAGATCAATATAGACCTGTTTTATTGCAAACAGTTTGAACCGAGATCATTCTTTATTCGGACCTGATCTGGGTTCATACTGCTTGCAAATAAAAGTCGTACACTAATTGAAAAGATTCCACCCCGGAAGCAAAGAGATTTCACGTATTATCAGATTGAAACCAGTCACCCATAACAAGTACGAACATTACTTATGAAATCTGTATTGATCACCTATATTAGTCACAAAAATCATGTCAAGCTGACACGTGAAATAACATACCTTAAAGCCAGGCAACTCACGACTAAGGAAGATCAAGATCAACTTGTACACTTGAGTGGATGGATCAACGTCTTCATCCGTGAACACCATGCACCAATCCAGAAAGTTTTGTCAGAGGGGGTCCACGTTTTAACGTTTTTTTAATTGATGAGGGAGGAGAGGATCCAAATGCCACCATAGGTAAGTCCGAGATATTAGTTTCCACTGTTAAATGAGGTCTATCTCTCTGGATATTATAGCTGGGGCGGTGAGCATGTGCATCACCAATGTACGTCGTCCGCATTAGTCGCCTGTCGGCTAAAGGTGGCCAGTGCTTTATTTATGGTTCACAAATGCTGAAAGGGACGTTTTCTCGGGCTATAACCCAGTTTATTTGTCATCGCTTCGTGAGAGCGGACTTAAAAAGCTGACCACCGCAATCACCCGTATTATATTGCTTTCCAAATATGGTAATTATCGTGAGTCCTGGACCCGGCTTCCGCCTTACAAGAATATAGACAATAAAAAAAGAAACGCATTATTTACGCTGATCTCCTTTGCTAGCGGCGACTTTTGACCCAGATCAGGACAAACAGAACGTAGGTTCTGATCTGGAACCAAACCGTTTGGCACTCTGGAACCATTGTAAACCCGGCTGAACACTTCTGCATTTCAGACCTATTGACAAACAAACACGCTGCGAGAAAACATGGTCAATGACGAGGAGATATTGTTTTGCTTTTAAACCATAAAATATAACAAATATATGAACAAAATGTTAACGGAGAAATATCCATGTGTCTCCATATTGTTTGTGTATTGGGGTGCTTTTTTGGTGTTTACAAGAAGCAGTCTTTTTGATTGTGTTCCGCAGGATGAAGCTTTTGAAATGGAATAGTGATACCTTCAGCCATTTTTGTCTATTTATATAAACTTAACGAGGACTTTAAGAACCAATATTGATCTGCAAGTAAAGACAACTATCGCAACTGGAAATAATGTTAGCATAACGTCGGGCGTAGACTTTTAAGAGTAAAACGTCCCCAAGTAAACAATCCATCAAATAAAAAAAAAACGTCTAAACGAGCCTCACATTATGTGATTTTTTTTTATCTACATCTTAAAAGAATTACCATGAATTTGGTCTACAGAAATCAAACCCTTACTATACCAACGCTTAAGCTAAATGACAAATATGCCGAGAATGACATAGACAAAGCTAAAATGCTGAATGACTACTTTTGTACACAGGCAAATGTAAACGATAATAACAAAACCTTACCCCAACAGACATTCACATGCAATAGCAGACTAAATTCATTACAATATCTCAACAAGATGTTAGAGATGTCCTTAACAATCTTTATGTGACAAAGGCTTGTCGTCCTGATCTTATTAGTCCACGTATAGTGAAGGAAGGTGCCACTATATTGTCAAAACCTATATATATTATATTGAACGGCTCATTACTTCAAGGTTACTTTCTTCTAACTGGAAGGATGCCACTGTCACTGCCATTTACAAAAAGGCGGACAAATATATACCACCAAATTACAATCCAATATCTCAAGCTATGGAAAGGCGTATCCACAAGCATCTTTACAATTGCATATCAGAAAACAACCTTCTTACACATTTTCATTCTGGTTTTATTCAAGGTGTTTCTATTACCTTCCAACTTTTACACACGAACCATTCTTTCCTAGAAGCAGTAGATAGTGGTAAAGAAGAACGAGTTGCATTTTGCGATATCAGCAATGCCTTCGACAGAGTTTGGCACAGGGGGCTATTACATAAATAAGCTGGTATTTGGTTATCTGAGGGGCTTCTTCGCTGGTTTAAAAGCTATTTCTCACATCGACGAAAGCGTGTCGAATCTAATTGGACAGACGTTCTTGCAAATAAATATTCGCTTGTAAATAATATTCGCTCATCTATACGGCTTTTTGCTGATGACACTACCCTCTATATCAGAATTGATACTGGCCTCTATATAGTTATTGATAATCAACAAACTGCAGTCTTCATTTTAAATACAGACCTAGAAACAATTGATGGGTGGTCACACGATTGGCTTGTACATTTCAAGCCAAAAAAAAATCTTCTTTTCTAATATCTCAAAGACAGCATCCAGTCTTTCACCCCTTTCTGGAAATTAATAACGTTGTCCTTAACGAAACTACTAGCCATAAACATTTAGGGCTTACCATATTCAATACATGTTCCTGGACAGAGCACATAAATAATATTGCAGAAACAGCATGGTCAAGATTAAGGTAAGTAAGGGTGCAAAGATCAGGATTCGATACAATCAAGTACCACACCTGACCCAGGATACCAATGTGAAAGCCTCATGAGATTACCCAAGTTTAAAATCAACTGAAAAGCACTCGAAAAAATGTAAATTGCATTTATTCGTCCTCTACTTGAGCATAGTGACTCGGTATGGAATAACAGTTCTGCTCATGCTAAAAAACTGTCTGACGATATTTATCACGAAGATGCCAGTATTATCACAGGAGGCACGAAATTCTGTAGTCACGATAAACTTCTTTCGGATCTGGAGTGGGTTTCTCTGCGAGAACGTCACACAAAGCATAAATTGGTAATATTCTAAGAAAATCCGTAATAATCTAAATCCCCTTACCTGCAGGATTTTGTGCGACCACTTGTTCAAAAGGTTAATCCCTACAGACTCAGAAATTCTAACGATATCCGCACAATTCACGCGAACACCAACTTGTATTATAACTCTTTTTTTCCTTCCACAATACGAGACTGAAATAAATTACCCCAAGAAATTATAGAGTCCAGCTCAGTTGCATCATTTAAATATCAACTCAACAAAGACAAACAGAGGCGAGCACCACCAAAATTCTTTTTTGCTGGGTCAAGGCTAGGTCAAATACTTCATGCAAGAATACGAAGTGGCATGTAGCTCGCTCAATTCTGATCTTTATCGAAAAAACATAGTTCCCAGTCCTTCCTGTGCCTGTGGGGGTTTGCAAGTGGTTACCACCCTTTTTTCATAAGTAGAAAGAGGACACAGACGAGGAATCGATACAATCAAGCACCACACCTGACATAGGATACCAATGGGAAAGTGACAACGTCACAATTAGACATCACAAACGAGAGCCAAGAGGTCAGCCCTTTCTCAGCAGGTGACTATAAGGCATCAACAAACAGACGTGCATGAAAGCATACCAAAAACATGACAGAAATAAGATAAATGACCCACAAAAGAAGCACCGCCATGGAACAGGCAGTAAAAAAAATACTGGAGGGCTTAAACCGGTTTAACGGTGCACCAACTTCACCCTTAGTTCAGATGTGGTTCAAGACACATAGATGTTTGGTTTTCATGAAAGACCCCTAACTTATCAATGCATCGTCTTAATATGTGACAAAGGCTTGTCCTAATTACATCGGAATACGAGAAAGATACTTAGAAGCCCTTCTTAGAAATCATACAACTCATGCATTATTTTTTGGCAAGGATACATCAACTGATGAAGAAAATGAAGCTCTATTCCTTAAAGTGCAGGACTACATATTAAAGACTAAAAGATTTGTTCACTGAGATGATACTTATTGGCATACTATATTGCTTTCCACTTCTTTCTATGATAAGACACCCTCTATTGTCAAAACAATCCAAAGAATCATGTTTGCTAGAAATATATAAATATACATGATAGGTTCGCTCTCTCTCTCTCTCTCTCTCTCTCGCCCTCTCTCTCTCTCTCTCTCTCTCTCTCTCTCTCTCTCTGTTTTTCTTCTTCCCTTTAATGAAATACGCATGTATTCTTTATTACTTTCTTAGCACGAGTTTCTTTGAAGCTTTATAAACTTTTCACGCCTATTGTACAAATTATACCAGAAACAGGAAATGACTTTCACATAAGCTTATAGCTTACTATCAGATCCTGTTACCATTGTCTAACCATTGACAATGTATATATTGTATGAGTGTAGAATATTTCAATAAAATATTGTTTAAACTAATTAACATGAATTAAGGCAGTGCTATAGACAAGTACGTCCGTGATGGCTCCAACGTTTCGTGTTTTGTAAACATATCACGGAATTCACCGACTTTTCCGTGGTTGTGACGTTGTGGTGTTGGGCCGTTTTCCGTAATTTAATATTGCCCCTAGCCTATTCAAGGCATCAGAGTTGACTAGAACATATATAATGTAACCGACATAGTAAGACAATCAATACAATCGAAAAAATACACATGCATTAATTTACGTAGGTCCAGATAAGTATCTATACATGTAGAATTGTAATTTTCTTAATATTCTTTAGTTCAAACACACATTCCGGGCACCCAAAAGAACGGTCTCTCAGAAATAGTAAGTGAGTATTATCAGGAAATAACACAATCACAATCCCAAGACAAACCCATAGCACCGCGAGGAAGAGCCACAAAACAACCACGAGACACCTGGAAGACAAACTAAGCAAAGCAACCAGCTCTCTGTTCCCTATCAAGATGATTGCAAAACAAGAAGGGACATAAAGGAACGTACAACAAAACAGAGAACAATTACAGACTCCCACAATAGGAGCAATAATTAACACAAAGTCAACAACAACTGAACAACCGCCTTAGAACGGACAGCAGCCTAAGCCACTGGGGGGGGGGGGCTTAAATGCATTTTACTGGTACCAATTCTTCGCCCTAGCTTCTGCTGTTGTTGAAGTACAAGAAATGTTCAGCTCGCATGGAGGCCATCTAACTAATGCAATGTATTAAACACTTAATCAAATTAACACACCATGATGAAACAAAGAAAAGGGCTCATGACTCACAGATAGTCAGAGCTAAAGAAAACCTCAAGTTGAGCAACGGTGGGTCCAGCTACAGATAAGCATCAGGCACCAACCCACCGATTAAAGCTTTCCGTCAGAGCCGTCATAGAGTCTGAGGCCTGACCCACCGTCGTGCAATTAAAGAGGAAACCATAGCTATAAACCGTGACTGGGTTTAAAACTAGGCAAGCAGACTGTCCCATGATATCCAAGTTATATCCAAAAAAGTAAGTGAGTATGTCCAAACCTTATATAACGTTTTACTATCTTTTTGAATTGATCACACAAATTAGGTTTTCCAACAATTCGTTTGAATTTATAAACTAAATCACCATAAAATATAGGTTCTGATATGCCTTGTTGCAGAAGAGTTTTTTTACCCAATGTTGTATTTAACAATTAAGTCTGAGTGTCTGTGGTAGAATTTAGAAAATGCTTTTCGAATTTTATGATATCTATAACCTTGTTTTAATAATTTAGCAGTTAAAAATAAGTTTCTGTTGTTGAAGTCTTTAACATAAGAACACACTCTAGCAAAACGAATAAGCTGAGAAATATATACACCATAGGAAGGAGAGCGAGGAACATCTCCATCAAGAAATGGGAAATTTACTTTTTCAAAATTAAAATCATCCCGTTTATCATAAATTTTAGAAGAAACTATGCCAATTGTTATTGACAAGTTCAAGTCCAAAAAGCGGAGCTTCTGTATCAAAAGAATTCGCCTTATTTAACTGAAGTTCAGTAGGATATATCTGACCTACCGTTTGTTCAAAATAAGGATTATCAATATTAAGTAAGTCATAATCTAAATATCTGGAGGTTGAGTTAAAAGCTTCAATAATATTAGTTTGATAATTGTCTGACATAGACAACATAAAGTCTCTCTCATAACAAAACAAAAACAAATCTGCAACAAGAGAAGCACAATTAGTACCCATAACTTTATGCTTTACCAAAATAGGCATTATTTACAATACAATTACTCACCTGATCTTGAGAACTAGAAAGATTGAACATATTTTAATTAATGTAAACAAATCATTTAGAAGCAGAAAATTGCTCAAAAAATGATAGAAAATGTGATAACTCTGTAAATAGAGGGAGGAACGTTTTGAAAACATCCTTATGAGATATTAAGCATGTTTCAAGCAAAACGCAAAGAAAAAGACAAAGCGATGTTCATTATTGCATAACCAGTAGATAACTAAAAATGACGTTTATCATAAAATTAATGACGTGCCTGTTTTCTCGAGATTGAAACAGGATTATATCAACTTTTTTCTGCAAGCGTTTTTTTTTCAATGTACCTTAAACTTGCTTCTAAAATTTGGTTCCATTTTGTCTCAAACTTTAAAAGACATGGCACTATATCCGCTCATGTACCAAATTGTGTACCAAAAATCATATCCGCAACATATCTCCCACATTATTTGAGGTAGTAATCTCAAATTTCGTGTGTGGATGTATCTTGATGTCGAGATTGTAGCGTACTACTTTTGGGCACATGTGACCTTGATCTCTGACCTGAGTTGTATAAAAATCTTGTACGGAAAATATATTCTATATTATACGACATAGAACCCTAAGATTTGGTTTGTGGATACTTCTTTCAGCTGCGGTGTGCCAGCTACTGTTTTCAGGTTTCTGTGACCTTGACCTCTGGTGTCAGTTCTAAATAGGTCGAGCTCCGAGCATATCAGCATATTATGTGAGGTAGGAATCCAAAATTTGGTGCGTGGATACATTTTGGGGTTGCGGAGTGTCAAATACTGCTTCAGGGTCACATATATTGACCCTTGTCTCTGGCCTTAGTTTTTGAAAAATCGAGGAAAAGGTATGTCCAGATTTGTCAAAAAACTTTCTCCAAATGTCTTGCATTCGTCACGTAACTGTGAAATATCCTGTTTACTTTAGATTATAATTGATCAGGCATAAGCCTGTGGTTTAAGATCCAGCAACATAAAAAGAGAAGGGTAATTGCTATAGGGGCCCGAGCATACAGTGACTTGATGTTTTGTTTAGAAAGTTATCAGAAACTTATAATCGATAGATCACTTGTGTATTAATCCTATTCTCAGGACAGGATTAATACACAAGTGATGTATCGAATCGCGTTGGCTCAAGTGAAGTGTTCACGTTAGTGGTTTACTTAGCAAAGTATAACGTCACTGTCACTTTTGGTTGGCACGACAGTACCAAGATGTTTGTGCCACAGCCTGAAGTTTCGAAAAGGTAAATAAATATTCTTTGATAAAATAACAAATTATTGGACATATCTTAGTTTCTTTTTTTTAGACGGACTATATTTGATTCAGTAAACATTTATGAGGGGTTTAATGATAAACTGTAACATACGCTACATCTTGGGCGACCATATTTGTTTTCAACGGAAATCCTGCCTTATCTTTTGCATTTTTCTGAAGTCTTATAATTTATCAAATATTTTTGGGGATAACGCATGTACCAAGCTGTTACGCTGTCATTACCAGATGACTAGCACGTTGCAAAATCACTGCAAGATAAGATAAGATAATTTCATTATAAGTGACATGTGTTTAGCAAAGCAAAGAACATAATATATTAATGTTTAACACCCGGCCGGACTGGACCTATATGTCACTTCAAAACATATGTGGTATATGCTAACCATATACATATGAGCCGCGACATGAGATTTACAGCAATGTGGTATGTGCGACCAGCAAAGGCTCAGACCAGCCTGTGCATACGCGCAGTCTGATCAGAGCCTTTGCTAGTCGTTTGAATATTCTATGACTGTTAAGCTACTAACCTAACAGCATTTGGAGTTTCTAAGCTTTACAGGATGTTTACACACTGTCAGGCTGGTCTGAGTCTATTCATGTCAAAATGCCACATTGTTGGAAATCACATGTCATGGCTCATACGAGGGGGGTTCAATATGTAATGAAAACCCATTCATAACTCCATCCACAAACGAGTTAGGATTTAATGCAATATATCAAACGAAAGACCAAAGTATCGCCGTTATAATGGTGCATGAAATATTATTTTAGCTTTCCAAATTCAATAAGTTACATACTTTTTAAAAAGCACACTAATATACACTACATATATTTTCCTCCTAATTGAAAAAAACTCATTTTAACAAAGGTAGAAAGGAATGCTGTATTTTCTAAAACAAACATTTAACACGCATGAATCACATATCCATAGTTTTCTGACTCATTTCCCCTTTATCTGCTATAAAGATACAAACTTTTGACCGGTACCGATTTCCCTTGCAAACGGTTTTATTGCGTTACCCCCTTTTACGTTGACGTCGTTTAAAGCAATGGACGTAACTTTAAAATATGCACGGTTATTGAAAATCGAAAATGTGGCTTTGTACCAGGAAAGGACAATTTTGATTGTATCGAAGTTTCAATACACAGAGTGCATAGGCAGCAGATCAGTTAAACTGAAGCCAATATCTAGGAGTATCTCATCTGAATGGTATACCATTTTCGTTTCCCATAATTTTATCGTCTGAAATTAGCCAGCCAGATTATGTACAAGTAAATACGTGTAACAATGTCCAAATAATGCATCCAAATGCAAACATCGATGAAACGTGGTATTTTGTCTGATCCATTTCAGCGTAAAACAGAGATGGCACTCTTTTAAGTGATTTTCTTATTTCAAATTACATACTGGAGGTACTTTATGGTTGAGATTGAAAATGGAAATTTTAAAATCTGCTGTATTACTTGCAAATGAACATCAACGCGACCAAAAAAAAGTTTAAAATCTTTTTCGTATTAATTTTCGCCATGTATTCGTTCACACAAAAACGACTCTGTCAATTGTATGTCAGAAAATGTAGCATTAAGGAGGATTTTGAGCAAAATGGAAGCCTCAGTAGTTCATAGAATATAAAGCAATATCAAAAATTTGTGCAGGTATATCATCAATATATGGATAATTACCACACGAAGAAGCAGACTGAAAACATCCCTCGTTCATGTAGCTATCTACTTTTGAAACCATTGTCTTATTTCATATCGCAGTGTACTTCAGCACCCTATCTTGATAGCTGCTTGTGTAAATAAGATAAGGAGCTGGACATCTGCAATTTTACATTTATATAGCCAAGAAACATACATTTTAATGAAAGTAATCATGAAGTGTGTAAATATAAAACTTTGGGATATACTGGGCAGTTTTCATTACATATTGAACGCCCCTCGTATATACAAAATTTACATGTAAAATATCAAATTGACACAAGTAAACAGGGTAAGTGATAATGGAGAATAACAACGGCAGGTCGGTGCAAAATGTGATATATACATTCAGAGGAAGCAATTCCTTCCTTACTGCATTATTTTGGTGAGTACTTGCTTTACCCACTATGATCGACAAGGATGTTTCTGCGTGACACCAGTGCAGTTCAGAGTAGGAAAAGCTTATTCACAATATCGCTGCTGATGTTGGTCTTATAGTCTACTTTGGCATTTTGAAGGCATTCGAAGCAAACAAGGTGAACCCAGATTAGACTACCTTATAGCAGTCTAGTCAGAATCAACATTGTTGGTTCGAATGCTCAATCTTCATCTATAGAAAAAAAATCTTATGCATTTTACAAACAGAGAAATAATTGAAAGTATTAATATTTAACCCATATAACCCTAGCGTCCTTTTTGTTGGGCTGTGGCAAATAGTGCAGACCCAGAATAGACGTCGCAAAATACTGGGCTTTAAGTAAAATATGATCTAAAAAACTCCCCCATAGGGGAAGGTAAACCACATCTGTTGCACCCCTAAATGTGAAAATGTAATAAGTTTCACATTTAGGGGTGCGACACACATCTGGCCAGCGACCTATTGATTTAAGAATAGGACAATGTTTAAAAAGATAGGCACGAACAAATTCTGGCATTTGACCTTTCCCCATGACCTCAGTCTTGGAGTCTGCAAATCGCCCCATTTAGGTTGCCTGTGTGAATCTGCTGAGAGGTTAAAGGGATATTAAGTAGACACACGAATTCTGTTCTTTGAGCTATCACAATGAAATTGACCTTGACGCTGGGCGACTTAAGGCATCTCAGCAATATGTACGTATTTAGACACGGTTGAAAATATCTTAAAAATGCATGTCTATATTTCCATGAAAACTATTTAAAACTTTAATACCATGAAACAGGCAAATGTTCCAATTTTTTAGATCCTTTATGATGTTTGTTGCCAAAGCAACAATGAGGTCATAAAAGATTGTGTAAAACATACATCCCTGGTATTTCCAGTACTCACCCTAGGATGAATCTCGGCCCGCGTAATAAGTACTACTTTCGCTAAAAATGTGTGCAAGCACACGTAATGAGAATCATGTGCATCTTGCTGAGGTTCTAGACTGTGGTCTTATTCTTATGTCATGGTCTCGAAGCTACTGTATTTTATAATAGTTGTAAGCTTATTCGTGAAAAGTATTATTGTGCAACTTGTTTTCAATGTGTATAGAAACTCAATGTGGATATGTAACATGGATACAAGTAGTGTTTAGAAAATGTTCAACATTTATTTGTTTGTTTGATTTGATTCTTTACGTCCCATCAACAATTTTTCAGTTAAACAGGGACGGTTCTTCCTTGGCTGAACCAGTACTAAGCTTGGATAAATGTGTCTTGCTTAAGGACCACAACGCAGTGACGCCGGTGAGGCTCGAACCCGCGGCCCTCGGTCTCGAGTCAAACACTCTACCACTGAGCCACTGCGCTCCCCTCAACATTTATTTCATTGAACAACACCATAATGCAGGAGGTCCCCCGTTTGAATATTACTACATCTACAACATTTTTGTCTTTTGACGAGAAGAGCATACGATCAAGTGTACATCTCCCCACCTGTGAACAGTGTTCATATTAACCCATTTAAGCCGAATGGAATTTCCCTATCTTATCAATTGGATCAGCCCTTTTCCATTTTAAGGGTTGTTCGGTGGTATTTTTTAATTTTGTTCAAATTTTAATAAAACACTTTGTAAGCTAATAGTGAAGACCCTGATCATAAGCCGCGTCTTGTCTTGGTCTGCACTGTTTGCCTGTGTTCCACAAAAAGGACGCTAGGCCAATACGGGTTAACAATTTATTTTTTTTCTCTGTAAAAAGTGATATATTTACAGTGCATATCTCAGAAAACAATTAAGAGACGACCGTTGTTCAGAGGTCCAACCGTCGCAGTGGTGTCTCCGCGAGCAAGCCATTTTGACCCCATTGCTTAGTACTGGTTCAACTCAAGAAAACGTTTTGCCTTGACTTCAATTGTTGACATGGACGTAAAACATTGACTCAAACTAACAAAAAGGAACGAATAAACAATTGAAAAGAGGACATGCATTATTGGATCCCGATATGACAAAACCTGCCTTCCGGGTTTCCGACAAAGCGAGACTCAAACCAGTCTCCTCATATACAGAGGCTAGCTAGAAATAAAACTTCGCTTGTATCAAGCATGGATCTGATATTTTACAATAAGTACAAAAGTGCTATCAGACTGCACGGATGTGCAGGGTGGTCGGCGTCTTTGTTGTTCGGAAACTGGACCCACGAAGACAGTTTTTTTTTCATATCGAGGCCAATCTTTTTAAGATTGTTGGCACATTAGCATTGCAATACTGTCTTTTTCTTTGAAGTATAGTATAAAGTAACGAAAGTAGAAACTAAGGCCGGGATACAGTAACCGAACCTTGGCCTTTCCTATAATCACTCACCTGTAACTGTGATTACTACAGATACGACATACCCTGATGAGTTTACTCTATGATGTCATTGTGGCTATATATAAAACGCAAACACTCAAATAAAATATTCCAACTTTTGAGGACAGTTGTTCTTTTTCTTTTGATTTCGACAATTAATTTAATTCTAATTAGTAACAAAAGTTAGCATAATTGCTTTAGTTTAACCACATTCTCAAAATTATCGAGAATACTTATATCTATAGAAACAATAATAAAAATTAAAAAAAAACGGATTTAATAATTAAAGAAAAAAACAACAAAACAACAACAACAACAAACGATAATAACATAAATGATATAAAACGGTTTCGGCGATTAGATATATAGCATTAACAATGTTACATTTGGAAATTTCGCTTTTCGCTGTGGCTTTCTTGGTATCCGTCTGCTCGGCGGGTATGTTCTATTCGCATTTAAAAGTGCACGAAGGTAATGCCAGTTCTTATATTCTCTATGCTCTAATTTGCTTATTTTTCTATTAACACGAAGTGATTATAAGAGGTTGAGTTTGCGCGCTATAAGAGTAGAGGGACACGGATAAGAACAGGTGTAACGGCCACTTTATGCTGTATATACAGTGGAGTAATAAACGGTACCCCCCTCGAAAAAAAAAGATAAAAAATAAAAAAATAAAATAAATAAACCCACAAAAAAAAAACGTTTCGTCACTCTTCTCTTATGGCGCTTCTACTATAACCAGTGGTTTTATTTGAGATTTTAGGAAGCTACCTTTTCGTTCACATTTGGGAAAATATTTTAATAAATTTGGGAAAATAAGTGCTAAAATACATGATATTGGGAAAATAAAGGCCATTTTGCATTGGAAATGACTCCCATATGGCCAAAAAAATTACTGCTATAAGACAATAGTAACAACAACAACAACAACAACAACAACAACAACAACAACAACAACAACAACAACAACAACAACAACAACAACGGTGACTGCACGTATACATGTATCAGCAATGAAGCAAACTACTGCCTGTTAATCTGAAACTCAACTTGCTTGAACTGTTAAGTCACTCTAAAGAAGGACTAAGATGTACAGACTTACAGTGAATATAATTTGCGAGGAATTCTTTTGGGAAATTTTTAACTGACTACACATGAGCCTTGACATGAGATTTCCAACAATGTGGTATGTGCGACAAGCAAAGCCTCAGATCAGCCTGCACAAACGCGCAGTCTGATTAGAGCCATTGCTAGTTGCTTGAATATTATATGAGTGTTAAGCTATTGACCTAGCATAATTTTGAGTTTCTAAGCTTAAAAGGAGGCTGCACAGGCTTGTCTGAGTCTACACTTATCAAAATGCCACAATGTTGGAAATCACATGTAGCGGCTCACACATAGTTTGTAGAGTTACACCAATTTTTCCGCTACAGTATAGTATTATCTTCCTATTTATAACATTAATTTTGCTTGTTACTTACTATGATTGTTTGCAGACTAATATTGTGAGGATTACCTCCGCCCCCAAAATATTATTTGCAACTCGTGAAGATTTCTTAATTTGGAATAGGTGTTATTATTAATTTAAGTATTTGCTTAAAAACAGCAAAACCTGTGTAAAGCCGCAACTCTCAAAAAACGAACAATGGTTTTCAAGACCAATAATCGCTTAAAGCTGCATAGTCTGTAACTTTTGATCTTCTAATTTTAAATATAATGGTTTTATTTTTCAAGAACACAGTAAAAATACTCAAATTCAGGTAAACATTTTACCATTTTCGTAAATCTTAACAAGTTATCACTATCAAAACAACTGCATTTATGTTAAAATTCAACGGTCTAGAATTATTGGAGGGACGCAAATAATTACAAACGAGAGAAATAAACACCTATTTGATAAGATAATTCACTTTTCCTTGCGGGTTTTAGCTGTACTGAACATTTGTATTGTGAAAACATAGCTTAATTCTACTTTTACAAATGATTTAAAAATAAAAGAGAAATTTTTCGAAAAATGTTCACAGTTACAGAGTATGCAGCTTTAATGAAGGTCAAAAGTATTGCAGAATGCTCCAAGGGGAGCATTCTGCAATACTTTCGACCTTCATTAAGCTACTATTTGTCATTAAGATCTTTGTTTGTCTATTGAAATATACTCTACGCCTCAATGCCAATGAGTGTCATTTTATTTCAGAAAGCTACGTACGATCTCTGAGCGTACGCTCCCGCAGAGATGTAGATAAAACTACTGTGGCAAAGTTCCCGGAGTATATGATCTTCATACTAACATTAGACGGCAGGAAAACCCGGATAGAACTCAAACTGAACGAACATCAAGACGACCATGTTCCTGTCAAACTGTTTCATAATGGAGAATTTACAGTTTATAATGACTCCTCGTCGAGGGTAAGCTATATCTTGTTGTTACGCTTCATCACACAAGCATTATAACCAGTCCAGGATATGTTATTCCATCTGATTAGCCCCATCTGCATCATTCGAGGGTAGGTTATTCCATCTGATTGGTAGCCTCATCTTAATCATTTAAAGGTAGGTTAAACCATCTAATAGATAGCCCCGCCTTCATCAATTCAGGGTAGGTTATTTCATCTGATTAGTAGCGCCATCTTCATCAGTAGATGGTAAGTCATTCCATATGCTTGGCAGCCCCATCTCAATCAGTCGAGGGTATGTTATTCCGTCTGATAGGTAGCTTTTCCTAAGCAGTCGAAGGTGGCTTATTCCATCTAATTAGCCCCATCTCCATCAGTCGAGGGTAGGTTTCTCCATCTGATTAGCCCCATCTTCATCAGTCTAGGGTAGGTTATTGCATCTTATTAGCCCAATCTTTATCAGTCGAGGGTTGGTTATGCCATCTGATTGGTAGCCCCATCTTTATGAGTTGAGGGTTGGTTATTCCATCTGATCGGTAGCCCAGTCCTCATTAGTGTAGGATTGGTAACTCTATTGATTGATAGCCCAATTTTCATCAGTCGAGGATAGGTCATTCCATCTTATTGGTAGCCCCATCTTCATCCGTCGAGGGTAGGTTATTCTGTCTGATAGGTCTCTTTTCCTCACCAGTCGAAGGTAGATTATTCCATCTGACTAGCCCCATCTTTATCAGTCGACGGTAGGTTATTCTATCTGATTGGTAGCCCCATTTTTATCAGTCAAGGGTTGGTTATTTCATCTGATTGGTAGCCCCACCTTTATCAGTTGAGGGTTGGTTATTCCATCTGATTGGTAGCCCCATTTTTATCAGTCAAGGGTTGGTTATTCCATCTGATTGGTAGCCCCATCTTTATCAGTTGAGGGTTGGTTGTTCCATCTGATTGGTAGCCCATCTTTATCAGTTGAGGGTAGGTTACTCCATCTGATTGGTAGCCCCATCTTCATCCGTCGAGGTTAGGTTATTCAATCTGATAGGTAGCTTTTCCTCACCAGTCGAAGGTAGGTTGTTCCATTTGCTTAGCACAATCTTTATCAGTCAAGGGTTGGTTATTCCATCTGATTGGTAGCCTCATTTTTATCAGTCAAGGGCTGGTTATTCCATCTGATTGGTAGCCCCATCTTTATCAGTTGAGGGTTGGTTATTCAATCTGATTGGTAGCCCCATTTTTATCAGTCAAGGGCTGGTTACTCCATCTGATTGGTAGCCCCATCTTCATCCGTCGAGGTTGGGTTATTCAATCTGATAGGTAGCTTTTCCTCACCAGTCAAGGGCTGGTTATTCCATCTGATTGGTTGCCGTATCTTCATCAGTTGAGGATTGGTTATTCCATGTGATTGGTAGCCAAATCTTTATCAGACGAGGGTTGATTATTACATCTGATTGGTAGCCCCATCTTTATCACACGAGGGTTGGTTATTCCATCTGATTGGTAGCCCCATCTTTATCAGTTGAGGGTTGGTTATTCCATGTGATCGGTAGCCCCATCTTTATCAGACGAGGGATCGGTAGCCCCATCTTTATCAGACGAGGGTTGGTTATTCCATCTGATTGGTAGCCCCATCTTTATCAGACGAGGGTTGGTTATCCCATCTGATTGGTAGCCCCATCTTTATCAGTTGAGGGTTGGTTATCTTTATCAGTCAAGGGTTGGTTATTCCATCTGATTGGTTGCCCCATCTTTATCAGACGAGGGTTGGTTATTCCATCTGATTGGTTGTCCCAGTTTTATCAGTTGAGGGTTGGTTATTTCATCTGATTGGTAGCCCAATCTTTATCAGACGAGGGTTGTTTATTCCATCTGTTTGGTTGCCCCATCTTTATCAGTCAAGGGTTGGTTATTCAATCTGATTGGTTGTCCCATTTTTATCAGTTGAGGGTTGGCTATTCCATCTGTTTGGTTGCCCCATCTTTATCAGTTGAGGGTTGGTTATTCCATCTGTTTGGTTGCCCCATCTTTATCAGTCAAGGGTTGGTTATTCCATCTGATTGGTTGTCCCATTTTTATCAGTTGAGGGTTGGCTATTCCATCTGTTTGGTTGCCCCATCTTTATCAGTTGAGGGTTGGTAATTCCATCTGATTGGTAGCCCTATCTTCATCTGTTGAGGGTTGATTATACCATCTGATTGGTAGCACAATCTTTATCAGACGAGGGTTGGTTATTCCATCTGATTGGTTGCCCCATCTTTATCAGTTGAGGGTTGGTTATCCCATCTGATTGGTAGCCCCATCTTTATCAGTTGAGGGTTGGTTATTCCATGTGATTGGTAGCCCCATTTTTATCAGTTGAGGGTTGGTTATTCCATGTGATTGGTAGCCCCATCTTTATCAGACGAGGGTTGGTTATTCCATCTGATTGGTAGCCCCATCTTTATCAGACGAGGGTTGGTTATCCTATCTGATTGGTAGCCCCATCTTTATCAGTTGATGGTTGGTTATCTTTATCAGTCAAGGGTTGGTTATTCCATCTGATTGGTTACCCCATCTTTATCAGACGAGGGTTAGTTATTTCATCTGGTTGGTTGTCCAATTTTTATCAGTTGAGGGTTGGTTATTTCATCTGATTGGTAGCCCAATCTTTATCAGACGAGGGTTGGTTATTCCATCTGTTTGGTTGCCCCATCGTTATCAGTTGAGGGTTGGTTATTCCATCTGATTGGTAGCCCAATCTTTATCAGTCAAGGGCTGGTTATTCCATCTGATTGGTAGCCCCATCTTTATCAGACGAGGGTTTGTTATTCCATCTGATTGGTTGCCCCATCTTTATCAGTTGAGGGTTGGTTATTCCATCTGATTGGTAGCCCAATTTTTATCAGTCAAGGGTTGGTAATTCCATCTGATTGGTAGCCCTATCTTCATCTGTTGAGGGTTGGTTATACCATCTGATTGGTAGCACAATCTTTATCAGACGAGGGTT
Source organism: Loripinus fragilis (assembly GCA_964019695.1). NCBI lineage: Eukaryota > Metazoa > Mollusca > Bivalvia > Lucinida > Lucinidae > Loripinus > Loripinus fragilis. The sequence goes on from OZ026528.1 coordinate 42,005,174, forward strand.
GGTTATTCCATCTGATTGGTTGCCCAATTTTTATCAGTTGAGGGTTGGTTATTCCATCTGATTGGTAGCCCCATCTTTATCAGTTGAGGGTTGGTTTTTTCCATCTGATTGGTAGCCCCATCTTCATCAGTTGAGGGTTGGTTATTTCATCTGATTGGTAGCCCAATTTTTATCAGACGAGGATTGGTTATTCCATCTGATTGGTAGCCCCATCTTTATCAGTTGAGGGTTGGTTATTCCAACTGATTGGTAGCCCAATCTTTATCAGTCGAGGGTTGGTTATTTCATCTGATTGGTAGCCCCATCTTTATCAGTCAAGGGCTGGTTATTTCATCTGATTGGTAGCCCAATCTTTATCAGTCAAGGGTTGGTTATTCCATCTGTTTGTAGCCCCATTTATATCAGTCAAGGGTTGGTTATTCCAACTGATTGGTAGCCCCATTTTTTATCAGACGAGGGTTGGTTATTCCATCTGATTTGTAGCCCCATTTTATCAGTTGGGGGTTGGTTATTCCATCAGATTGTTAGCCCAATCTTTTTCAGTTGAGGGTTGGTTATTCCATCTGATTGGTAGCCCCATCTTTATCAGTTGCGGGTTGGTTATTCCATCTGATTGGTAGCCCAATCTTTATCAGACAAGGGTTGGATATTCCATCTGTTTGTAGCCCCATTTATATCAGTCAAGGGTTGGTTATTCCATCTGATTGGTAGCCCCATTTTATCAGTTGAGGGTTGGTTATTCCATCTGATTGTTAGCCCAATCTTTATCAGTTGAGGGTTGGTTATTCCATCTGATTGTAAGCCCAATCTTTATCAGTTGAGGGTTGATTATTCCATCTGATTGTTAGCCCAATCTTTATCAGTTGAGGGTTGGTTATTCCATCTGATTGTTAGCCCAATCTTTATCAGTTGAGGGTTGGTTATTCCATCTGATTGGTAGCCCCATCTTTATCAGTTGAGGGTTGGTTATTCCATCTGATTGGTAGCTAATTCTTTATAATTGTGGGGTTGGTAACTCTATCTGATTGGAGCCCATCTTCATCAGTCGAGGGTAGGTTATTCCATATGATTGGTAGCCCCATCTTTATCAGTTGAGGGTTGGTCATTCAATCTGATTGGTAGCTAATTCTTAATTAATTTAGGGTTGGTTACTCTATCTGATTAGTAGCCCAAGCTTCATCAGTCGAGGATAGTTCATTCCATCTGATTGAAAACCTCATCTTGATCCGTTGAGGGTAGGTTATCCCGTCTGATAGGTAGCTTTTCCTCATCTGTCGAAGGTAGGTTATTCCATCTGATTAGCCCATCAGTCGAGGGTTAGTTTTGCCATCTGATTGGTAGCCCCATCTTTATCAGTTGAGGGTTGGTCATTTAATCTGATTGGTAGCTAATTCTTTATAATTGTGGGGTTGGTAACTCTATCTGATTGGTAGCCCAATTTTCATCAGTCGATGATAGTTTATTCCATTAGATTGGTAGCCCCATCTTCATCCGTCGAGGGTAGGTTATTCCATCTGATAGGTAGCTTTTACTCATCAGCAGAGGGTTGGTTATTCCATCTGAATAGCCCAATCTTCATTAGTCGAGGGTAGGTTATTCCATCTGATAGATAGCTTTTCCTCATCAGTCGAGGGTTGGTTATTCCACCTGATTAGCCCAATCCTCATTAGTCGAGGGTAGCTTATTCCATCTGATTGGTAGCCCCATTTTTATAAGTTGAGGGTTGGTTATTCCATCTGATAGGTAGCTTTTACTCATCAGCCGAGGGTTGGTTATCCCATCTGATTAGCCCCATCTTCATCAGTCAAGGGTTGGTTTTTCCATCTATCTAGCCCCATCTTCTTCAGTTGAGGGTTGGTTATTCCATCTGATTAGCTCCATCTTTATCCGTCGAGGGTAGGTTATTTCAATTGATTACACCCATCTTCATTAGTCAAGGGTAGGTTATTCCATCTATCTAGCCCCATCTTCTTCAGTTGAGGGTTGGTTTTTCCATCTGATTAGCCCCATCTTTATCCGTCGAGGGTAGGTTATTTCAATTGATTAGACCCATCCTTATTAGTCTAGGGTTGGTTATTCCATCTAATTAGCCCCATCTTCATTAGTCGTGGGTTGGTTATTCCATCTGATTAGCCCCATCTTCATCAGTCTAGGGTTGGTTATTCCATCTGATTAGCCCCATCTTCATCAGTCGAGGGTTGGTTATTCCATCTAATTAGCCCCGTCTTCATTAGTCGAGGGTTGGTTATTCCATCTGATACGCCCCATCTTCATCAGTCGAGGGTTGGTTATTCCATCTAATTAGCCCCATCTTCATTAGTCGAGGGTAGGTTATTCCATCTATCTAGCCCCATCTTCTTCAGTCGAGGGTAGGTTATTTATCTGATCAGCCCCGTCTTCATCAGTCGAGGGTAGGTTATTTCAATTGATTAGACCCATCTTCATTAGTCTAGGGTTGGTTATTCCATCTAATTAGCCCCATCTTCATTAGTCGAGGGTTGGTTATTCCATCTGATTAGCCCCATCTTCATCAGTCGAGGGTAGGTTATTTCAATTGATTAGACCCATCTTCATTAGTCTAGGGTTGGTTATTCCTTCTAATTAGCCCCATCTTCATTAGTCGAGGGTTGGTTATTCCATCTGATTAGCTCCATCTTCATCAGTCGAAGGTTGGTTACTCTATCTAATTGGTAGCCCAAACTTTTTCAAGTCGAGGGTCGGTTATTCTATTTGAATAGCCCCATTTTCATCAGTTCGGGGTAGGTTATTCCATCTAAATAGTTCCATCATTATCGGTCGAGGGTTGGTTATTCCATCTGATTGGTTGCCCCACCTGTATCAGTCGAGGGTAGGTTATTCCATCTGATTAGCCCCATCTTCATCAGGGTTGAATACTCGATCTGATCTGCCCTATCTTCATCCGTTGAGGGTTGGTTATTCCATCTGATTGGTAGCCCAGTCCTCGTCAGTCGAGGGTAGGTCATTCCGTCTGATTAGTAGCCCAAGTGTTATCAGTCGAGGGTAAGTTACTCCCCTTTTTATGTTATTATGTTAATCTATTGTCCTCAAGTGGAGGAAATTCTATAAATCTTTCAGAATGAATGTACTAGTTTCAGCTCAAAAGGCTACCCTAAGCTTAAGTATCAACAATCTGCATAATAATTTGGAAGAAAAATTGTAAGAGTAAGTGTATCGTACGCACGCTGACGCGGACGCAAGTAAGCATCTATCGGAAATCACATACCAGTTTTTCTACGTATTTATCACCTCTGACCATAATATTAAACTTTTTCAAACAATGCAATTTTCAACATAGCTACATACAACAAATAATCTGGAAAAGTCAGGTTGATTCACGAGGGTCACAGGTCACAATTTCTAAACCATAATGTACTTTCACTAAAAATTGATTTCGTCTTAGCAAACAGTGAAGACCCAGATGAAATGTCGCATCATGCGGCATTTCATCTGGTTCTTCTCTGTTTGTTTAGGGGTATCTAGTCAACAGTTTTTACACCCGTAGCGGGTGTGAACACTGTTGACTGGATACCCTAAACAAAAAGGAAAGACATGATAAGACCATATAAAACGTGTTCATGATAGCTTGTTTATAAAGCAAAATTTATAGGAGGAAATTGCAAACGTAAGGATAGTTCAGTGGGTTTAGGGGGTGATAAAATGACTATTAAGTTACGCTGATAAAATCTATGCCTTAGGAACTGACACTGAAATATATGTTAGTGTAACTGTTCAAATAATCTAGAAAGCGACTCTTGAAAAAACCTGCCTTTGGTTTCGAAATGCATAGAGTCTGTTCATGAGCAAATGGGAACAAACATTTTTACACGCTAGCACTTACTTTAGCCTGCCTATCATATAACCTCGAGTAGGGGGAGGGGGTGGCTTTGTAGTCATTTTAATACGGATGAGCGGCCCAGAATCCCATTCATATACCTTGGAGTCGAAAACCCACCCATTCATGTATCTGAGAGTCGGAAAACACCCCGATTCATATACTTGGGAGAATGGAAATAGAACCCTTTCATATTGCTGATATCATCTTATCATAAAATGCAGACCTGTTCATATACTGCCGATCCGAGTTTCCATCGTAACTCGTTTACTATCCTCACTGCTTAGTACCGGTTACCACCCGGGGGAATGACTAGACATGACTGAAAACTTGTTGACTGGACGTAGAACATACACTCAAACACAGCTTAACATTTTCTACCAAAATATAATGGAGAGACAGCATGAATTATAATGCATAGGCTAGAAGACACCATGTTGGTTTATTTGCTGCTCTCAAGACATTAGATGCCGACAGCTATTAACCAGATGATTTTTTTGTTTAAACAGTAATTGTGGAACATGTTTTGTAAAGACCAAGCATGAAGCAGCATTAACCTAAATTGCCCCAGATAAATAAGCAGGGAAGCTCTTCAATACAAGTTTAAAACTGGAAACTAGAAAAAGGACGGTAGGCCACTCATATACTGATAAAGTAAAAATGAGGCTCAGTCATATACGCAAGGCACATCAATAATTTCGTGAACTAGTATATCTAATCCAACATACTGATCTCTATTTTTTTTTTCAAAGTAACGTCCCTGGCGAACTTTGCATTTATTCCTCCGTTCACACCATGACCCGAACATGTGCTGCAGGCCATCACGTGACATCTCCTGCAAATGCCTGTTTACAGCACACATCAACTCCTCTCGGAACTCATATTTCTGACCATGCAGCCTTTTTTTGAGATTTAGAAATAGTCAGAAGTCAAACATTGCAAACCCTGGACTATAAAGTAGATGTGGAAGAAGCTCTATATCCAGTTTCTTCGCTGTGTCCAACACAACGCGGCTGCTATGGCTTGGTGCCTTATGATGGTGCAGCAAAATACCAGACCTCTGAAGTTGTGGGCGCTTTCTTTTAATAACTGATAACATATTAATTACAGTTGCGTAATAGTTTCCAGTAACAGTAGTTTTCGGAGGAACAAAGTGATTTAAGATTATACCTTGTATATCGCAAAAAATAATGGACATTATTTTACCTTGTAAGTTGTCATGAACAGACTCAATAAAACCGAGTCTGCTGTTTTCGTATATTGTAGGTTCTCTCTATTTCTTAAGGATCCATTTTCCAGATTATTTAGAGGTCGCAACAGCTGTCGTTGTTTCTGATTGGTGTTGGTAAATCTTCTCGCCGTGCATCGATATAGTGTTGATGTTTTTGTCATATTCTGGTCCTTCAGGAATATGTGGTTCTGACGGAAAGCAGAATACCGCTTAAGCCGGTGCTAGGGGGCGTGAACATTAATGGACTTTCCATTAGTCCTAATGAACAGACTCAATAAAACCAAGTCTGCTGTATTCACTTCTGAAGGACCCGTTTTTCCATATTATTGGGAAATCAACACGTTTGTGGCCTGTGTGCTTGTCATCTTCAATTGTTTTATTACCGTAATTAAAATTGAAATAACACCATTCGATAAATAAGTTTCTCCATAGACATAATGCAAATTTTCGCGAAGAACGGTTTAACGAGTAATGTATATATAAAACATTATCACAAAACGTTTGCTCGTATACGGTTGGCGATGCCATTTTACAACAAATGCTGCTGATATGACGTCAGAATATTGACATTCATCATAAATAGTGACCTCATCGACAAGAGCAAGGCCGGACGTAGTTGATAAACTACCACCCCGAGATAACTCGTTTATATAAGTCGAGTAGTAAAAAGAGTGCTCGTAGTCTAGCAGAAAACAACAGCAAGAAAACATTTCTTATGCATTTGTGGTCGTAACTTTTGATATTTAAGGTCTGAGAGAGAGAGAGAGAGAGAGGGAGGGAGGGGAGTCGCTGGATTTTCTTCAAGCTAGTACTAGCTAATTTGAAGGTATGTGACGACTAAGTGCCAAATATACCAATCGTTTCATCTATTCAATTCGCCATCCCCTGGAAAAACACAGAAACTTGGAATACACCTATGATATTGGTACTTACGCAGTTACCAGTCCCATTTACGGAAGTAATACGGTGTATACATTTTACTGTATCAATGTCACGTCCAAAATATTTAGGCTTTAGGAAAAGTATATGGAAATTATCTTATTCTATCATTTATTCGATCAGTCTATTTTTGGCAAAGTATGAACCCACGGCTATCAGTTAGCTACACCATTTATCATGGTAAAACAAGGTGTTATGCATATATGAAGCATCTAAAAAGAAACAAGAAATATATATTAAAAAAGATATTAGACTGCATTCCAATTGTGGATTTGTTTTTATATTTTGTTAACTTAATACTGTAAATTCAAAAAATTTTACCCTCGCGAAATAGCAAATTCAGTCCGTTGTTTACTGATACATGTAAATCATGCCCTAGTCGCGAACTTTGAGCGTCGCAAATATGTGTTTTAACGATATTCGCGAAAATAAAATGCTCGCGAGATTTTCCGAATTTACAGTAACCAACTGAGAGAAATCTGTCAACGACATATGAGTTCCATTTATGTACTGGTTTAACCTGAATTTGACAGCGTAACTTCAAATTGTGCATACATGCTACATGTAAATAGAATCAAAATAAAAAAAATTGAATTTAAGTCATAATTTAATATCAAAGGATTAAAATGTCAATCAACACTTTAACTTAACCCTATAATCAAGAGACCATTCTTGGTGGCAGTTTCGATAATGTTGGTGTCTTGGATATTTTTTGAGGCACCATACGGGTAAAAAAAATAAGGTGCTACAAAAATCAAAATAACATCAAACATTCAATTTGATATTTTAACAAATCGTCTTAAAAGTTATTTTTCTTTTATTGCATATCCAAAGTTTATAACTGCCGAGAAAAAAAAGCAGTACATGTAAGTGAACTTAATACTTCATTTCTTTAAATCCTCAAACTTCCAGACAAATTGATGACTCCGATGATATTCTTACAATGCAAACAGCCCCAAAGTTTTATTATTGCATGGGTTTTTGAACCAATACAGGGCGTTAATACAAAATCAAACTTTGGTGCATTTGCTCATTAATCTTTAATTAGAACATCTCCTTTAAACGTAACTCAATTCTCGTTTGAAGCCTTATACGCATCTAAAATTGCTAGCTCAATATGCAAAATATGTTTAAGGTTTGCAGACGATATTTTAACATTGTTTAGAAATTTAATGATAGGAAAATATTGGATTACACATAGGTGTAAGAAAGTTTTAATGAAAATGGTGAATGTGTTTGTCTTAACTATGTTAATATGTTCATATTCTGATGGGCGTTGCAATGAATAGATTTGTCTAAAATAGAAGTCTTTCAAAGAATCTTTGACATTTTCTGAGAAGAAACATGCAGAAGTATTCGGTTGCTTTAGTCTGTATCCCTAGATTTTGCATTCATGTTCAGTGAATGTTGTCCCCCAAAATGAAATTGTATGGAAAGTCTGGTTTTTAACCAAGGAGATATTTTTTAAAATATTTTAGCAGGTTCTCTTATTTGCAAAGTTCTGCCCATTCCTGAATGGTTGATATTTAGAAAGGGAAGTTGATATCATGCGGCTGCAAGCAGCCTCACGGCTTACTGCAGATCCTACTTCTATGTTATTGTACTTATGTAGTAGTGGTTGATCAAATAAAGTTCTGTTTAAACCAAACAGCCACAAGATATGTATCATACTGTCATAGAATGAATCTAAATAAAACGAAATTGATTTTGATGCGGTTTGGTTCCTGTTCTTATTGTTTTACATATTTAGCTATTCAATTAAACCATGGAAACGGGCTTCATACATTTTGTGTACAAAAAGTGAATGATCTAGTGAAACTGTGACTATATACAGGTTTGCCTGAGCACTCGCTGGTGCTTGTTGCATGTGTAATAAGTTATATTTTACTCTGGGGATGTCTTAACTCATACAAAACAAAGTATAAGGTGCAAATATAAAACGGATTCTAACAAAATTCTGATTTATTTCTGAACAAACCGTGTCTGACAGCGACAGTTAACTTCCCCTGCCGCAGAATGCCAATGAGTCAGAGTGATGGAGCTTTTTACTGTGTGGCCGAATGCTTTGGATTACAGAGTCCAGGGTTTGGTCCAAAAACAATTAGAGCGGGCACAAAATTAAAAGGTAAACCTCATGACCATTAGTTATGACCTTGACCATGAGTATGCATAGCTGATTCATGGGTTCTGTACACCATCTCACTGAGATGAACATTTGAACGTAGTTTAATGCAACCTTTTTAAAGGTAAAGGAGATAAGGAGCAGCCACGAAGTTCAATGGATAATTCCAGGACCTTGAATTGTGACCTTTAGCTCAAGTCTGCGTAGCGGACTCATCGGTTCTGTATACCATCTCAATGAGGTGAACAGTTGATCACATTATAATCATAATCCTTCCAGAGGTTGGGATATGGAGGGAACAAAACATTCAAGGGTAAATCCAATGACCTTGAACTGTGACCTTAGACATTGAATTTGCGTTCTGCACATTGTCTCACTGAGATGAACATTTGACCAAAGTTTAATGAAAATCCTACCAGGGATAAACTAAATTTGAAGCATACAAGAAATTCAAAGCTATATCCCATGACCTTGAACTATGACCTTGACATTGAGTCTGCGTAGCTAATTAATGGATTCTGCACATTGTCTTACTGAGATTTGACTAGTGTTAAATGAGAAAGGTAAAAGCGATATGGAGCAGATACGAAATTCAAGAAAAAATCAAATGACTTTAAACTGTGACCTTGACCTTGAGTCTGCGTAGCTAAAATCTTAGTGCTGTACATCGTCTCAATGAGTTGACCATTTGACCAAAATTTAATTGAAACTCTTTCAAAGATTCAGGGGATATGGAGCAGACAAGATAGGGTTATGAATGGACTGATTGATGGATGGACTGACGGACAAATGAAGACAATTCCTATACACATACTCTACAAAACACAAATTCTGCTACAGTATCTTGGATTTTGCTATATGATAAAAGTTTTGCCTAACTCTTCAGTCCTGTATCATAAATAATTCGAATGTCTGTTTTACTCCGTATAAGCCGACTGCTTTTATATATATCCGCAAAATTTCGCCAATTTTAAACTGTCGATAGGCAACGTGATTATTCAAAGATAAATGAGAATCGTTGTAAACAAACATGGGCTAGTTTACCTTGATTTAGGGCGTGCAGGTAGTCTCAGTTTACTCTTAGACTGTAGTAGGTATATGCGCATGGCAGTGATTAGTATAAGAAAAATAGAATCACCTCATTACTATGCATCTTTGAGACTACAGTACGTTTTTCAACAGATATCGGCCAGTTAACAGCCAAAGATCCAAAACCAAACTTTAGAGCGATGCTTGATTCATTGTTAAAATAGTCACAAATGCAACAGATCATCAATTCTAACACACCTCGCCTATAGAGCCAACGGTAACAAACTGTGATATATCGGACAATAGTTCACTGCAAAAGTGTGTGATAGCTAACGTCACTGGAAAATGACGTCATTCATGGCATAAGACGGTATAACGTCGTTTTTACGCTTGAAAGACGTTACAATTACATGTAAACTAATGCGACGTAGTCTAAATATTGGCGGGAGTTCTTCAGTGCAATGGCGGAAAGTTGGAAGAAGCTGAAGACTTCGAATGTGTTTTCGTCGTTTATTGTGTGTTAGAATCGAAATAGATCAGCTCCATTGCGTGAATTGTTGAGTAATAATTAACTGTTTGTCGGTCAGTTGTGCGAAGATAAATCACTCGCGCTGCGCGCTCGTGATTTGATCTTCTTTACAATATTATTTATATTAGTGCGCATTTTAGGAGCCAAATAAAAAAAGAACTAGAACACAGTGATGAGGAATAGAAACAGGTCACTGTTAAAAGCAACTTCCAACAAAAAGGATGAGAGAGCAGTGTCCGGTTTGCTCTGTCCCCAAAATGTCTACTCGCTGAAAGCAACATGAACAAGACTGTGTAGTGAATTGACTCAACCCCAGGGGTGGGAGTGTACTCTGATATTATATATATATATGTAAAATGCTGAATTTGGATTTCTGTGTGTGTGTGGGGGGGGGGGGGATGGGGGGACGGGGTGGAATCAGAGAAACGAATATTTTTTGGGGTAGGAAAAAATTCTTGGATATTTTTGGGGGTCACCGCTGGACTGCTTTTGTGGTCATTTTAGTGCTTTTGAAGATTAATAAATAGAATGAGAAATTTTTAAGGTAAGCTAAAATTCAAATATTTTGAGGGTTTGCCTTACACGCTTGATATTTTTCGGTTGTATACAGCAGATGGTAGGGCCGAGCCTACGTAGAAAGAAAAATGAGAGTACCCCCCTCTCCCTGGGGAACCAACACTGGGTCATCATCAGTGTTTTACTAACCTCGCTTGAAATCAGCAAGGTAAGAAAGGCGGCAAAGATCAGAAATTGATACAATCAAGTACCACACCTGACCCAGGATACCACATAAGTGACAAAACACAATTAAACATCGCAAACAAGAGCCAAAAGGTCAGTCCTTTCCAGGCAGGTGACAACAAGACAGCAATGAACAGACGCGAAAGCATGAAAAACACAAGACATAAATAACACAAATGTCCACAAAAGAATTTCCGCATTGGAACGGTCAGTAAAAACAGTTTACTGGAGGGCTTTAACCTGTTTCACGGCGCCAACCTCACCCTTAGTTCGCCCAATTTTACAGGTAGATTAAAAAGATCATCATCCCCAATATTGTCATTCCCAGTATTTCCTGCAATTTGTATTTGGTGTTTATCCCATTTATTTGACAACAGCATTGATTTCAATTGTGTCCATAATACAGAACTTATCAGATTTTACTTTTAAAGAACTTGCATTATAATTGTTTGTCAAACTATCATCACTGTCTAGTATTCTAGATGAAACCAGAAACTGTTTTAATCTGGCCTCGTTCAATGCATTTATGCAGATGTTACTTATTATGCAGCGTATAGAGGGAGCAAGTGAGTATGACCAGGAAATACTACAAGCACACACTGACCAACCAACGGCAACTTCAATGAGGTTTATAAATGACACCAATAGGGAAGTTAATGCAATACGTGATTGTCAAGTGCAAATCCGGACTATAATAACGACATCGAATGTACAGAGATTCGATGCACCAATTTATGTGGTGTACCCATTCACTTAACCTTACAAAATTGAGCCGTGGCATGAGATTTCCAACAATGTTGTATGTGCGACCAGCTAAGGCTCAGACCAGTCTGCGCATACGCAGTCTGATCAAAGCCTTTGCTAGTCGCTTGAATATTCTATGAATGTTCAGGTACTGTCCGAACAGGTTTGGAGTTTCTAAGTGTAAAAGAAGGCTTCACAGGCTCGTCTGAGTCTACACTTGTAAAAAACACATTGTTTGAAATCACATGCCGCGGCTCAATTTAATGTGATCGTGTTTTTTACAGGATTATGCCTTTTACCAGCAGATCAACTCGGACAACAAAGCGGCGGTCAGGGTAGGATGTAAAGCTGGACGCTCCAGTTCTTGTCATATTGTGAGTATTACGTTGTTTCGAGCTTGTCATCTATTACGACACACTAGCAAACTATTCACCGACGATATACATTCAGTTTTAGAAAAAAGCAATTAATCTGCACATTGGTTTGTTTTGTCAGATTTGAAAATAACCCTACCATGCTGTGTGTTTTTATGTTCTAAAAATCCAATTATTTATTGCTTCAACTGGAAGAATTGATGATAGGCATGTAATGTAGACCGTCAACAGTTTGGGATAATAAGACAAACATATGAAATTACATTCCATTTTCTAAAATTAGTTCACTACTGTGAATTATTTGCTCAGAGAGAACTAAACTTTTTTCAACCGCCCTATAGTAGTAAAGATAGGGTTTGCACTACTCCGTTGTATCATTGATCAATGCATTCTTGCTTATTAAGGTCTGATCAAATGAACATTGACAAACTGTACAGAAGCGTTCCCTTAAAAAGTTGGAATGTTTTAAAAGCTTAATGTGGGGAACAGTTAAGCTTTTGTTGTGTGCTTTGAATCTGTCTGTGACCATCACTTTGGACTCCGATATATATTGACGATTATGATTAAGGACGTTGATGACATCCCACTGTTGTTTATTTAATTTCGCAGTAATTGTGAATTATTTGACACCGATTCTCATAGATTAAATTTTTGTACCACGTCAGTATGGTTCACCGGACAAAGCTTGGCGGCCGACGAGACGTGTTTGCAGATCTTACATCTATGTCATTGAACTTTAAGGAATAATAATATTATGAAATATATTAACCCCTAAAGCGCCAAGGAAAATGCATCTGAAAATAACATTACTGACAAATTAAGTATGGAAGCAAACAGCGTGAACCCAGAACAGACTGCTCGGAGCAGTCTGATCTGGGTTCACACTGTTTGCCATAGAAGCTTCTTTTACATTTCAGCAGACGAGAAAATCAGAAGACTTTTGTTGTAATTGGAACATTAAGGGTTAAGTGACGTAAGATTTGTTAACATTGGATGAGACAAAGGAATTGAATAATTATGATATTTGACTGTTTGCGTATAAAAAGTTTCTTTAATGATTAATAAAAGTTGAAGCAAGAATAAAGGAAAACTTGAGTTGCATTTTTTCTTAGAATTAAATTTATACCATACTCGCTCATTAACAATCATAATTGAAAAATGGTCATTTTGATTTTTTTTTCTTAATGCTGACTTACTTACTAATTAGTATTGGGAGATATTAATTACTATTATTTTATGAACAGAAAAACTAACTTTGCAATTCAAAGATGGCCTCTAATTAGACAGTGACACTATCTGAGCTATGGCGTAGTTGGCTACAGTTTGTTGCCCCCTACATACATGGTTTGGTCATGCATTAAATCAAGTTCATCATATTTCATTTGATTGGTGGAGGTGGAATTCCTTACATACATGTATATCTAACATCTGTAATATATTTCTGTCCATTTAACTGCAATATAAAGGGTTACTGAATATTTCAGATCGGGCACATCCGTGTTGGGGATAATGATTATAAGATAGAACCGAAATCACATGAAGCCAAACTGGTTGCTAAGGTGAAACATGTTGTTTATAAGGTGGACAAGAATGGTGAGAAAGGTCCTGACTTTACTGGAGACACAAACACTTTTACTGTTGGTAAGTGTAGATACACAACCCTTTCTTTCTTTACTTTTGTGCTGAATATTGGTCCCATATATGCTTATTTTACGACTTTAGGCCTTGTTTTGTTATGCACTTATAAATGACCTTTCTATTGTCGTGCCAACACAGAGTGACAGTGACATAATACTTTGTTAAGAATTACTAAGTAAACACAAACGTGTATACTTAAAATTTTAGCTAACGCAAACCGAGAGATCACGTGTGTTTTAATCCTATCCTGCGGATACACAAGTGATCTATCGATTCTTACTCCCTAATAAATTTGTAAACAAAACATGTCACTGTCACTTTTGGCTGGCAGGACAGTAGTTTGGAAATCATCACACTGAGGAAAGAGAGCTGGATATTTTTTTTTGTTTTTGTATGTGTCATGGTATGACTGTACTCTTGCATCTCTTTATTTCAGTGTCGTATGACCTGTAAATGTAACGTTTTCTGGTCATCGTCACTAGTTTTTACTTTATTGATTAAAGGCATAAAGAATAGGAAGATTTATAAACTAATCTGGGAAAAATGATTCTTCAGAAATAGAGAAAATCTACATAATGGATTAAAACCTTTTAATTAGCAGATGAAATTTAAAAAGTAACTGTTAGATGAATAAGGTGCAATGAAGCGTGAAATGTGATACCAATGTATGCTATCATTAATGATATGAGCTATAATAAAAGTTAAACTGCTTTGGATTGGTCGCCAAATTGAATACATTTTGTAGAAATACTTTTATGCATATGAATATGATTCAACACGTTTTGGCTTCTAGCTCCCTACTGCGTAGTGGGTTGTCCCCAAAACTATATTATAGTGAAATACTTTTTATTTGATAATTGCTGTAAAATATTTCAGATGATTCGAATCTAGAATCTAATCCAACCACAACGGAGACAATTAGAACTACACTCGATCAAAGTACACCAGAAAGAACAAGACAGAAGAGGCAAATATTGAATAGACTCCAAATAGAGATTGAACTAGTAATTGACTACAGCGTCTATAGTTTGTAAGTTTTCACTGACTTCAAAATCTGATCTAATGGTAGAAGTGTGTCATTGATTAACTACTTCTTGACTAGTGCTCTAGTAAACTGCAGTGTCTACAGGTTGTAAGTGTTGTATTGCTTTACTGCTACTACACTAGTGGTCTGGTAAACTGTAGCGTCTATAGCGTGTAAGTGTTTTATTGCTTTACTGCTACTACACTAGTGGTCTGGTAAACTGCGGCGTCTATAGCGTCTAAATGTTTTATTGCTTTACTGCTACTACACTAGTGGTCTGGTAAACTGTAGCGTCTATAGCGTGTAAGTGTTTTATTGCTTTACTGCTACTACACTAGTGGTCTGGTAAACTGTAGCGTCTATAGCGTGTAAGTGTTTTATTGCTTTACTGCTACTACACTATTGGTCTGGTAAACTGCGGCGTCTATAGCGTGTAAATGTTTTATTGCTTTACTGCTACTACACAAGTGGTCTGGTAAACTGCGGCGTCTATAGGGTGTAAATATTTTATTGCTTTACTGCTACTACACTAGTGGTCTGGTAAACTGCGGCGTCTATAGCGTGTAAATGTTTTATTGCTTTACTGCTACTACAATAGTGGTCTGGTAAACTGCAGCGTCTATAGCGTGTAGGTGTTTTATTGCTTTACTGCTACTAGACTAGTGGTCTGTCTGGTAAACTGCAGCGTCTATAGCGTGTAAGTGTTTTATTGCTTTACTGCTACTAGACTAGTGGTCTGGTAAACTGCAGCGTCTATAGCGTGTAGGTGTTTTATTGATTTTCTGCCCCTAAGGCAAATATTCGGCCAGTAAAATATATTTAAGCCCCCTGTGGCCTTGGCTGCTGTTTGTTCCATAGAGGTGATTCTGCGACTGTTTATTTATTGTTTGTTGTTGCTCTCATTTCGTGCAGTGGTTTGTGTTGGATCCTTGTTTTGTTGTGCGGTTCTTTGTGTCCTCTCTAGTTTAACAATCAAATAACCGTGGAAGAGAAAGCTGATTGCTCTACTTTAGTTGTGTCGTGACTGACTGTGTTTTGTGTCTCTTCCTCATGGGTTAATCTGCGGTCTGTGATCGTGGCATTTCCTGCTCATACTGACTTAATTTTAGACTAGTGATACTCTACGTTTTATAAAGGTCTTAGCGTTTTGGTGACTGTCTAAATCTAGCAGTGATGGCTATATAGACTATAAAGTCTATATCTTGCAAGTGTTTTACTGACTCTCTGTTCTTTAATTAGTTATCGACTATAGTGTCTATACATGTAACAGTTGTATTGAGTCTCTACGCCTGCATTGGTGAAATACTAGTGTATAGAGCTTGGAAATGCTTCATTAATTCTTTATGTCTCAACTAGTTTTTTTAATAAACTATCTTTATCACGTGAGCATTTTATTAATTCTCTATGTCTGAGCTGGTGAAAGACTGTCGTCTACAACTTGTAAATGTTTCATTGATTCTTTATGTCTCATCTTTTGTCTATGGCTTGTGTTTCATTGATTCTTTATGTATCCACTAGTGTCTATAGCTTGTAAATGTGTAATTGATTCTTTCTGTCTCAACTAGTGTCTATAACTTGTGTTTCATTGATTTCTTATGTCTCAACTAGTGTCTATAACTTGAACATGTAAGTGTTTAATAGATTATTTATGTTTCAACTAGTGTCTGTAACTTGTAAGTGTTATATTGATTATGTATGTCTCAACTAGTGTCTATAACTTGTAAGTTTTTCTTAGATTATTTATGTTTGAACTCGTGTCTATAGCTTGTAAATGTTTCATTGGTTCTTTGTGTCTCAACTAGTGTCTATAACTTGTAAGTGTTTCATTAATTATTTATGTTTCAACTAGTGTCTATAACTTGCAAATTGTTTAATTGATTATTTATGTTTCAACTAGCGTCTATAACTTGTAAGTTGCTTCATTGATTATTTATGTTTCAACTAGCGTCTATAACTTGTAAGTTGTTTCATTGATTATTTATGTTTCAACTAGCGTCTTTTTCTTGTAAGTTGTTTCATTGATTATTTATGTTTCAACTAGTGTCTATAACTTGTAAGTTGTTTCATTGATTATTAATGTTTCAACTAGCGTCTATAACTTGTAAGTGTTTCATTGATTATTTATGTTTCAACTAGTGTCTATAACTTGTAAGTGTTTCATTAATTATTTATGTTTCAACTAGCGTCTATAACTTGTAAGTTGTTTCCTTGATTATTTATGTTTCAACTAGCGTCTATAACTTGTAAGTGTTTCATTGATTATTTATGTTTCAACTAGCGTCTATAACTTGTAAGTTGTTTCATTGATAATTTATGTTTCAACTATATGTATTGTCTATAATTTGTAAATGTTTCATTTGCTCTTTGTGTCTCAACTAGTTTCTTTGACTTGTAAGTGTTTAATTGATTCGTTATGTTTCAACTGGTGTATATACCTTTAGCAGAGTGTATGTTGAGGATTGGGCAAATGAAATATATTGAATCACCTGGTGTTGGTGGCTGCTTATCTTTCTAAGATGATGATTATCGGTTACTGGTACATGTATTTGAATAATTCCTGTGTTTGGGGATGCTTGTTTCACATAAATGTCATAGTGTGCTTTGTCTCATTTCTAGTTAAGTGGTTTCCTAAAGTTTGCTGCTTTACTTACCTTGTTCTTGCTTATGTCCCTAATTTGTTGGCTTTGTTAGGTTCTTGTATCTTTTCCTTAATGCGTCGTTTAGTTGCTATAATCTGTAACTATGATGCTGTAACTTGATGACAGTATCATGCTTTTAACTCTTTCTTAATTTCATGTTGCAATAATTTATGAAACATTGTTCAGCATATTTACAAATGTGTTTGAGTATATCATCACGACAGAATAGATAAGGATCAAGACAATAAGTAGACAATTCATTAGGTCTCCTTCAAATGCCAATACCAACGCAAGACGATTTGTGTCTTTATGATGTCTTGTGAATGTTGGTGTTCTGTGACTCTGCCTCACGGTACCGTGGGTTAGTCTGCAGTGTGTGGTATTGTGGTATGTTCTGATGATACTCTCTTGCTGTATGATAATGTCATCGACTGCACCAATTTGAGTTTGTATGTTACTAATAAGCTTAGCCCATTATTTCAGTTGGTTGAAACGTGAAGACTATAATGAAGATGCCGCCATTAGAAAAATCAAAGAGTACTGTGAGCTGATGGTAAATGATGTAAGTTGAGATAACATGATAAGGTCGATTTCATTTGAAGGCTCAGGAGGGATCTAGGTTTTAAATGAACCAATGCAGAGTACTTCAATTTTCATGTGATGAGCCATAGACTCACACTATTTCGAACCCTGATTATTTGAAGTAACTGCTTCAAATGAGGTAAATTTTTGCATACAATGCATTATGATCAGCTAAAAAACTGGATTTTAATTGATCAGGAATCACAGCCTGTACATGTATTTTTATGAGTTGTATTCCCCCCTGCAATTATGTCACGTTTGTTTATAACGAGGGTTAGCAAGATATAAAAAATAAGACAATCTATGTCCTTGATATATTGTATAATAGTTGAGGATGAGAAGTAAAATGAACTGATCGTATTTTTCTTGTGTTTCATTTAAACATCGTTAGATCATTGCTCTAAGAAAGTTTATGACAATTTATCATACAGATGAAGATGAGGAGCTCAGTGGCTTAGTATAATAGTGGTCACCTTTAGATTCAGGTGTTGCTGATTCAATCCTCACATGATGAACTGTGTTGTGTCCTTAAGCAAGCCTCTGTTTGTAATTGGTTCAGCCCAGAAAAAGTATGGACATCTCTGAAAAAGTGTTGACTGGAACATATAGCATTAACACAAACAGTACATGAGGCTATCACCGCCTTTCTATTTGATCAACTTATAAGGTTAATAGATTACACACTTAGAGTATTGTAGGTTCGGATAGGATGATAACCTCACCTTAAAATACCTTTAAATTTGTAACAAGTCAACTTACTTTTAAAATGGACATAAATTCTTCATATGCCTCATAAAAGTGTGCATGCTAAGTATTTTAATTGTAGATGCATATTCTTCATGGAAAATGAATTAATGTCTTGTGTTTTCCAGATGGACACACGTTATCTTTCTGCTGCTACATCAGATATGACTATTGAGATCATACCTTTAGAGATCACTATCATACAGGTAAGGTTATCTTCCCCCAGTTTTGTCATGGGTGAATATTGCCATCATCTCTCTCTAGATCACTAACAATCAGATTAGCTCTCTCATCCTGATGTCAGTGATCTAAAGAGAGATGATGGCAATATTCACCCAGACCTTTACATCAGATAAATTGTGAGCATTGCGACTATTCCTATTTAGATTACTAACATTCAGGTTAGCTCTCTACTTAGATAATTTATGAGCATTGTCATCATCCCTCTTAAGATTACTAGCATTCAGGTTAGCTCTCTCATTCACTATATCAGATAGTTTATCAGCACAGTATAATCTAGGTAAACTCTCTCTCTCTCCACCCTCTCTCTCTCTCTCTCTCTCTCTCCTTTGTTACGTAATAAACAGCAATAAAATCACCCCTTTAGCGACCACTATTCTACAGCTAATGCTTCCCTTCTTAGCTACTTTATATATTGGCATTGCAGTCATCCCTCTAGAGATTAGTAGCATTGAGGTAATCTCTTCTCGGCTTCATCATATATGGGCATTTTGGAACATTCCCCTTGCCATTACTGTCATTCAGGTTAGCTCTTTCCTTTACTATGTCAGATATTTACACTAAGATAATTCCTCAAGATCCACTCTTATTTAAGTAATCTTTCTGTCTGCTTTGTTACATCATATATGAGCATTTCAATTACTTCTCTAGACATCATTATCTTACAGATAAGGTTGTCTCTCTGTAGCTACCAAGCCGCATAGTGCAGTTGGTAATATGCCTGAATGCAGATCCAGGTGTTGCAATTTCGATCCCAGCCCAGTTTCATACTTTTGTGGAAATTGATCATGAAATAATTTCTATAGGCATTATCCTACTGATTCAAGAAGGGTTATTGTCAGTTAAAGCGAAAGTATGTGCACAAAGCACTGGTTGACTGCTTAGTAAAGCTTGCCCAGGAACAAAGTGTGGCTAGGTGAACTGACTGTTCGACATGACCATAACTGTTGACTGCGACATAAAGCATTAAACAAAACAAAAAAACTCTCTGTAGCTACGTTATACGAGGGTCATTTGGAAAATACGTTGCATGGTCTTTTATCTCAGTAACCACCTAACAAACCTATTCATTTTTGGTATCATTTTAAACAGCTATCCTTCTTCTTTGTCAGGACACTTCATGCGGCTGCTGTAATGCAGACACAAAATATATCATTGTGAATACACGTACTGTTTATATACTGGAAAATGCATAATTTCCATGGAATAGGTAACATTTTACCTTTTGAAAAGTATGCAAAGCATTCACAATATTTGATTAAATTAGCTAATTGTGTTCCATTTGGTAGGCCATCAGCTGTTAAAGTCATTATGCAAGTAATTACCGAGTTTGTTGTTTCTAAAAACTAAATACCAATACAGCAATACCAAAACCATTTAGAAAGTATGGCAACTCGTTTAATGACTAAAATTTAATTTAATGCTTTATTTATTTTACAAGGATTCCAAACAGCCCTGGGGCTACTAGTTGGTCTCCTTACATGTAACAATTTACAGGTATTTATGACAATAAAGACAACATACATATATACGTAATACATAATGACATACAGACAGACACTCGCACGGACAGACATACAAACACAGAGACACATAGACAGACAGACACATAGATAGAAAGACCGACAGACAGGCAGAGAAACAGACAGACAGACAGACACACAGACACACACACAGACAAGCAGATGGACAGACAAACAGACAAATACAAACAAGAGAAAGTAAAAGTGTAGGGAAAGGAAAAAAGAGCAGTCACCCCATGTTGAAGCAGTAAATAAAAGAACAAGTGTGCGTAATCCTACGTTGCCCCAATAGTGCCAATAACGCGTTTTTAAGGTATTTAACAAAGTTAGCAATGCTGACACAACCATACACGCACACAGGTAAGAAGATAATGACCAGGGCTCGGAATTACAATGCCTCCGTAGAGTCAAGGAAGACCCAAGTTAAGCATCGAACCTTCAGGACGCGAAGAACCAAAATCAAAATAGATTTAACTTTTCTGAATCTTTGACCACAAATACCGCATCGACCCAGGCAATTTATTTTGCATTTAATATACCATGTTGAAATATCAAAACCTAACCCAAGAAAGGAGGCATTGTCATTCCGGGCCCAGGACGGAGATTCCTCAGCAGTTCTCAGAACTCGTATATTTATACGAACGAGGAGTTAATTATCTGTTGAGGTGTCAAACATATCTTCAAAAGTACTAAACCGCTGTGTTGAGTCTATATATTTGAACACCTCATCAAAAATCGAAGTATTTTCTTCATATGAAGCATCTTCGGAGCCTTCTAGTAAAATTGTACATATATGATCAGGCATTAATACGATAAATGTGTTGTAATTTACGTTTGGAAATAGCTTACGTGATAAACTTTCGAACAATACGCGTCTTTCTTTGTTGTATCTGGGACAACTAAGAAAATAATGCGCTGCAGATTCCGTGGTTCTTCCACATTCGGGATTTGAACAACTGGGGGAGTCGATAAGATTATAGTGATGCAAATGTGAATTTAAGTGGCTAAGACCTAGACGTATTCTACAATGATTCACTTTACTGAGGCCGTGGCCATGACAATACAATTTGTTTTGAACCAGTGGCTCATATAAGGATTTAACTTTGGTTTTAAAAATAGTCAACGACTGTGATTGCTTTATGCTATTTGCTAAGTTATTCCAATCTCGAGTTGTTTTTGGAAAAAAAGATTTAGAAAACGATTCCCTATGTATAGTTGGTACAAGGAAGGAGTTATTTCTTCGGAGCAGATAATTGTTTGTATTATGCGATGTTAAGTTACATAAACGTTTTAGGTATTGAGGGGCCAAATTATTTAGTATTTTATAAAATAGAACAAGCCTGTGATTTGTTCTCCTGTTTGCCAACTTTGACCACCCTAATTCTTTTAATACTTTTTCATAACTAGTGATTCTAAAAGCACCAGTGCATAATAAACTGGCTTTCCTTTGTAGTTTGTCAAGTCGTTGGCTTTCATACATGGTACAAGAATCATAAATTACATCACAATAATCAAGTAATGGACGTATCATGCTTTTATATAGCTTATCAAGACAGCTTCTTGGAAGGATATGTTTTGACCTTCGCATAATTGAGAGTCTTTTTTCGGCTTTAGCCAGTATTTCATTTATATGGTAAGACCAAGACATTGTATTGCTTATTATTAATCCCAAGTGTTTGTGATGATTTGCTTCAGTGATTTTGGTATCATTTAAAAATAAGTCCGGATGACTTCCACGTGTTTTTTTCTTGGATACTATGATATATTCAGTCTTTAATGCATTAAATGAAATTAACCATTGCGAACCATAAGAAGAAAGTTTGAGCAGATCTTCGTTTATTACTTTGAAAGCTTCGTAGTTGTCCAGGCATTTTTGAATGGATGTGTCATCAGCAAACAAGTTGACGTTGCATTGCAGGCCATTTATAATATCATTTATGTAAATCAAAAATAGTAATGGTCCTAAAATTGAGCCCTGAGGGACGCCAGTTTGGAGGTATTTTAATGACGAGGATATGCCATTTATCACGACTTTTTGAGATCTAGCGGTAAGATAATGCTCTAACCAATCATAGAGAGTACCAGCGATTCCAAGCTGCCGTAGTTTGAATAAAAGGCCCTTGTGCCACACTTTATCGAATGCCTTTGATACATCCAAGAAAACGAGGCAAGTATCTTTTCCTGATATATTTGATGAACAATTTTTAAAAGTTGGTTTACTGTAGAATCTTTCCTTTTAAAGCCAGAATTTTGTTCGATGAGTAAATTATTATCTATAAGATATTCGTATAGGCGTTTATAAACAATTTTTTCTAGAATTTTTGAGGAGCTGCTAAGCAGTGAGATTGGCCGGTAATTTGTTTTATCAGACCTGTTTTCTTTTTTAAACACTGGGCATACATTTGCTTGCTTCCATTGAGTAGGGAATCTTCCAGTTTGAAGCGATTTGTTAAACAATTTTGAGTAAGGCACACTCAGAGGCTTGGCACAATGTTTAAGGACCCAGTTTCCAACACCATCTGGACCTGAAGATTTGTGTGCATTGACTCTACGTAATAAGGATTCAACTTCTGTTTCATTTGTGGTTACACTATCTAATCTGGTTTCGGTCAGGTAGTTAAAATTTGGAAGGTCTGGAATTTGAATATTTTCAGGAAAGGACGATATGGATGCATAATAGTTGTTGAAAACGGTTGCCTTTGAAAGGTCATCGGGTATAACTTGGTCGTTTTCAATCAGTGGGGGTATGGACCGATCTGAATTACAGCCTAAAATATTTTTGGACAATTTCCAGAATGTCTTAACATCTATGTTATCTTTGCTTAGATTACTTATCATTTTCTGTTCGTATCTTTTGATAGCATTTCTTTTTGCAATATTTGCCTCACGGCGTGCAATATTAAAATTTAATTTGTCAGCTATAGACTGAGTTCTTTTGAATTTCTTAAAAAACCTATCTCGTCTGCGAAAGAAGTAACGTACCTCATTCGACATCCATGGCTTATCAGTTGTTCGTATAGTAACAGTTTTATGTAATATATGTTCTTGGCAAATAGATTTGATCAACGAATTATTAAAACTAAGAATATCATCAACGTCATCATATAAAGCATAGGACGTATCCCAAGGGGCATTGTGCATAGATTCGTTGATTTCATTTATATTGGTTGCTTTATAATCCCAAACTGTGCGTTTAAATGCCTTGGTTTTGTATGTAGATATATCTAATATACAGTGAATTGTACAGTGATCAAGATTAGCTAAAGGGGAGCTTACGCCTGAATGATAACAAAGGTGAGGACTATCGGTAAAAATCAGGCCAAGAAGGGTAGCGGTATCTCCAACGTAACGTGTCGGTTCATTGATTAACTGATTGTACGTATTTACTTTAGCTAAGTCATACAGCTTCCTTCCGAGTTCACTGGTACAATGGTCATCGTCCCACTTATTGCATTTATCATTAAAATCCCCCATTAAAATTGTTACGTCTGATCGCAACGTCTTGACGTTTTCAAGCGAAAGTTCGAGTTCATTTAAGAATGAGGTTGCATCAGTTCGGTTTTGCCCAGGAGGGCGATAACAAACCCCAATTAATAATGTTTTGTTGTTTGTGGTGATTTCAAGCCATAGCAGTTCAATTTTCTCACTCGATAAGTCAAAGCGTGGGATTACCTTAATATTATTTGAAACGTAAAACGCTACCCCTCCACCTCTGCTGTTAGGAGTTTTACGATCTTTACGGAATATGGTATAATTGGGCAGATAAAGGTCACTACAGTCATTTTGAGTTGTTTCAATAAGCCATGTTTCTGATATTGCGATAATATCATATTCGAAATGTTCACATAGTACAAGTCTAATTTCATCCATTTTAACGAGGTTGCTGCGGAAATCATTATTATAAGCTAGCAGGCTCCTGGCATTTATATGACATAATTTTAGCTTTTTTGTTATAGTCTGCATAATGGAGGGAATTTAGAAAAACAAGGCTTAAATACATGGTTTATAAAACTATGGTGAAGGCCGCTGGATCTCCTAGAACTGAATATTACATATTGTTTCCGGGCATCAACAAAGGGTGAAAAGAAGGACTGCTCAAAACGTAGAACACAGAAACACATAACAACACAATACAAACAATAACACAAACGTTGTGATAAACTATACATAATGGACGAGCGTGAAAAGCAGATAACTGTTTCCGTTTCAACCATTCATACACGTGCGACGCCACAGGCGATAACAAGTCCTCACTGAGCGCTCCCACGACTGGGGTAAATATGAACAGGTTATTATGGCAGTCCCTAATGGAGTTCCATAGATAGCACAGCCCCCAGTCCTAGGAGTGCGGGTGCAGTCTTGCTATGCTTTTGATTACACTAGTTTGATGTGTATTGTTATTTAACTGCCCCAATGAGCCACAACATGAGAAGATCACTATACGCACAGCCAAGACCCCGATCAGTCCGGGCAGATGCCCAGGCTGATAGGAGTCCTCACTCTGCCCAGACCCACCCTGTTGATTCTCTAATGTCACGGCTCGAACTAAGCCGCCCATGGTGTCGCACATTCCCCAAAGTGGGTAAATTAGATTCCATAGTATACTGTTCGAAACATGCAATGACTAAAATCACATGTAACAATGCACATATTTAAAGAATAAAATAAAACCGACAGTAGTTTAAACATGTTTTGTCACAAGCACTTTATACTCTTTGTATCGAAACAAAAAATTTGTAAACCAGAACAAAGGGAAGATAACTTTAAAATTTTCCCATGGGATAGAATGAGTTTTGCTATGAGTTGACGTTCTGGTTTATTTCAATTGAAATGGGTGACAAACAAAAGAGTAAGACTACCTTGAGAGTAGACACCAATTATTTTGTGATTGGAAACGGGATGCCATGAGAAAACTTTATGCCTTCAACAAAATATAAGGGGTTAAGTTACCTTACCCATTCATGAAAAGAAAGGATACTGGCATCAGGAATAATTTTCTTGAATACAGAACTAAACAAGTCAACTTTCTTGCATGCTGAAATGTTTTATACATTATTCGCTACATTCTGTGCTCCTGTAGTGAAACAATTTAAAGTAAAAGTGTTAAGAAAAATCGCAAAAAGTCCCTTTTTAGAAAGTTTGCTGTTTCTCTATTAGTCAGCATTTACTGGATGTAAAGCCGTAAGTCGTGCAAGCAGGGATCGCATAATATAGTTTATTAAATAACAAGTTAACACCAATCGTTAATTTGTCAAATCATGATCGTGATTAAGTTTCCTAAATATTTTGATTAAAATTTCCGCCAGTGTATAAACACCTACTTATTTCAATCATGCGCTGCATGTGCACGCCAAGTCCTTTTTCGACAAAGATTAAACCATCAAGTTGCCATTGAATTTTAGTTTCCAAAATATAGTATTTGGTAGCATTGTATCAACACATTGCGTAGTTATGATGCCATGCTACATATTTTCCAAGTGCCCACGTACAAGCATAGAACTCATCCCTATAGAAACACCTCCCTACAGCCAAGACTGTCTCTATGTAGCTACGACATATACATGAACAAAAGCATCCATTTAAAATACTATCATACATTTGAGGTTGTCTCTCCTCAGCATAAGCATTGCGATTATCTCTAGAGATCACTAAACGCTCTTTCTTGAAGCTATGTCAGAAATGACTATTTTGATGCAATGAAGTAAAATTCAAAATGACATGAAAAATGCTTATGGATCTCAGCATATTCTGGAATAAGATTATAAAAAAGAATGGATTGCAAGAAATGGAAACTATCATGGATGTGAGGGCCTATATAAATATTATTAAGACACATGTATTACATTTACTTGAAGGACCTTGCTCTTACAACATGGATTACTGGAAACGAAGTGATCAATGGTTGGATAAATGCAAGCACAGCCTTGGATAGCTTCCAACAGTGGGCAGAGACAAACAGAAGAAATCTTGGAAAATATGACGCTATTATGGCAGTGACAATGTAAGTTTTATGGGGGAAATACTTATGTAAAACGTTACCCAAGCCATCCATTTTCAAGGGTCATCCAATAAACAGAGGGATTGCACTCCTTCAAATGAACAATACAGAGATACGTGGAAAACTATCATCATTAATCACATCATCATCCTATCAGTATATCAGATACAATTTATTACATTTATAGGCAGAAATAACAATGTGTTCCATGCACAGCTCAGATTCTTAATGCAAAGGAAACTCATGCTAAAGTAGCATGGTAAGGCATTTAACTTGTGTTTCATGTGTCTAAACAGGTGTCACAAATGAGGCCTAAATGGCTGAAACGAGCGAATCTGACACAGACAACTATACACTTTTAGTTCTTTTGTGTAGTCTTTGCTCCCCAAGAATAATCATTTTAAGGACATATTTGTCATTTACTATGCTCTACTTAATTCTTCTTAATGTTACAAATACATATATGAATTGACAATTACATTGACCAGCTTATCGTTGCTGTTAAGCTACGCTACTTTTGGAGTGTGCATAGAATGCGTTTCCCCGCTATATGCATAATAAAAACGGTTTGCAAATATAACCCATTCATATCCTTTACTTGAACATTTTCAAAACAAACTGCAAGAATTATCTGTCTTAGTTGGAAAGCAAACTCCACGTGTAAATAGCTATAAAATCTACATGAACAAAATGTGTACAAAAATGTTTGTTCATTTGGGTGGAATAAGTAGCTGCAAAATAATTGAATGATCAATTTCTACATTAATTAACTCATGTCATATTAAGAGAAATTTGCATGAGTGGTCACATCATATCAAAATATAACACCACCCTTTGACAAGTTTATTCCATATGAAATGACAGCGAAGTTAAGTATTTGCTTATCAAGTTATCATTCAATTGGTTTCAAAAGCCAACGAATCGTTATAATACATGATGTATGCGTAAAATGGCCATAACATATTTGTAACATACTTCTAAATACTGTTGCATTTTTGTACTTTGTGATCATATAGTATATAATCTGATGACATTATTGTTTTATCATTTATGGACGTCTAATTTTTATCTGTAAGGGGAGCCTCTGTTGAAAATTGTTTATGAACTTTGCTTAGTGATGACTCTGATCCTTTACCGGACGTCAGATATAAATGAAAAACATAATTGTATAGTAAATTGCAAGTGAATCTTCCACTTTCCTATAAATAATTGTTCTCATAGCATAAAATGTTCTGATATCTGTTTCATATTGTTTGTTTTAGGAGAGATTTAGCGAGCTATAATGTTAAGGAAGACAAATATAAAAACGGAACAGCAGGTAAGACTTGAAATCAGTTGTTATCTCACTTCTTAGTTTTCTTACTATTATAACTAGCTTATTACGTGATTAGTAAGAACGAAATAGTACAACATGTCGAATAAAATTGAATATCCAAATAAAAACAATCTTAATACAGCTGAGATATATTTTAAGGTTAATCTTAATTGGAGACACAATGTTTGTTAAATTTAGGCCCATGATATTTCCTCATCATATTCCCTTATTCAACTTATTTGGGAACAACGTGTTTAAAGTGTGCTTTTGTTATCACTATATGTCCATTGATCCTACTCATCTGTTGTATATCTGTTTTTCTCTATGTGATTCCATTGATAAATACATCAATAGTTTCCTTTCAAAGTTGTTTAAAGATTTCAAAATGGCGACCCACTACATAGATTGTTTAAATTATTTTGCTTGCAATCTGTTTTTCCTATATAGAGAAATTATAAAAAAAAGCTTTCCATCAGAAACTGCTGGTGGGATTTGAAAATAATTTTGCACAGATAGTATTTTGGTTGCTCTCTATCAAATGGCAAAATTAAGCTGTTCTGATGTAAAACACAATAATCACTAGAGCTCTATCTGTTAGGTCTCCTTTACAAAATAACACCACACAACTGTTACCTACGTTTTTTTAATCATATATTTTTAAATTGTTGTACTGCTCATTACTATGCAAACTGTCTACAAGAGCTGTTTGGTGTAACAAAATATATACTTAACAAACAAACGTGACAAAAATGTGTGACTGCACCACCTTAATTAAGACACTGAATAAGAATAAGAGTGGTGTTATCATTTTTCAACTCAACATTCGTGCACAGGACTTACAGGATATAGTCCACACGACCCTGGGGACTTTTTTAAAAAAATATTATGGAATAGGGATGGATCTCCATCATTATTTTTCTACTCTATTGAGGATATGTTGATTTCACCTGAAAAAGGCCAGCAATGTTTTTGTTAGTGTTACATGCCTAAATGTGAAAGAAGAGAACACTGGTTGCTTCACATTATTCATGAGTGAGTTGGTAGATTTACTTTAATTGTAGTTTTTGCTTTCATGTGTCTGTCTTTGGTTGTATGTATTCAATAACTCTACCTGATTGTGTCATGACTTGGTCATTGATCTATTATTGTTTTTGTCTTTGGTTGTGTGTATTCAATGCCTCTACCTAATGGTGTCATGATTTGGTCGTTGGTGTATAATTGTGTTGGTCTTTAGTTGTGTGTATTCAATGCCTCTACCTAATGGTGTCATGATTTGGTCATTGATTTGCTATTGTGTTATTTTTTACTGGCTATTTTAGCTTGTCTTATCTCAAGACTTGTGTTATCATAATAAATCTCCTGTTACATGTACTGAATCTCGTTATTATTTCTATAGACAGGATTTTATGTGACAATCATATATTGCATTTGGCTTCCTTTATATATACCACTCAAATGCAATCTTATTTCATGGTTATAAAAATGCATGGCTTGAACGATTCAGATTCAAAATGATTATAGTGCTCTCACAAAAAAACAATTCAGTGGTATGGAGTTGGCAATATACAATATCCTGTAACTATTTAGCGAAACATTTCAGAGAGGAGATAATAGCCTCACTTTAAATGTAAAAAGGTTCTTCCAATAACTTTAGGGAATAAGGTAGAAATCTTAAAAATCAAGGCCACTTGATCAGCTGATAGAGATTTCCTGGTTATTTACTTCGGTCATGGCTAACTGACATATGATAACAAATAGCAGCTTTGGAATCTGGTAGAAGTGCAGTCAGAGCAATAAATTGTCTATTGAAAATTTATACTCGTCTAAAAGTTAAATTACTTCCAATATTATTTGACTAAGATCAAAGTATGTTTCCTTAATGAGCCAAACCAAATATTATTCTCAGATGATATTGTAAAACTAAACTAGAAATAGGTGTTTAGGGCATATTCGTAGAGTATTTAAATGTCTTTTTGTGCCTAGGTTTCATCAAAAACAAAACTCTGACAAGTATACATAAGCTTCATCAGAGATCTCTACAGCTAGACCCAATTGGAATAATTTTAAAAACTTGCTGTAACAGTACAGGGGTCATTCTCACTGTTTGTCTGTATAAAAATAGATCCTCACGATGAGGAGATTCTGTACCTTGTTCCTAGAAGTACAATGGGGTATAGTATGTTACTAAAAAAAATCTCTGCCAAAGCAACGAGGTAAATAATTCAGAGTTTTTGGATCACCCCTCGTACACACCTACCTCAACAAGTACACTAAAAGATTGTTAAAAGAACATACACATATTACCGTTTTGGTAGGAATAAAAAGTTGAAATAATTCTATTAATGCATGTTTCTAGGTTTGGCATACAAATTTTCCCGAAAAAGGGCATCTGAACCCGCACGACCTCTAGCCCTGCCATGCAGAAGACTTCAGATGGACAACACTGGTTTGTTTAAAAGTTATGCTGTTAGTATTATAGAAGGCATGAATGGAGATGACGCACACACAGCTGCACATGAGCTCGCCCATAAGTAAGTACTGATGGGTTTTGATAGAGATATATCATAGCTCACAAAAAAGCAAATAATCTGAAATTATATGAACTTAGCAGAATCTAGGGCGAAGATATGGTACCAGTAAAATGCATTTAAGCCCCCCGGTGGCTTAGGCTGTTGTCCCTTCTAAGGCGGTGGTTCTGTTGTTGTTGACTTTTTGTTTATTGTAACTCCCATTGTTGGAGTCTGTAATAGTTCTACGTTTTGTTGTACATTACTTTATGTCCATTCTAGTATTGCAATCATCTTGATAGGGAAGAGAGAGCTGGTTGCTTTGCTTAATTTGTCTTCCTGGTGTCCCGTGATGGTTGAGTTGCTCTTCCTTGCGGTGCCATGGGGTTGTCTGCTGTTTATGATCGTGGTATTTCCTGATCATACTCACTTACTATTTACAAAAGTGATATAATTTACAAGAGGATATTTCTTCTCAGTAAAGCGAAATATAATTTTGATTTATAATATATTTCGATTTGAAACCCACATGATTATATAAACAAGATGCTCCACAAATTGAATTTCATTTAGTCTATGCAGTACAAACTTAAACACAAGCGCGTATGGTGAATGAGATATATATTCCAGACATTAGTTTAACCTCCTGCTCCTTTTATCTGTCTTGCCAATCGTACGTGTTTAGCATTATGTCATGAGCTTTCTTTGTTTTTAAATGAGTGTTATGCCGATCATTGAATAGGCCTCGTCAAACAAAAACTGGTGTTTGGGGTTTCCCTCAAATAGAACTGAATTCAGTCTGCTCTGCTATAGAAACTAGCTAGAACATCAACACTATGTATACCGGGCCACGTAGCGCAGTCGGTAACGTGTCTGGCAACAGATGCGAGTCTGACTGCAGATCCAGGGGTCGCGAGTTCGATCCCGGCCCGGTCCCGTACTTTCGAGGAGATTGATCATGAAATAATTTCTACGGTCATTCTCCTTCTTCCGCTGAGTCATTCAAGAAGGGTTGTTGTCAGCTACAAGCGAAAGTATGTGCACGAAGTACTGGTTAACTGCTTGTTCGAGCTTGCCTAGGAAAAAGTGTGGTTAGGTGAACTGACCGTCCCGCCATGACCATAGCTGTTGACTTGGGACGTTAAGCAACAAAACAAACAAAAACAACACTTTGTATGTAGAATGTTAAGCTATAATAGTACGCTTCAGAGGGTGAATAATAAAGGCAGTGATTAGACTGCGAGAATGTACAAACTAGTATGTGCACTTAATGTTCGCATACTATACAACAAACAAAGGCTTTATCGTGGCGATGTCCATATTAAACGAGTTGTGGCCAGACAGAAAACAGCACTTCATATTCTAAGATGATAAATATCCATTATTCATGTTCTTGTGTTGTCTACCTTGATGCAATGTTTGAGTTCTTACTATGAGAGTGGGTTTCTCTTTCTTTATTACAGTCTCGGAGTAACACATGACATGCTAGCAGGTTGTTCATTCTATGATCAATATATAATGTCTAGTGGTCGGTATAAACAGTTTGTTGCAGCTGCAGAGCCAGGAAACCATTGGCAATTCTCCCCCTGTTCAAAAGCAATAATGTCGGAGTCACTCCAAGAGTAAGTATACCATGAGTTCAGAACTGTTCAATACCAATGGTACAAGTAGAACTTCACTCTGTGCATGCTGGGTAATTTTTACTGTTGTCATCAGCTGACTTTTTATGAAATAAACTTTTTAAAAAATCTTTCAAAAACACTATTAGATTGTCAAACGGTTTGGTTTCAGATGAGGATCGACATTCTATCAGTCTTGATAATGGTCCAAACTGTTGGCATAGGTTATCAAGAGACAATAAAAGTCACGGGACCCGCTAACAAATGAGCCGCGACAGATTTCCAACAATGTGGTATATGCAACCAGTAAAGGCTCAGACCAGCCTGCGCATACGTGCAGTCTGATCACAGAGCGTTTGCTAGTCTCTTGAATCTTCTATGAATATTAACCTACTAACCGAGCATCATTTGGAGTTTCTAAACCTAAAAGGAGGCTACACAGGCTCCCATGAGTCTACACTTGTCAAGATGCCATTGTTGGAAATTACATGTGGCGGCTCAAATGTACTTCATGCGTGGATCAAGAAAATTCCGACAGAGGGAGGGGGTCCTAAAAACGTTTTAGTCATCAACATATTACCAAGAAGGCCGCACGCACCTCCTTCATGAAGCAATTGGACCCCTCGATGATGGCTTGTACATTTCTACCACTATTTCTTATGAACATATAGCAACTTGTGATTGTCCAGTCTCCCGTTGTTATCCGCCCATGTACTTGTTGTTCTATGAGAAATAATATATTAACATAGTTTATCTGTAACCATCATTAAGTAAATGGAGATAATCAGGTGTGTCAGTCATGTATCTGTTAATGAGTGAACCAAGAGCCGATCATTCTTTTATTGTGTAATTATAAATAAATCGTTGGGAGCAATAGGCTTAGGTACAAAAACACCAATGCAACTGCAAAGATACAATTGAAGATGACTAAGAAAGGTGACGACTATATACCATAGCCCTATGTGGCACACAAACACATTTCAACATCAAGTGAAAGTAGGAACAAACGTCTCAAATACCAGCTCTATCATTATTCTGTAACAACATACTTACAAAACTAGACAGGACACTAATTAAGTGTCTTAACTTTATTTGATTTGTTCGTGTTGTAGTTTATTAGAGGATGGGAAAACTTGTCTCAAGGAGAGAAGCTACTCTATAGAAGATTATAACCGTATTGTAAACGGACCACTGTCTGGTTCAGTCTATACCATTAACGACCAGTGTGAGCTAGCTCTTGGTGGAGGATCAAGGTTTTGTAGCGGCTTAACTGTAAGTATTACTTATCAATAGTGAAAAATATAAGATTTAAAGATAAAATAAAATTCTGGGATGAAACTGGCTATATGCGTCTTGTTGCCAGAAAAACTGTTTTTTGCATGAGAAAAAAAAGGGGGGAAAGATTAATCACAACACAGATACCATCCAGTCTCCATCCTTTCACTGTTCATTTGCAATCAGCCGTTGATCGAGTCGACTCCCTCATTGATCCTGTGACGAGCAGTTGCAGAAAGGTTTCCGACAAATTGCTAGATACATTAAAACTATCATCGATTGTATGGCGACTTTTTGGCAGCTGAGTAGCAATTGTATATGACTATATATCGTGTGTTGTTCATCATTATTCATATAAAACATTCAGTAAAAGAAAAAAAATCCGCTTTTAAACACGTCCCATACTTTCATGGAGATTAAAGCTGAAATGATTTCTATGGTCATTCTCCTCCTTCTGCTGATCCAAGAAGGTTTGGTGTCAGTTATAAGCAAATTTGCACGAAGTACAGGTTTGTTGCTTAGTCCAGCTTGTCCTGGAAAAAGTGTGGTTAGGTAAACTGACCATCTCGACATGACAATAGCTGTTGTCTGAGATGTAAATCCTTAAACCAAACAAACAAAAGATAATAAACAAACTGTAGTTCGATTAATAAAAGAGACATAAGATGGTGAGAGAAAAAAGTCTGAGGATTGGGAGTAGAAACATACTAGGGGCTGAAACTTTTTTCTGGTGCAGTTAGCCAGGTGTGGAGATCAGTTTTTTTCTGGTAAAGCAGTGATCGAGGGGATAAGGCTGTTGAGAGGTAACTCAGAGTTGGTCGAATGTGTGTCACCTTATGAGAACAAAGTTCAGCTAAAACAACATATACATGACTACTAACTGAAATAGGGCACACTGTGTTGCACATATACTTAACAGCAAAAGAAACGTATATTTTACTTATTGCGTGTTTTGTAGACAATCATCTAAATTATATGAAAGCTGCAAATGATGCGTGGAACATGTGTATAAAGAAATACATAGTTGACAGTTGGCTCTTCAGAGTAAATGCTAATAAAGGGGGATAACTCTGAGCATTATAACATAATGCATAATTAACACAAACTTCGAGATGCTGTGTACCAAAAAACCACAGAACGCATTTTAATGAAAATTACTCTGCGTCTTAATCAGGCCATACATGCTAATTTGAAGATTAAATTGTCCGGAATTATTCATGGCAAGCTAATGTGTACGAGTTGTATCATCAAACAATAACTGGAAGTGTGTATAAGACAGGCATGCTAGCGTTCAAACAATTGTTTAAAATCGTTTCATTAGACAATACCTCACTTGATACAATGCACACTGTACCAGACTTCCTTGCATCTCAGAGTGTCCGGACGTTTTCAATATTAATGTTAAAATGAAAAAAAAAATGAAGTTTTTTTTATCTACAGTGTATCGCCTACATCAATGATTTTAAAAGTTTGATAACGTTTTCTAATTTGTTTTAAAAATTGTACTCTGGCAATTTGCAGTGAAGCTGGATTCAAAACATCGCTCTTATCAACGTACAAGTCTGTTTTTTTGTGTTTTTGTACATTGTTTTAACAAGGAATAAAGTGGCTTATTACTATTGTCGTACAAAAATTCAGTGAACATTGTTTTGTCTTTTTTAAAATGTTTTTAAAGATAAAATTTTGGACTATTATTATGCAAATATATATAATAATACACCGCCTAATATACAACTGCATTTTGAATATTTATGATAGGAAAATAGGTATGGAATCACTTGTAAATAAAATAACTTAGTCGTTTTCGATTTAGGAAATTCCTCATTTTCCCTCATTGTGTATCATATGGGTAACACATGGTTTATACAGTTCAATGATTACCATGTTTACTTTCTTATATCAGGCTATATAATAAAGAAAAAGGTCACCAGCAGGATAATTCTTGGCGTGTCTTCATGTACAAACACACTGCAAATGCTTTGAAGAGACTGCGCAAATTTGTAATATTTGACGAGAACCAAATTTCGCATCTTGTTTACTAATGGCTCATAGAATATTTTCGTTAATTGCTTGACAGCTCCAGGACAAATATTACAAGAGGACGAGATAAAAATATTCAAAGTGCACATTTGAGGAGGCTGCTTATCTGATATGTTATCGGAAATAACGTTATTTGGCTGCGCTTAACATCTTTTTATGCACCAGCCCTGCCTTTGTAACTATGGCCCCAGCCACCAGCCTCGGCGGGTATTTTAACCTTCCAACTGTAGTTTGCTGTTTGAACCCAACTTTCAGGAACAGTAAGCTGGTAAAAACGCTTACAGTTTCCCCCACAGTCTGTTATGTTTTACTCTACACTGTCATTTTTGCCATCGTATATTTTGCCTGTAAAAGTTTGGAACTAGAGGGCAAAGTGGTCCTAAATCTCTCACCTGAGTTTTGTTGAAAGCTAGCCATGTCCCTTGTGCCACCTCGGGTAGGGCCCATTTTGGCCCCAGGGGCATAATTTGAACAAAACTTGGTAGAGGTCCACTAGGTCAGGATACATACCAAATATCAAGGCTCAAGGCCTTATGGTTTTAGACAAGAAGTTTTTTTTTCATGTTTTCCCTTATATTAGCCTATGTAAAACATGTGACCACGGTGGCAGGACAATTTTTAGCCACAGGGGTATGATTTAAACAACTTAGTAGAAGTCCACTAGGTGATGCTACATACCAAATATCAAGGCTCTAGGCCATATAAGGATCATTCCTGTCAAGTTTGGTCAAAATTCAGCCAGTAGTTTAGGAGATGTTCTTTGACGCAGTAGCTGACAATGCATGACGGACATCCAACAATCACAATAGCTCACCATGAGCCAGTGGCTCAGGTGAGTTAAAATGGCCCAATTGCCTGTCTTTTCCCAGCCCTCCACCAGGTTTTGGGGGCAGTGGTTACAAATGACTGGTGAATTATTTGTTTTCACCTTTATTTGTAGCCTATGATGCATTTCATCTAATGAAAATTTTGTTTCCAGCCACCTAAAAAATCATTGACCCCAAACACAAAATTTTGACATCCGCTGATATACTGTTTTCACTTTTTGCAAGCAGATTCTCATCTGATCACTAGTTCCTCTATCAGGCGCCAACTTTTAAAAAGGCTGATGAGCAGTTCAATGAGCAGGTTGATGATTTAAACAGAATTAATGAGCATTTTATTGATGAGTCTGTTTTTACTTAGATCACTCCTAATGGGAGAGCCCTATGATCATTTTCTCTAATCAATTATGGTTGCAAATTATACGTGTCAACAAACCAGTGTTTTGAGATACACACAAAAAGGACAATTTATCCAGTTAAACAAGTTGAAAAGTTGTTTAAATATCAGATAAAAAGCTTGGTATAAGTTTTATGGAGCAGGAAACATAGGAAATCAAGATTTTGAATTGAGGAACAAGGAAACATGGAGATTCATTTCATAGTAACAGGCGAACATGTACCCACTGGGAAGGCCACAATATATTCTTGTATGCCTAATTTCTGTGAACCAGAACTAGGCACCTCACTTGGCATTGCATGGAACTGTTTCGGTATGATAAAAAACTTTCTCTCACTAATACGTTACTTCGTCATATAAACCAGTATA
Organism: Loripinus fragilis; assembly: GCA_964019695.1. NCBI lineage: Eukaryota > Metazoa > Mollusca > Bivalvia > Lucinida > Lucinidae > Loripinus > Loripinus fragilis. Next base: position 42,041,470 of record OZ026528.1, read on the forward strand.
ATAATTAATCGACAGTCAACTAAAGGCAAAGATCCATACAAAGGTGCGTTTAGGAAAAAATAAGAAATGCAGATTGCGCAAAGCAGGGAAAATTCTATCATATCACAGCCCGGTTGACAAACCTTTTTTAACGAAAAATATATCACCAATTGGGGTATTAAATCCGAAATTCATTGTGCGATTAGTCCACACATTTAGTAATAATCACCAAAAAAAGATGTTCACTGAATTCAAGTACGCATAGTAGTGTACGCATCCTGTCAAACAAATTAATATTATCTAGGGTAAAATTCTATTATTGTTTCAAATGTTAAAGAAGTAATGAAAAATATACGTATCTTTTGCTGTCAAGAATATATACACAAACTGGTAAAGAAAATCGAAGAACAATATAACCCAAACCTATGTAAGGTAAGGCCCCGAGGCTTTAAATCATTTTCAATCTCAACTAAACTGAGATTGGAATTTATCATGCTCATGAATATTATCTAGCATTAAAAAGCAGGATAAATACAACTGAGAGTCTTAAAGCAAAAAAAAATGTTTGTTTTCGTCATTATTTTACTTTTTATGAGCATTTAAAATCCCATGCCAATTGTAGTTGAGAATGAAAGAAGCTATACAACCTTGGAGCCAGGAGTTATGGAATGCGCTGTTTAGATAATCCATTATTGCTTAAATACATATTGTACCTATGCACATATGAGTCGTAGCTGTTCGAGGTCATTGTCAAATGTGACCAAATCCATGTTTTTAAAATTGTGATTCTAACAAAGCGTATGTTCGTTTCTCTATGCATCTTTATGTTTCTAGCCCTAATTATCTAGGATATTTTATCACAGTTCGGCAGATGACGTTATATTCTATGGCAAGCTGTGCGTATTAACCAAGCAAAGTTAAGGTGAACAACGTTAGCAGATCCACATACTTTTGAACTATGCAAAAAATCACAACACATTTTGAATGTATTTATGGATTAGGAGAGGAGATGTTCAGTTAAGGCGTGATATCTCCCTAAAAGTCATTTGTGAAAAAGTTAAAATTTTATACTATGATTTTTGCAATGCTTTACGTGAGTATGAATTACGTTTTTAACCCTTCAACTGATATATTAAAAAATACATTTTAGAGTAGTTATGCTAAACCATATTTATCTCCCCATTTGCCATCGGTTTGAACATCATTAAATATGTTTTTTTGAATAATTCATATGAATGTCCATTTGTAGTCAGGAAAATTATTGCAAAAAGCACATTTTGATAATTTGACTTTTTGACAAATGACTTTAGGGAGATAGGGAGAACACGACATCTCCTTTTGAATGTATTTTGGGATTACGAAATTTCTAAGAAATAACTGGTCAACTGCCTCCTTGATAAAGCACAGTTGAATGTGGACTAACTCAATTTGAGCACTCTTAAGTGGCACATGTTCAAATTGGTACAATCAAAACAAGCTTTGCTCTATTTAGGCAGATTATCACCGCTACAGATGATTTATTTCATTTTATTGATTAAACCCTAGACGTCTTTGTATTTCGAGGGCAATTGAGCACATTTGGGTGAATGACGTCACTCTTTTCAGCAAAGCGTGCGTAGTATCTAAGCGACAAATTAATACTTGACTTTGTAAAACTCAAGATCAATGCATTTTTTTGCAGTGGTCAAATATATAAATTCAATTCAAATCTGCACAAAACCCCCTTAAAATACCCATGCGCTGTATCTAAAAAAACTAGGGATCTTTATATTGGTCTGAGACTTCATCTACATCCATACTTTGTGTAGGCAAGCAACAAAGGCTCTGGCTTGTCTGCGCTATGCACAGACATGCTGGAGTCTTCGTTGTTTGCTTATTCAAGACGAATCGAAATCGCGCACTGCACGTTGCACACCGCTAAGATGAGAAATAGAAACTAAATGATCCAACTTGGCCACTTAACTTGTGTGTTCAATTTGTAATTTTGTATTTTTTCAGCCAAATAAAGAAACCATGTGTCATACTGGCGCTTATTGTACTATTCCGTGGATGAATGGTTACTGTAGGAATATGTTCGTCATGGATGGGACTGATTGTGGCAATGCCGGAGAAAATAAGGTAGTCAAGTGTTTTACTTAAACAAAAATAAGCCCTGACATGTGATTTCCAACAATGTGGCATTTTGAAAAGTGTAGACTCAGACGAGCTTGTGCAGCCTCCTGTTATGCTTAGAAGCTTCAAATGATAATCGGTCAGAAGCTTAACAGTCATAGAATATTAACCGGCAAGCAAGGGCTCTGACCAGACTGCGCTTATGCGCAGGCTGACCTGATGTTTTGCTGGTCGCACATACTACATTGTTGGAAATCTCATGTCGCGGCTCAAATGTGAATATATAGGTACATGTAATAGTAACCGAATCTGATGATACTATCAAAGGTTATTAACTACCAAAATGACAGGCCTTAGACCGCTGGGTAAATGTTGCCCAAGTAACAGCAAAAGCCATATAATCCCAAAGATCTAGACCCTGTCACTAAGGGCAGGTTATAAGCGTTGAAAGTATACACACCTAGATTGCCATTGCTTAAAGTGCATTGAACATTAAAATGAAATAACTGACTCAATTTCCAAATTGACATAAACAGTATGTTACATTGTCTTTCCTTTGTAATGTCACATACTTTAGTGTTTCTTATTATCGCCCTTTGAAAGCAAATGAAAATGTTGAAATACACAAAATGCCAATAATAAAGCTAAATTTATTACATAGTGTTTAATGGAGATAAATACCATAAAATACATAATTTAGCGCTCTCTGTCAAATTGATATGTTTCTTTTCCACAGTGGGCACATAGTATAGAAGTGACTGGTCCACTATAACATGAAAGTGCCTAGTACTCCAAACATTGCATAATAGCAAATAATTTATGCCAAAATGCTGGTATCATCATGATATCTGTATTTGACGTTCAACAATACTAAAGCATATGTGACATATGCATCCATTTGGTTGTTTATCATAATTTACAATTGGTACCTTGTAAATATAATTCCTGCTGCATTTTTTATACCGATGTTCCACAGTTTAAAAACATTTCACCCAAGTAATTCTCATTAGCCTGTCTACAATATTGCCTGAACAGTTTTAATATGGCAAAAAATGGCCAGCCTCCAGGGCTAAAAATAGATACCTCTTTTAATGACATTTCCTTAACAGTTGGCCTGAATTCTAAATTTTCCACCCAAATATTCATCAAAAGGCCCTCAGGCAACACCACGTGAACGGCCTGCTTTGCCAAATAAAAAAAAATGACATGATCTCCTGAAATGATTCCATTTTGATAAACAAAAGTGAGTCCAGAGCTAAGAATTCAGAAAATTCCTCAACCATGCAAAACCACAGACAATTAATGTACAGCAACCAGCTTATGATTGCAAAACGAGAAAGGACACCGAAACAATACTTTAAATCAAGGACACAAACCTCCACACAATTGAAGCAACAACAAAACAATAAACACAAAAGACTAGAACCACCGCCTAGGTACAGACAGCAGCAATGACCACCAGGACTAGGGGGCTTAACACTATTTAACTGGCCAAATTATTGCACTTGATTGTGTGGTTGTTAAAAACAAGATAGTCAAAAAGCCAAGTGAGCATGATCAGATAATACCACAATCACACACTGCAAACAAATCTTCGACAGCTTGAGGAAGAGCAACACAAAGTAAGAAAGGCGGCAAAAATCAGGAATCAATACAATCAAGTACCACACCTGACCAAGGATACCACATGGGAAAGTGGCAAAAACACAATCATCACAAACGAGGGCCAAGAGGCCTGCACTTTCCCAGCAGGTGACCATAAGGCAGCACTGAACAGACGCGAAGCATGACAAACACAAGACATAAATAACACAAATGATCCACATAAGAAATACCGCTATTCAGTAAAAATATTTTACTGAAGGGTTTGAACTGGTTTTACTGCGCCAATCTCACCCTTTGTTCAGATGTTGATCAAGACACATAGATGTTTGGTTTGCATAAAAGACCTCTAACTGGCAACAAGCTCTCTCTTCCACATCAAGATGATTGCAAAACTATAAATGGTACAAAGCAATACACACTAAAACATGGAAAAAACAAACAAACACAGAATCCCACAAGGGGAGCAACTATCAACAAAAAACCAACAACAGCATAACCTAACATTTGCCAAGCTCACATGGAGGTTTCTTAATAATTGTAATGTATTGCTACAGACAAACAATCTAATTGAAATAACACACTATGATGAAACAAGAAAGGCCTCACGACTCACAGAAAGAAAACTTCAAATTGAACCAGGGTGGGCTAGCCAAACCAAGCATCACCACCAACCAATTAACGCTTTACGTCTGAGTCGTCATCCAGTCTGAGGCCTGACCCACTATTGTGCAATCAAAGAGGAAACTAAAGCTTTAAACCGTAAACTGGATTACAACCAGACAAATACAGACTGTAGCATGATATTCACTTTACATGTATATCCAACTTTTTTCAGAAATGTTGAGTATCTCAATCATATCTCATTTAAAACAGGTCTGTCAACAAGGATTTTGCAAAGATGTAGCAGATACAACAACAGAAGCATCAACCACAACAACGACGCCTACTACCACAACAACGACGCCTACTACCACAACAACGACGCCTACTATCACAACAACGACGCCTACTACCACAACAACGACGCCTACTACCGCAACAACGACGCCTACTACCACAACAACGACGCCTACTACCGCAACAACGACGACTACTACTACCACAACAACGACGCCTTCTACCACAACAACGACGCCTACTACCACAACAACGACGCCTACTACTACCATAACTATCCAAGCATATACATGCGATATTTACTGCAAATTCTGTTGCTATCTTTACAATACTTACCATTTTGTTTGGTCATGGTGTCCAAGCTGGATCACTAACATTAGTAGCCAATGTTATAATGTAACGCTTAAATGATACCAAGTCACAATACAGACCAGTACATAAAATCTTGGTACTTATAGCATATTCCTAAATTAACTATTCAAACACTGGGCCACGTAACGCAGTCGGTAACGTGGCTGGCAACAGATGCGAGTCTGCCTGCAGATCTAGGGGTCGGGAGATTGATCAAGGCCCGGTCCCATACTTTCATGGAGATTAATCATTAAATAATTTCTACAGTCATTCTCATCCCTTCTGCTGAATCATTAAAGAAGGGTTGTTGTCAGTTACAAGCGAAATTATGTGCACGAAGTACTGGTCAACTGCTTGTTCAAGCTTGCCCAGGAATAAGTGTGGTTAGGTGAACTGACCATCCCACCATGGTCATAGCTGTTGAATTTGGGCGTAAAGCAACAAAACAAACAAACAAACAAGCAAAATATTCAAACAAGCATGCCTAACCATAAAGTGGAACTATGGGTCTTCATTATTGGCTGAGTCTTCAACATGCCAGCAGCCAATGCTGTTGCAAGACCACGGGTATGCATAGCATGGATGGATCTGGAGGGCAGGGAGGGGGCAGGGGTCCAGACCCCGCCTGGAAAATCACAAGTGGCTAAAGGTTTCTTTAGAAATACTAGTACGGATCCCCCTTGAGAAACAATTGCACCACTGGGCTCCAATTCCTTTTTAAGGGAGGTTCCTATGGCCCTCTGTGAAATACGTTGATGACTAAAACAAAGGGTTTGAGGAACCCCCACTTCCTCTGCATGGAATTTTCCAGATCAGTCCAGGCTTATGCAATAAGTTTCAAGATCTCATGTGCTGGCGGAATTACTAGACAGTATTCTGAATGAACCTTAGTCGATTTTCATTCATTGGAATTCCTTGGGACCATAGTTTCTATTTCGATTTTTCTGCAGTTGGATTTTTAAAGGGTGTTAGTCATTAAATGATAATTCTAATGCACCTGATTTCGTAACGTGACATCTGATTGGATAACATTGAAAATTTGCGACACTATATCCTGCGATATACTGTCGGAAATAGTTTGACATCATTAATTACGTCACTTATCGCTAGATGGCGTGCGGCTTTAAGTTGCTTGGAACGCATCAATTTGAGGCGAAACTGCAGTAATACATTAGAATTGGGATAACCATATTCAAATTTTCCATAGGGGAGCTATATTGTTGGATAAACTGTCAGAAGTAATGTTTTATGGCCCTTCTCAACCATCGTCGTAAACTAGATTCTCGACCATACATCCGACAATAAGGCAGAGGAAATTTTTCCCTCAAAGGAAAATTTTGAATTCAGTAATCCCCTAAAAATGACCCAAAATCATTGTTTGCGGTATTTTCTATCAAATCATATGTTTGGTGCTTAAAAGATACAGCTGTACATCTTGCTTAGGCCTTTCTTTTAGGCGTCCAAGATAGATATAATGTTGGGAAATTATTTAAATATTTCATAAATACATCCCATTTGATGCATCTAATGTATACACGTGAAAAAAGTTAAGAGCACTTTTGCTAATGCAAGAATTAACTTAAGACTGCTTTTCATAAATTTCAAAGATGTTTATCATTTTTTTATATTTTATCAGAATTAGCACTACCAAAAGTTGAGTCTACGTGGAGATGACACAGATTCAGCAACACCTGTGGTTGATAGTGGCCATCTTTAATATAGAGAGTAGGCTTCTGATTCTATGACTTTATTGAAACCACTTGCAACTGGTTTCTTCCATGAGGTCTTATTGTCTTTATTATGCTCAAGCTTATAGCTGAGAGTCTTTTCGTTTAACTTTGACCTGATCTCATTTTTCTGGAAGAAGTAAACTTTATGGATGGTTTGTTTCAAAGCCAGAATATCCTATTTTTTCTTAACATTTTGCAGGTTGTTAAATATGGGCTAGAAATTGAACACCATCTTTCAAGACTTTCATAACATAAAGCCACAATATTATCCTGATAAGACTTGATTTATAAATTAACAATGAATTTGTTTCCATTGATGCCAGTGACAAACACAGATAATTCATAGTAATGCGGTTCAGAGCCAAATATACTATTTATCAAAAACAAATTCTTCATTTGATACTTTTTTTTCTGAAATTGTTTTCTATGGCCAAACTTATTTACGTGTGGCAATCTTGTTGACTTCAATAAATTACTATAGGATGTAATTAAATGATTTTTGAAATATAAGGCATAAAAGTTCAATATCGCCACGCCATGGAAAAAATTGGAATTTTCAAAATTTTTTGTCAGAACAAAAAGTGCTCTTTCGCTTTTTTAAGTGAATATTATTATTATTATTATTATTATCACATTCAAATCGATTTTGTGGGTATTTTGAACTATCATATTTTGAGTCATCAAGCTCCCTATTATACAGGTGACTGGACCTTGTTACATTGCGTATAGATATTTAAAAACCAGTGTATGTTAGCACTGTCTTCAATTTTCTGCTGAGAAAGTGGCAAATATTACATGCAATATGCAATATTTGTTATCTAAGCAAAAGTCTGCTATTTACGTACCATTTATGGAAGTTTACTATATCAAATGTCTCCATTATTTGGGTTATTTAGAAGAAAAGGGTATATAGATAATCAGGTAATTACCACTTCTTACAAGAATAGCTAAAAATCTACTTACAGTATCATTGTCATAATAGCCCATGTCAGTCGTCTTATGGGAGATTTTCTATTTCAACTACATCGTTGCAATATTTTAGGATCTACACTGCAAGGATATTTATCTTCAAATGAGAAACATGTAAGAAAAACTAAAAACCATCATTCACAAACTATAGGTGCGGATCTTGTTACTCTTCCTGTTTTTAAACTTCGTTTTGATTTATTTTTTATATAAATCAAACCTTTTTTATAATGGATATTGGGCATTTTTTTATTACTAATGCGTACAATTGTTATAGTAAATATGATTCAAAGTATATACAAACAAAATACTATAAATGGTGTCCAAACCATTATTTTTGGGAAACATAGCTGAACTTGTGAATTTCCAGGGGTGGGGGAGTCAGAACCTGTGTCCCTCCTTTTGATCCGTTCACGTTGACTTAATAAGGAGCTTAATAATGTAGTAAAAACTTCAATAATAATTTGAACAGTCACTTATTGAACAGTCACTTGTCATTTACGAATACTGTAAAGGAATAGGAGAGAAATTCATGCTCAGTCCAATGTTTTAGCATGTTTAAAATAAAATATTCTTTGCCAAGAAGGCAATGCAATAGCCCAGACATGTCCTAATGTTAAAAACCGAGCCGCTTAGCGCAGTTGGTAACGTGTCTAACTACAGATGCATGTCTGACTGTAGATCCAGGGATCGCGAGTTAGATCCCGGCCTGGTGGAGATTGATCATGAAATAATTTCTATAGTTATTCTTCTCCCTTCTGCTGATTCATTTAAGAAGGGTTGTTGTCAGTTACAAGTGAAGGTATGTGCACAAAGTACTGGTTAACCGCTTGTTCAAGCTTGCCCAGGATAAGTTGTGGTTATCCTAACATGACCATAGCTGTTGACTGAGACGCAAAGCAACAAACCAAACCAAACCCGAACCTAATGTTTAAAGCCTCGAACAGTATCAGCAGAGGTCTACCTAATACCTTTCTCTTGCTGGGATGCAGGACCGAAAATAAAGTATAAGAGCAGTAAATGTAAAAAAAAACAACACACATACACACACACACACACACACACACACACACACACACACACACCATGCCACAGAACTAAAGGACCGTTGAATGGATTTTAGCACATGTTTTGTGCAACATCACATCTGTTAGGTTGTAGCATTTTCGTTTCAAATCATCGCTGGACGATGGTATTTTTTATATTGTATATGTTCATCATTGAACTTCCATCATTTATGAAGTTTCTTGTGTTAATTTTTAATAAATTTTCTTTTTTAAATTATGTTTCCAGTTTTCTTTTATTTCAACCATTGCAGAGGATATTTTTGCAAATCAACACTGACTGAACCCAACATGCTTTCATTTGAGAATGAAACAGATGGGATATATTGAGAGGAATGAATAGACGAAATCAAGTGCATTATCAGTTGCTGCTTGTACACGTGCATTGTTGAAATGCAAATAGACATAAATAATTTAGACTTCTAGCCTACTAGCTAGCTGTGCATGCGTTTTAGAAAAACGCATAGGACATAAATTTGGAAATCTTATGAGCTGATGTATTCATTTATTGTTCAGAGTAGAACCATACAGAACGACGAGCATGGTTTTAAATATTCAATCTAGTAGAGTCGTGTGACTTAGTTCCATCATCTTCTAACCATAACCTGAAACGAAACACAAAGTATTATCAATCATATTTTGATAGGTATACCCTTTCAAACCAATGCTATTACCCAGCTAACACATACCATTATGTAACGTTTGCAAAAGGTCTCAAAATGGTTAGGTTGGGGCTGACGTTTCGATAACGTTTTAAAGACATTACACTTATTACTATTTTTCTTATACTTTTTAGACAAAATAAATCGCATGTTCCAGTCAATCATGCTAAAATAGATAAAAAAAAAAGTTACAATTGTAGTAATTTTTAAGAAATCGGAGTATCTGATAAAAATTGTCTCAGTAACGTCAATATCTAACCGTTAGGTGGCATGACTATCGCATACTGACCTATCTGATTAGAGCATTGTGGGTGCGTGCGACATACTTGTTTACCAATAGCGTCATCAGATCATGTGATTCGCTCGATTGGTCGATTCAAACTTGTTATTGATCTGCGTCATCACGCGTCACCGAAACCTTTTTTTTGACCTTGCCATGTGGGACATGTTTCAAAATATATTCTACTGCAGAAAATATTATCATTGTATCGCTAAATACTGTAATACCAAACATTGTTATTGTTAAGCTAGGAAAGGTTACTTGATGTCTCCATAAACGGATTATTTACAGCCATCCAGTGCTTGCTACTTTTTTAACGTAGTGTTTTGGGTAATGCACACCGCGTATTGACACAAATCCGTCTTTTCCGTCGTGATGTGCCTTAGCAGACAGGTCGATTCTTAAGTATCGCACCTGCGCAAGACAATGCAGTAACGTTTGAAAGACCTTTTAAACTGTTTATATAAATGTTGCTCAAATGTCAGAGTTTGCCTTTTAAGTGCAACGTTTTAATAAGATTATTATCGCGTGAGTAATGTGTGCTTGTTCAAAATGATATTTTAGCCTGCATCAGGTTAAACAATGATAAGATCAATGTTCTGATATATAAAAAGCGTCTAAGATCATTTAGAAACAAGCTAATTAGCACAGAAGGGGTAATTATTACTGTTTTACCAAGAAAACAAAAGAAAACGTCATATTGACGTCCAAAAGACGCTCTTGGCCAACCATATCTGGGTTTCACATTTTTTTCAAATGTGTTTAAGGAATAAAACCCTATTCATTATTCGTATTCTGATTTAATTTGCTATAAATGTGATAAATACGTTTTGTTATATGACTGGAGAGAATCCTGTCTCCTGATTGGCCCAATTTGTCTTCATAAATCTCTATGTCTACCTGAAAACTGGTCTAAACTGGCCCAGAAGGTGATATAGGATGAAAACCAGCTCGAACTAGTTTCCAGAAGTTAATATTTTTAACACTTCTGCAATATCACCCTCTAGAGAGCTAAAATAGCATGGTGAGTATAAAACAAGCATGTGCTGAATGAAATTGACATGATTTGCTGTTTCACATCCCAACAGGTAAACTAAAGACTTTCATGAATTTTAACAACTGTTTTATTTTGTTTTGTTTGTTCATCATTGTTCATGATGTATTCATTTATTGTTCAAAGTAGAACCATACAGAACGACGAGCATGGTTTTAAATGTTCAATCTAGAAGAGTCATCTTTGTTTGAATGGATAAAATGTAAAAAACAGTTTTATGATTAAATTTTATATTCCACATTCAGAGAATTAACATACATTTCAAAATGCAAATTATGACATTAAAATATTTTATATCAGTTGATAAAACTTGTGAGGAAGTCCTTAGGTTGAAGGAACAACAAAAGAAAGTAGAAAAGTTCCATTCTTAGTTGAAAAGTCATCTAACAAAACAGTTACTGACTTCAATTTCGGTAGACATGAGAATTTATCTACCCTTAAAAGTGATATTCACCTCGGTCTAGCGGCCTCGGTGAATAATCACTTTTTCGGGTAGATAAATCCTCATGTCTACCTCATTGAAGTCAATAATTGTATATTGTACACATAGTCCAGTTTATCTTAATTTATCATATGTTTGTATCCGAATCAACCCAATGCTCTTTCCAACCAATTTAAGAACGTGGTTTTGAGGACAAAGTCTGAATCAGTCTTGATGGTTTTGAGGAATGTTTTCCTTTACATCACGAAATTTGACTTGCTTTGAAGATGTTAATGTACCGCTAACATGTTGGATGTGTTTTGTTTGAAATGTTTGCTTCATAAGCAGACTCTGCAGGTTCTACATGGGTATTTTAATATATTAATCAGCCTCAGAATGTCTTGGAAAACGTTCCAATAATGTTTCCAAAAGACAAAACAATAACGTTATAAGAACATTATATAACGTTTCCATAACGTTTTTATAAAACGTTATTAGGCCGTTCAAAAAACTTGTCATTTTAACGTCATTCAGACGTCCCATAAAACGTTATGTTACGTTATCAATTACGTTTTTAAAGCAGTTTCAAAACGTTTCTATGTTAGCTTGATACCTACTTTGTTTGATACAATGAATGTTGGATGTTTCTCTGGTTTTATTGAGGAACCACAGATTAAGCTTTCTTGGCTATTGTATTTCCACCCTTGATGATGGTTTTTATTTGAACAAACAACGCAGATTCTGGTGAAATATTGCGACAGTCATATGTATTTGAAAGTTCATGCAAGCAATCTCGTCACAAGAATTAAAGATACAGTCAGAATGATAATATACAGCATTTGTCATAGTACATGGCAGCAACTAAATTGATTTATTTCAAATCTTTATAATAAAAGTGTCATCAGTAGATGCTCAAAAAAGTGGATGATATAAATTGTCCTCGAATAAAGTTATTAAATGGCAACAAAGAGTGGCATTTTAAATTTTATGACCACATCAAATGTCATGCTAATGCGAGTTGTATCAATTCCTCAAACATGTGAAGAATTCGTTGTTAGTTTCTGACGTATAAATAACTGGTTATTAGTCGTCACACCTGCGATCTGTTTGTTTGGGATGTGAAAAACTGGTACCAATTCTTCATACATGTTAAGAATAAGTACTCATTACTCTTACAGGAGGGGTTATTGGTACCAATTCCTCACATATGAGAAGAATTAGTACCAATAAATCACATAAGAAAATTTGGTACTAAAATCAACACGTACATGTTAGGAGCAGGTACCAAATCCTCACATATGTAAGAATCTGAATTAGTTGGATGCATCTACCCATAGTAGTGGTCTTTTAAGAATTGGAATCGAATGCGAAACGCAGCAGTTTTGGGGTAATTTTATCGACGTTAGGAATTTGGTGCTTATTTCTCTTACATGTGAGAAATACTTGTATTAAATCCGTGACGTATTGGTATCAATTCTACGCGCACTTTGAGGAATTGGTATCAATTTTCACAGCGTACAACTAACTAAGTGAAAAATGTACGGTTCAACAATGCTTTCATGACCGTTTATAGTGAAGGGCAGTGCAGGATTGACATACAATGTATCAACATTGCAAGTGGCTAGCCGAATCACTGGTTGAAATTTCCTATTTTGATAGCGGTGTGATTTAAGAAACAGCAAATACGTAGCTTCCATCCTTCCATGGAAAATGCTGCACCTCTTGGTGATATTGAGCCAAACATTCCAGCAATCTATGATGTTGTGATATTTCGTTGCAGTGACTAGTCAACTTGCAGCTCTGAGCCCAAGGTTATGTTATAAAACTGTTCTCAAACTGAACTCAGCTGAGCACGAATTTATCCTGCTTATTGTTGGTATTTTAATAAGTAAAAGTATGATACATAAAAATCTGAGATATTTAAAGCAAGAAACCTTAGTTTTTATGTGATGTTGGAATTTTGCGCTCAGTTAAGTTGAGCATCAAAATAGTTTATAACCTCCCAATCAGACATGTTAATCACTAGGTCTTAAACGTGCTATATTTTATTGATTGTGGCATTGAAACATTGAATTATATTCAACAAACTTACTTCCTTCACCAATTGTCTGCTGATACTAGATTATTTTAACCCTTAAAGCGCCAAGAAAAAAAAATCATTTAAAAATGTCGTCTGCTGAAGTCGTCTGCTGCAAATAATTGCCTAACATTACTGACGCATTAAGTATAGAAGCAAACAGCGTGGACCCAGAACAGACTGCTCCTGTAGGAGCAGTCTGATCTGGGTCCACACTATTTGCCATAGAGGCGTCTTAAACATTTCAGCAGACGAGACAAGCAATTTGCGCTTTAAAGGTTAATTGGCTAAATTTTGAACTTTATTGTGATATGTTCAGTATTTCTAAAGCATAACTAACGCCGTTTCGCTAGTGGGATATGCCTGAATCGTCATTCTGGCTTGGGGATCGCACTTTGGAACATTGGTGCTAAACAATTGCGTATGTAAGGCACTTTAAAAAGTTATACCGATAGTTGCTCTTCGAGATACAGAACCACCAGCAGTAGCCATGGCTGTACAAAACGGACCTGAACACCCACCACTATTATCACTGTGACCAGTACTTCCTATTGATGACATGCTGAATGGACTGAAATCTAAACATGAAAAAGAAAACAAATAATTTAATGGCGCATGGATACTTATCTTTTTCTTAAGCATCATGGTTAGTAATACTGAGATAAGCGAGTATAACCTGGAAATGTTACATTCACAGAGCACAGACATCACTATGTGAACGCGAGGAAGAGACATTAAAAAAAGACCAACCAAGGCACAAATGAGCCGCGACACGTGATTTCCAACAGTTGTTTTTTGACAAGTGTAGGACACAGACGAGCCTGTGCAGCCTCCTACTAAGCTTAGAAACTCCAAATGATGTTTTGTCAGTAGCTTAACAGTCACAAACTATTCAAGCAACTAGCAAAGGCGCTTATCAGACTGCCCGTATGCGCAGGCTGATCTGAACTTTTGCTGGTCGCACATACTACATTGTTGGAATACTCATGGCACAGCTCAAAACTAAAAGTTATAAGAGCATTAAACCATTTTAAGTAAACAAGCTCTCTTCCCTCTCTCTTCCTTCTAGTCTTTGCTGACTTTCTAGTCTCTACATAAGCTTTAAAAGAGTGTGTTTTAATGAGGGTAAATACTAGGCAAGTAATAAACTGTAAAACACTCAAATTCGGTGGCATCAAGTTTGGTGGTTATATTTATAAGATTTGCCATTTCCAAAAAACAATCCATGATTGCTGACATAACCCTATATGTTTAATGCACGCAAATTTTACTTCCACATCAAAACAAAGGGTGAGGTGGTACCGTTAAACATATTTAAGCCCTTTAGTGATTTTTGATGACCGTTCCAAGACAGTGCTTCTTTTGTGGAGAATTTTTGTTATTTATGTTTCATGTTTATCAATATCATACTCTCTTGTCTGTACCTTGGAGCCTTGTGGTCACCTGATGGGAAAGAGCTGACCTCTTGGCTCTCTAGCGCAGGTGTTTTCCTGTATTTTCGTCACATTCCCAAATGGTTTTCCAGTTCAGATATGGTACTTGATACCGGGCCGCGTTGCACAGTCGGTAACGTGTCTGGCTACAGATGCGTGTCTGACTGCAGATCCAGGGGTCGCAATTTCCATCCCAACCCGGTCCCATACTTTCGTGAAGATTGATCATGGAATAATTTCTACAGTCATTCTCCTCCCTTCCGCTGAATGAATCATTCAAGAAGGGTTGTTGTCAGTTACAAGCGAATGTATGTGTGCACGAAGTACTGGTTAACCGCTTGTTTAAGCTTGCCCTTGAAAAAGTGTGGCTATGTGAACTGACCGTCCCGTAATGAACATAGCTGTTGACTGGGACGTAAAGCAACAAAACAAATAAGACAAAAAATGTACTTGATCATATCGATTCCTCTTTTCATATATATTATTTCACTAATCATTCACGATGATTTCAACTGTTTTCGTCAATTAATTATTCTTTGTATGTGAGTAAATATACTTGCGGACTTTAAAAACGCAACACTTGGATAACAGCTTAAATTTATGTCTCGAAAATGAAGGCAGAACAATAATTTTGATTGTATGTTAAACAACAAATGAAAAACTTGTCCAACTAAGATTAATTTAATGCTTTAATATGTAAAACTTTTTGAGATAGAGGTCAACTGTTTCATGTGACCAAATGTTATAAATGAAAGATTCCCTACTTCTTTAAATCATGAAACACTATAAGCATCAAATTTGTATCATTGACTTTGTAAGCCACTGAGGAATCACTCTCATATTGATCTGGTCTGCGATACAGCTTATTAGCGTGTATGACGTTTAGCTGGGCGTACCCTTTCATTCAATAGCGTACAATTTCCTCTACTTAAGAAAAGTTTAAATGGCTTAGTTCATACGGAGCAAATAGCATCGTCCTGTTTAGCTGTGCTTTTAAAACTAAAGTGTTTGCTGAAGAAGCAAACTCATGATGACATTATCGAAGCAAAGGAAGTCTACATACAACAGTCCTTTGGAAGATATAAGGGGAAGTTAGTGTTGCTTAATTAAAGTCCGTCAGTATATATATCGCGCTTCTTTTGTTAATTGATTATGCACAGGTAAAAGAAGTGAGTATGGTCAGCAAATTCCACAATCACAGACCACAGACCAAGCCACGCATGTTGAGGAAGACACTAACAACACTTATAGCCACATGATAGCAAGAACATAAAGTAAAGCAACTGTCTCTCACTTGCTCACCGTGATGATTGCACAACTAGAAAGAACACTCAAATGAAGTACATGATTACAACTCATGCTTAAAGGCTTCATAGTACCATTAATAAAATTTAAGTACATAAAAAGTTTGTTTTTATTATATGGTGATTTAGTATATACATTCAAAAGAATCATTAGAATGACTTTTTTCTTCTCAATTCACAAAGATAAACAATTCTGAACTAACACCATCAATTGTGGGTTGGTGTCAGATGCTTGTCTCAGGATAGGCACACCCTGGATCGACCTTGCTTTTCTACACATCGTTCCAGACCTTGCATATGTTAATGTATAGAAACAAATGTCTGCTCCCTTTATTGCAATAAGTTAATCTAATCATTACTTCATAATCAGAACGTCTTCATTTTACAAACCAATATCAGCACCAGTTAAAGTCGCTTTTTTATAAACCTCCAAGTCCTGATCCACCTATCATTCCGCTTACAGTCCCACCCATCATCCCACCTCCAGTTCCGCCCATCATTCCGCTTCAAGTCCCACCCATTATCCCACCTCCAGTTCCACCCATCATTCTGCTTCAAGTCCCACCCATCATCCCACCTCCTGTTCCACCCATCATTCCACCTCCAGTTCCACCCATCACCCCACCTCCAGTTCCACCCATCATTCCGCTTCAAGTCCCACCCATCATCCCACCTCCAGTTCCACCGATCATTCCGCTTCAAGTCCCACCCATCATTCAACTTCCAGTTCCACCCATCATTCCACTTCCAGTTTCACCCATCATCCCACCTCCTGTTCCACCCATCATTCCACCTCCAGTTCCACCCATCATCCCACCTCCAGTTCCACCCATCATTCAACTTCCAGTTCCATCCATCATCCCTCCATCAGTTCCACCCATCGTTCCACCTCCTGTTCCACCCATCATTCCACCTCCTGTTCCACCCATCATCCCACCTCCAGTTCCACCCATCATTCCATCTCCAGTTCCACCCATCGACCCACCTCCAGTTCCACCCATCATTCCACCTCCTGTTCCACCCATCATTCCACCTCCAGTTCAACCCATCATCCCACCTCCAGTTCCACCCATCATCCCACCTCCAGTTTCACCCATCATCCCACCTCCTGTTCCACCCATCATTCAACTTCCAGTTTTACCCATCATTCCGCCTCCAGTTCCACCCATCATTCAACTTCCAGTTTTACCCATCATTCCACCTCCAGTTCCACCCATCATTCAACTTCCAGTTCCACCCATCATTCCACCTCCAGTTCCACCCATCATTCAACTTCCAGTTTTACCCATAATTCCACCTCCAGTTCCACCCATCATTCAACTTCCAGTTCCACCCATCATCCCACCTCCAGTTCCACCCATCATCCCACCACAAGTTCCACCCATCATTCCACTTCCAGTTCCACCCATCATCCCACCTCCTGTTCCACCCATCATCCCTCCTCCTGTTCCACCCATCATCCCACCTCCTCTTCCACCCATCATCCCTCCTCCTGTTCCACCCATCATCCCACCTCCTGTTCCACCCATCATCCCTCCTCCAGTTCCACCCATCATCCCACCACAAGTTCTACCCATCATTCCACCTCCAGTCCCATCCATCAGGGTACATTGCACTAAATATTCATGAAATCTGGCCCAGCCTTTTGTAGAGAGAGCATATACTTTACATTAGAGCTAAAATGACGTCATTCTATAATATTTTTCGATTGACATGTGTTATGGCATGTTTGATTAAAAGATGCGAGTCATAGTCTGTTAAAATGGAGATGACCAAGGTGATAAATTCTGGTACCAGGTTGATACAGATGCTTTTTGCTTCTTTGACCCCTTGAAAAGCAATCTATATTAGAAAACATATTGTTTTGTAGTATGTCAGTTTAAAGGGATATAGTGTGGGATTGGGCTGGGAAACATTTAATTATTATTCATTAAAACTAAACGGAAAGGATGATATTTGAAATGAGGCTGGTTTGGTACATTTTATATGTATAGTTTTCGAACACGGTGTTAAAATGTTAAAATTGTCGACTATGGAAAATCTTATAGTGGAGTGCATCCATCAACATACCTCCAGATCCGCCCATCATTCCACCTCCAGCTCCGCCCATCATTCCTCCTCCGCCGCCCATCATACCACCTCCAGCTCCGCCCATCATTCCACCTCCGCCATCCATCATACCACCTCCAGCTCCGCCCATCATCCCACCTCCGCCACCCATCATGCTACCAGATATACAAAATGGTCCTTGACAGCCACTTGATGACAAGCTTTCAGATCCACCATTCATAGATCCACCCATTCCGCCATCTTGTCCAAGACAAAATGGACCAACACATGATTCTGAACCTGTCGACACACTGCTGGAGGTCATACTTGCGCCTGGGAACATTGGATTTATTCCTGCAATATAAACAATAATTCGTTGAAATAACACCACATATATATATATTTTGAAATAAAAATAAACAACGCATATTGGGTACAAAAGCGATGAACACAGCTCAATACATAATAGATATCCTTAATTAATAACCCCATATTTTGAGTTATGGTTATGATTCCATATTTTTACTTAATAAAGGGGTTCAGTTCATTTAATATATTAATTTATGTTCTTTCTATTTGTAGAAAAATGAATCTATGAACGCATCAGAAGTGAGATTGTAGGTTTAGTGATATCACTGTACCATTAGCAACGTGTTACTTAATGCTGGTTCTAAAATATCAGAGTGGTAGTGTCTAATCCAGGTGCCTAATCGTTATGAGTTTGTGCTGTACATTTGGGTCTTGATATGATCTTCCATATCCTACCTTAAAGAGCTCTGTATGAATAATGTAGACACCTTTGGACAAACTGATATGTTCATATCAAGGTTCACATGATGTGACGAAACATTGAATTGACTTTAATCTTAAAATCAAAATATGGATTCCTCACAAGATACATGTATCAACTTAGTCCTAAGTCATCTCTTTGTTGCTTGTATATATTCATAGACTTATATTGAATATATTTTTAAATTGATGCCGCTTGATACATAGAGCAACGTTATGAAATGTTCGTTCTTTAGCAGCGAAGACTGTGCAAACATGAAGTCTATCCAGAGCTTTCACAGCTCACACACAGAAAATAGGGACGTAAAGAAAGGATCTGACTAAACCTCAGGCCTCTATCTCTACTTAAAGATGCGTATGTATATGGAGTAGTAAGTGTTTCATGATATACGATTAGTACCTTAAACTCATGTATTGATTCATATTCTTTGAAGGAATATAGCACCATAAAAATGTGCGACAAATCAAACCCAATCTTCAATAAGGCACAGCAGATGGCACATCAAAAAATACCTTGCTCTGAAGCTGAAGGGCACATTGGTCCTGTACACACACTTTCACCGGATCCAGTCAACAGCCTATCGCTTGTTGCCCCCGTGGAACTCCATGAAGATGCCGCATTAGTTTTGCTATTAGAATTCTTAACGTTTGATCCTGTGCCAACAGTTTCCCAACTTGACTCTGAACTTGTCATAGTCATCATGGTTGATTCACCTGAGGAGTCCCCAATGCCATGTGTCTCACTAGACTGATAATGTTGGAGGTGTTCTCAAATAAAATATAAAATAAAACAATACTGACAGCAAGTTCATTTAGAGAGCTAGTTGTGTGATTGAAATAAGAGTTGAATACTTGAAATACATTCAGGCGTTGAGGCAGAACAAATTAATTAGTTTACGACGCTTGTCAATTCTTTAAAATCCCAAGGATTTTTCTTATGGATATGGATTTATCCATTTTAAATGGCATAATTCCATCTTAACTGTATTCAACAATAGAAATAAATGTTACTTAAACAAAGCTATCGATATCAAAAACTTTGCATATCATTTTCAGTTTTATCATAGTCAACCAGACTTAATAGTTTAATATAACAGAAAATACCAGATCCACTTCGTATTGTATGGTTATTTGGTTAATACATTTAAATATATTATCTGAAAACCAAAATCTACTATCAATTCAAAATAAAATACCAAACGTGTTTAATGAAATGCTTTAAATATTGGGTGACAATCTGTGTGCCTAGTTATAAACTAAATCGCAGATGAGCTATTATTTGAGTTATAACAGCATATACTTCTTATTACCTTACCTTTCCCTGAGGGTTTAACGCAAATACATGACTGGCATCCATTTTCATCTGATGTTTTACCGAGCCGGTATCCTGACTTGCAAGTCAACATACATGTCACCATAGCAATACAATACCTTGCACTGGCCAACTGGGACAAGCTATCAGTACCTAAAGAGAAAATGTCGGTGGAACTTATTCAAGAAAAAGCCAGCTCAAAACGCATTGCTGCTTATAACATAGGAATAAAATCATTCTTTAAACTTGCATGTATGGGATTAGAGGCATTAATTTGTCTGAGGCTTCATCTATCTTGCTACATTTTGTAAGCAAACAGTGAATGCAGTGAATTTATCAAAAAAAGATTGTTTCATCATAACACTTCTTCATGTACATCTTCAATATGTCTGTAAGATGCCTGCAAAGTATAAAAAGGATACACTGAGAGCTGTAGGAGGAGTTGTTGTAACAAAGTATGCATATATTGCAAACATCATACAGTTAGAATTACAAAGTAGCATACCTCTTGCAATGCTTATCATACAGTCCATTGTACCAATCATGCGTTATATAAATGTGTGGTGCTAATTTGATGAAAACCAGAGTAAAGGTACATAAATTATTAAACAAATACTTCCAAATGTTGACGAAATGACAGAATGACGGGAAGATGGACAATGCAAAGGTCAACACTTTTTTATAGTTTTAAATTAAGATTGTTTTGGTCCGATATTTCTAATAAATGTTGACCACAATTTATATCTGTTTTCTGATTATGATCTGACCTGGGGTAATTGTAATTGTAATGTAGTTGTAATGAATTATATTTACAAAGTAATGGAAGGTAATTTGTAATGTGCCATTTTCATTACATAACTGTAATGTAATGCATTACATTAAAAAATGGCATGTAATGACCATTACATATAAATTACACCTGGTCACTAGCATATACAAGAGGTGTTTCGTGTTTATTTGAACAAATTTGAAAATGCAGTTACTCATTTATTTCTCGTTATATTTGGTAATAGTTGATTTCCATGGATTAGTCTGATCTCCAGAAATATGCAGTCATCAAGACAACAGTTCTTAATTCTTATTTTCTGGTTTTAATTAGTCTCTGAAGATAAGTAGTCAAATTTTAAGCGTTTAAAATCCTGTCTGAAACGAAATGTACTAAATCTTTCTCGAACAATTTCTCTATAGATACGAAGTGTTTTATATATTGTACATAAATAATTCAAGTGTGTTCTGTTAGAAAGTAAAGCATTCCAATTGAATATTTACTTTTTGGAAGCAACTTGAACATCAAATTTTAGGGTTTACAGTTTCCATAGCACCACTAAATTGTATGCAAAATACTCTAATGCAATATTTGGTGATTAGTTTAATTGGTGATAGATACTTAAAATATCTTAGAAGTTGAGACTGCTATGAGTTTTGAGAATTTGTTTTTTCAAAATTCTTCTAAGACATATTTTATACACGAGATACCCATTTGGGCAGTTGTATGGAATAACTTATTAAGCCAAGTTTCCAAGCAAAAACAGGCTCATATAGGCCGTTTCTCATTTGAATGTATGTTCCTCGTAACTTAAATACGTATTTTCTTAGACGATACCCCCGTTTTAGCTCTTAAAATCAGTTAAAGGGGGGGGGGGGTGGGGTGGGGTGGGGATGTATTTAGGGCCGCCATGCTATGGCTATGCTTTAAATTGCCCTATAGTTTAGTGAAATTCAAATCTGTTCAAATAAGCATGAAACAGTTCTCGTGTGTGATAAGTTTGAAGGTAGCATGAGGTAGATTTAACTATCAAGTGAGATAAGTTTTCTGTAGACAAAAAAGTTTCTACCTCTCTTTTTTATTCATTTAAATATTTACAATTTGTCCACTGTTTCAACTTTTTTATAAAATTTCATTCACTTATTTTCCAAAAATCAAGGAAAAGTGGTCTGTCACATTTAAAATCCTAACTATTGTACATGTCATAGTAAGTATGCCAAGTCCTTGTTAAGTTGACTAAACATAGCCTTCATTAAGGTGGATAGAAACATTTTAAAGGGAGAGGATGAAAGTACATTGTTTTTGACTTTTTTATAGTACTGTACAGACATACTTTTATGACTCTGACTTCCTTTAGAATAATTGTTAAATGCTGACTGGAAATCAGTTCTTTATGCATTCTAATATCTTAAATATAAAGGTCTGAAAAATGAAATATTGTTTAATGCATCAATTCATCTTAATTTTGAACACAAACTGCAGGTATTCATTATTCAATAGAACAGGTACAAATGCTCAAAACATACCCTAGGGGTGAGTGATTAACATGATTTTAATATGGCAATATTTGGCCCAAGTGAGAAAATCTTGAAATGATTGACAATGGATGTATGAGTTTTTGATATAACAGTACATAATTACAAGACAAGTTATACATTTCATCGAAGACAAAGCTTGCACCATGGTTAGAACTATGCTGACTGAATATGATCTTTTTAACAGTTTTTAAACAACGTAAGTAAGGGTGCAAAGAGCAGAAATCGATACAATCAAGTACCTACATTAAAAGCTTCTTACATTTTGATTAATTTAAGTATTTCAGATTGTATTGTTTGAACGTCAAGAAGTTTCATTTTATGTCATATTAAAGTTCTGAATCATTCAAAGTGATTGTAATGTAATTGCATAACTCCTATTTTTACTCCATTGTTAACAGAGAAACCCACGCATAAATCACACCTCAACTGTGTATTGTACTAGTCCATTGGCGTTGAAACCGCGTTGAAAACGCGCATAATACGAATTGGATTTAACGCAAATTACGAAACAAAACTCGTTACCGATAAAGCTTTGAATTGCACAGTTACAGTAACGCACTTACCTTATTCGGAACTCCTCGGCCATTTCCGCTGAAACAGACCTCTAGAATTAGTTAAATTTAACCATGATGAACAAGTCATCGGCGTTCGAGCCATTGAAGTTCTACTGTAATCAACTTTGATTTTAGAAGGGTAAATTACCAATACTATATATTAACATTCTTAGTGCAGTTGCCTTTCATAAAACCAATATTTCTGGCTGCTTGCATTTCTCGATGCAAAACATTGAAATGTTATGTGATCTAGACCGCGCCTCTAAGCGGAGTAACGTCAACATCAGTCAATTGCGTTCTTTGTTTATCGACATTTGCGAGACGTTATTCATGTATCGCCACGACGTTATGTTCATGAGTTTCGCGCCCTAGCTGTACCAACAACTCCGTTACAAATGAAATATTTCATTGTATACGGATAACTGGCGGGGTTGGGTGGAAGATAATTAATTATAAAGTTTGATTAATAGTAAAAAATGTAAATATAAGAATTAAAACTCATATTTTAAGCTTGCACTGGATGATGAAAACCATGAGCCTTTTTGATGTTTCCGAGAAGCACTTCGGGGCTCCACAGACATTAAAATAGCTAATGCTTTTCATTATCCAGTGCTAGCTTAAAATGTGAATTCAGTCCTTAAATGAACGTAGCTGTGATTGCATTACCTGTTGTCGACTCACAGTGGCAAGCGGGACAATTGTTCTTATCGACTCCCTGACAGCTGGTAGGACAAGATGGTGATACAGCAGGACATTGTGCTGGTCTCGTAGCTTCCCTCATACAAATACACAGTTTACAACCAAACTCATCTATCTTTCGACATTCTGATGGACAGTTAGGGTTAGCTGCTGGACATCCATACTTGTTGTTGTCAGACTGTGTAGCACTAGAACTATGAGCAGCAATAAAAGAAGGGAATGCCACCGGTCTACTATCAAGAGAATGAAGACCTGGAACTCTTGTCAGCTGTCTCAATGATACAGTCCTTCCTAAAAAATAATTGGACCAGTTCTTAAAAGAATGTGGAACATATACTCGTATATATCGCCCTTGCCAAAAAGCCGCCTTTATAGTAACGTCTTTTGACGTTTTAGAAATATACTAGGATTCATGTGTTAACACTGGTATTTTAACAATCTAGTTACAGGAAAGACGCCGTAGAATTCGAGTACCGGAGTCACTTTATTAATTAGTGTATGATGTTTTTTAAGCTTCTCAATAAGCTTTATTGTTATACTTGTTTTATTGTGACATCAATTTATTTTAGATTGATGATAAGTATATATTTTAGATAAAAACATTTATAAATAAGCTAAAATAATAGCTAACAGTTGGACATAATCTGCTCAGCTTTATGTTAATAAATTCCAAACGGTATATATTTCTCTCGTGATATTTGAGTAATCGTAACATTTTGGTCCACATGTATAGTTCTTAAAGTGTCGTTTTAACTCTTTGCCTTATTGTGTCGCCTTCTGATAACCTTTACTAACAGTTTGGACTGAGATCAGGCCCAACAAAACGTCGGGACCTGATCAGGATTCAAACTGTTTGACTCTCTGACGGTATTCATGAAATAATTTTTCAAGAAAGCTGATTTTGAATTATTGGATTAAAGTGATAAAGGATAGTTTCAATACCTCACTGGATTAAAAGGGCCCCAAGAGAGGACTTACCTGTATATAACACAATTTCTTTCACTAAGATAACTATCAATATTGTATCAGAAAATACCTAAACCTTTCATGGGACCACAGACCACTTTTTGCCGCTGTAAGGAAGTCATAATCACTTCATAAAGATTAGCCTTTGATCTGTCTGGAATAGCCCTCGGGCAGTGGTACCACTATTACTGTCTAAAATTTAGGTCTTTCAGAACAGGTTTTATCCTTTCAAAGTTCGTCAAATATTTCAATTTTTATGCAGAATTTTAGTTGCCATGGCACCCAAAATGAAATGCCTTAAACTCTTCTGTTTAAAGACTAGTGTTCCAATTTGAAAATAATTTGGCACAGATGGTTTAAGGGTGACCCTACCACAAAGTTTAAATTATTATGTTCAGTAAAATCATGGCTGCCAGGGACGAACTTAGCTTATCGGTATCTAGAAACTTTTATAACATATTCTTGTCAAAATTACTGGTCCAATTTAAACATACTTTGGCAAAAAATTGTCATTTAGTGATCCTCTACTAAGATGTTCTTTATTCTTATTAATCCCAAAAATGTCGCCTGGGGCGAGGTTAATTTTTTATAAACCATATAATGAGAAAACATGTCAAACCAATTCGTCTGTTTTGAAAATAATTCAGCACAGACCCTCTACTAAGACTGTTCAAATTATTATGATCTGTTACAAATTATTATGATCTGTTACAAATTATTATGATCTGTTACAAATTATTATGATCTGTTACAAATTATTATGATCTGTTACAAATTATTCCCGCTAGACACTAGGATAAGTGTTTATTCACAAAATCTAGTTCTCAAAACCACCTGACCTGATTTAAAAATAATTTGGCAAACAAAGTCTTTTGGTGACTTTAGGTAACTCATAGTATTCTGCATTCGGGAAAGTCCAGCACATCAAGCCTATGATGTACTTAAGGCGCATTACGTGTATTACTATGTACGAAAAGCTCCATTTTGTTAGCTGGAAAAGGCGTAATGAAAATTAGTTTTAGCATTTGTGTTCAGCCCTATTAAAATCCATTCGTATGATTACCCGAAAAGATTAATCAGCAGAATAATTGAAGTTTATGTATTTTTCAATAAAATATCGCTATAAACTTCACATATACTCAAACAAAAAAGAAACGTCCGATTTTCATGGTACTGTATCTTTCGATCCAGTTAAGATTTCGCAACAAAATAAAAACAAAATGTGTATCAAACGTCCGTCACACAAAAAATGGTAATTATTTGATTTTTATCTTCTTATCTTGAAGGGTTATTGAACCTTATGTGCACACAGCTTTTTTAATTATCAACAGGAAGTCAATCATCAAAACTTGACACATGTTACGCTAATTGGCAGCCAGAAACGTCCCACAATGAAAAAACATCTAAAAATCCCAAGTCAGCTTACTGAACGAGCGAAATTGCAGTTCAAAAACCTTTAATTTGCGAAATTAACTGAAATTACCTCCCTTTGAATTAGACAAATAACAATTCAAGAACTGCCAAATCTCCTTAACCTAACGTCATTTTGAGACCGTTTTTGCTTTAATTTGTTGTGTTTGTTTATGACAACAATTACACATAAGAAAAAAACAAAAACTATGGCTGATGTCGGGCATCAAAGGTTTACTAAATCTGTGTTTTATACCCCACCCGTTACTGCAAAATCATCAGAGAATTTTCATTATCAATTGTTTTGATGCTGATTATTCTTAATTAATGGTGAAATGCTTGTTATCACGAAAAAAACCAAACACATTTGTTCGATTATGTTGATTATCTAAATGCTGGACCAAAAATGAATTTTCGGAGTGTTTCACGCACGCTCATGATCGATGTTTTGTGACGTCAGAGTATGTTTCAGATTCATGGCTGTGGTCGTAAAAGCACACAACTAGCACGCATAACATCTTACTAGAGAATTTGCTCAGTGATGTTTAAATGTGCTTGAACGGTTCGGGGTTATGACAGACACACAAGCTATTGGTGTGACTTTTGATTTTGGGGGTACTCGTGTTTGTTGCTTTGTTAGCGGCTCTACTGATTATCAAATGAACGTCTCTTAAATGCAAACCGTTGCTAAATAATCAGAGTTGGTAATGTGTAAATTTGAATGAAATGCGTTCATACATTTGGAACTGGCAGACATAAACGCCAAGCGGACATAACTTTATTGTTTCAGTATATAACCGTTTGTTTTTGCTGCAACCACACTTGTTATTGTGTTAACGTGGTTTCTGTGACATCAGCGTCACGTTATATAACGTCAGCGTCACGTTATCACCCGCGTTATCAAAGTAGATCCTCGATGTACATCGGAGGTCTGATTCCACGGAATTAGCCGAGGCAGTTCCGATTGACTATTCTGGTCTGTCTTAAAAACATGTCCGCCAGGAGATGTTCTGTTAGTTCCCAATATGTATATTAGGAACGTTAGACAAACACCTGGTGGGTTTAAAGCATTTTCAAAATTATATTGAAGACATACGGAGTTGAGTGTTAAATACAATGATGGCTTGAAAACTTCTGCAACAAGGCATTTCAGAGCCAGTACTTTATGGTGATTTGATTTATAAATTCATCTGAATCGTTCATTTAAAGATATCATCAAATATTATAAGAGAGCGAGATATAGCATGGATATTATGCGACACTATGAACCCAATCATGGTTTACAGCTATGGTTTCCTCTTTAATTGCACTACAGTAGGCTCAATGACGACCAGACTTGAGGTCAATACTTGGAAAAGTAATTAATTACTTACAATAACATAGGAATTTGTTCAATTAAATTACAATTACATTTACATGGCTTTTTAGCAAAGTAATTAATTACATTCAAATACTTTTCCAAATGTAATTATTTACATTACAATTTCTTTCCACTGCCAAATAAGAGGCTTCAACAGATTCTATCGCTAGAGATATTTGAAATGAGTTAAAAATTCCTAAAAATCTTAGTAATCAAGTTTGGCATTCTAAATTGAACATGTCCTAGGACTTTTTGTATTATTAGTATGTCAAGTGATGGAACTTAAAAAAATGAAGTATACAAAATAAGTTGTTTTATTTTTGTAGTTGATGACTTGATCACACAAGAAAAAATCAGAAATTATTTTTTTTTTCATTTTCCGTCATCTGTAATTGCTTAAGTTTTCAAACTACAAGCACAAATGTAGTAGCTTACAGCAGAACAAAGAGGAATACACATTAACCTGAGAAAATTTTTTACAACTGTCTAAGATAAACCATGGAAATTCTCTTGTAAAACTTTTCCTAAATAAGATCAACCATTAAAGTTTTTATGCTAGAGAATTATTTAACTCTTCTTAAAAAGTGTTTGAAAAAATCTGTGTGACCCTTTGAAAGGCGTGAAGGATGGCTTACTAAGTGGGCACAATAATCCAACAATATTAGTTATTGACAAACTGATATATTACTCATGTGTTAAGATACTGACTTTATAAGTAAGAGGTTCCTATTTCGCTCCCCACTTAAACTGCCATTTTTTTCTTTCTTCTATTTTATTATTATATCATCATCAATAATAGAACCCCAGGTTCACTGAAATCCAGTTTTATTTTCTGAATCCCATATTATTACAATTATTATTATTATTATTATTATTATTATTATTATTATTATTATTATTATTATTATTATTATTATTATTATTAATTCATTTCTAAGAATGGAAATTGAGCAGTTAAAGGGTTTAAAATAATGTTGTGGGTAGATTGGGTCATGCATCTTAGCATAAATTGAATCATTTATGAGTGTATTGATCCTAGGTGTGAAAATTTAAAAAAGACTTTCAAACAGTCAAGATATTAATCACTACTGTCTTAATAAAATACTATCGTTGAGATTTTCACACTTTTTATGTTTTTTGTATCTTAAATATTAAAGGTCTATTGTCACAAAGCCATATCTTGTATAAACAGAATAACACAGAATTATTAATATGTTTAAAAAGGATGCTTTCAAAATATCAGAGGTAAATTTGTTTTATGCTTTTTTATGGCTACTAGCTTATGACTAATTCCAATTTACATTTGTATCATGTTGCATTCAACTTTCCATAAAATGATATGAATACAGCAAATGATATGTATTTACAAAAGCCAAGAACAATTCATTTTAAAGCAATATTTTAAGTATCTATGATAATTTTATGTAACTGAACTTCATAACTTATCTGAAAAGTAATTTAAAAGTAATTGTTAATTACTTCCATTTTTGACCTTGTAATTGATTACGTTCAGTTACTATAATTAAAGAAATGGCTGAAATACAAATACATGCAGTGACTTTAGAAAATGTAATTAAATTTCAATTATTTACAATTACAATTTTAAATACCCCAACTATGATGACGACACTGATTTTAACGTTTCATAATTGGGTCAGTGTTTGCCTATGGCTTGTGTTTGTCTAATGCTAGATATACCGTGGCTCAACTGGGGTTTTTCTTAGGCTCTGACAGTCTGCAAATTAATGTCTGTTTTGTTTGATTAATCACAGTGTACTTATATTGCACTAGCCCCAGGTCTATATTATAATCACTGTGTAAGTCCGTCTGTCTTTCCGTTAGCAGTTAGTAAAAATGCCCATAACTCTTGAACCACATGGTATACTTGATCAATTTCGCATATGTATGCATGCCAACATTGTCTAACCACTGACATGCGTTAACAGTCGTTTCTGATGGATGAGGCTTTGCTTAGCATCAGTTCAGCTGATCGTGGTCATTTAGTAAAAATGTTGATCAAATATTGCATACTATTGTCCAGCCACTGGTATGCGAAACGGTGACGAGACTTCGCCAAGCATCATATCAGCCGGTCGAGTGCTCTTAACTCTTGAATCGCATGGAATATTTTGATCAAATTTTGAATAATGTCTGGTCACTGGTATGCTAAACAGGGACGAAATTTTGCCGAATAATGTGACCGCCGCCCCCGCCTCACCCACAATCGCCCCCGCCTCCCCAATTTCCGTTCACCACAGTCAGTTGATTGATTTGGTGGTTTCCCTGTGAGGTTACATTGCATAAGTTGGGAAGCCACAACTCAAGTTCAACTAATTTTGTGTTTTTACAACAGCAAAATCTAGAGCGATGATTTAGCTGATGGGAAAACGAAAGAAAGAGCTGGTTGTTTTTACTATATTGTCTTCTTATGTGTGCGGTCTGATAGCTGTGATATTTCTTAGCCATATTGTATTGTCGCTGTCGTCGGTGACAGTGTTCTGTGTCTCTTCTTAGTTGTGACATGGTGCGGTCTGATATCTGTGATATTTCTTAACCATATTGTATTGTCGCTGTCGTCGGTAACAGTGTTCTGTGTCTCTTCTTAGTTGTGACATGGTGCGGTCTGATATCTGTGATATTTCTTAGCCATATTCACATGCTTCGCACCCGGCCACGTAGCACAGTCGGTAACGTGTCTGGCTACAGATACGATTCTGATTGCAGATCCAGGGGTCGCGATTTCGATCCTGGTCCGGTCCCATACTTTCGTGGAGATTGAAATAATTTCTACGGTCATTCTCCTCCCTTCCGCTGAATCATTCAAGAAGGGTTGTTGTCAGTTACAAACGAAAGTATGTGCACGAAGTACTGGTTAACCGCTTGTTAAAGCATGCCCAGGAAAGTGTGGTTAGGTGAACTGACCGTCCCGCCATGACATCAGCTGATAAATTGGGACGTAAAGCAAAAACAAAACTTGCTTCGCTTATTTAGAAAATAATTTGGCACTAATGGCCCTTGAGTAACCATGTACGACGATTTTTCTTTTATTCTGATCGGTCATAAAAGGCCGCCATGGGGCGGAGTTAGTATATTGTATACGGTCATTGGGTGAGCTGCTACAAATGTAGAAATTGTCGTTCTCCGTCAAAAACATTACCATGATGGTCTCGCATCATGATGCCACGTTTCGCATAGACGAGAATAATCTTCTATTTTGAAATAATAAGCCCAATTGCTTCTAGCACCATCAAGTGGTCCACTGCCACGATTTTCCAAACAATACCTCTTGGATAGCCCTGTCATGTGGAGCGATATGAGTTACCCAGACTCGTAAAGGGAAAACAAAAATGTTCTTGTTTTAAGCTATTGCACCTATAGCTTTGAGCTCTTTTTTAATGTAACTTCAGTGTTATGGTCCTTGAAGGGCCAGTGAATGTTCCCTCTTTTATTGATTTTATGTTATATTTTAAGAACTTAAATTAAGTTGAAACCGCTTACCTTCTTTGATCAATAGAATAAAGCTAAATACCAGCACACTAATTCGTGGAATTGTTGTTCCACTGTGAAACATGACGTTATAAATACGATGAGAATTACGTGTCAATATCCTTCACTATGCACAAACAGTTTATCGTTTTTGAACAGGTGCCTGGACAAGTTGATCTTTCAGCAAACCAAAGTAACGTTACAACTTTTAGAACTACTCAGATGATTCTGCTCTTATCTGATAACTACGTGGTTGGCTTTACAAATCACGACTGAATAGCTAAATCAGATAGAACTCGTGTCTTTATTAATTTCCCTAGTTTCTTACATGTCCATTCGCAGGTATATCCAACTAGTCCAGACAGTCGGTATCTAGAACTCCAGGATAACATTTTAACACATAGATATGATAAGACTAAATTTTAGCCAACATATGACATGATATGGTATCGTTATGCATATATATACCTTAGAACAGTTTTAGATACATTCACAATTGATATATGCACATGGAAAAAAGTTAGGGAGCACCTCCAATATTGCGAGGGTAAACTCAAGACTAAATACTACATTTTAAAACTGTTTTTAGAATTTGAATTATCCAAGGTTGCTTCTATGTGAAATCGTGAAGATATAGGAACACCTGCGGTGGTCAGCGGCCATCTTGGATACTAAAGATAGTTTTTTTTCTTATTTTAGAACCTCATTGGTATCTTTTGCGATATCTTTCCCTCTATGAGGTTTGATTAACTTATTTTAGAAGCTCATTGATATCTCTTGCGATATCTTTCCTTCTATGAGGTTTGATTATCTTATTTTGGGACCTCATTGATATCTCTTGCGATATATTTCCTTCCATGAGGTCTGATTATCCTATTTAAGAAGCTCATTGACATCTCTTGCGATATCTTTCCTTCCATGAGGTTTGATTATCTTATTTTAGGACCTCAGTGATATCTCTTGCGATATCTTTCCTTCTATGAGGTTTGATTATCTTATTTTGGGACCTCATTGATATCTCTTGCGATATATTTCCTTCCATAAGGTCTGATTATCCTATTTAAGAAGCTCATTGACATCTCTTGCGATATCTTTCCTTCCATGAGGTTTGATTATCTTATTTTAGGACCTCAGTGATATCTCTTGCGATATCTTTCCTTCAATGAGGTTTGTTTATCTTATTTTGGGACCTCATTGATATCTCTTGCGATATATTTCCTTCCATGAGGTCTGATTATCTTATTTTAGAAGCTCATTGACATCTCTTGCGGTATCTTTCCTTCCATGAGGTTTGATCTTCTTATTTTAAGGACCTCATTGATATCTCTTGCGATATATTTCCTACTATGAGGTTTTATTATCTTATTTAAGATCTCATTGATATCTCTCTCGATATATTTCCTTCCATGAGGTCTGATAATCTTACTTTAGAAGCTCATTGACGTTTCTTGCGATATCTTTCCTTCCATGAGGTTTGATTATCTTATTTTAGAACCTCATTGATATATCTTGCGATATCTTTCCTTCCATGAGGTCTGATTATCTTATTTTAGAAGCTCATTGACATCTCTTGCGATATATTTCCTTCTTTGAGGTCTGATAATCTTATTTTAGAACTTCATTGATATCTCTTGCGATATATTTCCTTCTATGAGGTTTGATTATCTTACTTTGGGACCTCATTGATATCTCTTGCGATATATTTCCTCCCATGAGGTCTGATTATCTTATTTAAGAAGCTCATTGACATCTCTTGCGATATCTTTCCTTCCATGAGGTTTGATTATCTTATTTTAGGACCTCATTGATATCTCTAGCGAAATCTTTCTTTCTACGAGGTCTGATTATCTTATTTTAGAAGCTCATTGACATCTCTTTCGATATATTTCCTTCTATGAGGTTTGATTATCTTATTTAAGAAGCTCATTGACATCTCTTGCGATATCTTTCCTTCCATGAGGTTTGATTATCTTATTTTAGAACCTCATTGATATCTCTTGCGATATCTTTCCTTCTATGAGGTTTGATTATCTTATTTTGGGACCTCATTGATATATCTTGCGATATATTTCCTTCCATGAGGTCTAATTACCTTATTTTAGAAGCTCATTGACATCTCTTGTGGTATCTTTCTTTCCATGAGGTTTGATTTTTTTATTTTAGGACCATATTGATATCTCTTGCGATATATTTCCTAATATGAGGTTTGATTATCTTATTTTAGGATCTCATTGATATCTCTTTCGATATATTTCCTTCCATTGACATCTCTTGTGGTATCTTTCTTTCCATGAGGTTTGATTTTTTTTATTTTAGGACCTCATTGATATCTCTTGCGATATATTTCCTACTATGAGGTTTGATTATCTTATTTTAGGATCTCATTGATATCTCTTTGGATATATTTCCTTCCATGAGGTCTGATTATCTTATGTTAGAGCCTCATTGATATCTCTTGCGATATATTTCCTTCCATGAGGTCTGATTATCTGATTTTAGAAGCCCATTGACATCTCTTTCGATATCTTTCCTTCTATGAGGTCTGATTATTTTATTTTAGAAGCTCCTTGATATCTCTTGCGATATCTTTCCTTCCATGAGGTCTGATTATCTTATTTTAGAAACTCATTGATATCTCTTGAGATATATTTTATTCCATGAGGTCTGATTATCTTATTTTTGACACTCATTGATATTTCTTGCGATATCTTTCCTTCCATTAGGTTTGATTATCTTATTTTAGCGCTTCATTGATATCTCTTGCGATATATTTCCTTCCATGAGGTCTGATTATCTTATTTTAGAAACTCATTGATATCTCTAGCGATATCTTTCTTTCCATGAGGTTTGATTATCTTATTTTAGGACCTCATTGATATCTCTAGCGATATTTTTCTTTCTACGAGGTCTGATTATTTTATTTTAGAAGCTCATTGACATCTCTTTCGATATATTTCCTTCTATGAGGTTTGATTATCTTATTTAAGAAGCTCATTGACATCTCTTGCGATATCTTTCCTTCCATGAGGTTTGATTATCTTATTTTAGGACCTCATTGATATCTCTAGCGATATCTTTCTTTCTACGAGGTCTGATTATTTTATTTTAGAAGCTCATTGACATCTCTTTCGATATATTTCCTTCTATGAGGTTTGATTATCTTATTTAAGAAGCTCATTGACATCTCTTGCGATATCTTTCCTTCCATGAGGTTTGATTATCTTATTTTAGGACCTCATTGATATCATTTGCAAAATCTTTCCTCTATGAGGTTTGATTATCTTATCTTAGAAGCTCGTTGAAATCTCTTGCGATATATTTCCTTGCATGAGGTCTGATTATCTCATTATAGAACCTCATTGATATCTCTTGCGATATCTTTTCTTCCATGAGGTCTAATTATCTTATTTTAGAAGCTCATTGATATCTCTTGCGATATCTTACCTTCCATGAAGTCTTATTATCTTATTTTAGAAGCTCATTGACATCTCTTGCGATATCTTTCCTTCCATGAGGTTTTATTATCTTATGTTAGGACCTCATTTATATCATTTGCAAAATATTTCCTCTATGAGGTTTGATTATCTTATTTAAGACGCTCGTTGACATCTCTTGTGATATATATTCTTGCATGAGGTTTGATTATCTCATTATAGAACCTCATTGATATCTTTTGCGATATCTCTCCTTCCACGAGGGTCTGATTATCTTATTTTAGGACCTCATTGATATCTCTTGCGATATCTTTCCTTCCATGAGGTTTGATTATCTTATTTTAGGAGGTCATTGACATCTCTTGCGATATCTTTCCTTCTGTGAAGTTTGATTATCTTATTTTAGGAGCTCATTGATATCTTTTGCGATATCTTTCCTTCCATGAGGTCTGATTATCTTATTTTAGAAGCTCATTGACATCTTTTGCGATATCTTTCCTTCCATGAAATTTGATTATCTTATTTTAGAAGCTCATTGATATCTCTTGCGATATCTTACCTTCCATGAAGTCTTATTATCTTATTTTAGAAGCTCATTGACATCTCTTGCGATATCTTTCCTTCCATGAGGTTTTATTATCTTATGTTAGGACCTCATTTATATCATTTGCAAAATATTTCCTCTATGAGGTTTGATTATCTTATTTAAGAAGCTCGTTGACATCTCTTGTGATATATATTCTTGCACGAGGTTTGATTATCTCATTATAGAACCTCATTGATATCTTTTGCGATATCTCTCCTTCCACGAGGGTCTGATTATCTTATTTAAGGACCTCATTGATATCTCTTGCGATATCTTTCCTTCCATGAGGTTTGATTATCTTATTTTAGGAGGTCATTGACATCTCTTGCGATATCTTTCCTTCTGTGAAGTTTGATTATCTTATTTTAGGAGCTCATTGATATCTTTTGCGATATCTTTCCTTCCATGAAATTTGATTATCTTATTTTAGAAGCTCATTGATATCTCTTGCGATATCTTTCCTTCCATGAGGTCTGATTATCTTATTATAGAAGCTTATTGACATCTCTTGCGATATCTTTCCTTCCATGAGGTCTGATTTATTTTATTTTAGAAGCTCCTTGATATCTCTTGCGATATCTTTCCTTCCATGAGGTCTGATTTATCTTATTTTAGAAGCTCCTTGATTGTCTTGCGATATCTTTCCTTCCATGAGGTCTGATTATCTTATTTTAGGAGCTCATTGATTTAGCTTGCGATATCTTTCCTTCCATGAGGTCTGATTATCTTTTTTCAGGAGGTCACGGATATTTCTTGCGATCTATTTCCTTCCATAAGGTCTGATTATCTTATTTAAGGAGGTCATTTACATCTCTTGTGATATCTTTCCTTCTATGAGGCTTGTGTGCGTCTGTTTATATGTGCCTTGTGGTCACCTGCTTGGAAAGGGCTGACCTCTTTGCTCTCATTTGTGGTGTCTAACTTTGAGTTTGTCACTTTCACATTGGTATCCTTGGTCAGGTGTGGTACTTGATTGTATCTATTCCTAATCTTTGCACCCTTACCCACTTTGATTATCTTATTTTAGGACCTTATTGATATCTCTTGCGATTACTTTCCTTCCATAGAGTCTGATTGTCTTATTTTTGCACCAGCTTAAAGCTGACAGAATGCTTGACAAACGTTGACCACCATTATTTAGTTTCAGACATACTGTTTGTGGTATAGCCATACTTTACCGATTGCAGGGTTTTAAGCCACATTTCCGTATTTGTCTATACATTTTGCAGGTTATAAAATTTAGGCTAGAAATTGAACATAATCTTTTGGAGACTTCACACAATCAGAGTATAGAGTCACTGCAGAATTATCCAGTTAAGGCTTAATTTGGAAATTATCTAAGAATTTCTGTTTCCATAGAAACCAGTGCAAAGTGCAGATGGTGTACGGTAATGCCGTTGGGGCTGATACACTTTTTAAGACCAAACTCGTAGATTCATTGGAAACACTCCATTCTTTCATATTATGCCACTTTTGCTCTCCTTAATTGTCTTCTGCTTTGTACAGAAACGAAAGGGGAAATGAAATATTGATGACTTTAATAATTCAAGCTGTAACTAGTTGTTGCTTTGAATTATATGTCATAAAAATAAATATCACTAACATATTGTCAGAACAAAAAGTGCTCTCTTACTTTTTCATGTGTACATATCTATATTACTTAAGGAGCCCAAAAATTCGAGGACGGTATTTTATACCAGCATTTTTTCTATACTGAATTATTCAGATATTGCAATCTCATGTCACGGCTTAATTATATCACACTTCACGGAATTATATCTTAACATGCCCTTGTATTTTTCAAGTCTTAAGCTTCACCTCTTAAAAGTATAACAAAACAAAACACTTTTTGCAAACAGCAAGATTTATGCATAGTTGAGCACATACAAGATAGACGCCGAATACAAAAATGTACAAATAGCGTTAATCGTCTGATGGCATAATCTTTGATAAACTCATATCTGTGCTGAATCTTCCTAATGCTGCGAGAGGGCTACCCAACCCTAATTCCACTTGGGATTAGGAGGTAGTATTTTACCATGCTCTGACAAGCAGGCCGTTCACACAAATGCATGCACATAAGCTTGAATGTTAAGCCTACAGCATTTTCAAAAAACTTCTTTAAGAACCTCAATGCAGTGCTCCCTCCCAGGAGGGATTATGTTTATGTTTAATTATGTTTACCCGAACTGTTTTCGGTGCAAAATAAAATTTTAGCCACTTAGGAAAACTGAAGCTTTTAATGCGGAATCTCGGGTATAACTGAATATGTCATATTATGAAGCACCCACACTCATTTCTCTTAATGCATTTGTACTTTGGTGAAGAGGTAAGGCTCAGAAATCGAATCAAAAGTTAAAACGGAGAAGCAGTAGTACTTGCCCTTGACATAAAACAGTCTTGATTCCCAGTTCCTACTATTTATGCTTAAAAAAAGATACCATTCTTTTCTCTTGACGAAAAACTTTTTTTCCAGAGGGCCACTTCAACTATATTTCAAGATGATTTACTCAACGCTTTCAGAAGGTCACTTCAACTACATTTCAAGAGGATTTACCCAAGATTTTCATAGGGTCACTTCAACTACATTTCAAGAGGATTTACTCAACGCTTTCAGAAGGTCACTTCAACTACGTTGTAAAGAGGATTTACTCAACGCTTTCAGAAGGTCATTTCACTTCATTGTCAAATGGATTTACTCAACGATTTCATGGGGTCACTTCAACTATATTTCAAGATGATTTACTCAACGCTTTCAGAAGGTCACTTCAACTACATTTCAAGAGGATTTACCCAAGATTTTCCTAGGGTCACTTCAACTACATTTCAAGAGGATTTACCCAAGATTTTTGATAGGGTCCCTTCAACTACATTTCAAGAGGATTTACCCAAGATTTTCAGAGGGTCACTTCAACTACATTTCAAGAGGATTTACCCAAGATTTTCATAGGGTCACTTCAACTACATTTCAAGAGGATTTACTCAACGCTTTCAGAAGGTCACTTCAACTACATTTCAAGAGGATTTACCCAAGATTTTTGATAGGGTCCCTTCAACTACATTTCAAGAGGATTTACCCAAGATTTTCATAGGGTCACTTCAACTACATTTCAAGAGGATTTACTCAACGATTTCATAGGGTCACTTCAACTACGTTGTAAAGAGGATTTACTCAACGCTTTCAGAAGGTCACTTCAACTACGTTGTAAAGAGGATTTACTCAACGCTTTCAGAAGGTCATTTCACTTCATTGTCAAATGGATTTACTCAACGATTTCATGGGGTCACTTCAACTATATTTCAAGATGATTTACTCAACGCTTTCAGAAGGTCACTTCAACTACATTTCAAGAGGATTTACCCAAGATTTTCCTAGGGTCACTTCAACTACATTTCAAGAGGATTTACCCAAGATTTTCCTAGGGTCACTTCAACTACATTTCAAGAGGATTTACTCAAGATTTTCATAGGGTCACTTCAACTACATTTCAAAAGGATTTACCCAAGATTTTCAGAGGGTCACTTCAACTACATTTCAAGAGGATTTACCCAAGATTTTCATAGGGTCACTTCAACTACATTTCAAGAGGATTTACCCAAGATTTTCATAGGGTCACTTCAACTATATTTCAAGAGGATTTACCCAAGATTTTCATTGGGTCACTTCAACTACATTTCAAGAGGATTTACCCAAGATTTTCATAGGGTCACTTCAACTACATTTCAAGAAGATTTACCCAAGATTTTCATAGGGTCACTTCAACTACATTTCAAGAGGATTTACCCAACATTTTCATAGGGTCACTTCAACTACATTTCAAGAGGATTTACACAAGGTTTTCAGAGGGTCACTTAATCTACAGTGTCAAGAGGATTTACCCAAAGCTTTCAAGATATATGTATATTGTCAAGAGGAATTACGCAGCAAAGGTTGCACAAAAGGTGAAAACGTTAAACAGTCATTTCAAGACCAAAATGAAGCTCAAAAACGAGACAAATGGCGTACTTGATTCACTGTTCAGTGTACACCTTCCAGTGTTCATGGGTGCAGTGCTCGGTGCAATACACTTTCCGACCTTCCGAAATAGTAGGTGTGAATGTCCCAGATGAAAGTTCATTTTACACCGGATGAATGTTCTCATACCAGCAAAAAATTCAAATAAATCTCTCAAATCTTCAAAGTACAAATGTATTAAGAGAAATGCCTGTTTTATAAAATAGTTATTGTTGCAGAAACAACAGTGAATGAGAGAGTCTCTCACAAGCTGTAATTCATTTGTCAGAAGCATATTTGTTGGATTGAATTTCAATTATTTTTTTCTACACCATACAGTTACTTTATTGCATATTGGTTCGGGTGTACTGCACCGAGCATGATCCTATATACTTGATTCTTGCTGAAAAATTCTGTTTCACAATCGTAAAAATAGAGATATGTCAGCAGAATTATTTCACCAAAAGGAAATTCATGAATAAACTGGGTAATTTTTAGTGGTTTTAAATAAAACTAAACTTCAGCTGTTAAGTTTTTAGACTTAATTTTTCGCAATAACTTTTTTATCTTCAATATTAGCAAAATGTGTTCGCGATGAAAAGTATTCAGGAACATCTCCGCCAACTTCTCCAAATGGTTCCAATATCCTAGATGCTACAACTTTCATCGCGGACACATTTTGCTAAAATTGAAGATAAAAAAAAGTTATTGCGAAAAATTAAGTCTAAAAACTTAACAGCTGGAGTTTAATAACAAACGAATTTACATGTGCCTTTGCTGGATTCGTGTTCTATACTTGATGCAATGTGTCACACCACATTCAAAAATCACTTGATTCATAAACATTACTCGAACTGAAACTAATACAACCAAATATATTGGCCAGTTCATGAGATTGTGGTATAAGCATGAACTCATTATTTAAACATGTATGCACAGTTATCTAGTGGGCTAGGAGCCTATTTTCGCCTGAGTCTTCATTCACTTTATCAAGATTACTTCTGTTGAAGGCACACAGGCTCGCTACAGAGGCTTTACTGCTCACCTATGCGACAAGAACCAAAATTCCATGTTCTGATCTGTAGAACACAGTCGGTACATCTCTTCTTATTGTTAAAAATGCTTCATTTGAGGGTGTATGCCGTATGAAGAGATAGATAGATAGAGAATCAGGGACGTTTTTACAATCTGTTCCAAGTTTATGTTGAGCAGGACAAGTAATGGGCTTAATTATAATATACATGTAGTAAAGTATTCTTGAGTCTATTGTCTAGAGTTCCAGACTCTTGGCCAAGAGACCGCATGTTTGAATCCCACCCTCGGCGCGGTGTTTTCTCTTTGTGCAAGACAAGTTATCCTCACTGTTTAGTACTGGTTAAACATAGACAAGCTCCAGTCCTTAAAAAAATCATCAATGTGTCATATCATATACTTGTAGCTAGTCTAACTCTGGTGGCTCTGTTTAAAGCTTAAGCTTAAAACAGAGCCATCAGAGTTAGACTGGCTACAAGCATATGATATAACAGCTTAAAACAGAGCCATCAGAGTTAGACTGGCTACAAGTATATGATATGACATATTGATGAAAACTTGTTCTGAGGACTGGAGCCAGTCTATGGTTAAACCCTGGAACTCGGGAAAACGTACTGAAAATATCGTCGTTTGGGCATTAACTTATACCGACAAGTATGTACATGTAGTGTTGATGTAAAACAATACGCCCATTTAAAGGAAATGTGTAGTTGATGTGTTTTATAATTACATGTATCATAATTATCAAGTTAGTGGGCAGTGCTTAACATAACAGACAATGCATGTCTCCGAACAACGAAAAGATACTTATAATCCCACTATTCGCGCCGTGAACCCGGTTTAAGCCCTCCTACTTCAGTAAAATACCAAGGCGGTACTTCTTTTGTGGATCATTTGTGTTATTTATGTCTTGTGTTTGTCATGCTTTCGCGTCTGTTCATTGCTGCCTGACGGTCACCTGGAGGGAAAGGGTTGACCTCTTGGCTCTTGTTTGTGATGTTTATTGTGATTTTGTTACTTTCCCATTTGGTATCCTGGGACAGGTGTGGTACTTGATTATATCGATTCCTGATCCTTGCTGTCTTTCTTACTTCTATAGCAGTGTAACATTTCCATCACTGGCACTTTATCAGCAATAGTTCTTGTGAGGTCAATTTAACCTCACGTTTTAATTCTGTCTGGGGCAGAAATGAATGGGAAATTATGTGATAAAATGACAGGAAAGCAAAGGCCTTTTTACATCTTCGCATCCGCATTGATCCGTCCATGGTCCCGTCTGCAGCTCTATACAGACTTCTCCAGTCAGAATGCTCAATCGGAACGATTATTTTTTATACCTGATTTGTTGCACATCCCTCAGATATATTTTGTCTTAAGGAAAATGACACCAAGACCCTTTTGATTATTTACAGATCATTCTGATGATAAATTTTCATTACCAGATCTTGACACCGGCTGTGAATTCTACTGCAGTGCCATTATAAAATTCTCCCTATAAAATCAAATAAAGCACATTAGATCCAGATTAGCTGTCTTCTGATGAAGCAATCTTACCAGGATTAACACTGTTTCCGCTCTGATTGAAAATA
Source organism: Loripinus fragilis (assembly GCA_964019695.1). Classification (NCBI taxonomy): domain Eukaryota; kingdom Metazoa; phylum Mollusca; class Bivalvia; order Lucinida; family Lucinidae; genus Loripinus; species Loripinus fragilis. The sequence goes on from OZ026528.1 coordinate 42,082,969, forward strand.
ATGCTGACAACTGGAATGATTCAGGTTAACCAAATATAAGTGAAGGTGAATTATACATAAATATATTCAGCATGATAAGGGCTAACTGAAATATGTGTAAAAGACTGTTACTGTAAAATTTGCTAGGATAAAAAGAAGCCTTGTTCCTAAAGTGTTTTCTCGGCACATCAAGACACATAATAAAAGTTTATTGAGGGTGTCAAATTAACGTGTGCAGTCGCGCAAGAATACTCGAAACATTCCTTGTCTGCCATATAATATCCTATTCGACCATTCCCGATAAAACACTTATGAAGTGCAAATCAATATACAGCGCACACATATTAGCATTGATACTGCGCATAAGGTAAGGGCTGTTTACACTTTGAATGTTATCATTGACTGAGATATCAGATCCAGGCAGGTGCTAGACAATCATGACTATGGTACATGATATAAGAGCCGCTAAGTGAGAAATGTGAAGGTGTCTGCTCTCTCCAGTCTGTCCACATGCTGCGTTAAAATAGTAAGACTTGCAGACCGCCATCCATTCACCTTCTCTCTAGCCCCCCCCCCCCCCCCCCCCAGTAAAATAACAATAAATTTATTATGATAATAACAACGGCAGTCAGGGACTTGACTAGCAAAATAGAACAAAATGAATAAAGACAGCCAGCCTTATCTCTAAAGCACGATTCTACGTGTCCCCCTATGAGGCTTGTATAGGGGTTATAGGGATACAGGATATTTGCCATTTTACTTCCAGGGATATAGGATACTATCCATTTTACTTCCAGGGATATAGGATACTCTGTTCAATTTCAGGGATACTGTGTTTTTTTGCTGAAAATTAAAAAAAATAGAAAAAAAACAACAGTAAAAGTCCCTTTGAAAGACGAGAGCTTAAAAAGAAAACGTTTATCAGAAAGTTTTTTTGACCTTCACAACCTAACTGTTTTGATGGCGAGTTTTTACAAACAGCAAGAAGAATGCTTTCAGAAATGTTTAGAGAAATCACAGCCTGTATCTATCGTAAGGGTGTTGAAAAAGCTGTTGCGAAGTGGAGCTTTATGAGCAACATTCCCAGTATACAAAAAGACCAGCCCGAGCCTAGCCTAAAGACATTCATTTGCGAATTAAAAACCAAGCATGGCCTCTCATCAAGATGTCAAGATTTAGGAATAAATACGTACAAAGTTTCAGTCAATTACAAACGAACAACAGCAGAACCAGAATATCCAAAGGGCAGGGTATTCGCTGTTGACACTAAAAACAATTCTTCATAGCCCTTACTTAGGCTTTCCAGCGTTCCTAGTTGTCCTAGTTTTCCCACTTTTACCTAGTTTTTTAAATGTGCTCCTAGTAATTCATAGTTTTGTCTAAAACCTCCTAGTATTCCTAGTTTTTCATAAATTTTGCACTTTTTGGATAGAGTAAAACTGTCTTTTTATGTGTTTTGGAGATTTTGTTTCAAAATAAGAACTTCAAGGTGTTGCCCTGACAGTATTTGGTGTCTAGTGTCACTGGTGCATAGTCTAGCCTTTTCTGGTGATGAATACAATTGACACAATTCTCTTAGTGGAACCTTAAATAACCTTCAATTTGGTTGAAATCCTTTAAAATCTTTAATATGGCTGAAAAACCTTTAAAAACCTATAAAGACATTTAATGTTGTACAATTTTAACAGTGGTATCTACACCCAAGCCTAATACAGCCATATGCCTATCAGTCTAAATCTTAAATTTAAAAAGAGTATACATTAAATGGGAGCATTTTACTCTGAAAATCCTCATTTTCTTAAGGTAAAATTGCCCCTGCAAAATAACCAGAGATGGCTTCTGCTTTCTTGGTTTTCAAAATTTTCGGGGGAGGACCCCCAAACCCCCCTTTCAGACAAATGTTTAAAATTGAAATCCAACAATATTCAGTCAACACAACACCTGGTTAGAAGTGAGGTATTCAAGCTGCAGAGTGGAAAACAATTTGCAGGGGAAAGAGAGGAGTTCTACTAACATAATTTGTGATAAGTTGGCTATTAATTTGTTGGCTGGTGATTTGCTGTACCCCTACCATACCATCATCTATCAGTCATAGCCGGGTTTTTAAGGCCAGGATCCTGTAAAAATGCTCGAAAATTTAATGCTAATTTGCTCTTTATTTTTGTTAGATTATCAGTGAAACAACCTTTTTTGTGCCTAAAATAGCCTTTATAAAATATTAATTTCATGAGTCTGCTAGGGTGCCTGTTGACAGCAGAAGAAAACGGAGTTGTACATGTAGAATGAAATGTGTTCATTTACTGTGGTAATCCGGTAGGGAAAAATAAAAAAAAGGTAAACAAATAACTCCTAGTTTTTGCGTTAAACTTCCTAGGTTTTCCTAGTTTTTTTCCTAGTTTTTTGTTAATAATTTTCCTGGTTTTCTCCTAGTTTTTTCAAAGATGCTGCTGGAAAGCCTGCTTACTCATCTGGTATCTAAAGACTATAAATTAAATAGATAGGTTGGTTATACACCAGTCGTTTGTCTCCACGCCCCCTCACCTACGGGGATAGCAGTGGAATAGCCTGGCTATGGTGCAGTGCAAGTACTTTTTGATTCAGTTAGGTAACAAATACCTGCTACCTTGTTAATAGGTAGGTTGAGTCTTGCTTGATTTATGACCAGAAGTATTTAGAGACTTATCTCACTAAAGTTTCATTCATCAAAACAAAGCATAACCATTGGTAAAAGTTTCAAAAACCTCCCAAGAACCTCCAAGGTCCTGATTATAAAGTTTCAAGCAAAAAGAAATGTGAATATTTTGCTATCTTTCAGTTTTAACATGTCTATTTAGACGCTCAAAGTAATCGTCTTGTTGAGACAGTTCTTTTGAGTACCCATAACAAGTGACCTGGTTGAAAGATATTAGAAACTTTTTTTAATTATGCAGTCTTAGCTAGAGGTCAGACCTCTAGTACAATTTATCTCATATGTGCAAAAAAATCCAATAACTATTAAAACGCCCATGCTGACAAATGCAAGGGAACCAGAGATCTATTTCTTGGTCTGAGTCTTTATCTACATCCATAATTTGTATATGTAAGCAATGAGGGTCTTGTGTATCTATGCATTTGCCCCGGCTCACCTGAGCCTTCATAGCTTGATTATATGATAAGTACCAAATTTCAAGCGCTGGCTCAAATGATTTTATTGGAAGTTTACCTTGATTGAAATGTTTTCATGGTGCATTGTATACATGGGTTTGTGCCAGATAAATGACTGTTAAAAAGGTGTGACACAGGTTTTATGCAATAATGTTTAGATTATGTTTGCATAAAGTTGTAGAATACATGCCATTACAGATCATTACATGCACTTAACATAAGTATTTTTTTCATATTTTGCTTTAATAATTTCAGGGATATTTGTGTTTACTTCCAGGGATATGGGATATTTAAAAAAAAAAATTATAGGGATATTTGCCACTTTACTTAAAGGGATATAGGATACTTCCCTATTTACTTAAAGGGATATAGGATATTGGTACCCCCCCCCCCCTATACAAGCCTCCCCTTACTAATCTACGAGTCCCACTATCACATAAAAGGACAAGAAACAGCCAGCATAATCACAATAGGTCGAATCCCTCACACGTATCTACGAGTCCCACTATCACATAAAAGGACAAGAAACAGCCAGCATAATCACTATAGGTCGAATCCCTCACAAGAATCTACGAATCCCCCTATCACATAAAAGGATAAGAAACAGCCAGCATCATCTCTATAGGTCGACTTTCTCACACGAATCTAGGAGTCCCAATATCACATCAAGTCACCAGTCACATAAAATATCGTAAGGCATCCAACCCACTCTCGATATGTTTAATCATGTACACGACTGTTCAAGTCACGTTAAAGATCTAAAGGCAGTCAACCTACTCTCGATAACTCGAATGCTACACACGAATCTAAATGTCAAAAGATTTCGGTATCTTGAATCCTGCACACGAGTCTACATGTCACAAAAATAGTAAATGAGTATGATCAGGAAATACCACAATCACAAACTACAGACAACCCCGTGGCACCGCGAGGAAGAGCCGCTCACCATCAAGAGACACCAGGAAGACAAATTAAGTAAAGCAACCAGCTCTCTCTTCCCCATCAAGATGATTGCAATACTAGAATGGACATAAAGTAACGTACAACAAAACATAGAACAATTACAGACTCCCACAATGGGAGTAACAATAAACAAAAAGTCAACAACAACAGAACCACCGCCCTAGAACGGACATCAGCCTAAGCCACCGGGGGCTTAAATGCATTTCACATTAAAGATCTTAAAGTAGTGAGGGTACTCTCGATATCTCAAATCCTGCACACAAATATGCATGTCACAAGTTACATTTATGATCTAAATGCATCGAGAGTACTCTGAATATCTCGAATCCTGCACACAAATCTACGTGTCACCAGTCACATTAAAGACCCAAAGGCAGCGAGAGAAATCTCGATATCTTGAATCCTGCACACGAACCTACGTGTCACAAGTTACATTAAAGACATAAAGGCAGCGAGAGTACATTCGATATCTCGAATCCTGCACACGACTCTTCATGTCACAAGTTACATTAAAGATATAAAGGCAGCGAGAGTACTTTCGATATCTCGAATCCTGCACTCAAATATGCATGTCACCAGTCACATTAAAGCTCTGAAGGTAGCGAGAGTACTGTCGATATATCGAATCCTGAACACGAATCTACGTGTCACAAGTCTTATTAAGGATCTAAAGGGAGCGAGAGTACTCTCGTTATCACGAATCCTGCACACGAATCTACATGTCACAAGTCACATGAAAGATCTAACCGCAGCGAGAGTACTCTCGATATCTCGAATTCTACATGTCACAATTTACACTAAAGATCTAAAGGCAGCGAGAGTACTCTCGATATCTCGAATCTTGCACACAAATCTATGTGTCACAGTTACTATTAAAGATCTAAAGACAGCGAGCCTACTCTTGATATCTCGAATCATGTACATGAATCTACGTGTCACAAATCACATTAAAGATCTAAAGGCAGCTAGCCTACGCTTGATATTTCGAATCATTCACACGAATCTGCGTGTCACAAGTCACAGTAAAGATATACGAACAACGAGCTTACTCTCGATATCTCGAATCATGCCGACGTATTTATTTGTCACAAATCACATTATAGATCTAAAGACAGCTAGCCTACTCTTGATATCTCGAGTCATGCACACGAATCTACATGTCACAACTCACATTAGAGATCTAAAGACAGTGAGCCTACTCTTGATATCTCGAATTATGTACACGAATCAACATGTCACCAGTCACATTAAAGATATGAATACAGCGAGCCTATTCGCGATATTTCGAATTATGCCCACTAATCTACATGTCACAAGTCACACTAAAGACAGTGAGCATATTATTTATATCTCGAATCATGCCATGAATCTACATGTCGCCAATCACATTAAAGATATCGATATCTCGGACCACACAATGAATCTACATGACGCCAATCACATTAAAGATATAAAGACAGCGAGCCTATCTGCGATATCTCAAATCATGCCCACGAATCTACATGTGACCAGTCACATTAATGATATAAAGACAGCGAGCCTATTTTCGATATCACGAATCATGCACACGAATCTACATGTCACCAATCGTATTCACGATATAAAGATGGCGAGCCTATTCTCGATATCTCGAATCATGGCCACAAATATACATGTCACCAGTCACATTAAAGATATAAAGACAGCGAGCCTATTTTCGATATCACGAATCATGCACACGAATCTACATGTCACCAATCGTATTCACGATATAAAGATGGCGAGCCTATTCTCGATATCTCGAATCATGGCCACGAATCAACATGTCACCAGTCACATTTAAGATATAAAGACAGCGAGCCTATTCTCGACTCTCGAATCGTGCCCACGAATCTACATGTCACCAGTCACATTTAAGATATAAAGACAGCGAGCCTATTCTCGATATCTCGAATCATGCACATGGCTCTTCAAGTAAAAGCAACCGACTTACACGATAGCTCGAATACTGCACTTGAATCTACAAGTCAACAGTCACATTAAATGGCTGAAGGCAGCTAAACTACTCATAGCGCGAATCCTGCACGTCACTAGTCATATTAAAAACGACAGGCAGCAAACCGACCGTTGATAACTCGAATCCCGAATATGGATATACAAGTCCCCAGTCACAATAAAGGACACAATTGCGAGACAGCCAATCTACCCTCGATAGCCAGAATCCTGCACATGAACCTACGAATCATGCACACGGCCCTTCCAGTCACAAGTCTCATTAAACAACTTACTCGTAAGCTCGGACCCTACATATAAGTATACAAGTCCCCAGTCACATTAAACAACTTACTCGTAAGCTCGAACCCTACATATAAATATACAAGTCCCCAGTCACATTTAACAACTTACTCGTAAGCTCGAACCCTACATATAAATATACAAGTCCCCAGTCACATTAAACAACTTACTCGTAAGCTCGAACCCTACATATAAATATACAAGTCCCCAGTCACATTAAACAACTTACTCGTAAGCTCGAACCCTACATGATAAATATACAATTCCCCAGTCACATTAAACAACTTACTCGTAAGCTCGAACCCTACATATAAATATACAATTCCCCAGTCACATTAACCAACTTACTCGTAAGCTCGAACCCTACATATAAATATACAAGTCCCCAGTCACATTAAACAACTTACTCGTAAGCTCGAACCCTACATATAAATATACAATCCAAGATTTCTTCGAAAGGGGGTTCATATAAATATAAAGGTGGGGGGCTCACTTTGCTGATTTTATCTTATTTTCCCTAAATATCTGAGACCAAATTATTTCATTTTTATAGACTTATTAAAAAACGGGGGGAGGGGATGGGGTTCAAGCGAACCCCCTGAACCCCCTCTGGATCCAACTCTGGTGGTAGAGTGCTTGACGAGAACGGGCACAGTGTCCGTGTCCTTCACCTCAGCTAAGTACTACAGTAAAACCTGTGTAAAACTGCCACTCTCAAAAAGGCAAAAAAATGTTTTTCAAGACCAATTATCGCTTATATTTCGGGTCAAAAGTATTGCAGAATGCTCCGAGGCAGATATAGGTCACTGTCCGAGGGGAGCATTCTGCAATACGTTCGACCTTCATCAAGCTACCATTTGTCATTAAGATCTTAGTTTTGTCCTTTTTTGCGTGGTCGTTTTACACAGGTTTTACTGTAGTTCTACCTAGGAAACGTCCTGACATTACTAAACAGTTGGTGATTGAGACGTAAAGAATTAGAGGTGAATGCCTCACAATATCTGCTAACCTGATAAAAATCTCAGTTTATATGGCAATGATAGATTTTTATAACCATTACCTCGTCTTACATCTCTTCAAATCAGTATTATGTTATCGGAAAAAATTTCTGACTGTCGCGCGTGGCTTTCTTTGCGATAAACTCTCCGTTGTCATAGAAACAGTTAATATTGAAATGACAACGGGTAGATAAACCATGGCAAATTAGAAATTATAGGCTTAAACCGGTGATATATATTTAACGTTTCTTCCATGTGATAGAATGAGATTTGTAAGTAAATATTAGTATTGTCCGTGCGTCTGTACTGAATTATGTCTTGAATGAAGTAAAAGCGAAACAGCCAAGAAAAAGGAGCTGATATGATAAACAAAGTCGGACAATCGATGGCGTGCTCGAATGGTAATTTGACATGTACACAGTGGGTTTGTACATGGTCCTTCAGTAAACATTCAAACATGATTGTCAAAGAGGATCTTTCATGAGAACTCATGTTTTATGAATTTACCAAACGAGTTGGGGAAAAGAGATCAAATTCGAGGCTTGCTTTTTCGCAAAGAGTTTAATAAATTCAATAATACAGGAGCACGAATGTAAGATTCTGTTTATCATATGCCCCTTAAACTACTTTGAAAACTCAAGGATTTTTGCAATACATGTGCAGCGTTATTACAGTCGTCAACACCAAAATCTGTAAACCACTAGTGGTTTATCGATTTTAATGCATGACGTTTTATTATATACCCATAACTGATACGACTTTAGAAATGTCTGTTTTCTGGCCATCTGATACAGAAAGCCGGATCAACTGAATCCATATCACTATCCTTTGAAACGAGGCTAACGTCGGTTACCTGCTTTTACAACGACGTTACGTAAAGTAAATTGCAAGCATGGAATCAGAGACGGAAAACATGTTGACGTGACGTCAAGAAACGAAACGTTATGGCAAACGTTCTCGCAATTTTTCGGGATTAAAGACCAGAACAGGTTTTAAAATCAGAAAGAATGTCAGAAAAAGGCATATAATAAACATAGTATCATAATAGCTCTCTCTTCCCCAGCAACAGGTCTAGCTGCAACTAATAAGAGCATTCCTCCATATCCACTAGGCTATGAGCTACTAAGGGTTTTGCTCCCCCAGGGAGAATTTTGTATACTATGTTTTCATAAAGCATATCATCTAACAAGCTTTTTGAAACATGTTAGCCCTCTGGCGGCTGGGGCTTTTGTGTGTTACAGCGTGTTAATTACGTTACCCCTATTTTGTTAACAATACAATTATGTAATTAAGGCTGTTAAGGTAGTACTTGAACAATTCAAATTGGCTAAACAGTCATGTAATATACAAGAACAGTTAATTCCCTGCAGGTATTGACCTTTGTCAAAGTTATTTAGGCCCATGAGGGTGTCATTTACGTTACATTTTCAGCTACACCCTATAAAACAATTAAAATTTTGTTAAATAGTTTATTTTGGTAATTTTTCAATAAGCGTTTTAGATTAAAATAACATGTCTCTAAAAACAATTTACTGACCATTCCAAAACTGCAAACAGCTTGCTTCTATCACAAAAACTGAATGAGTTAAAAGCTGTTAAATATGACAACCCTGAAGAAAATGTTATGTAAGGTAAGAATCTTTTCATTTTAAAATACAGCATGCAATCCTATCTTATAATCTGTATGCTTTTAAACACCATATATGAGTATTCTATTGATAAGCAAGACTGAAAGGGGATATTAAACATCGTTTCTGGTGTAAAAAAATCCTTTTGATGTTTGATTGCCAACATGTTATGTATGTTACATTAACTTCAGGTTGTTCTATATATTGATTTATACCCTATAGGATATTTTGATTTATTTCAAAACCTTTTGTGTGTTTAATAGATATAAAGATAATAATCTGTCTGAAATAGAATTTATCAGCTCATTTTTAAAGACTATATCAAATTGTCAAAGCCTATTTGCTTTTGTGAAATAATATATTTTTGAACTTTAAAAATATTTTTACCAAATTTGCAAAATTTATAGCTTTTAGACTTCATTAACAAAGAATATTAGAGATCTCAAGTGATAGCTGTTTAAAAATATATTCTCACGTTTTGTCAAAACCGTTAAAGTAATGTATATTACCATATTAAATATATCATAAGGTACTATGTGTGTCCAAAATGATGTCAAAGACAGTATAAATTGAGTCTGAAATGGTAATATAAGGTGGATTTAGATTCTGTAATACTTATCTGAAGACGTTTGGTTCTAAGTTTAATGCAATTACTTGTTTAACATCAACCAAATAATTTTAGTGCTACCAGTTAACTGTTGGTCATATTGTACGAACATAATAACACAATACAACCTAGTATTTCCTTGTATATGTATGCTCATCTACAGTAATAAAAACTGCCTTTTAACTAAATGCTGTGTTAGAGGTGGTAGCATACAAAAGTGTGTGCTAATAATCCAGATAGAATCAAGCAAACAATAAAAATTGATATGTGTTACATTAGATACTATTAATTATAAGTGAGTGTAATCAGAAACTGTTTAAAGAACTTGTCTCCAAATAAAATGTTATACTCACATCTTATTTGCAAATGCAGATGGTGAAGCATTTCTTTATTTTTGGCTTTTAAATGGACTTTTGTTATCTTCAGCATATCTTTCAGTGTTTAATGAATAAAATGTTAATGAAATCAACTTAGTATTTCTGATCATTTGCTCAAGCAAAGTAAACTTTATATAAATAAGTAAATGATTTACAAAGAACAAATACTTTCATGAAAATTGCAAAAAAAAACAAGTGTTAATGATGGGGCTGTACGTGTTATTGATAGCATTTGATATATCATATCCACAGAATCAGACCAGTTGTTACTTACGATACCAATTTAAATCCATAAGACTTTATCAGCCAGAATAAGGGCAGACCAAATTTGGCCAGCTGAAATTCAAGTTCATGTTTCTGACAAAAATAGTATTGAGAGGCCACCCTAGATACTATCAACAGTGTTACCATGATAAACTTGCATGCAATGTTAACAAAACATACATAATTTTATTGATAAGTACGAGGGGTGATCCAGAAATACGCGGAAAAGTGCCATATAATTTTTGTTAATTAAGCAAACTCTTTGATACTTACGAAATATAATCATTGATATATTTTGAATATTGGAAGCTAATTTTAAAACACGTGGAACGCATTGTTTTAATGGAATCGATACCTTAGCGACGCAAGGGTAACGCTATCCGGCGCACATGACGTCATTTAACGTTTTATCTGTTTTAACCAGAAATTAAGTGTTCAAACAGAAGTTCTGTGGCAGTCGCTTTCTGTATTGTGTAATATCTAAACACTGTCCCTGATTTGAGGCTGATGTTAGTGACATCATAATGCCAATTTTGACGTCTTTGGACGTCAAACAAAAGCGCGTGACACAGATAACCTGAATAAGCAAAATGGCTGCCCTTGAACAGCGGCCTGCGATTATTTTTGTTTGTTTGTAGCAAACCAAAAAACAAGACAAGAAACGTTCGAAATGTTAGAAACGGCTTTTGGGAACAAGGCTATGAAGAAAACTGCTTTGTATAAATGGTACAGTATGTTTGAGCATGGCGATAATTCTGTTACTGATGAACCTAAGCCAGGCCGCCCCTCAGCCATCTGAACAAAGAAAATTGAAACAGTCAAAGAGTCGTTGGACTCTGATCGTCGGATGACTATTAGAGATATTACGTTTAGGACTGTGTATACCTTCGGTACAGTGTTTAGAATTTTTATAATGAACTTGGTATGAGGAGAATCTGTGCGAGATGGATACCACACATGATTGATGAAAAGAGGCCTGGTATGCTTCAAACAGCTATCATTTACCATGACATCACACCGTCCCATAGAGAATCACAATCTACGGAAACAATAAAAAGACTCGGCTTTGAACCTTTAGATCATCCCCTTACTCACCAGACTTGGCACATTGTGATTGTATTCTATTTTCATCCATCATGCGTTTTTTGAGAGGTACGATTTGAGGAAGTTGCTGATCTTGCAGTTGCAGAACTGCAAGATCAGCAGGCTGTCACTGAAATACAAGTTAACTCGTATAGAGAGTGTTTTCTTTCTTGGGTAAAACGCTGCAGAAAGTGTGTAGATTACAAGGGACACTATTTTGAGAGAAAATGACATTGTATTATACGCCAATGTGCTTGCTAACAATGATGGAACGGAATTTTCATACTGGTGCGCCGGATCGCGCGATATGACGTTGCCATAACGTCGTTTAAAATGACGTCATTTAACTTTAAAAGAATAAAGACCAAATTTAAAATCAGCATAATTGCTTGATTGTGTACAAAAATAATGAAATTCGCATTAAAATTGTGGAAATAATGGCACTTTTCCGCGTATTTCTGGATCACCCCTCGTATCTATGTATTTCTGATTTCCATGGAATATCTCCAAAAGAAATCATATTTCTTTTACAATGGAAAAGATTTCAGAAATATCAGATATATCGCAGTGTATTTATTGTCATATGTGTTACATGAGTGTATGATATAATATATCAAGTATTGAAACCATGCATCAGATTTGTTCTTTGACAGTAGCAAAAGTAATAAAAATTATTCCATTTAGATGGAAACAATACTTGCTGATCTTATTTAATGTAATATATAAAGTGCTCAAATGAAGATTTGACCAGCATGTGAGATTTTGGTACTTATCATATATTGGCAAAAGCCAGCATAAATTGCTCATGCTGACGCAATGGAGCCAGCTCTCTTAATTCTGGTCTACATCTATACTTAGTGTATGCAGGCGACAAAGGCTCTGGTGAGTCTACACATTAACACAGGCTAACATGAGCCTTCATTTCTTGAAACTGTGATAAGTAGCAAAATTAAATGTGCTTGTTCATTTGATTTATTCTTTGCGTTACTAGTTATAATCTAATTAGCTTGATTTGAATTATGCAAATGATTAGAAGTATGTAATTTTGTAACCATGATCATATTTTCATTTGGCATACTAAATACGAATAAAACTAAATTTCACTGTTAGACTAAGTATAATTGACAGAAAAAACTCAAAGCAAAATTACCAATGAATATTTAAAAACAATACTAACAGTGGAGCTTTCTATGTATTATCCCTTTTATATATGACTAACAAAGAACCTTTAAAACAAAACTTATGCTGCAGATGAAACAGATGACAAGTGTTATATTCTCCTAAAATATTTGTGTTATGCATGTTACCGAGATAAAGTGTTTTCTGGACATGCCATAGATATAGTGGGATACGTTACCATATGGGATATAACCATAGGTTTGGAATGGTGGGTGTCATATATGGGTCAGAAATCACTATGATTTAAACAAAAAAAAAACACTTCAGATTTTAATTCTTCACTTCTCGATTTCGACCATGCTTAAAATGACTTACAATTTTAGAAATTGTAAGGTACCTTTCTTTAATTGTTATCAATATAGTTGATGTAATCAATAGCTGATAAGCTATATATGTATTTTGTTGGCTTACACAATTGTCAATAGATCTTACTAAACTACTTAATGCTAAATATCATGTTTCATCTAAATTGAAATGTAGACAGTGAGGAAAATGTCTTGCATATACAATGTATCATTTCACGTATAAACTAATTGAACATGTATAAGTGTAAGACAGTTAAGTTATATTATTTAAGCATTTAAGAAACACAATTTGATCATTGAATTAAGCATTTTCTGTAAGTAATGTTTACGTTTATTCGATAAAACAGTCTTAATAAGTGATGTTTACATTTATCGATAAAACAGTCTTAATTGAAATGGCATTTTATGTCCCTTGGGTTCAAGTTTCTTCCTTTTCATAACTTTTGTCAGAGTTTAATCCCACTTAAATTTTATGTTAAAAAGGCAATATTTATTGTTTCTCTCATTTAAATGAGCCCTCAAATGGCAATTATCTACATACTCTAGCAGTTTAACATCATATGATGCTAATATTGCACTGAATAATGTATTTAAAGAAATGTAACATATGTAAAAGTAATAAAAGGTGCCTAAATGTGTTAAACTTATACTGCTAGTCATTTAATTTCAATTACAAGTTAATATTGATATGTAAGAATAAGAAATAGTTTGACATATATATATATATATATATATATATATATATATATATATATATATATATATATATATATATATATATATATATATATATATATATATATATATATATATATATATATATATATATACTATAGGATTTCCTATTATTTTAGGGTAACGTAGTAGACTCTGATTTTGCAGGGTAATGCCCAAAACCATAAAGAGGTAACATGCATTATTTTGTGGCTTATGTTATGTGGTTTTAGAAAATTATAGTGTATAAAACTCCCCCTCAGATATATTTTGGCAGTTCATGTTCTAGTGATAGCACAGCACTAAATAGTAGTATATTTGAAAGTAAGTAACGTATATAACTGCAATATAGTGGACTGAAGTTGTTTTGATACATGCTACCTATTTGCTGCGTTTAATTGAGTGATTTAAAGGCCTTCAGCATGTTGATAAATAAGAATTAGGAATATGTTTAGGCACAAGAGGATTGGTAGCTGTTACAGGGTAACATAGTTAACAAGACTGTTACACAGTAACGCCCCAACTGTCAGAGGGCTAACATGTGTCATTTTGCGTCATATATAGTGTAGTTTTAGAAAATCATAGTGTTCGAAATTCCCCCTGGGGGAGGGGGTCAATAAGCAGCTCACAGCCTATATTCTACCAGGTCCAGCAACAGAATTTTAAGGATGGCCTCATACTTTGAGCTATATATAATGCATTTAATTAAAATAATTATATATTGTGTATTCAGTGGCTAAGCCATATCTTTACATGTATAACGTAAAATATTAAGTGAATATTAAGTTATACGCCAGTGTTTAGCTTCATGGTTTTTAAGCATGCTTACAGTTATAAAGGGACGGGTCTTCTTGGTTGAACCAGTACTAAGCTAGGATTAATGTTCTTGCTCAAGGGCATAACGCAGTGACGCTCGAACCCGCGGCCCCTCGGTATCGAATCAAGCACTCTACCACTGAGCCACTGCGCTCCAATCATGCGAATTTAATCCTATAGAAAGAAAAATACATTTTATGGAGAATTGGCTTATATTTTGGGGAATTTGGGGAGAAGCTGAAATAATTTCAAGGTTTTGGGAAGCAAGCAAAAAATACTTTCAGGGAGCTGAGGGATTTTCTTTCATGGATTTGGGGAGATCAATGCATTATTTCCAGGGATCAAAGGAGCACAGACCACCCTTGGGGTCCTCAATAATATGCTAAAATAGTTGTACTCTTGAACTTATGATTGTCTTAAATAGATCGATTACAAACTATCAATAGTAGATATAATATTATACATAACCGATCGTATAGAGTCAAATACTTTCTGTGCAAACCGATTGGTTGTGAAGCACAGGAATGGGTGGAATAAACAATAATAAAAAATATGGACACATGTCTTCAAATGTTCAGGCGGAAGAAGATCTAAATTGCTGCAATAAAATGAAAGCCATTTATCAATATTTTATAAAAACAGCTTCAAAGTAAGTGGTTGAATTTGAGTACGAACAAAAAGAGAATGTAATAAGTAATTATCAGAGAATGTGTTTCCCCTTCCGCCTTAAAAGTACTCTGCTGAAAAGAAATCGAAGTTCATCCACACACCGGATAGGCGGCAATCGAAAACGCTCTTAACAATCGACGAACACGGATCAAAATTGCTAAAAACGGTGTCTTCGATTGTCATTTGTCGCCAGTCAGTCGACAAATGGCAATCGAAAACTCTGTTTCTAACTATTTTTAATCTACGTTCGTCGATATTATTGACGTTTTCGATTGCCGCTTATCCAGTGTGATCCAGTTATTAATCTTCTACCAGATTCTAAATTCTCAAGCCTGGTAATTATTATTTAGAAAGAAAACTCATCATTTTCTTATAAATCACCGCATCGATTTCTTATTAATCCTGAGTACTAATAGAAATGACTTTTTTTTTCAGATTGAAAATTTAAAACTGAACAATAAACCCAGATTCGGCATAAAATTTGGTCAGCACATGAGATGAAGATATCTCAGGCCTGGCCTCGAGGTTACAAAACTGTTTTCATGCTCAACTCAACTGAGCATAAAATTTCAGTTGCTAATAAAAAATAAACCAATGAAAAATAAAGACTTTACTTGCTTTCAAACTCTTATTTTTCACAATTTTTCATGGTAATAAATGTTAAAATGCCAACAATTGTTGGCATTTTAACATAAATGAGCATGATAAATGGTGTGCTCAGTTGTGTGGAGCATGAATTTTTTTTATAACCTCTGGACCTGAATGTAGATCTCTACACTCAATGGATGTTTAAAGGAGGCTTTTATGTATGTATGATAAGTAACACCATCTCATTTCTTACAATTAGCTGTTTAATCAAAAATCGTTTGTTTGCCGTGTCCTCATTTCATGCCCGCAATCAAAATGCATTTTTCTCAGTAAGCGGAAATGAACAGTAAAACTGTTTGAGTAGAAAGCTCATATCATATCTGCCATTTAAAACTAGGGTAATTTCCGTAACTTTTTCTGACAACATTATATTATACAATATTTATACACGCTAAATTCATTAGCTTCTTGAATATGTAGAAATGTTAGCTACCGACCCACCTCTTAAACTTCCCATTTGGAAGCTGCAAACCAAATATTTCCTTGTAGGGACTGTTGATACAAAAATTCTAATAAACTGAGTTTTTCTTTACATTTTTCTTTTCTGTTTTTTTTTGTTGTTGTTGTTGCTGCTTCTGTTTTTTTTGTATTTATTGCTTCAGATTTTTTCGTTGCTATTTTTATGTGTTTTGTTTTTACATTTTTGGCCATCTGCCAGTATTAGTTAACTATTCGGTCGCTGTATTGCCATTCTGTATTGGTATGCAATGTCCCTGTCTCTTGTAGAGCTAACGTAGATAGGAACAAATGGGAGAGGGGGGGCGTGGCACGACAAGTGACCTAATATCTGAATACTAACCGTCCCATGAAATTTGATTTGTACTGTATTTACAATCTTTTCATTTTTAAAAATATATATCTTTTTAGTGTTTTTCAATCTGTCTTTTTCCATCTGCCATACACATCCCAATATATTGCACTTTACAAACAATCATTCTCTGATATTCAGATATATTTCTTTTCCATTTATTTAATTATGTTTTGCTGTTGTATTTTTCTAGCCACGCCCATCTTTTAACAGGTGAAAGAGTTATGTGCGCATTGAGAAAGACAAAGGAAGTACCAGTCCAGAACTTTGCCAAGATTAAACTGCTCTATCTACCCAATGCTCTGTCTGGTGGGCAATTATTTACAGACCTTTCTTTCCCACCTGATCAATCATCTCTCACCTACGTCTACACTGGTGATGATAAATACGAGAAGATGGTCTTTAAAAGACCTTTGGTAAGTTTTTCGTTTATGCATTGCTTTATCGTGAATCTGTACCAAATGGTGGGGGTGAGGATCGCTTTTGTTACACATGCACGCTGAAAATGATATGAGCCAGTACATGAAAATTTGGTTCTTATTGCATTTTCGAGCAACCTAGACTAAAGCGAGCCTGTGCTGCTCGTATATACAAAGTTTTGATGTAGGTGAAAGCCTAGACCAAATTAAGACATCTAGTGCGCATATGCGATAAGTACCAAAATCTAATAGAATGGCTTACATATACGAATCGCTGTTTTATTCTACGCCTTCATCCTTAACGAATACACTTTACGCGTCCTGCATGCAAATTCGTGCGTTAGAAATTTCAGTTGAAATAATATTTAACACTATTTATGAATATTTTATGTGCACTATATGGCAGGTTTAGATTTCAGCACATAAATACAGTTATTAATTATACTTTTTCCTAGCCACGGGCTCTCAAAATTTGGGAAGATCGCTATATAAAGAGGTCCTTACATCTTACATGTATTAACGCTCCTGCATGGTGTTTTGTCTTTGTACATACCCTTTTGAGATAAAGTATTAGTGTTGATCTATACTGTATATCAGTCTTAGTTAAAGGATTTACAACTTTAACCCATAGGCAAACAGTGCAGACCCACATATGGCGCCACAGAACGCTGCGCCTGATCAAGATCCTCACTGTTTGCATTGAATAAAATAAAAAAAAAACACCACCAACAAAATTGGAAATGGAAATGGACTCTTCCAAAGGGTGAATATTGGACGGTCCATTCAGCATACATGGGTAAAATGTGATGTCCTACATTATTTGCTCCGGTCGATGGACTGAGGCTTCGTTTTATGGAGCTGAGCTAGGCTGTCTAAAGATCCAATTAGACGAATTCTGTTTGATAAGATTTGATGCTAGACTTTTGTATCCTTGAGCTAAAATATGATACTAATCTATTTGTGTTCACATATTCGACTCTGAATGATCAATATGCAACCCTCATAATAACGACAAATAATTTGAAATTGAAGTGAATTTTTGTTGTTATGAAAGTAAGAAAGAGGGCAAAGATCAGGAATAGATACAATCAAGCACCACACCCGACTTAGGATACCAATGGGAAAGTGACAACGTCACAACAAGACATCACAAACGAGAGTCAAGAGGTCAGCCCTTTCCCAGCAGGTGACCACAAGGCATCAACAAACAGACGTGCATGAAAGCATAACAACATAAGACAGAAATAATATAAATGATCCACAAAAGAAGCACTGTTGTAATGAACTCAAATTCAAGCTAATCTGGTACCTTTGTGCAAACACTTCAGACGTTGTAAGGAATTTAGCTATTATAAAGAGTGTCAGTATAAAGAATTTACCCCCCCTCCCACACCCCCCCCCCCCCAAAAAAAAAAAGAATAAATAAAAAAAAGTGGATGTGCACTATATCCTATATCTAGTAAGTTTATCCGTCCGCTGTTATCAGTGAGCAAAAAACAAACAAAAAAACGTTAACTCAGAAACTGCTTGGATTGTTTTGATAATTTTCTCGAACACATGAACGCTAATAATGTCTAGACTTTGGGCTTGCTAAACATTAAATTGTCGTTGCTTGAGGCTACATATATATAAACAGATACCCAAACCATTTTAAACATATTTTAAGCATTCATTTTAACTATGGTATATTTTCATGAAACTTACAGGTGGGTACATTTTGGATACACCATTCGAATGGCATTCGCTAGTGTGCCAATAGGGATCCTAGACTACATGCTGGCAGGGACGTAGTGCTTCGACACTACTTGTGCCTCAACATAACGTTATGCTTCAAAATCACTTTGTGCTTTAACATAACTTTTTCTTTCAACATAATCTGTGCTTCAACATTAGTTTGTGTTTTAGTATTATCATGTGCTTCAACATTTTTATTACGTGCTTCAATATTGTGCTTCATCAAAAGGTTTTGCCTCAACATTACTTTGTGCCTCAACATAGGTTTGTGTGAACAGCATAGGACAGGACTACAGTTTGAAGTGACTCTGCCCTCAAACGAATTTACGTTAACATAGTGACATAAAGGTGTTTAGCTAATTGTATTTGAAAAAATAGTCACCTGGGTCCGAGGTGTAGGGAAGTCCATTATAGCCCTTAAAATGGTCGACAATTGAGATAACATCTGTCTCTGATAACCTCTCTCTCTCTCTCTCTGTCTCTCTCTGTCTCTCTCTCTCTCTGTCTCTCTGTCTCTCTCTCTCTCTCTCTCTAAAATTCTAAGAGTTGTAGTTTCTCTTTAATAATCTGGTTCTATTACATGTTTGATGTCACATTCACAGGAAATGTTCAAAGTTTGAAAATTATACATACTAAATTGATATATTGCGCATTACGCGGTTATTCAACATTGCGTCAGCCATGGTGATGTACGTTAGTTGGTTTTCCACGAAGGCTTCCTCTGAGCCGGAATCCAGATTCCCAAGTGGAGCTAATTCAGATATTCTCGGCGTCTTATTAAATTCGGATATTCGCGAGCTGAGTGTGACGAAATTCAGAAGGCAGATGGGATAATTTCAATATGCTCCATAGGCATTCCTCGTTTATAAGATCTCGACATAGAAAAATGCCCATCTAAGCATACCTCGTTTACTATTCCTCGACGGAGGAATATGTTCTACTTATGTGTATGTATACAGGGCATATGTGGCCCTTTTGAAATTAACCTTGGTTGATTACGATAAAAACCTAACAACAACGTTCTAAACTAGATTGATACTTGAGGGCATATTGAAATTGACCTATCTGCCTTCTGTGGGTATGTCAAAACGTCCCCAAGTCAAAACACCTCTAAATCAAAAGGCCCCCGAATTTGTTTAAACGCCCCCAATAAATTACTAGTAAAATCTGCAGAAATCTGATCATTTTCCTTAAGTTACGTGTTGCAAAAGAGGGATGGGGTGTGAACTCTGGCACTTTTCAGTGTTTCGTGAATAGTCAATAAACTCATCCTGGTAGTTTCACATTTATTTCCAATGGATCACATATTCAGAACATAGTATACATATACAAAAACTAAATCAAAAACGGCTGAGCTTGAAATGTATGATGAAAACTGAAAATAAGTGGCTCCAGAAAGTACAAAATTAAAACTATTATACGTGTTGTCTAGTAACTGCATTATATAATGCGCTATGCAATAGTTCTAACCTTGGACACATGGAGCCTTTGGATATCCTCCATTAAATGCCCATGATGACGTATGCTGACGTAGTCAGCGGGACTAGAAGATGTTTGATCTGAGTCTTCATCTACATCCATACTTTGTGTACGCGAACAACGAAGTCTCTAACGAGTCCGTGCATTTGCGATAAGCACAAAAATTCATGTGCTACCTCATAGACATGTGCATGTAGCATCATTAACTCTGCTTTTAATGCAATGGAATTGATGAGTTAAAGTAATGCAAACTAAGGAACCAAAACGTTAATTAACTGAATGAATGCTCTTTGAGTGCAAAAAGTATGGATCCTGTTAGGCTTAAAAAGAGCTACGGACATTAGAGAGATAATTGGGTCATCTATATAAAGCCAAATAGAAAAAAGTGCGTCTCACATAAATGACCACCGAAAAAGGCGAGAAATCAGAAAAAAATGTCATTTTGGGCCAATAGTTATATGGAACACAAGCAAATACAAAAACGAAGATATGTTAACATATGAAAAGTATTACATGTACCACGACACAATTAAATGTACCGGTATATAAAAAATTCGTTTTGTTTTTTAGGTATGATGGCATTGTAGCAAGCGGTCTTCTGAAGCTTCAAACATGGTCTAAAATGACCATTTCTCTATTCTTACCATTTTCCTGTTACTATAGCAACGGCAAATGTTAGATAAATACAATACTTATTCACTCGCATCATTGTTCTAATAAGCCAATCAGAGCCAATGAAAAAAAAGCAACTTTCAGGTTTTGGTTTCAGAGGGGGATAAACTAGCCCTCGCATACATGTAGCTCTTTGTATACTAGAATGTTGAAGGCTTATATTCTTAATTATTTTCAGGAAATTACATCGTATGCTGTTTTAACAGGAGTAGGGGGTGTATACGACTGTGAGTTTCCTTGGAGTACGTGGAGAAAATCTGGCTGGTTTGAGGCAGCAATCTGTATAGTTTCTCTCAGTATTAGACACATGGACAGACTTATACCAGGCTATAGAAATTTTGAACAATCTCTTCAGAACGATTATATAGGTAATTCTCATAGATGTCTGCTAGGCTACCAGACCGTTACTGTTTTAGCTTCCCTACCCCAAAACTTTAAAGCATATTAAGGGGATTTCCCTGTTCAGCCATATTGTCCCATATCATCCCCATGACTTTTAACAAAATAACAATATTTTCTCGTACGCACCGCCCCACACATGAAACGCTGGTCTATTTTTTTACAATATTTAATTACATGCTTTATGACCTGTCCGAACATACGTCACTCTGCCATCAGATACACGACACAGTAAAACAGTACGTGACCTGACTGGAACTCAGTCTTCAGAAAAAATGGGAAAACGGATCCGTCATAAATAGAGAGACCCTACAATATTAGAAAACAGCAGACTCGGTTTTATTGAGTCTTTTTCATGAGAACTAATGGAAATTGCAACAATTCTCATGTCCCCTAGCACCGGAATAAGTGGTATTCTGCTTTCTGTCAGAACCCAATATACTGTTACAGTACGAGACCTGACTGGAGCTCAATTTTCAGACCCACTTGAGGCGGTCGAGCACCACAGCTATGTGCTCAATATACTATGGAGATTCAACCGACACTATTGTTATCACTCGTATATGTGGCTAAGCAGATCTAAGCCACTGGTCAACATTCAAGTTTGCTGCCATCACACAGGGTACTGTACATCATTAGCTAAACCAAATGTACACCCTGTTACTGATCTGTCTGATAAGTTATGTAATTATGTAGGCCTTGTCCAACACGTTACCAATTAGTAATAAAGGGATCATAAATGTAACATGCCAGTACATAGTTCTCAGTAGAGAAATCATCAGAACGAGCAAAGTAGCATGAATGTATACGACATTGCGTCTGGGAATGAAATAACGCTATTCAATAAAATCGATAAAGCACTAGTGGTTTACACATTAACAGGAAACGTTATGACGTCAATAACAACGTTGCATACATGATGACGCAATTATAACTTTTTATGCCAGAAATGAGATTTCAAAGTAATCTAAATGCCATATGATAAATAGAATCTAACATTCGTGCTCTTGTATTATTGAATTTATTAAACTCGTTGCGAAAAAGAGATTAAATGCTCGGCAAGCCTCGAATTTTACCTGTTTTCCCCAGTTCTTTTAATAGATTAAAAAAAAACATGAGCACTCATGTAAGATCCTCTATGTAGCCAATGTCACATATGGCTGACGTTGAAAGTACATGAATGCGCATCTCACAGAAATATACAAAAAGTAGCACAACGAAATAGTCATCTCAATTATGGAAAAGAAACAGTTTTTAAATGTTTATTCTCTCTGTGTTCAAACTATAGTATATGTTATTTTGAAATAGAAAAATGAACAAACTCAGAACTCACCAGACATTTTAACACTAGCAGCTAGCAGTGCATTCAAATGTACAGCTCTTCACTAAAGTGGATTTCTCCTGAAAGCTCAAAAAGTGTGCATTGTACGAGCATAAACAGTGTTGCTTTTGTTTGTTTGTTTGTTTGTTTGTTTGTTTGTTTATCTACTTGGTGCTTAACGACGCACCAACAACCCTTGTGGGTCACAAGCGTCAGACGGTATTAAATTAAACATGATTTTGATGGAAAAATTAAAATTTGTAATAGATTAAATGAAAGGAATGATGATTATGAGTTTGTATAATGATATTGAGCCTATAATAGCGCTTTGTTTTGCCATTTCTTTAAATGCCTAAAAGGAAACCTGATTTTAGGAGGAAGAGTATTTAAAACGATATTATTTTCCCATTACTAAACAAATATATATCTTTGCCAAGAATGTAAAGCATCAGACTTAATATGCCCAAATGAACCAGCGTTAACATGATTCCAGTACAAAACCAGCAATTTCATCAAGACATATGACAATCTGTTTATATTTGAGCCAGCACACGAGATTTTGTTACTTATCGCATCATCGAGCAACGAAGTCTCAGGCTAGTCTGGGCATATTCATATGCACACACTCGCCAGATCTTTCGCTGCCACAATGCACGTAGTATGTGATACAGATGTCACCTCTAACCTCGCTGGAGACGCCAACATGGGAGTTTGAAGGAGACGTTCACACATATTATGCGATAACAACCAAAATCTCGTGCGCTGACCCATATTCTGTTTTTTTTCACAGGTGCCTTTCATTTCCAAGTGTGGCGGTTTGGTGAGTTCATCGATATAGTTGTGGATGATTATCTACCTACCTATAAGAACTGTTTGCTCTACTGCCCCGCATATGGTAACCCAAGGGAATTCTGGGGTGCACTGGTGGAAAAAGCTTACGCCAAGTAATAGTCAAGTATACTCAGAAAAACAATTGAAGGATGTTTGGTTTGTTGTCGATCTCTTACAGTCAATACAATATAAACGTATCTGAATATGAGTACATGTCATAGTTCAAGATATCTGCAATCAAAATGCATGTTTAATTTAAGTCATGCTTCAATGGTTAAAATACAGTACTGTCCAAATGGTTTAACCCTCTACAATGAAAAGGCACACGTATTAAAAAGTGTTCCAAACCCTTTCTTATCGTTTCAATTTCATAATGACTGGCATCAAAATCATTGTTGGCTCTCATTCAAATGTATGGCACTTAATTTTATAGTCGTTGTCAATGCTTTGTAGCGAATTTGTTGCCATATTGGCTAGGGTATGCCGTATCTACGCCAATTTGTAGCAGACATTTTACACGTTGCTATGTGCACTGATCGTAAGAAGGATATGAAAACCAGTGTGTGGTCGGAATTAGAAACTAAGCAATGACCAGATCAAATTTTTAGCAAAAAGTATCAATGCAAATATCAAGTTTTTGCTTGTGACGTTTGGGTAAGGAGGGTTATTACATTTGGCGTGGTACTGTCCAGTAACCACTGACCCGTAAATTTCATTTTGTATTCTGCTGCATTGCATATTGGTAGTTCTATCAGATACAAACATACTTTTGTTGGAAAATGTTTTCTCAAATGTAATAAAATAAAAAGAACTTAAATATCCTTCAATTGTTTTTCTGAGTATAGCGATTACCACAAAGGGCATGCGTGGATCCAGACAGTTTTGTCAGAGTGAGTCCGACTCCAACAACCTTTTTGTTGTTGAGGTGAGAGAGGATCCAAATACCACTAAAAGTGGACCATCATAGGCCGATGATGGACCTAAATTTAATGCTAGTTCATAACGTGTTTTAAAGTATCTAAAGAGTCTTGATATTTGGTATATAGCATTTACTAATAGCCCCTTAGGCTCAAATTGTTCCATCCGAGGTCACATGTTAATGGAAGCTTATAAACACCATGTCTGACCGTTACCTTAAGTAATACTGGACAGTAACACTCACATGTTAAAACATTGTAAAGTCAGCATCTAATCTTGTGAATAATGTGCAAACTCTCTTATTTTATAGTAGAAATGCTCTCAACCAGATGTATAATCGTATGTCTGAACTGGTGTAAGGTATGCTTAAGTTGTATGGCTTTAAACAAGACTCGCACACTCGACAAAAGATCCACAATTAAGCAGTCAGCCTTGTTAAGGAATTAACTAATTCTGTATCAGTAGAAAATAATATGGACGGAAAATTGATCCCAAAGAAGGCAGCAACACAACCAACAAACCTTTCTGTTATGTATAAAGTAAATAATGACATGGTGCGTTCATACGATATACAATATCTAATTACTTCTTTAGTTAGTGGTTTGAGATTAATAATAATATTTTTGTAACCATGCATTTTTCTTATGTATTATACTATTAATTTACTTAGTTCAAAACGAATTTGTATACACTAACCCATGTATACGAGTATATGCTTTTTGCATGCCTATTATTTATGATAAGGGTCGTAACTAATGTTGTGAGAACTTGTGAGCAAACCTCATTGATTTAAAACAGTTGGCAATTATAATGTGTTTAAACCATATAGGGCAACAACTCTACCAAATCAGCAAGTTAGTATGAATAGGAAAGACAACAATCCCAGAACACAGACCGACCCATTACACAGTGCGGAGAGACACTAACACACAGACAAAGACACACATAAAGAACGCAATTAAAGCAAAGCAACAAGCTCTCTCTTCCTCAGCAAGATGATTTAAAGTTAAAAAAGGACACAAAGAACTACAACATAAAACCAGCATCGAACACTAAACCCCCACACAGAATGGCAACAATAACAAACAATGAACTACATCATAAAACCAGCATCAAACACAAAACCCCCAATTAGAGTGGAAACAATAACAAACAATGAAATACATAATAAAACCAGCATCGAACACTAAACCCCCAATTAGAGTGGCAACAATAACTAACAATGAACTACATAATAAAACCAGCATCAAACACAAAACCCCCAATTAGAGTGGCAACAATAACAAACAATGAACTACATAATAAAACTAGCATCGAACACTAAACCCCCAATTAGAGTGGCAACAATAGCAAACAATGAACTACATAATAAAAACCAGCATCGAACACTAAACCCCCAATTAGAGTGGCAACAATAACAAACAATGAACTACATAATAAAACCAGCATCAAACACAAAACCCCCAATTAGAGTGGCAACAATAACAAACAATGAAATACATAATAAAACCAGCATCGAACACTAAACCCCCTATTAGAGTGGCAACAATAACAAACAATGAACTACATAGTAAAACCAGCATCAAACACAAAACCCCCAATTAGAGTGGCAACAATAACAAACAATGAACTACATAATAAAACCAGCATCGAACACTAAACCCCCAATTAGAGTGGCAACAATAACAAACAATGAACTACATAATAAAACCAGCATCGAACACTAAACCCCCAATTAGAGTGGCAACAATAACAAACAATGAACTACATAATAAAACCAGCATCGAACACAAAACCCCCAATTAGAGTTGCAACAATAACAAACAATGAACTACATAATAAAACCAGCATCGAACACTAAACCCCCGATTAGAGTGACAACAATAACAAACAATGGATTACATAATAAAACCAACATCAAACACAAAACCCCCAATTAGAGTGGCAACAATAACAAACATAATAAAACCAGCATCGAACACTAAACCCCCAATTAGAGTGGCAACAATAACAAACAATGAACTACATAATTAAACCATCATCAAATACAAAACCCCCAATTAGAGTGGCAACAATAACAAACAATGAACTACATCATGAAACCAGCATCAAACACAAAACCCCCAATTAGAGTGGCAACAATAACAAATAATGAAATACATCATAAAACCAACATCAAACACAAAACCCTCACATGGAATGGCAAAACTAACAAACAATGAACTATATCATAAAACCAGCATCAAACAAAAAACCCTCACACAGAGTGCCTACTATAACAAACAATGAACTACATCATAAAACCAGCATCAAACACAAGACCCTAACATAGAATGGCAACGATAACAAACAATGAACTACATCATAAAACCAGCATCAGCACAACACCCAACACAGAATGACAAAAATAACAAACCATGAGCTACGTCATTAAACCAGCATCAAACTCAAGACCCTATAACAAAATGGCAACAATAACAAACAATTCACTACATCATAAACCAGCATCAAACACAAGAACCTAACACAGAATGGCAACAATAACAAACAATGAGCTACATCATAAACCAGCATCAAACACAAGAACCTAACACAGAATCGCAACAATAACAAACAATGAGCTACATCATAAACCAGCATCAAACACAAGAACCTAACACAGAATCGCAACAATAACAAACAATTAATGAACTACATCATAAAACCAGTATCAAACACAAACCCTCACACAGAATGACAACAATAACAAACAATTAATGAACTACATCATGAAACCAGCATCAAACACAAGACCCTAACATAGAATAACAACAATAACAAACAATTAATGAATTACATCATGAAACCAGCATCAAATTTAAGACCCTAACACAGAATGACAACAATAACAAACAATGAACTACATCATAAACCAGCATCAAACACAAAACCCTCACACAGAATGGCAACAATAGCATACAATTAATCAACTACATCATAAAACAAGCATCAAACACAAGAACCTAACACAGAATGGCAACATAACAAACAATTAATGAACTACATAATAAAACCAGTATCAAACACAAACCCTCACACAGAATGACAACAATAACAAACAATGAACTACATCACAAACCAGCATCAAACACAAGACCCTAACATAGAATGACAACAATAAAAAACAATGAACTACATCATAAACCAGCATCAAACACAAACCCTAACACAGAATGGCAACAATAACAAACAATTAATGAACTACATCATGAAACCAGCATCAAACACAAGATCCTAACACAGAATGACAACAATAGGTAACAATGAACTACATCATAAACCAGCATCAAACACAAGACCCAACATAGAATGGCAACAATAACAAACAATGAGCTACATCATGAAACCAGCATCAAACACAAGAACCTAACACAGAATGACAACAATAGCAAACAATGAACTACATCATAAACCAGCATCAAACACAAGACCCTAACATAGAATGGCAACAATAACAAACAATGAGCTACATCATGACACAAACACGAGACTCCAACATAGAATGGCAACAATAACAAACAATGAGCTACATCATAAACCAGCATCAAACACAAGACCCTAACATAGAATGACAACAATAAAAAACAATGAACTACATCATAAACCAGCATCAAACACAAACCCTAACACAGAATGGCAACAATAACAAACAATTAATGAACAACATCATAAAACCAACATCAAACACAAGACCCCAACACAGAATGACAACAATAGCAAACAATGAACTACATCATAAACCAGCATCAAACACAAGACCCTTACATAGAATGGCAACAATAACAAACAATTAATGAACTACATCATGAAACCAGCATCAAACACAAGACCCTAACATAGAATGGCAACAATAACAAACAATTAATGAACTACATCATGAAACCAGCATCAAACACAAGACCCTTACATAGAATGGCAACAATAACAAACAATTAATGAACTACATCATGAAACCAGCATCAAACACAAACACTTACATAGAATGACAACAATAGCAAACAATTAATGAACTACATCATAAACCAGCATCAAACACAGGACCTTAACACAGAATGACAACAATAGCAAACAATGAACTACATCATAAACCAGCATAAAACACAAACGTAACATAGAATGACAACAATAACAAACAATGAACTACATCATAAACCAGCATCAAACACAAACCCTAACATAGAATGACAACAATAACAAACAATGAACTACATCATAAACCAGCATCAAACACAAACTCTAACAAAGAATAGCAACAATAACAAACAATTAATGAACTACATCATAAAACAGCATCAATCACAAAACCCTAACACAGAATGGCAACAATAACAAACAATGAACTACATCATAAACCAGCATCAAACACAAACTCTAACAAAGAATAGCAACAATAACAAACAAATTATTGAACTACATCATAAAACAGCATCAAACACAAAACCCTAACACAGAATGGCAACAATAACAAACAATGAACTACATCATAAACCAGCATCAAACACAAACTCTAACAAAGAATAGCAACAATAACAAACAATAAATGAACTACATCATAAAACAGCA
Organism: Loripinus fragilis; assembly: GCA_964019695.1. Lineage (NCBI taxonomy): Eukaryota > Metazoa > Mollusca > Bivalvia > Lucinida > Lucinidae > Loripinus > Loripinus fragilis. The sequence goes on from OZ026528.1 coordinate 42,111,800, forward strand.
TCAAACACAAGACCCTAACACAGAATGGCAACAATAACAACATTGAACTGCAATCGTTCTTATGTCGTATGTTGCTATAAATCGGTTCATTGGTTTTTATTGTAACAGGTGTAAGAAAACGTATGAAGCCAATGAAATTGGATGTTCTTTGGATGCCCTAACAGACCTGACAGGGGATATTTGTGAGTTCTACAACCCTGATACTAATCCAGATGAAAATTTGTTCCATGTGCTATATAAATCGTGTGTTAATAGAAGTCTCATCGTCTGCTGGCGTAATGATAAACGTCTTACACCAACAGGATTTATGTATAGAAACAAGACTGACATGGTAAGAGAAATACAGTTTTCAAGGTCTATGTATACATGTATTAGTGACGGCTCAGATTGACGAAGATAAATGTATTCTACTGTCCTGCCAGCCAAGAGTGACAGTAATGTCATGTTTTGTTTTACAAACTTATTATCATGAAGCTATGTATATTGTGTATAGCTTACATTTTTCAAAAATGCACCGAACTTGCAAATGAAACACCGCATAACTTATGAAACCTCTCTGAGAGTTGAACAATTTATGAATTTTAACAGCAAAAGAGTATAGGGCGAATATTTGACCAGTAATACATATAGTATTTATTACATAAATACCTATGTGAGTAGCTGTTTGAAGCCAATGTCAAATGAACTTTATAAACTCACCCAGTGAACCATACGTTTTGGTGACGAAGACGTCTTTTGTAAGTTTTGGTTTGGAAGACGTCTGAGACACGTGTTTCAGACTTAATCAGCAAAGCTGACGTCTGCAGGTCATCTCAAAAACGTTTTGAAAGCTAAATGCAAACGTGTTTGACGTCTTCAATTTGTAACGCTTTTGGCGTGACGCACCGTCTTGTGTAAAAACGTCTCGGTCACGTTCAGGAATCACTAGCACACGTTTTCAAAACGAGTTCACTGCAGATTTATAATGTTTTTATACAGTTTTAAGCACCGTTTGAACACGAAACAAAGACGTCATTGTTTTGGGATTACCACCACGTCTTAAACACGAATTAAAACGTTACAAAAACATCCCCATGCAAGAGTTTCGTTACGTCTTTATCACGATATGAAAACTAAAATGCAGACGTGTTTGACGTCTTCAATTTGTAACGCTTTTGAAGTGACGCACACGTCTTGTGTAATAAAACGTCTCGGTCATGTTACGAATCACTAGCACACGTTTTTAAAAAAGAGTTCACTGCAAATGTATAATGTTTTGATGCAGTTTCGAACATAGTTTGAACACCAAACGAAGACGTCATTGTTTTGAGAATCCCATCACGTCTTAAACACGAACCAAAACGGTATAAAAGCGCCCTCGTGCAAGGGTTTCGTTAGGAATTTTTAAAACGTTTTCCTTACAGATTTGCAATGTTCAGCGGCAGTTTTCCACACGTATTTGGTATGGGGTTACCAAAACGTTCGAACACTAAACAAAACGTAACAATAAGGTGCTCATATAGGGTTTTTATTTAGTCAGCTGCACGTTTTGAAAACGAACTTTAAAGGTTCTGGACGTTTTCAAAATGTAACGCGTTTTGGGTGACAAACACGTTTTACCTGGGAACGTCATCGTCACGTTCAGATGACGTCGAATGGTTCACTGGGCAGTGTTCAAGTCAGGAGGTTCACGAACAGTTTTAACATGGTTATGCAAACTTGCAAATACTTAGAATGAGCTCTGAATTGTTTGCATGACGTGACGTGGAAAGCGCTGCGGCCCTGACTGAGTATTTCGCCACACGCTACATATCACTTTTACGGGAACTTGTAATGTCATTACAACACCCGTGACAAAATGGATTTTGATCCGAATTGTCCGCATTGAAGTCTATAAAATTCCATTTGAAAAGTAGTATGATAACAGGATCTTACACTCGTGGTCATTTCATATGATATTTATTAAACGTTTAATAAATTTCATATGAAATGACCACGAGTGTAAGATCCTATATTTAAGACACCCATCAGTTTTTGAAGCTGTTGCATGTTTTATTACAGTGTGCGTGCGTGCGTGCGTGTGTGTGTTCCTCTTGGTGCCAAAGGATGGACTTTTCTTAATGTTTGTAGTATTTCTGTGCTTTGTCTTTTATTTTAGGGGAAAGCGAAAGACGAAGGTATCAGTGTGAAAAGATATCTCCATATTGTAACTGCATCTACAAAGGTAACTACTAAACTACTTTTAATTATCAGACTCATTATTTTAGTCGAATTGCTGTTCAGTACATGTACATTACACTTCTCTAATTGCAAGCTGGTCAAGAATTATAATACACACAATAGGTGCATTATTCACGACAAAGAAACCGTCGCGCCATCTTTGGGCAGTTATGAACAGCATAAGAAAAATGTAATTCATTGTCGCGATTGATGTTTTCCCTATTCGTGATTATATAATTACTGGAATTACATTTGAAAATAAATTCCTAGTTTAGATCGATAGTTACTTCTCTTGAAAAAGACGGCATTTTTAGCTATGAGAAATTTGTTTTAATGAAGTATTCTCTGGTTATAATTATGACTTTCATGCAAAACAAATATCTATGTGTCTTGATCCACATCTGAATTAAGGGTGAGGTTGGCACTGTTAAACCGGTTTAAGCCCTCCAGTAAAATATTTTACTGACCGTTCCAAGGCGGTACTTCTTTTGTGGATCTTTCATGTTTTGTTCTGTCTTGTGTTTTCTATGTCTTTGTGCGCGTCTGTTTATATGTGCTTTGGGGTCACCTGCTGGGAAAGGGCTGACCTCTTGGCTCTCGTTTGTAGTGTCTACTATGAGTTTGTCACTTTCCCATTGGTATCCTGGGTCAGGTGTGGTACTTGATTGTATCGATTCCTGATCTTTGCACCCTTACTTACTTTACCAAGTTATTGTATATAACGATATACAGTGTGAATATATCACTTATAAAACTGTTAGTATGAAAGTGGTTAACAAATTAAGAGTTGGCACCAATACGCAGGCATCTGTCTCATAGGTAAGCCATATAACGATGATGTAAAAGAAATAAATAAAATATTGACTTGACAACATGTTCAAAATCTAAGATACTTAAAGCGTATGTGATTGTTCTAGTTTTACTTTCACAATCGCAGCAAATAAACAAACTATGAAAACTGTAAAAACAAATGCACAATTTTCATATTTTGTAAGCGTCGCGGAACCCGTACATCTTTAAATCAAACATATGTGTAGTTAAAGGCAATTGCGGGAAATACTTCCCGCATTAAGATCTTTTTAATTCTTTGCATACAGTTTGTTTTATGTATGGACTGTCGATTTATGGAATAAAAAGGATATGTCACCATGCTCGATTTTTCATAATCTGACATGGAAGTTTTCAGCATTTTACCAATTTTCTGGAAAAAACCCAAGTCCTTATTATTAAGTTAAAATAGTTGTACTCGCAATCCAGCTTCTTTATTTTGATTATTATTATTACTCACGACATCAAGCTTTATAGGAAAAGTGAAAAATTATTTGTTTTCCCAAGCCGTGACAAGATACTGAATGATATATTTTGATAAATCTTCCAAAACAGAAATAAATTTTCAGATTAAATTGTATATAAAAAATAAGCATTAACAATCTCAAAATTTTATTTTAATTTCATAGCCTTTTATATAACCTTTTAGAAAAAAGAATGAAAATTGGGGGTCATCAGACTAATTTTCTTATATGAGAGCAAAATTTACCCCTACCCCATCATATTTTGAGGATAATTCAATATTAAACGTTATGGAGTGTACTTTTTAAAAAATCTGGCATTAACAATCTCAAAGTTTTGTTTTTATTTCATAGACTTTTATATAACCTTTTAGAAAAAAGAATAAAAAATGGGGGTCACCAGACTAATTTTCGTCCAGGAGAGCAAAATTTACCCCTACCCCCACATATTTTTGAGGATAATTCAATATAAAACGTTATGGAGTGTAATTTTAAACATCTGGCATTAACAATCTCAAAGTTTTATTTTTTATTCAATAGACTATTATATAACCTTTTAGAAAACCGAATAAAAAATGGGTGTCGCCATACTAATTTTCGTCCAGGAGTGCAAAATGTACCCTTACCCCCACATATTTTGAGTATAAATCAATATTAAACGTTATGGAGTGTACTTTTAAAAATCCGGCATTAACAATCTCAAAGTTTTGTTTTTATTTCATAGACTTTTATATAACCTTTTAGAAAAACGAATATAAAATGGGGGGTCACCAGACTAATTTTCGTCCAGGAGAGCAAAATTTACCCCTACCCCCACACATTTTGAGGATAATTCAATGTAAAAATTTTTGGACTGTACTTTTTGTCATTTATATCAATTTATATGACTGGTAGGAAGTAGGTCATTATTACAAAGCTGAAAAAGAAGAAGAAAAACAAACAATGTTTAATAGGTGCCCACCCAGGAATCGAACCTGGTCCGCTGGTTTAAGTGTCTGACGCGCTAACCACTAGACTACAAGGTCAGATCGTGCGCCGCCCAAATTAACCGTATATATTGGACACACAATCCGAGCGCCGGCCATATTCGTATTCGTATACATGTATAAACTTGATAGTAGTGTATATTGTTTGAATTCGCCATATCTATTTTTATCAGTATTTGGCACTGAGACGATCATTTATAATAACTGGTCAATAGATATTTTGGACACATTTCAGTTACTTTATTTTGTCCAGAAAATGCAAAAATATCCACCAGACGTAAACGTATCTGACACCTGTATTGATACAAATTTGAAAAAAGGTCGAAAGACGGGACCCAGACAACTTTCCCCGTTTCCCGTCGCAGGAATGATGCACGTGGACAATACCCGAAATTGCCCCTTAAGAGCACACTATCTTTCACAAAACGACATGAACAACCCCAATCGGGAAAGTCTGGCACAATTCAAGAATCGAATCAAGCCTCGGGTGTACGTAAGGCGCATTACGCGTGGTACTATGTACGAAAAAGTTCCATTTTGTTAGCCGGAACTGGCGTAATGAAAATTAGTTCTGCAGCATGTGGGTTCAGCCCTATTAAAATCCATTTTTCTGATTATCCGATAAGTTTATTCAGCAGAATAAATGAAGTTTATGTGTTTTATTTTTCAATAAAATATCGCAATAGCCATTTGTTTTCTGCAATCACACTTGTTATTGTGTTGGCATGGTTTCTGTGACGTCAGCGTCGCGTTATGTAACGTCAACGTCCCATTATCAAAGTAGATCCTCGATGTACATCCGAGGTCTGATTCCACGAAATTCCACGGAATTGGCCGAGGCAGTTCCAATTGGAACAACCCAGTTCTGGATACGCACGTAATTCTATAGCAAGTGACCTTGATTTTCTTCACAGTCGTCTATTGTGTAAGCTTCATTAGCAGTGATTAATTTGCTTGAGCAAGCAAATAATTGTCTGTTCTCTTAATTAGTCTAATTTTCATATCATATAACGCTCGCTTCCTTGGAAACAGAAACATTGTCATATATAACAATGACACAACGTTTAGAGTCCTTGTCAGATAGTTCATCAAATCCGATTGTTTTAAAACGGTCTTACAAATCAGCAGTTCAGCAAGTTTATATTTCTCTTTAAAAATGACCTTAAAATAAGCTATCACAATACATGAAGCCAATAGCATTAAATAGTGAGACACAGCAGCACAAACCACAGGGAATTGTATCATGGTTTTGAAACATTATACTTTTCTATATTAAAAGGACAAAGGGAAAATACATGTATAACCAATCGTGCATAAAATTGAGTATCTCTAGGGGCGGACTTGATTTAGCAATTTTAGAGTACTCGACGTACGCCAGAACAGCCACTTAAAACACATAAAACTGGGCACTTTGGAGTACTCCTGAATGAATTAAGCGATTCAAATATTTCCGTACATGCAGGCAGTGATCTGCCATTTTGTTTAGGAACAGGTCTTATGACTGTTCTATCTACACCACCTCGAAAGACAGAGTACTCCGGCGTACGCCAGCACAGATGTTCCAGCGCACTTGATTTCTGCTCTGCCTGTGTAAAGAGAACAGCTAAATCAAGTCCGTCCCGGCTATTCGTAAAGACAGGTTAAACATATAGTCACACAGGTAGATAACACATTTATGTATATAACAGTGCCTGCTTTCTCCATCCTTGTATCCACGGTAAGGAGCAAAGGTAAAGATAATGTCCAGAACTGGTCAGAGTTTCCCCGATGTAGTTATATTAAGCCTATCCGTTCGCTTACACAATATATTGCAGAGTATTCTAGGGCACAACACAAGGAAGTCTCTCAATGTCCAGCATCTTCACGAATACCAATCACTCGTGCCCATGATATCAACAACAACTTGTAGATACTACTACTATAAGTAGCCATGTTATTTTTGTGTTACAACTCATAGATACCACTGAAAACTGGAAAGTAATAACAATGCTAGGTAGCCATGTTTTTTGTGTGTTACAACTCGTAGATACTACTGCAAAACTGTTGAGCAATAACAATGATGACAGTTTTCTCTCTAGGTAACCATGTTCTTTTTGTGTTACAACTCATGGATACCACTAAAAATTGGAAAGCAATAACAAAGTTGACAATTACTCTCTAGGCAGCCATGTTTTTTGTGTCAAAGGTTCAGAGCAGATTACCATGACGTAATAGGTAGTCGCTAATGTAAAACGCGTTTTCGGTGGCTGATTGAGTGCTGCAGCTTTAAACTAATCAAATCGCCCCTTTCAAAAGGTCTGCAACACTTTTGACCTTCATTAAGCTCCCATTTGTCATTAAGATCTTTGTTTTTTGTCTATTTTTGAGTGGCCGTTTTACACATTCTTTACTGTACAATTCTCTGTCCCATGCTATATAGAGCGTTGTGTGTGACAAAGTAGGTCAAATGGAGTGTCATGTATGGCTGAATTCGTGATCAATACTCTATTTGCTATCATTTAGCTACCAGTCGTCCACATTTCGTTTAATAATTTTGTTGTATTTGCAACAGGTTACCTTATCACAGATCCAATAAGCAACCTTGATTTGTGCCGATATCCAGTTTCAGTTCAGTGCTATAGTTTTCTAACTAAGTGACAATAACATCTCCCTTGGAACAAAAGTGATTGATTCTCTTGAAATCGTTTTGAGGCTTTTACAGGAACAGTCATTTAAGCGTACAAACTCTGGGGGTGGAGAGTTTTATCCATAAAATGGCAAAAACACTCACAGTTTTAAGGATTTGCTTATGCATTATTGTGCTGATGTACTTTAAATCCTCATAAATGTTCTATCTGTAAAGCTGATTTTCCACTTTGAGGAATGACTAAAAGCGTTATTGATGACAAAATATCGAGCGTTACGCTCTTTTTAAAACAACCAAACAACTAAGGAGGATTAACCGTGTAATTTTTTTATGATCAATGCAGCAGCAGACAAACATACAAGAAGACTCTTATATTTGCCATTTTAAACATTTCTGCTGCTGAATACCGCGTTTTTAGAAGACAGCGTAGACATCGATAGCACCTTAATTATCTACCCAATTTCATGAATGCTAGACATACATTGGTTAAATATACTTATATATGTATATATTTATAAAAAAAAACTGGTTTCACACCTATCTGTGTAAAGTGAGAAGTATGCCAAAGTCACTGGAGCGTTAAAAGAAGGTCAATGTCACCAGGTCACACAGCGAGCCCAAAGTGTATGTCGAGGAGGTTCAGACTCACAGTTATCATTGTTGCAGAGAAATGCACTATAAATTAATGTGAGTAACCTGAAAAGTACTTAGACTAAAGTCATCCAGTGGCAATGCTTGCTAAACGAGATTGATTATGCTTTTAATATAAGAATATAAGAGTCTTCTTGTATGTTTGTCTTCTGCTGCATTGGTCATAAAAATTTTTACACGGTTAATCCTCCTTAGTTGTTTGGTTGTTTTAAAAAGAGCGTAACGCTCGATATTTTGTCATCAATAACGCTTTTAGGAGGTGATGCATTGATAAGTTAGGGGTCTTTCATGCAAACCAAATATCTACGTGTCTTGATCCACAACTGAATTAAGGGTGAGGTTGGCGCCGTTAAATCGGTTTAAGCCCTCCAGTAAAAGTATTTTTACTGACCGTTCCAAGGCGGTGCTTCTTTTGTGGGTCGTTTTTGTTCGTTATGCTTCATGTTGGTGTGTGTTGTAATGCTGTGCCTGTTCTTTGTAGCCTTGTGGTCATCTGCTGGGAAAGGGCTGACCTCTAGGCTGTCGTGTGTGTTGTGTTTTGTCACTTTCCCAAATTTGTCCTGGTCCACATCAGAATCAAGGGTGAGGTTGGCGCGGTAAACTGGTTTAAGCCCTCCAGTAAAATATTTTACTGACCGTTCCAAGGCGGTTTTCTTTTGTAGATCTTTTATGTTTTTGTTCTGTCTTGTGTTTGCTATGTCTTTGTGCGCGTCTGTTTATATGTGCTTTGTGGTCACCTGCTGGGAAAGGGCTGACCTCTTGGCTCTCGTTTGTGGTGTCTACTGTGAGTTTGTCACTTTCCCATTGGTATTCTGGGTCAGGTGTGGTACTTGATTGTATCGATTCCTGATCTTTGCACCCTTACTTACTTTAAAGCAGTGGTTCCTTCTCCATATGATCCTAGCTTTTGGTGGGACGTCAAGCGCAAAGAAACACAAAAACATGTGCACCATGCGCGGATCAAGAAAATTCCGTCGTGGGGGGATCCTGATTTCTTTTTTGTCATCAACGTATTTAAAAGGAAACCCATAGCCGCTTGTGATTTTCCAGGTGCGGGGTAGGGTCCGGATCCCCTGTCACCAGCTCTGGATCTGCAAATGTGGACAACGAAGCCTCAAACATATTAGAAGCATGTACCATCTGTAGGCTTAGTTCAACTCAGTATTTGCTTCTTATTGTAGTTTCTTTTAACATACTAGGAGAACATATCATCTGTGAGCTTAGTTCAACTCAGTATTTACTTCTTTTTGCAGTTTCCTCTAACATACTAGGAGCACATATCATCTGTAGGCTTAGTTCAACTCAGTATTTACTTCTTATTGTAGTTTCCTCAAGCATACTAGGAGCACATATCATCTGTAGGCTTAGTTCATCTCAGTATTTACTTCTTATTGCAGTTTCCTCTAACATACTAGGAGCACAAATCATCTGTAGGCTTAGTTCAACTCAGTATTTTCTTCTTATTACAGCTTCCTTTAACATACTAGGAGCACATATCATCCGTAGGCTTAGTTCAACTCAGTATTTACTTCTTATTGTAGTTTCCTTTAACATACTAGAAGCACCTTTTATCTGTAGGCTTAGTTTCAACTCAGTATTTACTTCTTATTGCAGTTTCCTCTAACATACTAGGAGCACATATCATCTGTAGGCTTAGTTCAACTTATTATTTACTTCTTATTGTAGTTTCCACTAACAGACGGACGGGTCATACAAATGGTAAGACTAAAATGCCCATTTTCAGAGGAAGCTGTGTGGAATGGAAAATTCTCAGACACGTAAGTAAATGACATCATTCATCGATACTTAACTAAACTCGGCTTATTTTAATTTGTAAGAGGTGCTTTATTAATACAATTATCAAATTATACTGAGCAAAAGTGAATCATTCACTACAAAGTACGATTTTTCACAAAAAACCTATATAGCAGGGTTAGGTATTGTTTCCCACGACTTTCAACAAATGATTGTCTAATCTACTGTTTTTACACATTTTTATAGAACTGACGATTCTAAGCTGATCGCTCTAGGTTAACACAGAGCGAATAATGCTATTTACCCAAATATCATTTGAAGAAGCATTAAGAAAATGAAATTGTCACTTACTTAAATGGCTGACATGTTGCCTTCCTTCAATTGAGCAGATGTACTAGGATGTGCATCTCTGCCGATATTGTTCCCCTCTGTAATTTCTGTCACTATGATCACTATCACGAGTTTATTTTTTTGTTTTGTGTTTAACCCTTAAAAAGCTATAGAAAATGCATCTAAAAATGATGTCTGCTTAAGTTGTCTGCTGCACATATTTGATAACATTACTGACAAATGAAAGTGTAGAGGCGAACAGTGTGGACCCAGATCAGACTGCTCTTACAGGGTCTACACTGTTGTCAAACTCGTTTCCAAAACTATTTAAGCATACGACTTATGTTTTGATTGTAACTTTAAGGGTTAAGATGAATCCATTTATATAATAGTATTACCGTTTTTTATACCAACGTAATTATCATTATTCTTCACGGGTCGCATTGTTTTGAGTTCTTGCGGTCAACACTTAATCGAATGTGTCATATAATGTGGCGACTGTATATGTGGTTTCAGTAAGCAGTGTTAGCTGAAAAAAGTAAATAAGAGTGATGTCCTGCTTTGTTCCGAGCATCATTGATATTTCAGTCGAGATTTTTAAGATGGTGTTAACTAGTCTCCACATCGTACACTAGTTTATATATGACATCACCCTGCAAGTAATTTTTATCATAAACATTTTAAAACAAATATTAAGATACGTTCCACCCGTTGTTAAATTGTTTAGCTATAAATTTGGTTTCCCAGGTTACAGTTCTTATCTGTCACATAGAAAATGAGTTTGTAGTACTTGATTGTATCGTTTCCTGATATTTGCCTCCTTACTTCCTTCGTAGTACTCAGCGTATAACAGCAAACAATTAAAGCAAAACAACCCTTCCCCCACACTTTCCCAGCGACATGATTGCAAAACTAGAAACGACACTAAACAACTAAGCACCGCACAACAAAACAAGGACCCGAGGCCACTGCTGGGGCCTAAATCAATTTTACTGTCCAAATCTTCGCCTTAGATCCTGCTGCTGTCAAAACACAAACTCCTTTCGGCTTCCTTATTTACCCAATGTACGAGTGATTTTAGTTCCCGCGCATCCTGCATCTTCTGCGCATAATTTTGTCTCTGGGATGCAAAATTTTTATTTCAGCGAGTGAGAGGATGCAATAGTATTGCAGACTTGTCATTAAAAATAGTGTTCTGGGCTCATAAGTTTGCAGTTGGACCCATTGATATGAGAAACAGTGAGTCCCAGGACCCATAAGCTCAAAATTGTAAATTAATCACTGAGACACCACATGGGAAAGTGACTCAAGTTTACTGTTGTTTTAATTTAAAGGGAGATAATTTCAATGTGAACCAACTTTATGATACTGTCAAAAACTTACCATATGTCAAAGACTTCTGGTAGTATTTTGTGGGCAATCGATGGCCCTTAAAATAGAGTGTTCAAACCCAAGGGTTTTTTGTGAGTAAGGGCTGATTTTGTGTTTAAATGAAAGCACAGGTAAAAGGATTAATTTGCCTTAGTAGTTTTCGTGAATTATGTTAGAGCGTCATGAGCTCATTTGGTTAAAATCGAAACGAGTATAGATATATTCGGTAGTGAAAAGTGTAAAGTTACTTTTGGTTTTAAGTATATGTTTATCATAATACATAAAAATCGACGTGCAAATATCTTGTTTTTATGCAACTCAGATGTGCTGCAAGGAGGCGTTCTCTTACCCATAATGTATGCTTAAGTGCTGATAAAGAAAGGGGCTTTATCGGATAACTAATGGTACTAAGTGGTCTGCAACGAAACTTACTTCAAAAGTAAATTGTTATGTTGTTGTTAATGAAAATACATGTATATCAAAGACATTTTTAAAACAAAAAATATTTAGAGAACAATGCTTTTTCTTTTTACCCTCTGGTCAATGAATAGATGAAATCCAAAGGGTTTTCCTTATGGAAAACATCTTCATGAACATATCTATATGCCGTAAATGAAAACGGTTGGCTTTCACCTATCATAAGACTAATACATCTATTGCTATTTGGCACAAGGTTCTATCAACGACATCTAACATTGGGCATTTATACATGTTATGTTTCAATTTAATTAATGTGTTAAAAATAAGAAACCTATTGCATGCCATCAACCAGACAATATGTCATATGTTTTAAAACACAAGCGTTTCATCTTCATTGCGTGTATGATCTGCGAATTCGACGAACAAATGAGAGCTACACCAAATGATCAAAATCAGATCCTTGTCTTATAAAATCCCTTGCTTGCTTATGCCGCATTTTCGGGATTGGCAACATTGCAACATACATTGTACATGTATATAAAGTAGGCACATATCTCAAATAATAAATCAAAATTTCGCTGTTATACTCTGAGTACTACGAGACCATATTTTAGCATGTTTGGACCCCACACTATTATAATGCATAATATTGCCCAAAAAGAATTCATAACAGCACCTAAAGTCCAAAAGTTTAATTATACATTACTCTTTGAAGCAGAGTATTCTAGCTAAATGTTAGCTTTGGGATGTGTTCCATATACTTTGAATTCAATATATGATCTTCCACGGGTGCTCATGTTTTAGAGCAAAGAAGCTAATATTCATATTGATCACATCATTGATAGTTGGGGTAATTCAATTTGAATACATAATAGTTAAGAGTATAACAGTTCGAAGTATATGTTTTATTTCTATCATTCACATTTATTTTCCTATTTTCATGAAGTGACGAAATATCGTGGCGCACAGTTAATATGGACTTTAATGGTAAATATAAGCCACAATGTCATAAAGACCCAGATGAATACTGGATTACATTTGAAGACTTCCGGTGCAACTTTGGTGGATTGATTATTTGTAGTGACTCTGCTCCCTACAGGACTGAGGGTATGAACATTGAACGTTGTTATAGGCGACTTAGTGAGGAGGAAATCAAACCTGTTCACAAAGCAATATTTAAAGAGCGAAAACCTGGCGAAAAGAAACAGCCAAGACATTCAGTACCAAGTTATTGTCAGTACAACAAACGTCTTTCCATACCAGAAATCCAGGAAAACGGACAACGTGATAAAACTCGCTGTTCCATACCAAGGTCAAGTGTTGAAGTGAAGGACCAGAGTAAAGCTAGGCAAGAAATCTACGTAAAGGAGGTTAGAAAAACAGTAAAAATAGATAATACCTATAGGAAGGCACAAAGACGAGGTAATCATTCAAAATGGAGTATAGACAGCAACGAACCCAGCATCACATATGGTTTAAGGCGGTTACGTAAAGAGAGGTACACTGCTCATGACGTTGCTTATGACGCCGTAGGTAAATGTAGTTCTGTGTCAAATGCTGACATTAAAGCTAAAGCGGAGGAAACTTATAATCAATTTAGATCAGGAAGTATCAGTTCAGATTCGTCACTTCTATCACAGTGTCCAAGTACATTCTCAGCTTCTGACATAACTGTACACTTTCAGTCTAACTGCGGGCTATCAAGAGAGGATTCTTTGAAGCGTCCACGTAGTGCACCTGGTACCGGTAATGCTTTACGGAAGGCTTCAACTGGTTCCCTGCCAAATGTTACTGTAAGCAACTTTCTGGCAACTTCGTTCGATCATTTCCAATCCCATGGCTCATGGAAACAGATTATAGATTACAAGGGCAGCTGGGACAGTAAGTCAAAGGATTTGGGCCTCGACGCGACAAAACCTGTCTTTGGGGTTTCCAAAAAAGTAAGATTCAAACCAGCCTGCTCAGAAACAGAGACTAGCTACACAATTGAAATTGTGCTCGTAGCAAGTAGCTCGTAGCAAGTGCTCGTAGCAAGTCTTTCCAATAAGCAAACAACAAGGGCGCTGATCAGACTGTGTGGATGCGCAGGCTGGTCTGCGCCTTTGTTGTTCGCGATCCCCCTAAGATAGGTTTTCTCGCGTCGAGGCCCGTTTAAAAGATGGTTTTAGCCAGTTAATGAGATGTGGGTACTTATCGCATACACAAAGAGATAGCACCCGCCGTTCAGCTCCCACAAAACAAACAATAGCTGTGATTTGATACAGTGCAATATATACTTAACTACTAAAGAAACCTGACATACTTTACTACTAATGAAACCTGACATAATACTGTGTGTCAATGTTTTTTGGTAGTAAATGAATACGATGCACACTTGTCTTTCCATTGCGTAAAGTTGAACAAACGTAGACTAATATGCACTGAGATTATTTGAAAAGATGAACTAATTTCAGACGTCAGCTATCAAAACGTCATGTAACCCCTAAAATCAATTTTTGCAAGAACAAAGGAATCACGCACAATTCACCAGAAACCGTTGTAGTGTGATTCTTTGTTTTTTTCACTGACATCTTCTGGGCATTCAAATAAAGTATGCATGCATTGTTCAACCCGAGAGCCTAGCTATTTTCAATTTCGTAAAGTCAATTTTACGTTATCAGCTTTTTATTAGCTTTAAATCATGAGCCAATTTTAATCAACTTTTTTTTTTACTTTGTATGATGTTTAAAATGCATTTTGACAACGCAATTGGCACCACAACAAAAGTAGACAGCACACTAAACGGCGACATTCGCTGACAAAGAAATAAAGGATATTATCCATAGTTTACGTTGTTTCTAAATTGACGTTAAATTTGTTTTTTCCGCTTGTAGCCTTTTACGTGACGTAAAACACAAGTTCTGATTCTTGAAAATGCATTCTCTTACAATGATTGGTTGACTCCAAGTCATTTCAGTTTCTAGATATTGCTTAAACAAAGGAAAAACACTACCGTTTAGACAACGTCGAAAGAACAACTTAAAACCCCCAGAGCATACGTCACAGCAAGAAATTGCAATTTTTTAAGATGTACTTTTGTCTGTACTGGTATTGGCCTTGTATACATGAAAAAAGTTTTCAAAAAAATACCTAGATATACATTCCCGAGGCAAAAGTGATAAAAGCGGTATTTTTTTTGAGTCATGAGGCCATGTTCTATATTTGATTAATATAGTTTTTCTAAGAACACTTTTCACTGTCTTGTTATTAAAATAAGCATATCGGCTTAGCTCTATAATTTGTTATTTATGAGCTTGAAGCAAGTAAAAGTATCAGGTTTCTTTAGTAGTTAAGTATACAATAGCCATGACGTCATGCAAGTGGTGTGCTGAAAGAAAGCCATCGTAGAACTGACACTTTAGTACATTTACAAATACCTGCTTAATTATTCACAGTCTGTACGTGACTTCTGAGCAATAATCTACCGTACAGCTTTTGTTAATGCTAGCCTAACAGGGACAAATATTCTGCTCAATTTAATGAAAAGATCAGACTGTTAATAATCTCGTTTATTCGATCATACTAACTTGTGATTCTTTCCAAAATCCTATACTTTGAGCATTCACATGCATTGGCTCCAGAGGAAGAATTAAATACGTACATGGCAGAAACAAAAATAATAATGTTGTCCTATACCTTCCGTGATGAAAACATTCTTAATTTGAATGAATTTGGCAGAAATTGTTGCCAGGTTTCCATCTATCTAATACAAATTAAAAAGCTGAAGAACATGGTTGCCATGGGCAGTGCTGGTTTCTCTTGTATTTAAAAAGACAAATAGAAACTCTCTCTTCTAAATCCAGTGGGAAAAATCCAAACAATTCTTCGAGCTAAGTGGGTAGTCCCCTGTCTTGATAGTTAACATACACCTGATCAATTCACACATTGCCTGACAGTGTCAAGACTGGTTTCCTTCTAAGCATAATAGTAAACTGTAAAATTCTTTTCTCTGAGCCATCTATCAGACTTCAGACCAATTTAGCAGAACTGGTCAGTAAATTTGTTATTTCTCTATATTACTAGTACCTGAAATTGATCTGAAAACAAGGTTGTGAGTAGGCGTGGCTAGTTTGTCAATAGATAACTTCCAACATATTCTCCATTCTCCTTTGAATAATCTGAAGAACGAATCCTTTGGAAATAGAGTAAACTTACAAAACTGGAAAACAGTAGATCATGCTCCTGAAAGTTAATACTCTGTAGTTCCTTTATAACTTTATTGTTGGACCATAGTAATAGGATGTATTATCAGTGAATCGTGTTATAAAGGGACACTTAATTATAAAGAAATTATAGGGAAACGACATTGGTCGTTTTACTATAACTCCTATTGAAAATTCCATTGTAAAATATATCTGGGAGTCACCGCCAGATTCAGGTGTGCAGGGACTGCTCTGTAATTGTAACATACCCCCTGGCGTCGACCTGAATAAACCTCTAGTTTCTGCTTGAACCCAAAAGTCTCAAAGTGCGAGAATAAGAAACAGATCAACACTTTATCGAGGTACTGATGAAATATTACCAGCTCTACTGGGCCCAATGGCCTTTATCGCAAAATAGGCCATGATACTGGTTAGGAGTGTAACCCAGAAAGACTTTTCTATTTGTGAGAGCCAGCCAGATGTGTTTCAATCTACATGTATTTTAATGCCATGATAGTTGTACGAAATAGCTTTTGTTCATACTTTTCCTAAAAGGAGATGTCCGGTTAAGGCGTGAAATCTCCCAAAAAGTTATTTGTATAAAAGCCAAATTTTCAAACTGTGATTTTTGTAATAAGTTTCGTGATTACGAACAGACATACATCAAAATTATTCAAAACGATATTTTATGATGTTCAAACCAAGGGCAATGGGAAGATAAATACGGCTTAACATAACTACTCAGACAATTTCATTTTGATACTATATCAATTGGAGGGCAGAAAGGTTAGTTATTTTATTAATTACACAGCTGTGTTTTACCATCAAAGAATGTAAAATAGATTCTATCAACATCTGATTCTATCAGTCTGATCAGGATGATTGTGGACTTTTAAAGTGTGTAAAATGCAGTTAATAACTCTGTATGTAAATAGACAAATAGGAACGCTTATTTTTTCATATAAAAGTATGTTCCCCACCTTGATCCAGCAAATCCTTTAAAGGTAAGCGCATACAATTAATTTACACAATGTGTGTTAGTAGGAAGTTGGGTCAAGGTGGGGAGCATGCTTCTACGCGTAAAACATTGAAGAATCCCCGTTTGTATATTTACAATCGAAAGTTTTATCTGCATTTTGCACGCTTAAATAGTGCGCAGGCGTACTTAACTGACAGATCAAAACATACATTGTTAGAAACATCTATTTTACATTCTTTGCTGGTAAAATACAGTGGTTGTGGAATTAATAAATAATACTGTTTACCCCTTCAACTGATAAAGTATCAAAACACACAATTTTAGAGTAGTTATTTTTAGCCGTATTTATCTCCCCTTTTTCCTTGGTTTTTGAACATCATTAAGTATGTTTTTGAATAGTATATATGTATGCCCATTAATATTTATGGTAATTATTGCAAAAATCACAGATTGAAAATTTGATAAAACATGAAATTTCACGCCTTAACAGGACAACTCCTTTAAAACTAGAATGGGGTCAATCGATGGGAAGCCAATACATGTATAATTTGTAATACGTTTGACATTGACCTTTGACTCCAATGCCATATCAGTGATCTGAAACCGTTACTCTCATCTACACACAAATGGCAATCAGTGGGCCAAATATGAATATACTCCATCCATATAATATTAGAAGTTTGGGTTACAAACAATCAGACAGATTTTAGGTATTTTAACCATGACGTTTAAATCAAAGATTTACTTTAGATCCCTAAACTTTTACTGTCATCTGTACACCATAAACAATCATTGTGCCGGATATGAACACCCTCCATAAAAAGTCAAAGTGCCTTACAGAGTTTATGTATATCGCTGACTCCAAAGTCATATTGACGATCGAAAACATATTATGTCATATGCAATTACTGTGTCAAATATGAACCTACTACATAAAAAGTGCAAGAAGTATTTGTGTTATAAGCCATATAGACGAAGTAATAGTAATCTTTACCCTGGTCTTTTTGTCCAATGTCATACTGGTTCTGAATTTTTATTGAAATCTACATACCCGAGGATGCATTTGTGCCAAATATGGACACCCTCCATCAAAAATGAAAGAGGAGTTTGCTTTAAGAACCATAATTACAGAAATTATATATATATATATATATATATATATATATATATATATATATATATATATATATATATATATATATATATATATATATATATTCCCTCCGTATATATATATATATATATATATATATATATATATATATATATATATATATATATATATATATATATATATATATATATATATATATATATATATATATATATATATATATATATATATATATATATATATATATATATATATATATATATATATATTTACATTGACATGCCTCCAAGGTCATATCAGCAATCCAAAACATTCGTTGCCATCAACGGACCACTAGCAGCCATTGGGCTAAATATGAACACCCCCACTGCTAAACGTGTAAAGGGAGCTAACGGTATAAGCCAATATAGGCAGGGTTTTAAATATATTTTACCTTGGCCTTTGACTCTAAGATCATATAAAAAATTCGAAACTTCCGTTCTCATCTACGCACCATAAGTAATTTTGTGCCCAATATGGACATCATCCATCAAACAATGTAATAGGAGTTCGCGTTATGAGCAATAAGACGTTCATTTTCAAAAATTACTATATATGTACTGATTAGAAAAAGTTCATTGACTGCGCTACTAGTTTTAGCACGCCACAGGTTTCACACAAAATAAGCATCAGCTGACTTTGCAGAATGACGCTGGGTCCAATGTGACGTCACCAGCAACATCGCGTTATGATACTGTCAAATAAACGACTGTTTCATACCAATTTTGAGTTGCACATAAAACCTGCCAAATTGCATTTACCTCCGCCCATGCTGATATCTAGCGGGCTTAGTGAATTTTCACTGTCATCGAGAGTTTACGCAGATCTATACGAGCAGCGAAGATCCTGGCTGTGACTGATAAGTACCCAAATTACATCAACTGGCCCAATTATGTTTCGCTTGTTGGTGTATTTCAGGAATGGAATCGGACATTTTACACTCTGATATGTGTACACACCATCGAAATCCTAGAATTCTACTCTCAATTCTTCACCCGGACGCAGTAAACCAAATAGTAGCTGTTGAGTATCATGGAAAAAGTCACGTGATTATATCACTTCTCCAAGACTACCGACATGGTTCTTCCACTGCCAATAGTCTTCTCGTGTCAATAGGATTTTCATTGTATAAGGTATGTACTAGGGTAAAGTCGGGTAAATTCGGACACACATTTGCAGACAGTGTAAATCCAGAGTCTCATCAGGATTTTCACTGTTAGCTTAGTTATTTATTTTTATTCCAATATTTGAAATATGAAACAAACAAGGTCGCTGTCCGAATTTAGCTGTCTGTCCGAATATACCCGACTTTACCCTATATTCAACCCCTGCTTTTTGCATTATTTCTAGTTGATTTTGTGTACTCATTTCTGCATAATGAAAAGAGGAGTGCAATTGAACAGTTTACGAAATGCAATGATGTATGTATTTTTTACAAATTTCAATAAATTTGAGGCCTCCAGGTACGATGCGTTATGGTATTTCTCAACCAAAACGTATGTTGTGGGTACTTGAACACCCGAAACACATGTTTAAATTGATGGGTAAAAAAATACAATTACAAAAATAAAAACGTTACAGTTAAACGTTTTCACATTTACGGGGCCTTATTACATTTAGCGTTAAAGTTTTCACATTTACCGGGCCTTATTACATTTTCACATTTAGGGGTGCGACACTGCATATAAAGAAAACAAGGATGCGCTCAAATGCAATTGCTATCCATCTTTAACCATGAGGCTTTCTAACTAAAGCATATTTTCTCACTGATAAATTTATGATTAATTGTAATAAGAGTAATGGAACAGAACAATTAATTTGATGACATGGATGAAACACACCAGCTAAGCCACATTTGGTCAAGGCGAACTGACATAAAACAGCTGATAATCAAGGATGAACTATTGTTTGGCAACTTCAATTGCTTAACTAAAATTTGGTGTAATGTAGCTAGCTAGATCTGTCTACACACAATTTGGTTAAGACATTCTATTTATTTCGTATGATTTTATGTTTAGTTAAGTCGGATTTGTAAAATCTAAATGTTTGAGCCACAAAATTCTTATCTAAGATTGGCGTACCACCACTTACAAGCATTTTCTCAACGCCAATTCAGATGCCAACTTTGGTAGAAACCATTAAATGTTGATTTACATCTTAATTATTCTTAATGTAAATACCAATCTTAATGCAAAAAATTATGAGCATGTTTCAAAACAGGTAAAGAAATATTAGTTAAGATATAGAGGCTGGAAACATTTGAAATGATAAGGCCAGACGCTTTTTAATAAATCATGAAATTTTAATCATGAATATGCCCGATGATTTTATAGAAACTGTCTTTATCGAATGAAACCTATATTTCAAATAGATGCTTAAAATTTCAACGTAAAAGGACCAGTGTCTATAAGGCCTGTTTCACGGCCACTATGAATTTCCTTTAAACTTTGTCTAATAAAAGTAGTATGTCTTAGCTGTAAAATCCTGAAATGTTGAATCAATAAATGAAGTTTTCTGAGTTGAATATTCATTCGAAGTGGGTGGGGTAATTCGACCCCAAACAGGGTTATGTTACAAAAACGACTATATTTTCATAACCATATGTAGCTTTGAATCATCCATTTCAAGATTTTTTATGGGATATCAGATATAAAAACTGACACTTATGATATTTTAAAATATTTATAAATGATAAGTATATACTCACTTGAAAGCCATACCAAAATTTTAGTATTTTTTCTTCTCCAACTTTGCAAAAAACCACAACATCTTATCATGCTTATAGTGATTCAATTGATATTTAGAGGTTACATACTATATAAGATGGTAATTATAAAATTATGAAGAATTGCTTCCATGGTGATTACTTTAAGAGTTATCTGACCGCAAAACCAGATTCCTCTTTCATTTTTTGACCCAGTGTGTACATATTTGCCACAATGATTGCCTATCATGTGTAGATTACAACAAAAATCTCAGAATATGGATATGACCTTGAAATCAAGGGTCAAAGTCAAATATTCTTTAAAAACTTTCACACTGTTTATAATACAAACTCTTTGGTGTATTGATGAGATGTGTTCATAACTAGCACGACAATTGCGGATGATGTGTAGACTAAAACGAAGATTTCAGATAGCTGATATGACCTTGTGGTCATAGTTCAAGGTCACACATACTTAAAACCTGTAAAATTGCTCGAAATACGAATATCTTCATTCAATTTGAGAGAGGGTGTTCATATTCGCCACAATGTTTGCATAGCATATGTTGATTGCAACAAACGGCTCGGAATATATTTATGACCTTCAAGATAAGGGTCAATGTCAAATATTTCTTAAAATCTGTGTTACGGCTCATAATACATACTCCTCATTCATGCATTGATGGAGTGCCTTCATATTAAGCACAATTATTGCTTATGAAGCGTAGTTTAAAACCGAGGTTTCATATTGCTGATTTGACCCTGAATCAACGTCAAGGTCGCACTTGCATAAAACCTATATACAGCTCACACTGTGAGCTCCTCTGTCATTTCTTGAGCGAGAGTGTTCATATTTGGCAGAACGATTGCATATGATGTGTTGTTTGTTTGATTTGATCCTTTCATCCCAGTCAATATTTTTTCAGTCAAGTCATGTCAGGATGGCTCTTTCATGGGTTGAACTAGCACTTAGCAGGATTTAATGTGTCTTGTTGGTCATGTCCTATCTCTTGCAGCCTTGTGGTTACCTGTTGGGAAAGGACTGACCTCTTGGCTCCCTTGTATGTGATGTTTTCTTGTTTTTGTCACCTTCCATTAACATACCGTGTCCTGGGTCATGTGCGGTACTTGATTGTATTGATTCATGACCTTTGCCTTCTTCTTTACTTTGCTCACGGACAATATGCAGTTCCACCTGTGAGACTTAAACCCGTAACCCCTCTATCTCAACTCAAGCACTCTACCACTGGGTACTGCACTCGCATATTGTGTGGTAATTACGATAAAAGTTTCAGATTACTGCTATGACCTTGGAGTAAAAGGTTTAGGTCAAATATATCGTACAAATGTTGACGTGAATTATTCCTTTCTCATTTTTGGTAGAGGATGTTCACATATACCGAAATGATTTAAGGTGGGTACATTAAAATGTTTCAGAGCACCACTATGACCGTGAGATCAAAGGTCAAGGTATTTAGAATTGGTCCTACAGCTCGCAATATGAACTTCTGTATTCTTTGATAGAGGTTCTATCAATGCAAATGACCTATATATACTATTCGGTTGTTTGGCTTCTAGTGCCACTCCTTTTACTTTTTGATGGAGGATATTCATATTTGCAATAGTGTTTGTTTGAGGTATGTAGATGACAAGAAATTCTCTGTGTTCCAGTCAAATGTCAAATATTTAAAACTCAAAAATGTTTAAATTCTGGTTCTATGGCTTGTAAAGTGAGTATCCTTTACTAGTTTCGATGGAGATAATATATATTTTACACACGTATTGCCTTAATGTGTAGATATCAGGTCGCTGTTATGACATATTATTCAAAGGTCAAGGTCGAATATTTGCATTTAGAGCAATTGACAAGTTTTAAGTATGTGTGGCCTGGACCTTTGACCTAAACGTCATATCAGCTATCTTAAGCCTTTATTTAAATCAACACATTATAACCAATTATTGTGCTAAATATAAACACACCTCATCAATGCACGAAAGATGAGTTTTTATTATGCGCAGTGTGACAGATTTTAAGAATATTTTTGACTTTGACCCTTAATTTCAAGGTCATATCCATATTCTGAGACTTTTGTTGTAATCTTCACATGATATGCAATTATTGTATTAAATATGCATATGCAAGGTCAAAAAATGAAAGACGTGTTTGTGCTTTGAGCCGTAGACAAGTTTAAGTATAAGTGACCTTGCCCTTTGACTTCCAGATCATCAGCGATGTGAAACCTTTGCTTTATTCTAGACACAATGAGCAATCATTGTGTCACCTAGATGCAATGCTTTATCTAAAATTTCTAATGCATGTAAACCCATTCTAAAATTTTGAAAAAATCAAAAAAATCCCTGGTTTTGAGGGCAGATAGCTCTTAAAGAAACCATCATGGAAACAATTCTTCATAATTTTATAATTACCATTTTATATAGTATGTAACCTCTAAATATCAATTGAATCACTTTAAGCATGAAAAGATGTTGTTGTTTTTCGCAAAGTTGGAGAAGAAAAAATACTAAAATTTTGGTATGACTTTCAAGTGAGTATATACTAATCATTTATAAATATTTTAAAATATCATAAGTGTCAGTTTTTATATCTGATATCCCATAAATAATCTTGAAATGGATGATTCCCAGCTACGTATGGTTATGAAAATATAGTTGTTTTCGTAGCATAACCCTGTTTGGGGTGGAATTACCCCACCCACTTCAAATGAATATACAACTCAGAAAACTTCATCTATTGATCCAACATTTCATGATTTTACAGCTAAGACATACTACTTTTATTAGACAAAGTTTAAAGGAAATTCATAGTGGCCGTGAAACAGGCCTTATAGACACTGGTCCTTTGAGTGGTTTTAAAGATATTGCAAGTTATAATCCACCAAAATACGTAGGGACAATAGAGAATTACCTGTGTATTCACCGAGAACATAAAGCGCCTCGATGATCCAGATCGGGATGTGACGTATTACTGCTTAAGAGCAACTTTTTGTAAAGCTTTTCTGGATGGATTGCAAGTACTGGATATTTCTAAGAGACAATTATTTTACAAATCAAACATTTGATTTTAGGACACCGTCAGGCAATATCTGTATTTGGAACTATCTGAGCAGAAAAAAGTGTAAGCTATCACTGTGACAATCAATGACACAACAGACCAACTTTCAGCGGGGAAAGGGGCGAATTGCATTGCGTACATTCACGAACGTCAAGATTTTAACGCTCATGAATTGCCTCAGGCCACCAATCATCAAATGAGCAAATCATGAGATGTTAATTTGTACTTATCGGATATGGGAGCAGCAAAGACTCAAGTCCAAACGAGCCTGCACATCCGCACAATCTCGCCAGGGCCTTTACTCCTCTCACACACATAGACGGGACGAGAACGAAGGCTCATGCTAACCTGTAGATCTCAAGCTCCACTAGATAGCTGCGCATGCATGTTTAAAGAATGACTTACAGAATCTCATGAACCTGTTCATGTTTGTGGTATGGCGTCATATTTAATGAATGTTTATGTTGGAGGACAGGAGCGCTTATTGCTTCTTAAATTATTTGCATACACGCCCATGGAGCATAGTGGCTCAGTGTTCGAGTTTGAGCCTTACTGCGGTATGTCTTTTACCAACACATTTTATCCTCTGCTTATTACTGGTTCAACACAGGAAACGTCCCCACATGACTGGGAAAGTGTTTACTGACACGTAAAACATCAACTCAAACAAACAAAACTTGTACCCGGCATCCAATTTAGGTTACCTTGCACCCCCCCAGGACAATTTTTCATGGGTGCCAAATTGTTCATTGGGACCCCCTGGATGGGAAACGAAGGTGTCCTCAAAAAAAATTTGGTTTGGGCTATGTGAAATTGCATGGTTTCTATGCCAACCCATAGCGAATTTGAGAAGGGGGGTCTGCCTATAAAATTACTCATATCTCAGCTGTTACTTATCCTAGACTACTAAACTTAATACCAAATTAAAGCTTAGATATATGCCTAATATCCCCTTGTTGCATATGGAAATTATCTAATTTGCATATTCATAAATATCTATGAAAACATTAAAAATGTGTTTCACGAATGGGGGTATACGTACAAGATCAATAATATCTCAGCTGCTTTTAGTCGTAGAGTACTAAAATTTGTGCTAAAATAAAGCTAAGACATAGGCCTTTCATTCCATGGTCAAATATGCAACGTATCTTATTTGCATAATTTGCATATTCATGAATATTAATAAAAACGCTAAAAAATAAGGGAAAACCATTACAAATATAAATAGGCTGATTTCATCCCAATATTGTCATTGTTGCATGTTTTAATATAATCAATGTTACAATTTGACAGGTCCAATCATCCAGTGGTCCTATATGAATATTATCTCATTTGAATATTCATGAAAATGCCTGAAAACTTAAAAAAAATGAGGGAAAATCACGTAAAAACTATAAGCCTAGGGGAGGGGTTAAGGTACGATCTATCCTGCACTCCTAGGGCCTTATAAATTCATGTCAAATGGTTCAGTGGGACAATCAGAATGTGAAATGAAGTTCTCCTCACAAGAAATTAGGTATGGGCTACGTAAAAATGCATGGTTTCCATGGCAACCGCTTATATGATTCTCGAGATTGGGGGGTAGGCCTACAAATTCAATCATATCTAGGGTTCTACTTATCCTAGAGCACTAAAATTGGTGTCAAATTAAAGCTTAGACACATGTCTTTCTTCTTGTGGTCAGATTTGTAAATCATCTAATTTGCATATTTATGAATATTAATGAAAACCTACAAAAATGAAGTAAAATCATAAAAAAAAACATAAATGAACATATTTCAGCACAAAAACATCATCAAACCACCACTGTTGCCAGTTTTTAAATCCTCAGTGATTCAATTTGATAAGTTCATTCATCCAGTGGTCCTATATGAAAATTATCTCATTTGCATATTCATGAATATTAATGAAAAGTTTTGTAATTAAAGAAAAAATCTTAGAAAAATTAAGGGATGTACATATAAAATGACAAATATATCACCTACCATGTTTTCCAGTGTATCAAACCAATTTAATGCTTAGACATCGTACTTTTACCATAAGGTATAATATGAAAAATATTTATCATGAATATTCGTGATTTTTAATGTAAACAGAAGAAATGAAAGAAAAATTGCGGCAAAAATCAAGGGGGTGCACTTCCAAAATTACTCATATCTCAGTAGTTAAGTGCCCAATAGTGCCAAACCTGATTTTAAGTCAATGCATAGACACAACATGTTTACCAAAATGATCCAATTCATAACACATCAAATTTAAATTCTCATGAATATTGATGGAAACATGAGAGATTAAGAGAAAATACAGGAAAATTAAGGGGGTATAGCTACAAAGTGATTCATATATTGGCTTCCAATTGCCCAATACTAACAAGCTTGGTACCATATCAAAAAGCAAAATCCTAAGTAAAATTGAGTAAAAGAAAAAAGTATAGAATTTATAACAGCTGAGATATGAGTAATTTTGTAACTACACTGCTATCAATTTGTATACATTTTTTACTTGTATTTTTAAAGTTTTTTTTTATTAATATTGATATTAAACAAATTAGTTAATTCTTATATCTTCCCACTAGGTAAATCTGCTATGCATAGACTCAAATTATGTATATTTTTTGCTACTCTAGGCCAATTAGCAGCTAAGATATTGGTTATTTTGTAGGTATACCCCATTCATTTTCGGCGATTTTTCTCTTTATTCTAATGTTTAAATTAATTTTCATGAATATGTAAATGCGACAACTGGCAAATATAACCATTGAGATAAAGGGCTGTATCATAGCAATAAGTTGGCACCTTGTTTGCTACGTAAGGGCCATAAGCTGCTGAGATATGAGTAATTTTGTAGGTATATCCCCTTCATTTTCAAATATTATTCTCAAAATGCTCATCAATATTCATGAATATCATAATATGACCGTTTTAAAATTTGAAGATTTGTTAAACATACTATTGTCTTAGCATTAGTTTAAAACCAATTTTGGTACTCTAGGGCACTTAGCAATTGAGATATTATTAGATTTGTAAGTTCTCCCCCTTGATTTTTCCGCGATTTTTCATTTGTTTCTTCTGTTTTAATTAAAATTCATAATTATTTATGATAACTATTTTTCAAAGCTGAACTTAAGTTAAAAATACTATGTCTAAGCATTGATTTGGCACCAAGTTTGATACACTCGGACGCATAGCTGCTGAGATATTGGTAATTTTATACATACACCCCCTAATTTTTCTGAGATTTTATCTCTCATATCTAAAGTTTTCATTAATATTCATGAATATGGATATTAGATAATTTGCATATCTAACTACCAAATAAAACTACTATGTCCAGGGATTAGTTTGGTACCATGTTAGTAATCTAGGATGAGATGTTGTTAAGATATGAGTATTTTTTGTATGTATACCCCCAATCTTTACAGTCTGCATAATGGGTTGCCATGGAAACCATGAAATTTCAAAAACCCAAATAACATTTATTTTTGAGGACAATATTTTTTTACATTTAAGTAGTCCTATTGGAAAAATTTATGCCCATAATAAAATGTCTGATGTGTTCAATTTAGGTCTGATTACCCCTGTTGCATACTATAGTTTACCTATGCTTTTTGCCATCATTTTAAGATTTCATTAATATTCATGAATATGCAAATGAGATAATTTTCATATAGGACCATGAGATAATTTACATATAGGACCACTGGATGAAAGAACTTATCGAATTGAATCACTGAGGATATAGAAACTGGCAACAATGGTGGTTTGATGATGTTTTTGTGCTGAAATATGTTCATTTATGTTTTTTTTATGATTTTACTTCATTTTTGTAGGTTTTCATTAATATTCATAAATATGCAAATTAGATGATTTACAAATCTGACAACAAGAAAAAAGACATGTGTCTAAGCTTTAATTTGACACCAATTTTAGTGCTCTAGGATAAGTAGAACCCTAGATATGATTGAATTTGTAGGCCTACCCCCCAATCTCGAGAATCATATAAACGGTTGCCATGGAAACCATGCATTTTTACGTAGCCCATACCTAATTTCTTGTGAGGAGAACTTCATTTCACATTCTGATTGTCCCACTGAACTATTTGACATGAATTTAAAAGGCCCTAGGAGTGCAGGATAGATCGTACCTTAACCCTTCCCCTAGGCTTATAGTTTTTACGTGATTTTCCCTCATTTTTTTAAGTTTTCAGGCATTTTCATGAATATTCAAATGAGATAATATTCATATAGGACCACTGGATGATTGGACCTGTCAAATTGTAACATTGATTATATTAAAACATGCAACAATGACAATATTGGGATGAAATCAGCCTATTTATATTTGTAATGATTTTCCCTTATTTTTTAGCGTTTTTATTAATATTCATGAATATGCAAATTATGCAAATAAGATACGTTGCATATTTGACCATGGAATGAAAGACCTATGTCTTAGCTTTATTTTAGTACAAATTTTAGTACTCTACGACTAAAAGCAGCTGAGATATTATTGATCTTGTACGTATACCCCCATTCGTAAAACACATTTTTAATGTTTTCATAAATATTTATGAATATGCAAATTAGATAATTTCCATATGCAACAAGGGGATATTAGGCATATGTCTAAGCTTTAATTAGGTATTAAGTTTAGTAGTCTAGGATAAGTAACAGCTGAGATATGAGTAATTTTATAGGCAGACCCCCCTTCTCAAATTCGCTATGGGTTGGCATAGAAACCATGCAATTTCACATAGCCCAAACCAAATTTTTTTTGAGGACACCCTCGTTTCCCATCCAGGGGGTCCCAATGAACAATTTTGCACCCATGAAAAATTGTCCTGGGGGGGGGTGCAAGGTAACCTAAATTGGATGCCGGGGTATTGTATACGCTGCCCTATTGTACCACTTTCACTTGGACCAATGTTCAGGACGTGATCGTTTATAATTGTTGCATTTCATGGCGGTAGTGTTTTGGGTGAGTCTATTTGCTAAAAAACAGAATTAACCCTTAAAGCTGCATAGTCTGTAACTTTTGATCTTCTAATTTTAAAAATAATGTTTTTATTCTTCAAGAACACAGTAAAAATACTCAAATTCAGGTAAACATTTTACCATTTTCGTAAATCATAACAAGGTATCACTATCAAAACAACTGCATTTATGTTAAAATTCAACGGTCTAGAATTATTGGAGGGACGCAAATAATTACCAACAAGAGAAAAACACACCTATTTGATGAGATAATTCACTATTCCATGCAGTTTACAGCTGTACTGAACATTTTTATTGTGAAAACATAGCTTAATTCTACTTTTACAAATGATTTAAAAAGAAAATAAATGTTTTCGAAAAATGTTCATAGTTACAGAGTATGCAGCTTTAAAGCGCCACCAATAATTCGCAGCAGCCGACAATTTCAATTTTTGCCGCTATAAGGCATGGTATTTCATGAGAATCGTCTGCTGGCAGACGATTCTCATGTTATATCATTCCTTATTTTTGTTAAAAATTGGGAAAGATGTCCCAAAATTTGTCGTCTGCTGCAGTTGTGATTGGCGCTTTAAGGCTTAAGCGCTTTAACCCAATAAAGCAAAATGTGGCACTCAAGAGAAAGGATCTTGCTCATGATGCTATATACCAACTGCACAGTTGTCTTCTGGCTTTTCAGTGTAAAAACTCCACAAGAGATGAAAGACGGCCCTTGGAGAAGCTTCATCTTGTAGACAAAGCTGGACCAACGTCAGATAAGAGGGAGATCACGAGCAGATTTGACCTTGACCCTGGCAGTTATTTCATCGTGCCTTTTTGTCTTTGTGCCAGTCATACAGGGCAGTATATGGTCCGTGTGTTAGCAGAGAGGGACCCCGTCGCTGCGAAAACTGGATGGTAAGCATATCATGTGGTTTGCAAGCAGGTATAAAGGACTCAAAACAAGTAATAATAGTAAGTGAGCATGATCAGGAAATACCACAATCACAAACTGCAGACAAACACATGGCACCGCTAGGAAGAGCCACATCACAATCACAAGACACCAGAAAGACAAACTAAGTAAAGCAACCAGCTCTCTCTTCCCCATCAAGAATATTGCAAAACTAGAATGGACATAAAGTAACGTACAGCAAAACAAAGAACAATTACAGACTCCCACAATGGGAGTAATAATAAACAACAAGTTAACTACAACAACAGAACCACCGCCTTAGAATGGACAGCAGCCTAAGTCACCGCCAGGGAGGGGGGCTTAAATGCATTTAATTGGTACCAAATCTTCGTCCTAGATTCTGCTGTTATGTTCAGCTTGCATGGAAGCCTAACTGTTGCAATGTATCATCATGGAGAAACGCTCTATCAAATTAACACACTATGATGAAACAAAGAAAAGGGCTCACGACTCACAGCTAGTCAGAGCTAAAAAAAACTCAAGTTGGGCCACGGTGGGTCTAGCTACAGAAAAACATCAGGCACCAACCCATCGATTAAAGCTTTATGTCAGAGCCATCATAGTCGGAGGCCTGACCCATCGTCGTGCATTTAAAGAGGAAACCGTGATTGGGCTTCAAACCAGGCATGCAGACTGTCGCATGACATCCAAGTTATATCCAACCTTTATACACTGAAACGATGTTATAAGTGGCCAACTTACATTTTTTGCGCCTGTTCAGAAAATAAAATTCCCTCTGACAAAATTTAATGCTATGAAAAACTCCAAGGCTTTGTCGAGACTCATTTAAAATGACAGGTAGATCATGCACAAACAAAGTCTGAGAAAAGGTACCATCATGTCAAAAGTCACACTTTTTAGTGTGATATAAATTATTACTCAGATACGTTATCCATTTTAATTTTAAATTGTTTGAAACTGTTAATCACAGCTGTAATATAAGATGAAATAGAACCAAAAGTTTTGTGACAATAGAATTCTCCATTTCTCTTCTACTTTATTATGAAGAGAACCACTATCACAGCTTTGTCAAATAGTTTTAGCTTTAACTATGCAATTTGCATACAAACTTTGCATTGCTCTGTATGCTTTATTTATCTATCTATCTACTATCTATCTATCCGTCCGTCCGTCCATCCGTCCGTCCGTCCGTCTGTCCGCCTATCTATCTTATCTGCAGCACGACATTACAAATTTCAGCAATTACTTATTATGAATAGGCGTCACTGTTCTACTCAAAAAAATGTTTTACATATGCCAAATAAACGACCTTTAAAGTTTCACGTTTAAACCTGAGGTGGACACCAGTCTTGAAAAAATATCGTTAGAAAATGGGCTATAAAGCTACATTGTATTTGTTCTAACATGTTCACATTAAATAAAACACATAATATGATTTTAATATGTGCAGCTGATGATTTTCGAAAATATCGGAAAGATGCAGAAACTGGGAATTTTAATAAAATCAAAAACAATCTATCATAAGCAAACAATCAAGTGTTTGGTGTCTTTCAAGTTGGCTGGACAGGTTTATAATCACCTGAACTTCTCTTTAATAAAAACTGCACTCAAAACGCTTATTTTCTTCAAAAAGTTGATGTTTGCATTTTTAACCAAAACATTGTGCTGTGATAGAAATCTCTTCTAAAGCACCTCTTATCCATCGGAATGCACATATTTGGGCAAAAAATCATTTCAATATCGTTAGCGCTTGATCAGAAAAAAATGAAATTGAAAGTGGCCACTTAGAACTTCTGTTCAGTGTATAACATTTGATAATCTTTTTGAATTGATCAATTCAAAATTGTCCAAAAGATAATGGAGAGCATCACACATTTTCTGACATGACCACAATTTATAACGTTTAGGTTTTTCAGAAGTAAAAAAGGAATTTTTATCATAACAAGCCAAATAAAGTGAGCACACTCTATTAAATGTTTGTTCAATTAATTCTGTTTAATTTTTTTTTCTTTGATTAGATTATAAGGCAATGTAGTATAGAGAGTAGAGTAATCATATGTAGATAATCTAGATGCTAGAAAACCTCTAGACTATAATTTATTGAGAATTGCACCTGAAATTTTACTAGACCAAAATAAATGTTTACCATTCTTTTCGTAAACTGTTGTGCAATATTTAATGACATGGTTTTTAGTCGCAGTGAGGCAAGAAGTCAAAAGAATAGACAACTCGGTAGTTGTACATAAACTAGAATTAGCAATAAAACGTGACTTATAGGGCCGTTTATGAAGTTTAGGTAACAAGTATATCGTTGGAAGCTTGCTATGGTCCTCAACAAACACCCCAAACTTAGCTGCCATATGGTATCGATGCCTATCAACGATAGATGTCTCGTCAAGCCTGTTATGCTCATATGTTTTTGCAGTGCTAAGTTCTTGCTTTAGGGTGTTAATATGGTATCTTTCTCAAACGACCACAACATTGGTAGCAGCCTTATCTACAGGTGCAAGAACAAACAACCTATGGAATTCCTGGACCCCTTTCTTCAAATGTCTAAAAGCGAAAATAGGTTGAGGTGGTAGAAGATCTAGATTGTTGCAATAAAATGAAATTCTTCCATCAATAATCTAAAAAATATTTAGTTTCCAACTATTTAAAGCATTTGTCTCAACATGCTCTGGTTTACACCAGTGATTACAAAATTCTTGTATGGCACCTGCAATTTCCTCACGACATGATTTGAAGTCTAATGGCAAAGGAAACCTATACGTAGGTCCCTTACATATAAAAGGACCGAATTCTTGAATCAGTTATTTTTTTTTAAAATCCCCTGTGACTATATGACCAGCGGGTTGATAGCAATACTTAGTCTTTACAATCTCAAGAGTCAGGAATAGAATTTTCAATATTAAGTTTTGTTACTAATAATAACGCTAATTATAGTAAAAACAGTACAACGAATAGATTTATTGTACTTATAGCAAATGCTAGGGGATTCCTCATTTTCAAAAAAAGTAGGAATAGAAGAGATAACAGAGTTGTCTTTAAATATACTCGGTAGGTTAATGAATTCAATCCCCTTGTTAACAAAGTGAATTTTGATAAATTGTCTAATATGATTAATTTTGGAGTCTATATATGGCCAATGAGCATGTTGAGTGTACCAACGTGTAATAAGTGCTGCATCATTAAGTCGTTGAGCTCTATCCCTTAATATCCAAATTATGTAGTGAAGAGATAGAAAGAGTAGCTAAACGTGAAAGGGCCATATGTCTGCCTCAATGTTTTAAGTGATACTAAAATCTAAAAGAAGTAAAACATGTTTATTTTTGCGTTTTAAATTTCCATTTTTGCGTTCACCATGAGATCACTTATTGCGTTTACGGATATCTAAAAGCGTAAAAAAACACACATCAAAATCAGGTAATCTAGAAATGTTACCTTCATGGTAAATATTATCATTAAAACTAAGTGGATGTGGTGTTTGTAATAATTTTATCCACTTTAAATCTAATCCATGTCTAAGAATATTTCTATATCTTTTAGAGGAATTATCATGATAAGTAATCTTTTCCACAGGCTGAATAGAAATACTGCTAGTAGAGTGATAAGTTGACCAGGAAATGCCACAATCACAGACTACAGACCAGCACAAAGCAATGTGAGAAAGATACACAGAAAACTGACACGACAGCAACGTGATAAAAATAAAGCAACCAGCTCTCTCTTACTTGGCAAGATGATTGCATAGCTAGAAAGGATATTAAGAACTACATCACAAAATAAGGACTAAACAGTAAACCCCCACACATAATAGAAACAAATAATGCATCAGCAGCAAAAGAACATCTGCTTTAGAATGGATAGCAGCTGGTCATCTGGGAGAGAGCTTACATAGTTTTTGACCTGCCAAATATTCACCCTAGGTTCATACCACATATGTCAGACACATAGCATCGTTATGATTTGAATGACACTTGAGTAGTGGTTTCTTCTTAAAATCATATTGCTAGTCATAGTTGTGTTTGCGTTATTTGTACTTAAAAGATTTTAGTACGATTATATAGTATTTAACATATCCGTCATGCATCTCGTCATTCATGTTTATCCATACTACAAGTACTTATATTATGGTACTGCTGCTGCTTACTAGTATAGACAATTATGTAGAAAAAGAAAAAGTGATTTTACTGTTTTTAATGTTTTTCATGATCCAGTATAGAAAGAAAAAGCTCTAGCGATAAGGCGTATATTTTCCCTAGTTGACATAATTACAAAAGCAAAATTTTCAATAGCCATAATGCTTTTAATATTCGTCTGTTTGGGTAGTATAATATGTATAGTTAGCATCAAAATACGTTTCAAAGCGATTCATCATTTACAAAGCCTTGTAAACTTGCGCTTTCTACTCCCACCCCTCATTTTACGTCTTTATACTGGATGTCGTTTAGACCAGAATTTTAGTAAATTCATTATAGGTTTTCAAAAAGTAAAAGTATTAAATTATTAAGTATATAAAATGACCTTTGTTTCCGAAACTTTGCAGTATTCCTTGTGCGCATGCGTACGAAATATACTTAAAATTGTGATGTTGGTCATTGAAAAGATGAAAATGGGGTCTTTCAGTTTGTTTTTAGATGCTTTCCCCCCTAGACCCAAGATGCCCATTGGACAATTGAATGCCATTATACAAATGTACAGCATGTGTAAAGGGCGTCTTGGGTCTAGGGAGGGAAAGGGGTTGTATAAGCGAAAGAAGACATCAATCATCTGACAAAAATATACCACTTTGCAAGATGGTCGTTTTTATTGTACATCAACTGTATAAATATATATAATATAGACGGATGGCTGAGAATGGGTTTGCTCCCCCCCCCTAGGGAATTTTGCAGACATATCCTATCTTGTAGAGAATTGAAAGCCGAGTCTTTTAAGAGATGTTTGCACTCTGTGCTCCGGGGCGTAAGTCTGTAAGAGCCTGTAACATACGTTACTTAATCAAACTAAGAAAAAGTAAATTGAAAGTTTGGGCTACAAATTAAAGACATTATAATGTTTATTTTTAAAAATTATTCATATAGTCTGCATACTGGAGATCTTAACTACATATGACAGCCATTTGAACAAAATTGCGGCTTCCTAAGGTGTCATATGTGTTACATAAATCAGATAACCCATTAAAATTTGCAAGTGTGGCTAACATCATTTACATTCACAATCTCTCTGTGTGTTTTGCAAAATGTTTTTAACCATGTCTGACTAGCTTATGCAATTGGCTAACAGAAAAATTAAAGTTTGTTTCCCTAGCTTGAATATTTTTTCTGGAATAAGCAATTGAACAACCCTACCCCTACCCAGTTTTAATGTGAAATGTTTGGTATTAAAACTAAAGTAAAAATAGTTAAAAAATATTTGCAGTTGATGAATGTTTTTCATTGTTTGGGATTTATTTGCTTATATGAAAAGACTCATACATCTGCAAGTTTGTTGCAAAATTTTTAATATCAGAGGCTGTAACATATGTTACCTGATGTAATAAATGGGCAAGCTCATTGTCTTTACGTAAGATATGCCTAAAAATGTTTTAATCTCCTCGAGGGAATTTTGCAGACATATTCCTTCTTATAGTACAACTCAAGCTGCATCAAATAAGGGATGTTTGCACTCTCTATGTTGGGGCGTTAGTCTGAAACAGCGTGTTACATGCGTTACTATATCAAATAAAGGAAATGTAGTTTGAAAGTTTGAGCTAAAATTGTGAAAAAACTTGCAGCTGTTGGATATCTTACATTGTTTAGGGATTATAAACTGGCTCCTATGATAAAGACTTATATATCTGCTAGTTGTCATTATGTTTTAAAGATCAGAGAGCGTTACATATGTTAGCGTGATAAGTAAAATCATCAAACAGTATTTTGATATCAAGCTGAGTAAGGGCCTGCTCCATCCTAATCCCCTTTGGAATTCTGCAGACAAATTACATCTTATGTAGCCATTCAAGGTGCATTTAATAAGAAATGTTTGCACTCTGTAAGTTGGGGTGTTAGCCTGTAACAGCTTGTTACATATGTTACTATATCAATTTGAGAATAAGAAATTTGAATGTTTGAGCTACTAAAAGAAGACATTAAAATTATCTAATAAATTGACATTCTTATAGTCTTTATACTGGATGTCTTTACTACATATGGAAGCTGTTTAACATTAATACGGTTAACTGTGGTGTTATGTGCATTACATGAACCTAATTATAATTCAAAAGCTATAATTGTGGCTATCGTCATTTAGTTAAACAACTTCTATGACTTGGTCTCAAACTGTTTTATTAGATTTTACAAACATATACTCAATTGATGAATAGGAAAAAACAAGTTTGCTTTTCTATCTTAAATATATTCTTATAGGAGCTAATACACAGCCCTACTCCCAGTTTTACAGAGAAGAGAATTTTGTATAACCGTTTAGTAAAACACATGAAAGCGATTACAGCATGTGGATATTTTTCATTTTCTTAGTCTGTTTTGCTCATATATCTGCAAGATGTCATTAAGTTTAAGATCAGGACACTTAATGTGTACTTACAAGTCTTTGGTGCCAAAACACTAGAAATTATATTCATTTCTGATTATCAAGCCCATGGACTGTTTTTACAGATGTTATCAATGAACTTTTGGACACATTTCCTAATACGGTGCATATAATGCTAAATATAGAGCCACAAATAGAAAAGATAGTTTTACATTTTTACAAGAAAATACAATAAATGAAATGGTCCAAACTACTTCTCATCGATTTAACACTCATGTTAAATGTTTATCGTTGTCTGCTTCTGTGGTAATCATTATTATCACACGCCTCCTTGCAACCAGTAAAATTAACCGTGCCGCGTAGCGCAGTCGGTAACGTGTCTGGCTACAGATGCATGTCTGACTGCAGATCCAGGGGTCGCGAGTTCGATCCCGGCCCGGTACCATACTTTCGTGGAGATTGATCATGACATAATTTCTACGGTCATTCTCCTCCCTTCCGCTGATTTATTCAAGAAGGGTTGTTGTCAGTTACAAGCGAAAGTATGTGCACAAATTACTGGTTAACCGCTTGCTCAAGCCTGCCCAGGAAAAAAAGTGTGGTTAAGTGAACTGACCGTCCTGCAATGACCATAGCTGTTGACATGGGACGTAAAGCAACGAAAACAAACAAACAAGCAACCAGTAAAATCATCACACAATATTTCAATCATTTACTGTTATTCAATTTTACCACCAGTCCACTCGAAATTGATGAGCCATTATCAACTTTACAATTTTGCCATTTATGGCTTGGAACATTCGGAAACTGATATGAATTCCTAATAGTTGGCTCTTTGAGTATGTGTTTCAAGTGATACTCTGCAAGTAGGAGAAAGTCTAAAGCTTTACAAGGAGGAAAACTATGCCATTAACAGCAATGAGTACCTGGACTGATGGACCTAAATATTTCTGTGATAAAGAATCATATCTTAGCTGGTTAACTTTTATAAATGTAGCCTTTCCATACATGCAACCCACATATTTTCATCTAATAATGTCTCTGCACTTATTATCTTTCCCCAATCATTCAAAAACTTATTTCAAGTCTTAGTACTTCTGAAGTGCTGAAATCGAGGTAACTTCATATAAACAAACTAGATGTATCACAGCAGGTGAAGCAATGAAATGCAGGATGAACAGAGCGCAAAAAGACCCTTTCAATTCAATGATTCACTAAGTTTCTAAGATAAGAGCGCTTATTAAAGGATGTAACATATATAACTCGTCATAATAAATGAGCAAGGGCATTGTCGTGACATCCTTTTTGATTACACAGTCAGAGGCAAGTGTTTTCAATTTCAGTGTTTTCAATGGATCATGAAATGAGGCACCTTATCAACTTGTTTACTCTGTATAAATCTTCCATAGAGCATAATATAGAACTACTGGTTATCCCATTCTACCTATAGTCCACTTTCCTTCTTTTGAATGCAACAGCTAATGATATGGCTGCAAAAACTGAGAAATCATAGGTTTTACATTATTTTAAGACATGCTTCAATGTACTGACATCAAAAAACAACCTACTGCAAACATAATTGATGGCAATATCCAACTTCATATTCTTTCTCTTATACCAGATAACTTTCAAGGCGTAACAGAAATTGTTTCAGACGGTCTGCCAAAACCACCAAGAGTCAACATTGTAACTAAAGAAAACTAAGCAAAATACTATTGATCTAAGACCTGAGGACTTAAGGACCAAAAGACTGGATAAGTTCCATGGCAATGATGCAAAAATACTTGCAGCCTATCAAATTTCTGTTTTGACCAATGTCAGAAATCTTAAAGTATTCTTAGAGGTACACGGTAGAGACATAGATTTTGCAAAATCAGAGCAAAGTTATCATTTGACTAGCACGGATGCAGATGCAGCTGCGGTTAGATTGCTCTTGCCACTTTACAGGAAGAGATATATACCAGAGTCATACTCCATTGTATGCATATATGTGAAATTGCATTAAACCCATATTCAATCAGGTGTTTGATCCCATGACACTGACATGCTGTTTCTGCTTTTGAAGAATGCTAAGGATTCAAGTTTGGCTGAGTCAAGTTGTTTGACGCTGGCACTGGCCACACATACAAAGAAAATTAAGTCTTTTGATGGCAAAAGAGGAGGATCACACGAAATGCTTATAAGTGATGTTTGTCACAATTACCAATTTTAAAAAGTAATCTTAATTAATGTAACACATATAACACCAGAGGAAGCTGCATATTTGTTCAAAAATCTTTTCTTATGTATCAAAGGTATTCAGCATGCAAACTACATGAATAATTCAAATAAATAGATAGTTTTATGTCTTCTTTCTGTTTCCCAGACTTTCAATTCATTTATTCTTAAATTGATTTGGTAACATACATATCATACCATTACAGGCTAAACCCCTAGTTAATAGAGTGCAAACATCTCTTATTTGATGCAGCTTGAATTGTTCTTTAAGGTAGGATATGTCTGCACAATTCCCAAAGGGGTGGAAAGGAACAGGGTTGTACTCAGTTTGCAGTCCTCATACAATGCCATGTTTCTACTGGTTGTGATGAAATGGGTGATTATTTTGCCATAGAAGCAGACACAATGATAGACATTGTGAGGGTGACCTGAATAAAGATTGTTTTTGAATAATTTTATTTTATAGGGATATTTATTAAATTGTGCCATTTAAATGAGAACTATTATTTTCTATCTATATGTCTATATATTTTAATATTATAGGCATAAGGAAATATGTGATTAAAAAGGTTATATATAACATAGGTAACACAATTCCATGGGCTTGTTATCAGCAATGACTGTAATTACTAAGACTAAGGTCCCAGAGGCTAGAGATTAATAGGAAAACATGTGAAAAATGGTATTCTTCTGAAATATCATCTCTTATTTCCAAGAAAATTTCCTAGCTCATTCATTATGCCATGTAACATACGTTACATACTTTAATAAGTGCTCTGATCCTGATGTCAAACTTGCAAATGTATGATTCTTTATTGCATTAGCAAGACAGTGCCAAAAATGTAAGATGTTCACGGGCGTCAAATATTTTCATATATTTTTCTTCAATAATAGATACCAAAATTGGGTACTTAAAATTGGGGGTAGGGTTGTATAATAGCTCATATAAAACAATGTATTTGAGATAGAAAAGCAAACTTTGTTTTTTTCTATAAGTCAAAGGAGTATTTTAGTAAACTAAGATTAAAATCACTTGTAAAAATGCACAAATTGTCTGTAAAATGAATGATGTTAGTCACGATTTCAACTTTCAAAGGGAAATTTAGTCTATGTAACGCATATAACACCATTGAAGGCTGTAATTTTGTTTAAAATGCTGCTTTTATGTAACTTAGGCATCCAGCTTGCAAACTACATAAGAAATTTGAATAATTAGATGGTTCAATGTCTTATATCTGTAGCTCAAACTTTCATTTTGATTTTTTCCTTAGTTTGTTACAGTAACATATGTAACAGGCTGTCAGAGACTAACGCCCCGGAGCACAGAGTGCAAACATCTCTTAAAAGATGCGGCTTGAAATTTTCTTCAAGATAGGATATGTCTGCGAAATTCCCTAGGGGGGGGGGGGGGGGAGCAGGACCTTTTTTAGCTCGAAGTCTAATATACTATATCGTGGTAAATGTAGGACGATTGTTTACCTTAGTTTAACGGTCTATTTCCTACACATGTTACTGAATAGCGAGCACAGTGGATGATCAAAATAAATTCTCATTCAAAACGAAGTAGATATTATTACATGCATTTATGAAAACCCGTTTAAAATATACGAACTATCGGGCAATGGTACATAGACGGCTCGTCTATATCAGGGTGCCCACTCTTAGTCTGAAATGAAATTCCCTGACTTTTCACTGACTTTTCCCTGACCAAAATTCATTTTTCCCTGACCATTTTACCGTGCTTTCGCGCACGCCTCCTCCACTTCCAGCCGTCTGATACGCCCGCATTTTATAAATACTGACATAATCAAACTAAATCCTTAAAATGTTTGAGTTTTACATCACAAATATGTGTTTAAATAAAAAAAGACACTCAAAATAAAACATAACTTTGTGTTGTGTAAGATATTTTGTTAATATGTTATACAGCTTATTTGAGCTGTTTGGGGAATTTCGCCAGGTGTATATGGGAGCAAACGACCCCCAGGACATGGCCAATTTGGACCCCAGGGACATGGTTGGCAAGATTTATGTAGGGGATCACTAAACATTGCTATATTTGCTTAATATATAAGCTGTGGGCCTCATGGTTTTAGAGGGTTTATTATTCTATTTATAGTCAACATAAGATAATGGCCCCCAGGGTGTGTTCAGTTTGGACCCCAGGGGTTTGATTGGCAGGAGACCACTAGATATTGCTACAAATTAAATCAACAAGCTTTGAGGCTTATGGCTCCAGCCACTTCAGAGAAGATTTTTGAAGTTTTTCCCATTATAAGTCTATGGGAGCTTTATGTTACCCATGGCAGCCTTTACCCTAGCTACCGTATGTGCTTTACATTAAATTTGATCAGAACTGATATATACTCCTTTGAAAATGGAAGCAGACAACGACAACAGACCATCAATTTACTTATTATCATATCTAACTTGAGCCTTAAACTCAGGTGAGTTAAAACAATGTGACCGAAAATTAGGTTTTAGATTATAATAACAGTTCCTAGTCAAAAGATGCATATATATATTAGAACAACTGGATCGCATATTATATTCACCCTTACACTATTAAACTCATCATCTCATATTTGTTTGTTTAATTTTTGAGGGGTTAACCAAGCATGATTTTAAAATTCCCTGACTTTTCCCTGACTTTTGAAGATTTCTAATTTCCCTGACCATTTTACAGAATTCCCTGACTTTTCCCTGACCTTAAAGAAAAAACAAATTTCCTGACTTTTCCCTGACGGGTGGGCACCCTGTATATGTATTTGTTGAGTGTGCCTAGTGTCTCCAGTCGTTATTTCAGCAAAATAAAACAAACGTTTCATTTAGGGAAATAGCCCGCCTTATCGCTAGAAATTCTTTGCTTTGTCTAACCGTAATGAAGAGATGTTTGCCACAACCCTGATCATATTCACTTGTATTCGCTATCATGAGGGGCTGGATGGGTCTGGTATTCACTATTCATTAAAAATTTAGCCCATTATTCATCTCATTTAAAATTTTGGGTTATTCATTTAAATAAGACCAATTATTCATTAAAAGTAAGAAAGGTGGCAAAGAAATCTGATTATTCACTATTCATTAATTTTTTCTTCAAGTCATTAAAAAAATAGGATGATTCATTAATTTTTAGGCCCTCATTTTTCACTTTTCATTATTTTTTGGGCTCATTATTCACTATAAAAAGGGCCATTATTCACTATATTATTATTATTCATTATAAATACCCCATCCAGACCCTCTATTATCTGCTTCGGAGGATGGTCTGACCGTTTGTCTGCTAAGCCTTGTACGAAATTAAAGTCTTCGGTGGGGGGGGGGGGGGGGGGGGGGGGGGGGGGTTGAGGTCCACTACCCCTCTCAAGTTTCTGCATGGAAATGCAACACCATTTGAGTACTGCTTTTGGGTGCCTGTCGGAATAAGGGTTTGTTCTAGGGGTAGTATATACATGTATCTGATCAAACATTCAAGGGAGGTCACTAAATGTGATAAAAGTGATTGATTTTCCATACTGTAAGGAACTGCCCATAAAGGAAAGAATTCGCTTCACTCCCTCTGGGAGCAATTCTTACCTTTAAGAGTTCCAATCTGAATAAGGGACATAATTGTAGAGAATAAGTGCTTGATACAGAAGTCTCCCTTCCATGTGCGTAACTTTTTTTGCGTTAAGGCTACGCCACTGGCCTTCAGACCACTTTCACTGTGAAGATGAATTCGATATTATAGCAAGCTTTTGGAGTGTGAAATATCTCATAATATCACTGACAGTATCATCTACCTTTTCTCTTTCAGTGTGCTGTCTTGATAAACGAAGACCAATAGAATTCAACTAACCAAAC
The DNA here is from genome assembly GCA_964019695.1 of Loripinus fragilis. Classification (NCBI taxonomy): domain Eukaryota; kingdom Metazoa; phylum Mollusca; class Bivalvia; order Lucinida; family Lucinidae; genus Loripinus; species Loripinus fragilis. Next base: position 42,154,011 of record OZ026528.1, read on the forward strand.
AGATGAAGATTCAGTCCAGGCTGACTATTTTGTGATATATCCAATCAAAAATTGGATCTAATGACACAGTATCGTCATCTAAAGCTCAGATAATTTGAACTATACAACCCTTATCAACTTTAGCACGAAATATCTCTTAAAGTACAAGGTCAAGATAGATATCTAGGTGGTATCTACTGTACTAGTGATATTGGATGTATACTGAAAACAAAACTCATTCATAAATACATAGAAGTAACTGACACAAACATAAATGTGCCAGTCAATGTGATAGATAAGCTCACCCAAGAAAAAATGAGCTTTTGTAAACATTCAATGTACACCGTCACTCGAACCGTCCATCATCAGCATTTGCTTTGAACCAAACTTCACAGGAATGTTCCTTGGAGGACTACAATGTAAAAATCCACCCGAGGCATTCATAAAAATGAACGGATGAGTGGCTTTTTCGAGGCATGCAGCCTCCTCTCTCTTTGTCGTAAAAACAAAGTATTTGACATAGAATAGTTTTCATGTGCAAAAGCTCGTGGATTACCTCCACGTACATGCGGACAAACCATGGTACAATTATTACTTAATAATCGCAAGGTTGAGAGTAGATTTTGACCAAACCAGCAAAAACTTAAACAAAAGGTGAATTGAATGATGATTTTAAAGAAATACCACCAGAGACCAAAGGAGATGTCCTGTTAAGGCGTGAAATCTCGCTAAAATCAATTGTGAAAAGGTCAAATTTTCAAACATGTAATTTTTACAATAATTTTCGTGACTATGAATTATGGACATACAATCAAATTATTCAAAAAACATAATTATTTAATGATGTTCAAACAGAGGGCAAAAGGAAGATAAATACTGCTTAACATAACTACTTTGATAAATACTATATCAGTCGAAGGACTAAAAACATGTTTTAAATTGAATCCTCAACTGTGTTTTACCATCAAATGTTAAATAGATTAATCTAACAATATCTGGTTCGTATTAAGCGTGCAAAATGCAGTTAATACTTCCGATTGTAAATAGACAAATTGGGATGCTTCAATGTGTTTCGTATGAAAGTATGTCCCCAACCTTGACCCAGCTTCCCACTTACATATAGTATGTAAAAACATGATAGACGTTTACCATTTAAAGGATTTGCTGGGTCAAGATGGGGGAACATACTTTTATATGAAAAAATTGAAGCATCCCCATTCGTCAATTTTCAGTCAAAAGTATTAACTGCATTTTGCACACTTATATCGTGCGCAAGCATGCTAATCAGACAGATCGAATCAGACATTGTTAGATTAATCAATTTACATTCTTTGATGGTAAAACACAGTTGGGGAATTAATTAAAAAAAGCTAACTTTTTATGGCATGTCGCTGTCTGTCTGTCCTTCTGTAAGAATCTTTTAGATATCTTCATGATCTTTTATGTATATTAAGTCAAGACAAAGAGTCCCACACAAGATGATTATTCTCCCTTTCTTACTTTCTGAGTCATGCCCCTTTGAAATTGCAGAAACGCGCAGTACTCGCCATAACTCGGTAACCGTTATAAACTGAGAGAACTAGAATTGTCAGAGAATATGACTATAGCCCTGCTACAGTGCTTTGCATGCAGTAAAAGGCCAGAGTTTCACAGGATATTGAGTGTTAACGTAATTCTGACATCAATCAAGGGCCATAACTCTCTATTAAATTTGCGAAAAATGACTGCTAACAATCCTAACGTAGATCTTATCAGTATAAATAGTTATATTAAGTTTGGTCAAAATCATTTGTTCTCAAGATATGGAGCAGAAACAAAATTTTGGAGTAAATCAAGGGCATAACTCGGGTACAAATGAGCAAAAAATGATGTGTAACAATGCCGACGTAGCTCTTGTCAATATGATTGCATATATAAAATTTGGTGAAGTTTGGTCCATTTGTTCTCAAGATATTGAACAGGAACGAAATTTTAGCTTAAATCAAGGCCCATAACTCTGGTACAAATGTGCCAAAAAATGATGGGAAACAATCCCAATGTAGATCTTGTCAATATGAATGCATATATAAAAAATTGGTGAAATTTTGTCCATTCGGTCTCAAGATATTGATCTACCAATTGTTTCTCAAGATATTGAGTGGAAATGAAATTTTGGAGTAAATAAAGGGCCATAACTCTGGTACAAATTTCCGAAAAATGACGAGTAACAATCCCAAGCTAGATCTTGCCAAGGTAAATGCATATATAAAATTTGGTGAAATTCTACCAATTGGTTCTTAAGATATTGAGCGGAAACAAAATTTTGGAGTAAATAAAGGGCCATTACTCTGGTACAAATTTCCGAAAAATGACGTGTAACAATCCCAAGCTAGATCTTGCCAATATAAATGCATATATGAAATTTGGTGCAAATATGTCAAGTAGGTCTCAAGATATTGAGCGGAAACGAAATTTTGGCGTAAATCAAAGGCCATAACTCTCGTACAATTTTGCTTAAAATGATGTAACAATCCCAAGCGAGATCTTGCCAAGATGAATGCATATATAAAATTTGCTGAAATTCTACCAATTTGTTCTCGAGATATTGAACTGAAACAAAATTTTGGCGTTAATAAAGGGCCATGACTCAGGTACAAATTTTCGAAAAATGACCTGTAACAATCCCATGCTAGATCTTGTCAATATGAATGCATATATAAAATTTGGTGAAAATATGTCAAGTACTTCAAGATATTGAGCGGAAACAAAATTTCAGCGTAAATCAAGGGCCATAACTCTGGTACAAAAAAGAAATTTTGGCGTAAATCAAAGGCCATAACTCTGGTACAAATGCTCAAAAAATTGTGTGTAACAATCCCAAGGTAGATCATGTCAATATAAATCTACATACAAAATTTAGTTTAGATTCTATAAAGTATTTCTCAAGATATTAAGCAGAAACAAAATTATGACAGACGGAATGACAGACAGCCCAAATCCAATATAGCCCCCACTTTTTCAAAGAGGGGCTATAATGACGTGTAACAATCCCAAGCTAGATCTTGTCAATATGAATGCATATATAAAATTTGGTGAAAATATGTCAAGTATTTCTCAAGATATTGAGCAGAAACTTTTTTGTTTTTGTTGCTTTACGTCCCATGTCCACAGCTATGGTCATTGCGGGACGGTCAGTTCACTTAACCACACTTTCCTGGGCAGGCTTGAGCAAGTGGTTAACCAGTAATTTGTGCACATACTTTTGCTTGTAGCTGACAAAAAATTGAGCAGAAACTAAATTTCAGGGTTAATCAAGGGACATAACTCTGGTACAAATTTGCGAAAAATGACTAGTATCAATCCCAAGCTAGATCTTGCCAAGATGAACGCATATATTAAATTTGGTGAAAATCTACCAATTGGTTCTCAAGATATTGAGCAGAAACGAAATTTTGGCTTAAATAAAGGGCCATAACTCTGGTAAAAATTTCCGAAAAATGACATGTAACAATCCCAAGCTATATCTTGTCATTATGCATGCATATATAAAATTTGGTGAAAATATGTCCATGTAGTTCTCAAGATATTGAGCGGAAACAAAATTTCGGCGTAAATCAAGGGCCATAACTCTGGTACAAATTTCAAAAAAATGACTAGCAACAATCCCAAGCTAGATCTTGCCAAGATGAACGCATATATTAAATTTGGTGAAATTCTACCAATTAGTTCTCCAGATATTGAGCGGAAACGAAATTTTGGCGTAAATAAAGAGCCATAACTCTGGTAAAAATTTCCGAAAAATGACGTGTAATAATCCCAAGCTAGATCTTATCAATATGAATGCATATATAAATATAAAATTTGGTGAAAATACGTCAAGGAGTTCTGAAGATATTGAGCGGAAACGAAATTTCAGCGTAAATCAAGGGCAATAACTCTGGCACATATTTGCGAAAAATTATGCTTAACAATCCCAAGGTAGATCATGTCAATATAAATGCACATACAAAATTTAAATAGATTCTATAAAGTATTTCTCAAGATATTGAGCGTAAACAAAATTATGACGGACGGAATTACAGACAACCCATTTCCAATATAGCCCCCACTTTTTCAAAGCAGGGCTATGAAGAAGTTTAGCAATTATTTATAATGGGGTTTCCCATAGGTGATCTTTAAAGCATTAGATTTTTTTTAATTGGCAAGTTCGCAAACCACATGTTAGTTGTTTGAAAATGACCTAATGGCTCCTGCAAGTGGCAAAAAAAAAAATCCGACTTCATAGTGAGGATTTGATCTGCTGAGCATTTTAATTTCAAATGTTATTCAATTGTTTTTCACTTTCAAGCTTTTGGATCTAAACATTTGACAGAAAAATGAAACCTTTAGTCGAAAACTATTCACACTATTGCCAGATAAGCTGTTTTAGCAAGAGGGCACAAAGTCAGGACTTTACATTATGTGAGATGTCAACCTGTTAATGTCATCGTACTCATGACCGTTTGTCAACATTATACAATGATGCATTCTTTTGAGGTTGACATCAGGATTTGTCAACCCGAGAACAGTGATGTTCACCGGGGCGAATTTCGCCTCGGTGAACATCACTTTCGAGGGTTGAGTAATCCTGATGTAAACCGAATAAGAATGCACCAATTGTTTTGTTATATGACACTGTCTCTCTTTTCCTAGTTTTATTTAGTTATTTCATATTTATAAATTTACTCGAGTCAGATGTTCCTAGTGCACTTTCACTTGGAAGATAATTTCAACAATATACTTCCCAAATTTCTGCAACTCTTATGAGATAAACAAAACAATTGCATTTTAACCCATATATGCCTAGCGTCCTTTTTGTAGGACAGACAAATAGTGCAGACCCAGATCAGATTCCACAGAATGCGGCGTCTGATCAGGATCTCCACTGTTTGCTTGCATAATTTTCAATTAAAACTTGAATAAAAATGAAGATTACCACCTAACATCCCTTAGAACAGAAATGGACTGACTGTTCCAATTGATAACGGTTGGAAATTCCAGTTGGCATAAATGGGTTAAATATGAACAAATTCTGAATTCAACACATTTTACCTGTAAAATATACATAAGAAATCAGTCAGTGTTGCAATATCTATTTTTAGCTGTCAGGTAGCAGTGTCATCACTGTTTGACATCAAGATCTGCCACAACCATTTGCAAGCTAGTTTCAGCCAATCAGAGGAGGTCTTTTATAGGAGTCGTATAACAAATATTTTTGACACTATGAAATTAAAAGTCTTATTTCTTCTAAACTGTGAATCCTCAAAGTATATTGCTAAACTTTTTCCCTCATGAAAACATATATTTATTTGCTCACAGATGAACAACGTGTAAACCGTATACCCTCCACAAAGTTTGCCGGGGGTATAAATATGTGTCAATTATTTTTTGATGAGGAATCCATATATATGAAATTTCAAAACTATCTTAATATATTTTGAAAGGAGGCATGGACCGATGGACAAGCCCAAAGCAATATGCCCCTTCAACTTTTCGAAAGCTGGGGGCATTATCAAAATACTAGAGGACCTGAAGGTCCTGAGGCGCTCACCTGATCTCCTTAATGATGATAAAATAGGTCAAGGTCAACTACAGCTTATAATGGAACAAATTTTGTTTTACCATATATGGGGGTTGCAGACATTTTGGTGAAGTGACTTAAACAATCTAATGAATAATCCATCAAACAGCCCAGTGATTTCTGAGAAACAGATGTTTAGATAGGTGTGTGGCAGTCCAAATGAGTGGCCTTGGATAAAAGGTCACAGGTCAGCTTGGCTTTTGGTACTTAATACAAGATTTTTCCCAAATAAATGCATTAGGAATCAAATTTGACCTTGCCATAAAGTAGATCAAGGTCAACCAAGATTAATCATTTGTGCAAATCTGGTAGGGCCCAAATCCCCAATGCTACATACCAAGTCCCAAGGCCATTGGCCTTTTGGTTCAAGAGAAGAAGACATTTAAAGAGGTTTTACCATATATGGGCGTGGTGGCCATCTTGGTCATGAGACCAGTACACTTGGTATAAATTTTAACCAACCTATCATAAGGAGTCTCCATATGAAATTTTAGTTCAAATGGCCTAGTGGTTTCTGAGGAAACTATGTTTTGATGTGTTGATGGGACTCCAATATGAGCGGCCTTGGCTGAAAAGTTAAAGGTCAACCTTGACCTTTGAAACTTATTTATAGCCATTGTCTCATTTGGTTCAACATATCAAGTGACAATAATGACTTCGGCCTCAACAGTTTTCAAAAAATTAAATTTTCATAAAAAAATCCCATTTAAATGCATTAGGAGCAAATATGACCTTGACGTTAAGTAGGTCAAGGTCAACTTAGGTTCATCATTTGAACAAAATTGGTAGGCCCCACATCCCAAATGCTACATACCAAGTTCCAAGGTCATCGGCCTTCTGGTTCTGGAGAAGAAGATTTTTAAATGGTTTTTACCATATATGGATGTGGCGGCCATCTTGATCATGTGACCAGAATATTTTGCATAAATTTTGGCTCACTTATCATAAGGAGTCCTCACATGAAATTTGAGTTCAGTTGGACCATTGGTTTGTGAGAAAACTATGTTTTAATATATTGATGGGACTCCAATATGAGCGACCTAAGCTGAAAGGTCAAAGTTCAACCTTGACCTTTTGAACTTATTTATAGCCATTGTCTCATTAGGTTAAACATATCAAGTGAGAATAATGACTAAAGCTTCCACAGTTTTCAAAAAAATCAACTTTTCAGAAATTTTCCCCTTTAAATGCATTAGGAAGCAAATTTGACCTTGACGTTAAGTAGGTCAAGGTCAACCTAGGATCATCATTTGAACAAACTTGGTAGGCCCCACAACCCCAATGCTACATACCAAGTCCCAAGGTCATCGGCCTTCTGGTTCTGGAGAAGAAGATTTTAAAGGGTTTTTACCATATATGGGCATGGCGGCCATCTTGGTCATGTGACCAAGACCATTTGAACAAACTTTCGTTCCCCCATCCTAAGGAGTCTCCATATGAAATATGAGTTCAATTGGCCCAGTAGTTTCAGAGGAGAAGATGTTTGAAAATGTTGACGGACGACGGACGGATGGACGACGGATGCCGGAGTCACTGGTATACTAATAGCTCACCAATGAGCCTTCGGCTCAGGTGAGCTAATAACCAGGGAAGCTATAATCAGCCTTATACAGTATTGTGAGGCGGACTTTCTATGGAAAGTCAGCCTCAAAATCCTTAATCCTGGTATAATCCTGAAAATTTTCACCCATGGGAAATAAAATGGAATTTTAAGGGCAAATATGAGTAACAAATATTAGAGATTTAACTTTATTTTTCTCTGCCTGCTAGGACTGTTCATTATTCCATGCCATTGAAATCACGTTTCGGCATGTGAGTTTAATCAAAGAGGCCAAAGCCCATATCATCATCTGATTCTTCCTCAGATTCTTCTTTCTTCTCTTCCTTCTTCTCCTCACCACCTCCAGCTGAAGGGGCTGGGGCTGATGCTGCTGCTACAGCAGCAAACTTACTAGGGTCTTTCAGAAACTCCTTTGTCTGAAATAAATATACATCATCATAGATATAGCTCCACATAACAAAAACTTGGGAGAATTAATTAGGAATATTTTCTTATCCATTGGTTAAAACACTTGTTTGGATGCTCAAAAGAACCATCTCATTGGGACATTTTTTTAGGGTACCCAAAATGTCTAAAATGTAGGTTTTTGTAGAGAATTTTTTTTTACCAACAGGCATCTATCACCAAAATCAGATAATATCAGAGTTATTAGATCCATAGCTCCAGATAAGGATTGACAGCAATTGGGTATTAACCCACCTCTTTTTGGCTTAAAAGGGTATTTCAAATTTTAAATTGGGTATTTCAAGTTTTTGTATTGGGTATCCATCTGAAAGCAAACAGCAATAAAATCGGGCCTAGGTTCGGATTTTTTGTTTACTTTCGGTTTCACTTTCAGAAAGCCCAGTGATAAAATATATATACTGTTAAGTATATCTGAGACCGCTATTTCCAACTTATGTCGAAAATCAAACGTCTTCGAACCTTCAACGCAGTATTTAAGTTGAGTTTCAAGACAATATTGTTATTCGATTGCTCTGGGTCTTTTTCATCTACGTCTCGCCATTCTTACCGTATAGTGAGACAAATGTCGTAATTGTGTAAAAATTGGGTATATATATATAGCTAGACAGTGATAAGAATGTTCCTAGACTGGGTTACAATTTAATATACAGTCAAATCTCGGTTATCCGAACGTCGATTATCCGAAACTGCTGGGTTATTCGAAGACGACGGACAGTCCCGACTTTTTTCTCTATTATTTATTGCAATAAAACTACCTATTATTCGAATTTCGATTATCCGAAAAATTCAATTATTCGAAGTGATTCGTCGGTCCAGATTGAAGAAATTGCTATTAAATTACCCTTCAATATTCGAAGTCCAAATGTCACGCATGGTGATCATGATTTCCTTGTTTGGTCGAGTTCGATTTACACACCTGAGTGATTTAGCAAAGAAAGTTGAGACAGGTAATTGGCACCGGATTAACGCTCACACTATTGTATGATGAACCGTTAAGTGAGTAATGGTGTCTTTTATTAAGGTCGTCTGCAATGATGGTTTTGTTTGATGTTTTTTAAATGTCTAATTAGGGGCATAAATGAGCTAAAAGATCGACTGTTTACAATAAACGAACAAACCAAGCGCACCGCTTTTGTACAACCAACAGGTTACAACAAAAATAAGAATTTCGATAATAGACGAATATCACGGACATGTGTTTTGGGTGCTCAAAAGAACCGTCTCATCGAAACACTTCTTTTGAATGCATAAAATGAGGGAAAACAACCAAAACCTAGGTTTGGATGCATAAAAGGACCCTCTCATCAAGACGGTTCTTTTAAACACCCAGATCGTATATTTTCGCTGAAATAATTGAAAAGTAACCAGCCCAAAAAGAACACAACGTCGGGCCACCAACGGCCTGCCAGCAATATGTCATCTCAATGGCCTATCGCTGGTGGGCCGTTGGTGGCCTGACGTTATGTTCTAGCTGGGATTGAGGCGATAAAAAGGAGACAATATTTCGCCAGTAGATATGGTTCGCCAATTTACATTTAACCTTTATTCGATGTTGTTTCATGTATATACATGTAGTGGATGTCAATAAAGATATTTTCTTTTCTGCGTTCTAAGAGCTGTAAAGCATAAAAGACGATGAGGCCACAAACTCCAAGGAGCTCAATTTCTTTAATGCTCTGACAGATGTACCGATTACTTCACGTAAAACAAGAGTTGAAGTTGGAATTTCTGGCAAAACAATTGCGTTCTGTGAAAGCATCCAAACCTTTCTGAAAATATCTCAAAACTCCTAGTTTCGATCATTCGAACTACCGATTATTCGAAAGATTCCTGCGGTCCCTGGCACTTCGAATAATCGAGGTTTGACTGTACTAGATTTGGCACCACGCCATGTACAAATTTGTACCCGACGGTTACTTGTGTTGTATCGCAACCCGAATACTATAGCGTTGAGAAAGTTCAGAATTGAGTATAAATGATTTTTATTGGGCTTTTGTACACACAGAAATGAGTTAAATTGCGTTTTCTGGTTCTAGCAATTGCCTAAATATGCAATACGCAACCTTATCTGCGGTTATGTAGATCATTGAATAAATTTCTATTTTATCATTAGTGGCCATTTACACATGCAGTTCAAGTGCTTAATTTTGGCAGAGGACAACACAGGACATATTTGTATGAAATTATTAGCATTGTTAATAACCATGATCAACGATTTTGCTACTGTGATTATTTGTGATGGCAAGGTCCCAACTGACTGGGAGCAATGTTTCATTGTCTGCCTTAACATGGGCAAGTGTGATGCTCTGACAGAGGCAACTATCAAGGTCTCGAGCTGACCGAGCAGGTCATGAAGATCCTCGAGAGGATTGCTGACGGTCTCCTAAGACAGGTGGTGTCTATTGAAGATTCCCAGTTTGGCTTTGTCCCAGGAAGAGGCACTACAGATGCAATCTTTGTGGTCCGATAGCTGCAGGAGAAATACATAGCAGTGAACAAGAGGCTTTATATGGTCTTCCTAGCATATGACCTGTGTCCCTGGGAAGGTTATCTGGAGGGCCCCCGAGAAAGCTAGGTGTTGATGAATGGATTGTGCTGTTAGTCCAGGGAATGTACGCTAATGTGCGAAGCCAAATTCGTGTTGACGCGGGTTTCAGCCAAGAGTTTGAGGTGAATGTCGGGGTCCACCAGTGACCAGGGATCCATACTCAGTCCCTTGCTCTTCATCATTGTGCTAGAGGCCTTGCCATGTGAGTTTCAGGCTGGTGTTCCCTGGGAGGACCTATATGCAGATTATCTTTTCATCATTGCTGACTCCCTAGAGGAATGTGTCAGGAGGTTCTTGATAGGGAAAGAAGCCACGGAGAAGGGGTTGAGGTTAAATGCAGGAAATAAAAGGTCATGATCTGTGGTACAAGCCTGCGAGTTCAGGTGGAATACACATGCGCTGTCTGCTGTACAGGAGTAAGCAGCAACAGCATCTACTGTAATGGCTGCAAACTTTTGGTGCATAAGAAATGCAGTGGGCTACAACGACGGACACCAAATCCTGATTATAGGTGTGCATGGGAAATGTCCCACCCTATTGACGGCAGACCAGAGTGAAGTCCTGGTCAGACCTGATAAGCTGGGTGATAGCTTCTGTCTGCTACCTGGATGACATGCTTTCTGCTGGTGGAGGCTGTAAAATAACGGTCACTAGTCATGTGAAATAGCCTGGAAGAGGTTCAGGGAGTTACTACCAGTTCTCACATCCCGCCACCTCTCTTTACTAGACCTGTGGCCATGTACAGTGTTTCCGCGAGAGTGCGCTTCTTGCGTTTTTGACGCAATAAATTGACTGCTGACGCACTGACAGTTTGTCTGTGCGTTTTTTGTGACGCACACAAAAACAGCAGCGAGAACGAGACTCCATCTTCTTTATGTGCCGAGATCTGAGGACTTCAATTTACCTCGATGATAACGCTTCTATAAATAGTGTTCCTGTGGAAAATAGACCTGCACACAAATATCTTTGCTGGGTATTTCCATGACGTATCTGATTTATTTCAAAAACGATGACTGCGCATGTCAAAAGTCATTTGCGATTCGCACAGATGGGGTTTCGTTCCAAATAATTATGGCTTGTTTCGCTCTCGCTGCAATTTTGGGGCATTATACAGCATAAATTTAAAAAAAAGTTGTCTAGAAAAGAAAGTTTTCTTTGCTCCAATACACCAAAATATATGACAACAATTTTAAAAGAAATGAAACCAATGCATCACGTCTATTTTTAGACTGACCGTCTGCGCATGGGTAAAGCGCTCAACTGTTAAACAACAATGGCTGCCCCGTAATGAAATTGGTGAGCAGACGCTTTTATTTCTTGTCCTCTGGAGGATAGGGCTTTAACTACAAGCAACACAACATGAATAATGCCCATGAAACAGAAAATGTAACAAAAGCCGTTGATCACATGCCTATTGATAGTAATGTTGTATATTCTGCATATAGACTCTGCAACATGATACGATCTTGATAAGGGCTCAGCCTGTAGTATAAAACTACCTGGCTGCTTCTGCTGTCCGTTTATTCTCTTAGTTATCATCTCTCTTGTAGTTCGTATTGCTTTACTAATAAATATATTAGCAGCATACATGCGTGTTCATTTCTACCTGTCACAGGATAAAATATGGTGTCAGAAGTGACTTACAGGAATATTGCTTAACTGAATTAAAGAGCGTGACTTTTAACAACTATTAGACTTGAAATTGTATTAGTGAAATTTTAATTAACAGAAAATGGCTAGTTTTCAAGTTACCCCTCCAGATCAGTTTGACTTTAAAAAACCAGCAGATTTTGAGAAATGGTTTGTGAGGTTTGAACGGTTCAAAACTGCTAGTGGTCTTTCAGAAAAATCTCAAGAACAGCAAGTAAACGCCTTGGTTTATTGTATGGGGAAAGAAGCAGATGACATTTTAAAATCATTTGGATTATCAGATGAAGAGCAAAAAGTTTATACAACGGTCACAGGAAAATATGTGAACTATTTCAATGTTCGAAGAAATACAATATTTGAACGTGCAAGGTTTAATTTAAGAAAACAAGAAGAGGGGGAGTCGGTGGATCAGTTTATTACATCTTTGTACACGTTGTCAGAACATTGTGATTATGGTGATTTAAAGGACCAGTTAATCCGGGACAGAATTGTTGTTGGACTCAGGGACGCTAAAATTTCTGAGAAATTACAATTGGATCCTGCTCTGACGCTTGTGAAAGCTGTCACACAAGCCAGGCAGAAAGAAGCAGTCCACGAGCAGCAGTCTATAGTAAGGAGTTATGTTCTGTCGGAAAATAAGATTGACTCTGTTAAATTCCAACAGAGACACAGCCAAAACACACAGAGAAGACACACAAGGGATAAGCCAAAGACACAAAACGGCGACAAGCCTAGATGTACCCGTTGCGGAGCCGTACCGTCACATAGTCGGAGTAAGTGCCCAGCTAGGGATGCAAAGTGCCGAGGTTGCGGTATAAAAGGACACTGGGTTCGATTTTGTCTTTCCAAGAAGGTGCACGAGGTCGACGATCGAGATGGGGAATCCGACGATGAATCCGATGCATACCTTGGGACAATCGACAGTGAAAGTGCAGTGCTAAGTTCAATTAGTTCAAATTCAGTTGAACCATGGATTATTGACCTCAAGGTAGGACAAGGTTTTATCAGATTTAAAATCGATTGTGGTGCCGATGTTACGGTCATATCAGAGGATATGTACCTTAAAATTGGCAAGTTACCTTTAGAAAAAAGCTCTAAAAGGGTGTACGGTCCTGGTAATGTACCACTGAAGGTCATGGGTTCGTTTACTGCAAAGCTCGAGACTAATGCAAGCTCAGCGGTCGAGCGTATCTACGTTGTTAAGGGGCTAGATCGATGCCTGTTAGGTCGACCAGCTATAACCAAGCTAGATTTGCTTGAGTTTAAACATCGAAACGCTAGTTTGAGCGAAGTAATAACCTTGGAAAGGGTTAAGTCGAAATATCCCAATTTGTTTAGGGAGCTAGGCGAAATGAGTGGTGAGTACCACGTCACGCTTAAAGAAGGAACGAAACCGTATGCGCTTTCAGTTCCACGTAGAGTCCCTATTCCTCTGCTTCCTCAGGTGAAGCAAGAGCTCGAAAACATGGAAAAAACGGGCGTAATTTTCCGTGTTGACCAACCCACAGACTGGTGCGCGGGTATGGTCGTAGTGCCTAAACCTAACGGTAAAATAAGAATCTGCGTTGACTTATCACGTCTCAATGACAGCGTCAAACGTGAAAATTTTCCGTTACCTAGAATAGATCAAAGCTTAGGTCTTCTTGCCGGTGCGAAATGGTTTAGCAAAATTGACTTAAATCTAGGATTTTGGCAAACACGTCTGTCAGATGAAAGAAAGTTGCTCACTACTTTCATAACGCCATTCGGTAGGTTTGCGTTCAATCGTCTAGTCATGGGTCTGTCCAGTAGTAGCGAATATTTTCAGAAAAGAATGACCCAACTGGTAGAATCGATTGAGGGTGTATTATGCCAGACAGATGATATTCTCGTATTTGGTCGAACAGAGGCTGAGCATGACGAAAGGTTGCATGAAGTGCTCACGCGATTGCATGAAGCAAATCTGACCATAAATCCGTCAAAGTCTGAGTTCAGAAAAACATCCATAAAATACGTTGGTCATATTATTGGACCCTCAGGCATTTCGGCGGACCCTGAACGGGTCCAGGGGATCAAAAACTTGGAAGCCCCTACTGACGTACACAGTGTGCGCAGGCTATTAGGTATGGTAAATCAGCTAGGTAAATTCTCGCCATTGTTAGCTGAACATTCGAAACCAATCCGAGATCTACTAAGCTCAAAAAATCAGTTTTACTGGGGTCCAGATCAGCAGAAAGCTTTTGACTTGATCAAGCAATCACTCACAAATGCACCCGTACTTGCGCTGTACGATCCGAATCGCTACACTGTATTAAAAACAGATGCGAGTAGTTATGGACTAGGCTGCGCGCTGTTTCAGAAACAAGACGACGGAGACATGAAACCAGTAAGTTTCGCATCTAGAGCCCTGTCAGCGTTACTCCACCATTGAAAAAGAGGCCTTAGGAGTCACATACGGTTGCAAGAAAAATCGTGATTTTCTCATTGGAAAAACGTTTCATATTGAAACTGATCATCAGCCGCTTATTTCGTTGCTTGGCGGTCACAAAGACCTGAGTGATTTGCCATTACGAATTATGCGTTTTAGAATGAGACTTATGCCTTTCTCATACACTATTTCCCATGTCGCGGGAAAATCCTTAATTATACCTGATATGCTTTCAAGAAACCCTGTAATTCATTCATTGACTTTGGAGGAGGAGCAACATTCCTCAGAAACCGAAAATTATGTTGACATGGTTATAAGACACTTGCCAGCCACAGATCTTAGACTCCAAGAGATAAGGGAAAAGCAAAGTCAAGATGTTATTTGTCAAACACTAGCCAATTACTGCAATAATGGGTGGCCTGAAACAAAACATAAGGCATCCGAGATAGGAAAAGTGTACTGGCATTTGAGGGGCGAGATAACAATAAATAAAGGCTTATTAATGAAAGCAGGCAGATTATTTATTCCTACAGAAATGAGAGCAGATATACTCACCAAAATTCATGGCGCGCATCAAGGAATAACAAAATGTAAACTGAGAGCAAGAGAGTCGGTATGGTGGTTAGGCATCAACAGTGACATTGAAAAAGAAGTCAAAGCATGCGACGTTTGCGCAAAACTTCAGAATGATCATGCCGAGCCGATGATCAGTTCTAAGTTTGATGATCGGCCTTGGAAACATTTAGGGTCAGACCTTTTCTTTTGGAAAGGTCACACGTACCTATTGGTTGTGTGCTACTATTCAAGATTTATTTAATTAGCAAAATTGCGCTCTTTAACAACCGAAGAAGTTATTACCCATTTAAAGTCGATGTTTAGTCGGCATGGTGTCTGCGACATATTCACAAGTGACAACGGAGGTTGTTACTCAGGACAAGCTATGCAGAAATTCATGAAAGAATACGGTATCAAGCACATTACATCATCGCCTAGGTATCCTTTAGGGAACGCGGAGGCTGAACGCGCTGTTCAAACGTGCAAACGCTTGCTTGAGAAGTCTGACGACCCGTACATTGCACTCATGCATTATCGAGCCACACCGCTCAGTAATGGGTATAGCCCATCTCAGCTTCTCTACAGCAGACAAATCAAAACTATCCTTCCGCAAAATCCAGATCGATTGAAGCCAAAAGTTATCAATCAAACCTATTTGCTTAAGAAAGAGAATGCTGCACGTGCATACTCCAAAATGAATTATGACGTCAGACATCGAGCGCGAAATATGACGCCATTACGTGCAGGCGATAACGTTCACGTGAAATCATTCAATATAAACGGCAAAGTATTAAAAGCTGCAGACCGACCAAGATCATATGTGGTCGACACACCCCGTGGTGAAATTTCGCGCAATAGGCGACATTTGGTTAGGTTGAATAAAGAAGTCGAACTTAACAACCCAACTGACCTTCAGCCGATGGTATATGTGCAGGAAAGAAAAGTGCAGGGTGATTCAGCAAATTCACGCAATTCAGCGATTACAGAATCTGATACACTCTTGTCCAACTCTTCTGGTCCTGAACAGCTGTCTAGTGTACCGTTACACATATCTCAAGAAACTAGTAATAAACCATATGTTGTGACACGATCTGGGCGAATTTCTAAACCGCCCGAAAGATTACAGTATAATTAACTTGATAAGGAACCACAAAATAATCAGTGTTGCTTGTTTTATCTGTAACGAGAAACTGTGATGATAAACAGACAATTCAGTCGTGGGAATTAATGAATGAAAGATTGAACACTCAACGAACTGTTTTACGGTTTCGATTTTATTAATGAACTGTTGCATACCGTAAACTCCAAAATATTGGGCTTTGAAAGGGGGGGTGTTGTATATTCTGCATATAGACTCTGCAACATGATACGATCTTGATAAGGGCTCAGCCTGTAGTATAAAACTACCTGGCTACTTCTGCTGTCCGTTTATTCTCTTAGTTTTCATCTCTCTTGTAGTTCGTATTGCTTTACTAATAAATATATTAGCAGCATACATGCGTGTTCATTTCTACCTGTCACAGGATAAAATAAGTAAAACATGCAACGAAATTCGAGAACTTTTATCTTACGATAAGGGACATTCTACAAATACCTTTAATATTGACGCATGCTCAGACAAAAAGTAATCATACATTAAAAAAGTTCTGACCCTCTAAATTTGCCAATGACCCCCAAATTTTCAAACAAGGGGTCATCAATGACTCCCAAAAATTCTGGTCTTGCAGAAACACTGCATGTATACAGCTCTTACGTGCGGAGCGCCATTCTCCATGCCAGTGAAACTTAGCCACTGACCAAGACCAACCTGCAGTGCTTGCAGAGCAATGACTGGGCCATGATCAGACAGACCTGCAGTATCAAGCTGGATGATGTGGCCATGGTAAGGTCAAGCGAGCTACTGGCAAAGCTTGAGCTGTAGGACCTCTTCCTCATTTTGATATGCTTTGCTGGTTTGGGCATGTGGAGTGTTCTAGTCGTGCAGTAGGAACCGCATGGGATATACAGATGGATGGGGGGGGAAGGGGGCGGGAGGGGGAGTTGCCTTGAGTGGAAGGTCAGGACAGTTGACCCTGGTCCCTCATGAAAGGAGCACCTAGAGATCAGGTGTGAGATCTGCTATGTGTGCAGCTAGCCAGCTACCTGGGAGGGGGCCCACAGATGTGGACCATGTCCCTGAACCTGCACATTAATTAATAATCTGATTATGATATGTTATGCTATACCAAATAAAAGAACATTTTTACAATTATCATTTTGGTCTTCATTAACAGGGTTGTGGAAAAGTAAAATTCAAGTAAGTACATTTTAAGGCAAGTGAGTGTTAATTTTCAAGTACTTTTCAAGGAAAGGAAGTGTTAATTTTCAAGAAAAGCCCTCCATATTCATGCATGTATCAGCAAACCCTGCTTAATTTTTTAAATGAGTAGAACTCTTGTACACACGAGAACGATCAGACATAATTGTGTACAGAGTGAATGATTCTCACTGTATTGGATGACGGCTATAATACTAGTTACCTGATTAGCCTCCTCAAAATCTATGTCAGTTTCCACAGCTACAGCGAGAAGACGCTTGAATCCATTGATGATTGAATGTGGGGCTGAGCAAGCAGTAGGATAGCCAATGTTCAGAGAAATTGCCGCAATGTTTCTTACTCCCTGTAATATACATATTATCATTTGCGCCTCGTCACGAGAAAACCTGTCTTCGGGGTTTCCATCAAAGCGAGTTTCAAACCGGTCTCCTCAGCTACAAAGACTATCTAGAAAATTCAAATTTCACCTGTACCAAGTTTACATATGCAACTTTCCAAAAAGCGAATAACAAAGGTGCTGATCAGACTGCACGGATGCGCAGGCTGGTCTGCGCCTGTGTTGTTCGCGAACCCCCAAAGACATCTTTTCTCGTGACGAGGCCTTTTTTGAAGCATGGCAATAAAAACCCTGAAAACATTACATACAAAGACATGAACAGAAAGACAGTCTGACAATGTGACAAAGATTTGCCCCACTCTTACCATAGTGGTATTATTCGTATGTGGCACCCTTTAAATAATGCAAGATAATAGAATAAGTAGAAAAAGTAAAATCAACATCCTCCCAGACCCACTTATAGCAGGCCTTTAGATTTCTTCAACACCTGCAAACTCAGCAGATCAATGCTGAACAGTATATTTGTATGTTGGCTTTTAAAAGTTATATGGTTTAGGCTGAGATTTACAGCCTTGCATTGGTGAGGTCACCAACAATAACATTTATTATATTACTAAGTAAAAAGACCGATTTTCATTGGCTTAGAGCGCTCACAAGGCCAGTCTATATATTGTCATATTCACAGGCTGGCGCGCGCTTGCCGGTGAATATTAGTTACTAAAATTAGACTCCTTGTGTTTTTTCCTTGCACTGAAGAACTCCCGCCAATACTTAGACCACGTCACGTACGCTTACGTGTATTTGTAACGTCTTTCAAGCGAAAAAACGACGTTACACCGTCTAACGCCATGCATGACGTCGTTTTCCGGTAGCAAATGACGTCAGCATCACACATTTTCCCCGCGCTTTCAAAGCTGTGAATTATTGTTTGATATATTACACTATCTTAACATTGGCTCTACAGGCGAGGCGTGTTAGAATTCTTGCTTGTAAATGTTGAATGATGACACTCATGCACAACATATATATAAAATAGTAAACGGGTGGTCTTATCTAGGTCTGCACTCAAGGTTTCTGCTAAATGCTTGACTGTCCAAAAACTTGTATATTAGTTCAGTATTTTTTCCAGGTGCAAAGATACCTGTACATCTTTCTCTAAATGTTATATAATAAAGCAGTTATTGACTAATGAGGCATTGGATATGATGTGATATCGACCAGAAAATACCAATATTGACCTCGGCTTTGCCTCGGTCAATATAAGTATTCTCTGGTCGATATCACATCATATCCAATGCCTCATTAGTCAATAATTGTATATTATCTAAGTGTAGTGATACGCAAACATTTAATTCATGTAATAATAACTTTTTATGTCGCATTTATAAATTACTATGCACTGGCACATCACAGCTAGTATTTTTTTCCTTTTTATCCTGCCAGAAAATGTCTGCTAATTACGTCTGCTGCTTTAATTCAAATGCACTCAACTAATTTATCACTGAAACAAACACTATGAACCCTGATCAGACTGCCCTTAAGGGATCTGGATCAATATTGTTTGTAATAGAGACCATGTGACCAAAGTACATAAGCAGAAGAGAGGGCAGATGACAGTGGAAAAAGGCTAAGAATCTGACCTGTTCCCAACATGAGCACAAGAATTAATATCTTAAATTCTTTACTTACTTCAAGGAATCTACAATGTAGATCTTCTGGTTTAATGTCCAAAATCTTAGGATCATACACACTGCCCTGGTCATATACTGAAACACATCAGGATTCTATGTGAGTAAAGATACATGTATTTAAACTGTTATTTAGTTTAAACATATTTTATTCAATAAATACAAATGATATACAACATACGTACATTGTAAACATACAAAGGATTAGAACGAAAGCATAAATGCTTATAGAGTTCTTTTCCTGTTGAGAGTGACTATATAGTGTACATGCATATGGCAGTATTTTATCTACATATAGCAAAGTGAGTATACAAAGTAGTGTTATAAATATGAAAAGATGATAATTGCGAAAAATAGATTGAGAAAAAAATAACAATAAGAAAATGATACAAATTACAAACAAATAACGATGGAAAAAAGCATGAAATATTTTCAGATTGTATTGCTTTGCTGAATGTTGAAGGGATGTGGGGAGTGGTGCAGACTTAAGGACATGTTTAATATTAGGTTTTCTTCTGTCGTCACATGATATGGTAACACTTGTAATGCACATTAAAGATGAGAGAATTAGAAACGCTGCGTTGCTAAGATATACTTGTGGACATGATGGAAGATACTTTGGTTTATTTCATTTGATAGTAATGGATCACCATATAGCAATAAATTCAAAGTTGGTGTTCTATATAGTCGTATATCATTAAGAAGTAAGGTACGTTGATGCTGAAAGAATCTGCAGTGGAAAAAGTAATGTTGCACATTTTCGATAGAACCACAGTTGCAAAGAGGTGAGTCAGTGATATTTTTCAAGAACAAGTCTAGATTCAGAGGACTGCAGCCTGTTCGTAGCCGGGTATGTAGTATTTGAGTTTTTCTTTTTCCATAGTAATAATATTTTGGAACAGGCTTGTTATCTTTCTTCAGAAAGTATTTGAATGAACTTAATGTGTTTAATTGTTTAGCTTCAGCTGGCAAGGTATTCCAATCTCTTAAGACAGAGGGCAAAAAGGAATTATTGTATTGATTCGTTTTAGCTCGTATGGTTTGGATATTGTTAGAGTTACGTAGATTGTAGCGGGATATATCATTTACTTGTTGGGGTATTAAGGAGGATAAATATTCTGGTGCTAAGTGATTATACATTTTAAAGAATAAAGTCAATTTATGGTCATTGCGCCGTTTTTGTAGTGATTCCCAGCAAATTTCTTTGTACAGGTTATTTATTGAGACTAGTTTGGTAGCTCCAGTGGCTATTCTAGCGGCCTCATTCTGTATTTTGTCAAGTTCGTATTTTTCTGCCTGTGTGCAATTATCCCATATGTTATCCCCATATTCTAGTAATGGTCTTATGAATGTTGTGTATATTGTTTCTAGTGATTTTCTATCCAGTTTGAATTTAAGTTTCCTCATTATATTAATTCTTAACCATGCCTTGTCCTTTATATAGTTTATGTGTTGATGCCAGCTGCAATCGCTTGACAGATATAGACCTAAGTGTTTGTGGGATTTAACTTCCTGGATTTGCACATTTTCCATATATAGCGGTGGGTGATGTATAGTGTTTAATTTTCTTGAGAGTAAGAGTGCCTCTGGTTTAGATGGGTTAAAAGTAACAAGCCACGTGGCAGCCCATCGAGTTATTCTATCTAAATCGAAATTTAAGCAAGCAGCTGCATAAGGAGCATTGTCTACAATGATAAAGAGACTAGTGTCATCTGCGAATAAACGTATGTTAGAGTCAATGCCATTAACTATGTCATTTATGAAAAGAAGAAAGAGAAGAGGCCCTAGAATAGATCCCTGAGGCACACCTGCTCTGATAAAGTTCCAAGCAGAAGATACACCTGGAAGAATAACACGTTGTCGTCTGTCAGAGAGATAACTTTTGAACCAGTTAAGAACCTCTCCTGTGACACCAGCTGCTTCAAGTTTGTATAGGAGTCCAGCGTGCCAAACACGATCAAAAGCTTTCCTGATGTCACAGAAGACGGCCCTTACCTCTTTTCCAGAGTCTAATGCTTCACAAAAGGTATGATACAAATAGGTTAACTGATTTATAGTTGAGTCTCCAGGAATAAAACCAGACTGAAAAGACGACAGCATATTATTTTCTTGAAGATGATTGTACAGGTGTTTAAAGATAGTTTTTTCAAAGACTTTGCTCTCTGAATTGAGAAGAGATATAGGTCTATAATTAGATGTTACAGATAAATCTCCCTTCTTAGGAACTGGGCATACATTTGCTTCCTTGTAACTAGCTGGCATGATTCCTAAGCGCAGTGATTGATTAAAAAGAGAACAGAAAGGTGAGGCTAATTGCGAAGACAGTTCACGCAAAATGCGATTGTTGAGACCGTTTGGACCAGAGGCCTTTCCAACTTTCAATGTTTGGAGAGTGGATTCAACTTCTAGCGGAGTAAGAATAATTGAATTCAATTGCATGTGATATGCTGGGGGAGGTAGAGGAGGGAGTATAGCATTTTGCTCATTTAGAATGGTTTGACTTTGAAAATGATCGTTCAGAAGGTTGGCCTTATCTATTTCATTGGTATATACATTGCCATTTGATTCAAGAGGTGGGATATCAGAATGTGTGTGAGGGGAGATAAATGCCTTAAGAGTAGACCACCAATCTTTTGAGGATAAGTTTTCAGATTTGAGTTTTTGTGTTATTTTGTCTGTGTGCTGTTGTTTGCAATTTCTGATCAGTGTAGTTACTTCATTACGTAGTCTTTTGAATTTTGCCCAGTGATGTGATTGGTTAGTTGCCTTAGCTTTTCTGTAGGCTCTTCTACGCTTACGTATTTGACGCTTTAAACCTGAAGTTATCCATGGCGGATCAGATGGTTTAACTGTGATGCTTTTATTTGGTATACATTCAGATGCGATTGTAAGGATTGAGTTGCTAATATTAGTTGCATAAGTGTCTATATTTTCATCCCTTAAGGAATCCCAATCAGTGTCTCAGGCTTTGTTACGCAGAAGTTCATAATTACCTTTGTCATAGCTCCAGATATGCCGTTTAAATGCTTTAACTTTGGGCTTAGAAAATTTCAGTATACCAAATACAGGACAATGATATCTTAATTCTTGATGCAGAAAGGGGTCACCTACCCCACTTATCACTAAGTGATCTTTATTACTTACAAGAATTACATCGATTAGGGAGGAAGAGGTTTCAGTAAAGTGTGTTGGTTGAGTGATTGACTGAAAGAGCATAAATTGAGTACATAATGCTTCAATTTTTCGCCTCGTTGGGGATGACAAGAAATTTAAGTTGAGATCGCCAGTAATTATAATTTCTGATATACCTGTGTCAACAGCTAGTGCAATGGAATCTTCTATATCATTAAGGTAGCTCATGTTTGAATTTGGTGGCCTATAAAACAATGCGAAAAGAATACGTTTGTTGTGATTTGCAACTTCAATCCATATACATTCTATTCCTCGGATTTCAAGATCGTCTCTACGCTTGTAGTATATCCCTTCCTTAACATAAATCATTACGCCACCGTGACTATCCCCTACTCTATCTTTACGTTCTGGTCTGTTGAATGATTGAAATAGTAAGTCGTCAGATGAGATCGATTGATTTAGCCACGTTTCGCTGAAAGCAAGTATGTCGAATTCGAACAGTTCGGTTTGTAAGATATCTAGTTTATTAAGAATGCTTTGTACATTGTACTGGACGAACGATAAGTTATGATTTATGCTTAAGGAGCTTATAATATCATTTGAAATGTTTGATGAGTTTGAGGGATTACTAGCCGATGATATTGAAGATATGGAAGATGGACCAGGGTTAGGTTGTATATCACCTGAACATAGCAAGAGAAGAGAAAGCCATGTTATTTAAGAAACAAATTTGAATTTGAAATATTCATGGAATCATGAATACTTCCAGTCTCTTGCAAAGTAAGGAAAGCCCTCACATAAAGAGAACCGATGTATTCATGATTCCATGAAGTTAAACAGACAGTTTATCTAAAATATAGAAATTATTTAAAATTTTGGAAAAAAAAAAACAGTTTTGTATTTAATATGTAATCATATTACCTGTTTTGTTGGAGTATAAAATGGAAAAGCGGACAGCCAGTGTGAACACGGACAGCCAATGGAGCAAGTATAAACTAGAACACATTCGATGGCGCGCCATCGCAAATCCCCACGCTCTCGAAGAAATCTAATGGTAATTGAAGGTCACCAGTTTGATTGTAGGTAAAAAAATTTCAGTGTATCCTGGTATACTGCTCAGCCCCGTTAATTTGATATGCCACATGTACATGTTCAGAAAATTAAATTTTTGACCCCTCCCCAAGGCCCCAGGGGGCCGGGACCCAAAAAATTGTGCCGGTGCATGTGCCATTCATGTGAGTAACTCAAACACAAAATCTGGTTGAATTTCGGAAAAAAAAAATTTGACCCCCCCAGCCCCCCACGGTAGTCCCAAGTCCCACCCCTGGGCATGACCCAGGCTGCCAAATGAAAATCCTGTCTGATATGTTTTATATCTTTCATTTGTGAGGATATACAAAGTTTGGTTTAAAAATCTTTGAAATTGACTTTGTAATTCAGATTTAATGATATTTGACCTTTTGGCCCCTCCCCAAGGCCCCAGGGCGCGAGGACCAAAAAAATGGCGCCGGTGCGTGTGCCATTCATGTAAGAAACTCACACACCAAATCTGGTTGAATTTCGGGAAAAAATTTTTTTGACCGCCCCAACCCCCCACGGTACCCCCAAGTCCGACCCCTAGGGCATGACCCAGGCTGCCAAATGAAAATCCCGTCTGATATGTTTTATATCTTTCATGTGGGAGAAGACACACAAAGTTTGGTCAAAAAATCTTTCAAATTGACTTTGTAATTGAAATTTAATGACATTTAATGATATTTGACCTTTTGGCCCCTCCCCTGGGCCCCAGGGGGCGGGGCCAAAAAAAAAAGTGCCGTTGCACGCCCCATTCATGTGAGCAACCCACACACCAAATTTGGTTGAATTTCGTCCAATGGTTTAGGAGGAGATAGCGTGACGGACGGACGGACAGACAGACGGACGGACAGACGGACGGACGGACGGACGGACGGACGGACGGAGGCGATTGCAATATCCCCATCGCTTTTTTAAAAAAGCGTGGGGATAATGATGCTTAATTTGCAGGTAAGAATTAGGTTTGGCTCACTGTCAATCACAACACCAGTGTAACTTCTGACGTATGAATTCGATGTTCGAAGCATATTGCATGGGCAAGTGAGTTTGGCAGCTGTATATCATAGTTATGTCTTTCATGAAGCTATGAACCGTTGCAAAAATTTAAGATTCATTAAAGGTTTGCTTTGAAAATGTAAACATAGCATAATCACGGCCTCCAATCTCTGCCTCCTTCTCCAAAAAGAGCAGAACGTAAAGGGAGGCGAAGGCCCTTCCGGGAAGCAGGCAGTGGGCATAAACAATGGAACACGGTAAGTTGTGTTGACACATTTTCAATCATAAGTAAATTTTCAGCGCAAAACTCGAAAATCTAAGAATGCTATGCTTCGGCAATTGTTCAAGCTATCCGTAGAGCATGCTGTTTGCACATTTGAACTTAGTTTGTAAGCGTGAGAGCTTTTCTCCCGTTGCACAGTTGTCCAAGAAACGGTGGTTCCCGCATGGTTTTGCCTTCTAACCAAACGTATAGTAGCGTTTGGACCCTTATTCATACTACCGAGGCCCTTCCACACCCATGTTGTCCCAAATGCAATTTTTCCAGATATTTCAATGATAAATGAGTGATTTAGAGCCAAATTTCTTTAGGAGCAGGAGGCGAAGGGCAGGAGAAGGAGGCTGGGAGAGGAGGAGCAGGCGGCGATAATATCAAAATTTGCATTGATTTTGCTTATTTTTAATAATATACTTATCCAATCTATATCAAACTTGCATGTATGAATATTTCAAACCATTTAAATAAATCAAAATTACTTCGCTTTTAATGCCACCACCAACGTAATGTGTGGTTCACTTTTTTTCTCATTGGAATTATGTAATGCTCACAGATTAGTGATACTTGTGTATTTCTCACTAAGTTCTTGGGAAAAGGATTATCAAAAATCTCAGACTGGGTCGACCTCTGTTTTATACCCACCCCCTCTCAAGTTTTGATTAAGAGCAACAATTACTGATGGTGCGAAAGACTTAGACGCAGAAAAAAGAGGAATTCAAACCAAACCTTACCATCATATAACTGATATAACAACTCGTGTATAAGAGCAGTCTCAAAAGATGTTAACTTAATTATTGCAAATCTGATAATGTCCGTACACGCATTATAAAGGAAACAAAAGCGTTTTGCTTATTCTCCCATTGTGTTGTTTGTTTAACCCAGAACGTCATGAGCTTGCTAGAGGTATATACATTGTGTATATTATAAGAGAGGTATATATAGCAATGTTTGTGATCAGAATAATTCAGTTAACAATAGCGTTTAATCATTCGTATCATAGATGCAAGTTTGATATAGATTGGATAAGTATATTATTAAAAATAAGCAAAATCAATGCAAATTTTGATATCATCGCCGCCTGCTCCTCCTCTCCCAGCCTCCTTCTCCTGCCCTTCGCCTCCTGCTCCTAAAGAAATTTGGCTCTAAATCACTCAATTATCATTGAAATATCTCGAAAAATTGCATTTGGGACAACATGGGTGTGGAGGGGCCTCGGTAGTATGAATAAGGGTCCAAACGCTACTATACGTTTGGTTAGAAGGCAAAACCATGCGGGAACCACCGTTTCTTGGACAACTGTGCAACGGGAGAAAAGCTCTCACGCTTACAAACTAAGTTCAAATGTGCAAACAGCATGCTCTACGGATAGCTTGAACAATTGCCCGAAGCATAGCATTCTTAGATTTTCGAGTTTTGCGCTGAAAATTTACTAATGATTGAAAATGTGTCAACACAACTTACCGTGTTCCATTGTTTATGCCCACTGCCTGCTTCCCGGAAGGGCCTTCGCCTCCCTTTACGTTCTGCTCTTTTTGGAGAAGGAGGCAGAGATTGGAGGCCGTGATAATATACTCGGTAAAAAAGCTAATGGACAACAATATTCAATGGTGTCATCATATCATAATCGGATTTTTTGATTAACGTGCAGGTGCAGGGGCATCATCCACATCAGTGGGCCCCTTTCCAGGTAACTGGCTAGCTGCACGCATAGCAGATCTCACACCTGATCTCCAGGTGCTCCTTTCTTGAGGGTCAACTGTGGTGAGCTTCCACTCACGGCAGTCTTTCTCTGTCAGTTTCTTCCATGTTTGCTTGGGCCTCCCTGCCCCCCGCTTGCCGTCAATCTGCATATCATATGCTGTTCTGATTGCACCACTGGAACGCGCCACATGCCCAAACCAGCGAAGCCTTCTCTCTCTCAAAATGAGGTCGAGGTCCTCAAGCTGAAGCTTTGCCAGTAGCTCGCTTGACCTTACCCTGGCCACATCCTCTGGCTTGATACTGCAGATCTGTCTGATCATGGCCCTATCATTGCGTTGCAAGCGCTGCAGGTTTGTCTTGGTAAGTGGCCAAGTTTCACTGGCATGGAGCATGGCACTCCGCACGCAAGAGCTGTACACATGGCCACGGGTCTTGTAAGAGAGGTGGCGGGATGTGAGAACTGGTAGTAGCTCCCTGAACTTCTTCCAGGCAGTTTTCACACGAGTAGTGACTGCCATTTCACAGCCTCCACCAGCAGAAAGCATGTCACCTAGGTAGCAGAAGGAAGCTACCACCTCAAGCTTATCAGGTCCAACCTGGACTTCACTCTGTGGTCTGCCGTCAATAGGGCGAGCATTTCCCATGCACCGTGCACACCTATAATCAGGATTTGGTGTCAGTCTTTGTAGCCCACTGCATTTCTTATGCACCCAAAGTTTGCAGCCATTGCAGTAGATGCTGTTGTTGCCTACTCCTGTACGACAGACAGCGCATGGGTATTCACCTGAACTCTGCAAGAGGTCCAGGCCTGTACCACAGATCATGACTTTTGTCTTTCCTGCATTCACCCTCAGTCCCTTCTTCTCCATGGCTTCTTTCCATATCAAGAGCCTCCTGACACATTCCTCTAGGGAGTCAGCAATGATGACAAGATCATCTGCATATAGGTCCTCCCAGGGAACACCAGCCCGAAACTCACGTGACAAGGCCTCCAGCACAATGATGAAGAGCAAGGGACTGAGTACGGATCCCTGATGGACCCCGACCTTCACCTCAAACTCTTTGCTGAAACCCTCGCCAACACGAACCCGGCTTCGTGCATTAGCGTACATTCCCTGGACTAAACGAACAATCCATTCCTCAACGCCTAGCTTTCTCAGGGCCCACCAGATAACCTTCCGAGGGACACGGTCAAATGCTTTCTCTAGGTCCACGAAGGCCATATAAAGCCTCTTGTTCACTGCTAAGTATTTCTCCTGCAGCTGCCGGACCACAAAGATTGCATCTGTAGTGCCTCTTCCTGGGACAAAGCCAAACTGGGAGTCGTCAATAGACACCACCTGTCTTATGAGACCATCGACAATCCTCTCTAGGATCTTCATGGCCTGCTCAGTCAGCTTGAGGCCTCGATAGTTGCCTCTATCCAAAGCATCACCCTTGCCCTTGTAAAGGCAGACAATGAAACTCTCCTCCCAGTCAGTTGGGACCTTGCCATCACGGATAATCGCAGTAGCAAGATCTCGTATCATGGTGGCCCCTGTATCACCTGCTGCCTTGATCATCTCCACCACTATGCCTGATGGACCTGCAGCTTTGCCCGACTTCATCTTTGAGATGGCCTTCTTCACCATGTCAATAGTAATTGGGATAGGCGGGCCTTCTAACGGAGGTTCATTGGACAGGTGATCAGGGTCCCAATCAAATTCAACGTTGAGAAGCCTTTCATAATGTTCAGCCCATGCATTCTGCTTTGCCTCCTCACTCATTGACATTTCCCCAGTGTCATTCTTCACTGGCTTTTCGCCTACGACATCAACATTCTCTTTCCTCATCTGGTTGGCAAGGCGGAAGATATCAGACGACTTGTGGTCAATGCCCTCATAGACCACCTTGTCTGCTTCGTGGTGTGAAAGCATTTTCAGATCAATTTTCAAAAACCACATATCACACTGTTCAGCAGCCACTGCCTAAAGGAAAC
This sequence comes from Loripinus fragilis, assembly GCA_964019695.1. NCBI lineage: Eukaryota > Metazoa > Mollusca > Bivalvia > Lucinida > Lucinidae > Loripinus > Loripinus fragilis. Next base: position 42,182,275 of record OZ026528.1, read on the forward strand.
CCTATCTATTCTGATATTCATGAAGAAATTCAGTAAATACTGACTGAACACAGTCAGCTGGCGGATCTTCGGCCTATTCTCGTAGGGAAATATATAGGCACATTCCTTCGCAGATCATCCAACGGCCAGTGTAATCAACCCAGTAAACTTGTTAATGACAGTCGTAGAGGCTATACTCAATTACTGATCTCTGGTCTTGTGTTCCGAAAATGATTGAATGGTGAAGCAACAAATTTTCAGTGTAATAAGAATGAAATGAAGGTGTTGTTCTTTTCAGTTTGTCTCATTTAAATTCAAGGACCTCGGACACACTCCTATTCAATTTGCCCAAATTTTGACAGCCTGTGGCTAGGATATTGCGTTATAGACAACTTTATTTTTGTGCTTATATCAAACCCGTACATTTAGTGCACCAAGCAAAATAATAATATTTGGAAAATATTGCATATTAATGCCAGGACATTAGGGTTTAGGGGGGTGGGAGTATTTATTGTGACCAAATTTTATTTCACAAATAGTCAAAGTTTCGCCAGGTATTCATCTAAATACAGGGAAATATAATGTTTGCAGCATAAAACGTAAGACGAAAATGATCAGTTTGTATAAAATTGAGGTTGATAAGATTTCATTTTTTCTTCTAAATAAGTATGCAGTCCATGACTTTTGACTATTACCTGTAATATGTTTCAAGTGCAAGTTCACTGAGGTGTATAATATCTGCATACTGTATACAACATACTCTAGATAAACACAGTTTTGAGCGTAAAACTGTAAATGTTTTCTTACTCAATAGATTTAACCTATAATTTGGTGCTCAAAAGAACCGTCTCATTTGGACGGTTCTTATGCGTACCCACAGCATCTGTTTTGGTCGAGAAATAAGACAACTTATTACTTTGTACACAATCATAACTAAAGCCCTGAAACATGCCATTGTAAATTGATATTTACCTACAGGTTTGGACAAAATTAGTTCCCAATAAGTTTTAATATACATTGTTTTTGAGCATTTTGACAGCGTCCCCCCCCCCCCCCCCCCCCCCCCCCCCCCCGTGACCAATCATGCGATTTTTATATGATGAGTGAAATGTAAGGAATAGTTTGGTCAAGGGGGGAAAGCACTTCAGTAAAACTTTTTCTATTTCCTATATGTTAAATAGCAAAAACTGCGTTTTCAACCCATACTTGTCCAATGAGAAAAATGCTTTTGTGGATAATTCGAATGTTGAACCTACTATCTTTTTCATGATAAAAATATCATTTTCTTTGAAACTTTTCTCTGGCCTTTTTTATGGGCAGTTCTTCATTAAGACTGTCTGAGGTCCTTTCTAGCCAGTGTTCTGCCAAGGTTGTCTGTTTGCGCCATTGGATACATAAAACTTCCAAAATGTACCACTTATAATAAGTGAGTGGCTGAAATGTTTCAGTCCTATCCCTGAACATTGATCCCAGCTGGACCAAGTCAGTGTGAGTAGCTGATAAATCCAGTGGAGTTCTCTAGATTTGCGAGACACTGTGCTTTTTAGTTTTCTGAATCTGTTGCTAGGATTCCAATTATTTGAAATACCATGTAATCTATCAAGAGGTTAGGGAGGTTGAAGTGTATTGCTACGCATGCACATTTTATGAGTTTTAATGCATGCAGAGTTTTGCTAAAGAATGTGTAGAAATGGTACGAATGCACCTCAGGAACATGCATGTGCAACTATTAAATGTGGGGCTAGAGGTCCTTTCCTCTGCTGCCATAATTTGTGTGTGCAGGTATTTTGGGGCCCATTTTTATGACCAATATTGGGTCATGTTCCCAATGGCAAAAAGTATGTTTTTTCCCCAACTTCAAGGATAAAATTACCAATCCAAGGAACAAATTGTTTTTGACATTTTGTGACATCTTAACAGTACTGTGCCACAGCAAATTGTATTTTTGCATTCCCAAGTTTTGACATGTGCTCATAAGTGAACCAAGTATTTGGCATATGCTTTATTCTAATCATTATGTACGAAAATGGCTGGTTGGTGTTACGACGCATCAACCATTATGGGTCATACTCACTAGCATTAAGCGGTGTTTGTATAGACATGTGTTGGACAGGAAACAAAAATATATCTATGTGTGTAATGTTACTGTAAAGATTGCTTCTTGATATGGAAGAATTATTTGGTCTATGTGTGTGACTTACCTTTCTCAAGTGCGAGACCATAAGAGAAGGGAGAAATATTCAACATGTTGAGAAGGGTAGCTTCAGAGGCACCAACCTTATCACCCTCAGCAATCAGTGCGACATCATTCTGTAATAAACAAACACACAATCTCAGCAAAATATCCGGCACACTATTGTATATAGTATACTGAAAAGCTAATGCCAGCTTATTTAACAAACTAGAGGACCTGAAGCACTCACCTGATCTCCTGATTATTGTTAATTAGCAGGCTTTCAAGTGCCCATCAACAGAAAAGTAGGGAAAAAGTAGGGATAAAAATTTGAAAAAAAGTAGTGAAAACGTACGGATCATTGGCGTAAAAAAGTAGGGATAGTAGGGCTTTTCCAAATATAAAATTCGTTACAACGAGCTGTTTGAAATAAGTAATTTCAGATTAAATGAGCAGGATAATACCTGTGACAATAGTACTAGACAAAAGAGAGACTTTTAGATCAAACATGAACAATTGAGGTGTTAAGCCGCACGATCCCTGTATAAACATAGAAGTTAATTTATAAAATTTCCGAGTGAGCGAGAAAAAATTTCTGGATTTTGACGCGTAAATGACATGTTAAAGAAAAAGAGTAGGGATAGTAGGGCATTTTCATGAAAAAGTAGGGAAAAGTAGGAGCAGATCAAAAAAGTAGGGAAAAGTAGGAAAAATAGGAAAAGTAGGGCCCCTTGAAAGCCTGAATTAGGTCAAGGTCAACTACGGCTGATAATGTAACATATTATGTTTTACCATATATGGGGGTTGCAGCCATTTTGGTCCAGTGACCTGAAACAATCTAATGAATACAGTTATACTTCATCAAACAGCCCACTGCAGTGATTTCTGAGAAAAGATGTTTAGATAGGTATGTGGCAGTCCAAATTAGTGGCCTTGGATAAAAGGTCACAGGTCAGCTTGACATTTGGTACTTTTATGCGTGTCTGTTTATTGATGCCTTGTGGTCCACCTGCTGGGAAAGGGCTAACCTCTTGGCTCTCGTTTGTGATGTCTAATTGGGAGTTTGTTAGTTTCTCATTGGTATCCTGGGTATGGTACTTGATTGTATCATATGACGTCGCGTCTGAGAGTGAATTAACACCATGTAATAAAATCAATAAACCACTAGTGCTTATAGATTTACGGCAAACGTTATGACGTCCATAACAACGTTGGGTACATAATGACAAAGTATAACGTTTTTTACGGCAGAAATGAGATTTCAAAGTAATTTTAATGCCTTATGATAAATAGAATCTACCATTCATGCACATTTTTATTGAATTTATTAAACTCGTTGCGAAAAAGAGATAAAATGCTCAGCTAGCCTCGCATTTTATCTCTTTTCCCCAACTCGCTTAACACTTTCGCTGCCAAACGCGACTGTAGTCGAATTAACTGTTCACTGCCAAACGCGACTACAGTCGAAATTAATAAGGCACAGTTGATAGCTGTCTATTTTTGACGGTTATAAGGGACGCAGCTCTGTTTTTTTTATTTCAAAATGTTCAGGGGGCATAATAATATCGTATATGGAGGTATACGCAATTTTCTGTTCAAGAATGGATGTTACAAAAATGTTTGTAATGTCATTAGATTTCGCGGATGTAGATGGATGTATATCTTTTTTAGCATAAAATAGTTGTTTAGAGGCATTTTTAAATTTCATTATGGCTTCTAAAATTGCCGCCAAAGGTCACGTGACTATCTTTTTTATTACTGGTTCAAATAAAAGTTTTATATATTATCAACATTCTGTGAAAGTTTCACAGTGATAGGTTGAATAGTTCTGGAGATACTCTATGCTGAACCCATATACCCTCAATATTCAGGAGTCCTTGAAACATGCTTGGCACTGAGGTATTGGTTTTTTGAGGTGCTTGGCAGCGAAAGTGTTAATAAACTCGCAAGCATGATTTTGGCATAAACAGTTCAATCCAACTTTTCTAGAATGGGTAGGGAGAAGGCAAACAATATTTTCTTAATGTGGCCCTACGGATATTAAAGTTTAGTTAGCAAAATATTCTTTCTATTACTCTTAATGTCATTCACAGAATTTCATATATATATATATCTGCCATTCATATAAGGATTCCACTAAAATCGTTTTTTTTTTTTTTTAAACTATTGTAACTTTTTTGTTTAGTGTTTCCTATGGAATTTGGCAATATTGTTTAAAAATGATTAATAAAACAGGTGGGGCAAGTTTTTTTTATTTTTAGTGAAAACTTCATAATTGTCATTCTACCTGTTAAATATCCTCAACATCGCTGTTCCATATCTGCCCCACCTTGATCAATCACGGCCCATCTGAAAACTTGGAAAGGTTAACAACATGACAGAGAAATATTGCTTTGATTCATCGTGCCGAAATCCCTGTTGTTTTTCATGAACTAATTGTTCTACTAAATCCACAACCTCCGACTGATCCAAGTCAATGTCCGCCATTTTGATCGAAAAAAAAAAAAAGCAAAGAAGTTTTTGTTGTATTTTACTTAAAAAAACTACTGAAAAATTAGCCTTGGCATAAAAAGCAAGGGAAGTTATCCCATCAATCATTAAAACACACCTCCGATATTAGAGAGCTCTATGACTATGGGTGGAGACTTTAAAATGCATGTGGTAATACAAGCGGAATGAAGCGGTATATGAGCTTTCTACGGAAGCAGTTATGACATTAAGAGTTAAAACCAGTGAACTTATTTATCATTCTCTTTTTTTCTTGTCTGCGTAGTTTGATACATACCAAGATTTCAATACACCCTTTGGTGATCTTTGTTGTGATCTGAAGAGCCTGGAAGAAAGAGGTCTTCTCGGGTCCCAAAGTTGTTGCTTGTTTTGGAACTGTTACTGGACAAGGAGCAATAGCTCCTGCTCTGGCAGGGGCTTTCACCTGAAATAATGGGAGAAAACAAATAGCATCACAGGTTTAAATAAACAAAATTTTCAGTGTAAATTTGTAAATATTTTCTTACCCATCAATTTTAACATATGTTTTGGGTGCTCAAAAGAACAGTCTCATTGAGACGGTTCTTTTGAGTACCCACAACATATGTTTTGGTTGAGAAATAAGAAAATTAAATTTTCCTTACACATGCTTAACCAAAGTCCTGAGCATTATCTATAGAAGAGTTCATTTCACATTATGATTCCAGAGTTTTCAGGCCCGATAACAGTAAAAAAATTTCATATTCTGGTCCTACAGGAATATTGGGTTCTTCTAGCAGAATATCATTAAAGCCAATGCCAAGGACGACTGTTGCACTTTCTATTAATTCTTATATTCAGGCTCAATGAAACTAAGACCACTGTTTTCAAGCTATTTAGGTTCTGTCATTGGGACGGTTCTTTTGAGCAACCCAAATAATATTGCTTTGTTTGTTTGGTTTGATTCTTTACGTCCCATCAACAATCTTTCAGTTATATAGGGACGGGTCTTCCTGGGTCGAACCAGTACTAAGCTAGATTTGCTTTGATTTGATTTGATTCTTTACGTCCACTCAACAATCTTTCAGTTATGCGGGACGGTCTTCCTGGGTTGAACCAGTACTAAGCTAGAATAAATGTGTCTTGCTCAAGGGCCACAACGCAGTGACGCCGGTGAGACTCGAACCCGCGGCCCTTCGGTCTCGGGTCAAGCACTCTACCACTGAGCCACTGCGCTCCCATAATAATATATGTTTGGGCTCAGAAATAAGAGAATTGCATTAAATACTCAACCTGAAGTTATCTAGAGGCATGTAAGGAGTTATATGGAAATATTTACATTTTCAAAGAAACCCTTTAATGAATCTTTAGATTTTTTTTGCAACTGTTCATAGCCTCATGAATTACACGAATTTGATTGACAGCTGCCAAGCCCACTTGCGCGTGCAATACACTTCTAACATCGAACTCATTCCCCAGAAGTGACACTGCTGACTGGTATTGTGATTTACAGTGAGCCACACCAGTCGCACATGCAAAACAAGCTTCTTGTTTCCTCCATTGGCTGTTCATGCTCAAGCTGGCTGTTCCCCTTTTCCGTTCTACATTCCAACAAAACCGTTCATATGATTATATTATAAAGACAAAAGTGTTTAAAATTCTGAATTAAAATAATTTTTATATTTTAGATATTTATAATAAAATGTAAATATAAGCAATAAATAAACTAGAGGACCTGAAGGTCCTGAGGCGCTCACCTGATCTCCTTAATAATGTTACAAAAGGTCAAGGTCAACTACAGCTTATAATGGAACAAATTTTGTTTTACCATATATGGGGATTGCAGACATTTTGGTCAAGTGACTTAAGCAATCTAATGAATAATCCATCAAACAGTCCAGTGATTTCTGAGAAACAGATGTTTAGATAGGTGTGTGGCAGTCCAAATGAGTGGCCTTGGATAAAAGTTCACATGTCAGCTTGGCTTTTGGTACTTAATACAAGATTTTCCCCAAATAAATGCATTAGGAATCAAATTTGACCTTGTCATAAAGTAGGTCAAGGTCAACCTAGATTAATCATTTGTGCAAATCTGGTAGGGCCCACATCCCCAATGCTACATACCAAGTCCCAAGGCCATTGGCCTTTTGGTTCCAGAGAAGAAGACATTTAAAGGGTTTTTACCATATATGGGCGTGGTGGCCATCTTGGTCATGTGACCAGTACACTTGGTACAAATTTTGGCTAACCTATCATGAGGAGTCTTCATATGAAATTTGAGTTCAAATGGCCGAGTGGTTTCTGAGGAAACTTTGTTTTGATGTGTTGATGGGACTCCAATACGAGCAACCTTGGCTGATAAGTTAAAGGTGAACCTTGACCTTCGAAACTTATTTATAGCCATTGTCTCATTGGGTTCAACATATCAAGTGAGAATAATGACTTTGGCCTCAACAGTTTTAAAAAAATGAAATTTTTTAAAAAAAATCCCAATTAAATGCATTAGGAAGCAAATTTGACCTTGACGTTAAGTAGGTCAAGGTCAACTTAGGTTCACCATTTGAACAAACTTGGTAGGCCCCACATCCAAAATGCTACATACCAAAGCCCAAGGTCATTGGCCTTCTGGTTCTGGAGAAGAAGATTTTTAAATGGTTTTTACCATATATGGGCATGGCGACCATCTTGGTCATGTGACCAAAATATTTTGCACAAATTTTTGCTCACTCATCATAAGGAGTCTTCACATGATATTTGAGTTCAATTGGGCCAATGGTTTGTGAGAAAACTATGTTTTAATATATTGATGGGACTCCAATATGAGCGACCTAAGCTGAAAGGTCAAAGGGCAACCTTGACCTTTTGAACTTATTTATAGCCATTGTCTCATTAGGTTAAACATATCAAGTGAGAATAATGACTAAAGCTTCCACAGTTTTCAAAAAAATCAACTTTTCAGAAATTTTCCCATTTAAATGCATTAGGAAGCAAATTTGACCTTGACGTTAAGTAGGTCAAGGTCAACCTAGGATCATCATTTGAACAAACTTAGTAGGCCCCACAACCCCAATACTACATACCAAGTCCCAAGGTCATCGGCCTTGTGGTTCTGGAGAAGAAGATTTTTTAAGGGTTTTTACCATATATGGGCGTGGCGGCCATCTTGGTCATGTGACCAAGACCATTTGAACAAACTTTCGTTCCCCCATCCTAAGGAGTCTCCATATGAAATATGAGTTCAATTGGCCCAGTAGTTTCAGAGGAGAAGATGTTTGAAAATGTTGACGGACGACGGACGGACGGACGGACGACGGACGCCGGAGTCACTGGTATACTATTAGCTCACCAATGAGCCTTCGGCTCAGGTGAGCTAAAAATTTGATCTGTTCATGGAATCATTAATACTTCGGGTCTCTTGCAAAGTTAGCCCAAGTATTCATGATCAATCCCTTAAAAATTCCAAACATCAAATTCATTTCTTAAATGAATCAAACCTATGTTTTACAATCTTAAATCAAAATTTGGCTGAGTGCATATATGGTAGGAAAATCCTGACTTTTTAATAATCATTTATATTTTACCTTATTCTGAAGCAGTATCTCCCTACAATCAATAAGGTCTCCCTTGGTAAAAACCATACCAACATTACCAACAATGAATGGTAGCATCCTGCAAAGAAAATGGAGTAAACCTAGCCATGGGTGTAATGATACATGGACTTAGTGTGACAGTCTTTGCCCTGATAGTGCTATCGTGATTCAACTTGCTCTCACTATTGCTGATATTGCTTTGATCTATGTATAATAATTTTTATCTCTTCAGGAGTGCAGTGGCTCAGACTCACTGGAGGTAGAGTGCTGGACTTGAGATCGAGGGGTCACTGGTTCAAGTTTCATGGTTTTCGATTTTTAAAGTTATAGATCTTTTTAGACTCATGATGCCATAAAATGAATATTATTTATAACTTATACAAACAAAAAACTTCAAAAATAGCATAGATTTGTTATTTTAATATTGGAAGGTTTTTTTATGATTTTCAGCATTCTTATCCTTGAAACAATCAGTTTCACTTAAAATAATTGAAATATCTTTTGCTATGAACTTTCCTATGAACAACTGATTTTGTTTGCAACTAACCTGCGACCTCTGTGACCATTGCAACTACTTTTCTACCACTACTATGATCACCGACCAGTTGCCGTACGCATGGGTGAAAGTTCAAAATGTCCAAAATCCTGAACTTTCGAAACTCCAATCTTAAAACTTGCAGTATGCCTGCTAAATATTCACAATTTCATGTTTGAATGGTCAATTATCTTTAGACAGACTGTATATAAATAAGAAAACCTATTAAAATCTCCCAAATTCAGCATTTTTCGAAGCCAGTCTCAAAATCCTGAATTCAGGAATACTACTGAAAACTTTCACCCATGCGTACGTTTCTGCGATAGTGACTTTTTGCATATTTACCATCAATTTTTAAAATAAAAATGTTTAGGAAAGAATAAAACCATTTCTGTGCAAGGTGTCATCATGATATCACAATAGATACAGTTGCTTCCCTTACATTAATGATGATTATACAACAAAACAAGAGGTGCGGTTATGGATGCAGGGATTATTTTCAGTGGAGATAGTGAGAGATTTGCTCATTTTTCTGCCAAAAATCTCATTGAAATTGGTTTGATGGGAGAAAAATCTCATAGCAAAATATGTTAAAAGGATTTTGTGTAAGTTTCTCACCAAAAATTCATAATTTCTTGTCAGTTTTGGCTGAATTGAACATTTTCTCTCATGATATTCTGAGCCAGAATTATCCCTGTAGATGTGATGGTTCTGCTGAGATTCATCCTCAGAATGAGGAGTCTGAATTTCTACCGTCTGCTTTGGTGCTTTGTCTATTATTGGCCACCTCTATGCTCCATGATGCAAACACTTTCAACGCTTGTGGTGAAAAGGTCAGGATGGCAAGATATTTTTGTTTGTTTATTTTGTTGCTTTACGTCCAAAGTCAACAGCTATGGTCATGGCAGGATGGTCAGTTCACTGAACTACACTTTTTTCTGGGCAAGCTTGAACAAGCAGTTAACCAGTACTTTGTCCACATACTTCGGCTTGTAACTGACAACAACCCTTCTTGAACGATTCAGCGGAAAGGAGGAGACTGACTATAGAAATTATTTCATGATCAATCTCCACAAAAGTATGGGACCGGGCTGGGATGGCAAGATAGTTTTTTTGCTGAAGCTGGCACTACAATTTCTTGGCGGCCAATCAATCCCGAAGATTTCAGAGCCAAATGGTTGATAAATTCGGCCAGAGACTAATCAGGGACTTCTACAAAACCTTTGCAACTAGTCGCCAATCGAAATTAGTAGCGCATAGTCTTAAAATTGTGCATGCTCAAAAGACTGGCGGTGACTAATTATGACTGGCAATCTTTCTAAAACCTTTCAACTTCTGCACTCTCTTTTTAGTCGCAGAGAGGCTGCAAGCTCTGTGGGACTGGGGCTTAAGACTATTTTATGTTTGTGACTAAAATTTGGTAAACAAGTAAAACAATTAGGTACCATGTTATAAACTGATGATATGTCTGTCTAGTGAAGGTTAGTTTTACTTGGGTAAACTGTTGACTTGTAACCTACCTCTCAAAATCTCTGTTTTTCTCCGAATAGGTTCTGATGGCCTTTCTCATCATAGTGTTCTTACCCATAAGCACAACTGAAAAAACAACATTCAGTTAATAGTAATACTCTGATCGACTTACAAGCCAGTATAATGATAGTCTTTCTACTGTGGCCTAACAGCAATTTTGAGCGGTTAATTTTGTTGGGATATAGTTTTTACATTGTCCCTGTATATGCCAGGGCAATGCCTGTAGAAAAGCCTAACAGTGTCAAAAATTTACCCCACCAACTTAAACCCTTAGGCGGGGTCAAAGGTCAACTATTTAAATTTTGCAATACCTAAGTTAGCTGCTCACTGTTTAACCAAAATTTCACCTGTGGACAATAGAACAATTAATATGAAACATTATTACCTATCAAACTGGATTTTCATTTGATGGCCTGGGTTCGATCCTCTGGGTGGACGTTGGGGGTTTGCCCTTTTCACAGACCCTTGACCCTGCCATGGTGTCAAAAGGTCATAACATATTCTTTTTTGTCATGTTGCATATGAAATTGCAAGCAAGAATTTTGACCTTTCACACATCCTGACCTCTGGGGTTATGTTTAAAGCTCAAGTATGGAAATTGTGCATTTAAGTGTATTGTGATTGACTTTAGCATGTGGACACTTAAACAGTCTACATAACTGGCGTGCTTTAGTTGCGTCTTGAAAGGTACCCCAGATGGACTAAGCTGTTGGAGAAATGAGATTTCTACTTTGTGATTTAATCTTTTCTCTAAAATAACGCTTCGTTGAGGTGATAAAAATTGGACGAATTATCCTTGTTCAAACTGAAATTTACAGTCGAAGAATTATCCTTGTTCAAACTGAAGTTTACAGTCTAATTCTTGAATGACATTGTCTGAAGACAATTCTTTATATTTAGCATACAGTATTTTGGTTCAAAAACTCACACATAAGCATATTAAATCAGTCAAGCCTCCTAATATTTATAATGCTGCTATTCTTGTAGGTCAGTAAGTGACTTTCTCTTAGTGACCTCTGTCAGACTGCCAAATAATTTTGAATCCAGATCAGCTGTGTAAAGGAATACATTTGCTTTTAAGTTTTGCAAGCAGCTGAGGAAGAGAGGACTGCTTGCATTACTTTCATTGAATTCTTGCTTATGTGAATGTGTCTTTGTTTGATGTGTTTTAATGTCTCTTCCTAACAGTGCTATGTATTTGTCTGCGGTCTGGGATGCTTTAAACAGAACTTGTGCATTCCAGGTTAACCATTGCCTGACAAAGCCTTTTTTTTGCCCCCCTCCCACCACCCTGACCCCAAAGTATTAAAGCACTTTAAATGTTTTTTGTTTGATTTGATTCTTTACGTCCCATCAACAATCTTTCAGTTAAACAGGGACGGGTCTTCCTGGGTTGAACCAGTACTAAGCCAGGATAAATGTGTCTTGCTCAAGGACCACAACGCAGTGACAACACTTTTAATGTAATTTCATTTCCTTGTGCCCCTATCATTCCCATGTAATTTAGGGGATAACTGTATTCAAAATTTTCATTTGGGGAGGTATATTGTCGGATATATGGTAGGTAATTTAGTTGTACAGAGCCGTAAAACGTGATTTTCGAATGTATACCTGAAGATATACCTCCCCAAATGAAAATTTTGAATATGGTTATCCCTATTCTAATGCACTTCTGCAGTTTCGTCGCAAATAAGAGCTTTTCAAGCCACATGTCATCCAACAAAATGCAACATAATTAATGACATCAAACTATTTCTGACAGTATATTGCTGACCTTAGTCCTAGCACATAAATAGATGATTGATGTATTGGCCTGTGGCTAAGGAGAAAATATTACTATTTTTAGCTCTGGTAGCCATGTTGTTCAGCAAAGGAGAACCATCTGATCAATTTTAGTAGAGGGCAACATGAGAGCCATTTCTGTGAAATTATTTTGATTTTGGACCCGTGGTTCAGGAGACAATGGTATTTGAATATTTTCTTATCTAGAGCTCTGCAGTCTCTTTTCTTCTGCTGAGCAGAACCATTTGTGCAATTTTGGTAGAAGACATCAAAAGGAACAATTCTGAGAAATTATTTTGAATTCAGACCAGTGGTTCAGGAGCAGCTGTTGTTTAAAGATATTTCTTATCTGGAGCTGGTGGCCTCTTTGTTCAGCTGAGCAGAATAATTGTGCAATTTTGGTAGAGGGTATCCTGAGGAATAATTCTGTGAAATTATTTTGAATTCTGACCCATGGTTTAAAAGATTTCTAATCTGGATCTCTAGCAGCCCTCCTGTTCAGTGGAGCAGAACCATTTATGCAATTTTGTAAAGGGCATTATGAGGAACAATTCTGTGAACTTATTTTGAATTTGGACCAGTGGTTTAGGAGATGTTGTTTAAAGATATTTCTTATCTAGAGCTCTGGCGGTCCTTTTGTTCAGCGAAGCGGAACCATATGGGCAATTTTGGTAAAGGGTATCCAAAGGAACTATTCTGCTAATTTATTTTGAATTTGGACCTGTGGTTCAGGACATGCCATTTTAAAGATTTCTTATCTGGAGCTCTGGCAGCCCTTGTGTTCAGTGGAGGGGAACCATTTATGCAATTTTGGTAGAGGGCATTTTGAGGAACATTCATAAAGTTATTTTAAATTAGGATTAGTGGTTCAAACGGAGATAGCAGAGGAACAGATAAGCCGCTTTTGGGGGTATTTAAGCAATTAAATTTGTGAAAAAAGCAATTATTTTCAAATGAAGGGGTAGCAAAAAGCAATTTTATTCAAACAAACTCCGAAATATGAATACATCCCATATTCTGTGTCATTCTTTTGATGTGATGAGCTCTTTATGTGATACAAGCAAGTCATTTGTCAGTTACTGGCTAAAGTATTTGCGCAGTCACTTTAATCTGTGTGTTTCTTCCATAACTAAGACAAGATACTTATACATAGCAATTTCAAAATTATATGTGGGGTAAAAAAATATTTTTAAGCAATTGTTTTTGAAAAAAGGCAATTAATAAAAATCTAGTGGGGTAAATATCCAAATGAACTGAAAGCTTATCTGGACCACTGAGATAGCGTTTAAAAAAAAAGTTTACTGACCATGCACGAAGACCGATCACAATAGCTCACCTTGAGCCATTGGCTCAGGTGAGCTAAAAATTAAACCAACCAGTACAATCCCCATTTTAAATTTATGTAATCAGGTTTGATTAATAAAATACGAAAGAATATTATGCTCAGACAGCCACAAGGCAATGTAATACCACAAGAAACCAGAGAATCAGTGGGTTCTGCCATTTCTGGCTCTGATTCTATAACCTGGTACTGGTAAATAAGGCTTTCATCATTGCATAATAACTATAATGACCGAAAACCTACTATCTGCACAGGTCTCGCTGGAATGTATGCTTAGGTATGATTGAATCTTTTTTTTTAGACTATGGTATAAAATGATGCAAGAACAAGCAAATTCAGAGAATGTATGTCCCCCGCCACTTTATGTTTGTCTTTGAATATATGAACTATCATGGAACAACTTAAGTTCGCAGAACAGAAAACAGAAACAAAACTTAAGAATTATATCCCAAGCATATCCATATCTTCAGGCCATGACATAAGCACAAACAGATGTTTCATAAAGAATTGTATAAAACTGCAGGAGCATTTGCACTCAAAGGTACTACATATATATATATATAGACATTGATACTATATTGAAAGCACTGAAGGAAAAAAATGCTGGAAAAGTGATAGACATTAAGCTGAGGTTTTTTATAATAAAAATAACCTGAGGATTATATCCAAACCACATGCATATCTTAAGACCATGACCAAAACACCAGTGAAGTTTCGAAAGAATCAGTATAAAACTGTAGGAGGAGTTGCCCCCACAAGGTACCTACTTCTATAGGGGGACGGAAAGACAGCTGTAGACAAAAACTAAGTCCCTCCGCTTTTCTTCGAAAAGGGGGGGGGGGGACAAAAATAGGTCTTGAAAGTGGTACATGGATTTAAGGATAAGATTAATATTGCGAGAAAATTCATTTACTTACAGGAAGAAATCAACTATCAATGCAGTTTATTTACATCTGGGTCACTTACCTGTGGATGACTTGTTCACAAGGTCAGAAGAAAGCATAATCCTGCCCAACATTCAGCTATGAATCTTTGCTGGATCAGCAGATTCAATATGACTAAGCATGGAATAGTTATGTAATGTTGAGGAAAATAAAAGGATGTAGAACCGAATGGAAATTATAATTAAAACTGAAACTGAATCAAATTTGATGAATAGCTAAACATGACACAGATCCTGGACAGGCATAATATTTGATCAAATGAATTTGAGCCATCTTGGTAGAGGGTCGCTCTAGCCCGATTTGTGTTTGAAAAAGTTGGCCCAAGGACAGAGGTATGTGACAGTGTCTTTGGCAGGGCTTCAGATTTTTTTCAAGACTGGTGGGCCAAAGTGACCCATGGAGCAAAAAATGGTGGGTCATTTTCTGAAATGATGGGTCCAAGCATATCAAACTAACCACAGTTGACATTTTGGTAGTATACTTTACCTACACACTGACACAGACACTTGTATGCATATATGTTTATTGACTGCTGATTATACAGTAAAACCTGTCTTAAGTGGCCACTCAAAAAAGAAGACAAATTATTGCTTAATGCAGGTCAAAAGTATTGCAGAATCGACCTTCATGAAGCTACCATTTGTTATTAAGGTCTTTGTTTTGTCTTTTTTTGGTGGCTGCTTAAGACATGTTTTACTGTATTGACAACCTGCATGTACTTTCTGTTTTGTGGAGTTCGTAGACTCGCTGTAAGATGAATATTTTTATTAAAGTGAGATATTTTCACAACTAAAAAGAATGGGTCCACTGGGCCCACTGCCTTAGAAAGTGATCAGCCATATTTTGAAATCATGGGACAATGACCTGGGCCCACCATAAATTTGAAGGCCTGCTTTGGTATACTAGTCTACCTGTCTACCATTAGGTCGGATCAGGTTACATGTAATTTCAAAATAGGGATGGTAGGTCTTAAAATATTTCTATTTTGTTAAAAGTTCTTAAATGAGTATAATGTAAACACATGGCAAGGTTAAGTAAACTGAAACACAAAATTTGTTTTAGGTCTTAGCCTTAGCCCAGGCTTTGTCCGATGAGCCAAAAACTGATACTATAGCAGGGTTTTACACCAAGTTGAATGTTTGGGGGTCCCTGGGACTCAACTTTGATTATGATGGGGGTCCCATCATTGAAAATGGGGGTCCCATCTTTTTATATAAGCGTAGAATTTTGGAAGGTAGTACATCCTTCCATGAAGGGATTCAAACAGGCCTTAGCTGTCAAACAGGGGTCGCAAAACATCAGGTTATTTTCGTATCTCAACCATTTGTAGCGACCTAGCCAGCTAGATAGGAATTTTCGATCTTTTTGGGGGGGCTGTTTTTTTAGAAGATTTTTGGTCTGACTCTGAACAGCCGCTAGAGAATGGTTCTTGGTCCGTTTCTGCATTTCTTTCGCCAAAAAAGTTTCTCAGATCGCTCTGTTTCACATTTTAGCAGCCGTTTTTTTTTCAAGTCATTTACAAGCTTGACCGTAAGAAAACCCAATAGTTGACAAGCATCTATGTTGATCGATAAATCAGAGCGGGAGCGAGACATGATGAGATTTCAAAGCGCCATAGCAACGCGAATTTGATTGGACTGTTTTGACACACCTCCTGATATTATTGGTTAAACGACAGCACCTGTCCTATTTATTTATAGATAGGCTGTAAATATGGGAAAAACCGAATCATTACGAAATAACTTTGGAAATATGGGATTTTAATGAAAGGCACAACAAACACGTCTGCGTCCCAGCGGACGCAGGTAAGGTAAATTGTGGGGTCCTACCTAATGATTTATGCGTATAAGACGCAGGATATTGAGTCCTGTAAAACCCTGCTATAGTTCAGCAGGATGAACACGGTTGGTGATAAAATGGTAGGGCCCAAAAAATATGTTTCCTTACTTGCTGTGCCTCTGAGGGCCTGTCTGATCTGTTGCATCTGTTTGGAGCCCACATTGTCAGCATTCACAATGAAGCATTTGGGGTACTCGTCCAGGAGTTGCTGAAAGGTAATATCATGGCCCTTGATAAACAAGTAACTGGAGAAGCATAAGCAATACATTAACAGGATAAAACATTTAAATGAGAGCTTTGCAAATGTTAAAACACAGAAAAGAATGCTATATCATTGTTAAATACTTTCATTTCCAGAACAAGCATTTTCAGAACACAGTTCCAAATATCCTTGACTGGCTTAAATGGCAATGAAGCCCTCTGCTGTTGTGTATTAATTGGAATGAAGCCTGTAGCCAGTGATTGGACAACAATCAACCGCATTGTGAGTTTGTGACATGTTAAATTTAGATGAAATGTTGCTTTTATAGCAAACACTTATTAGGTACATATAACAATGAACATTTAACTCTGCGTAAAAGCTATATTTGCTTTTTCATGGTACATGCAACTATTAGGCTTTCTTTAAAAAAAAATTGCCAACACCCGGATGACTTATTCAAAATGCCACCTACCCAAAATATTTCATTGCCTTTTCAGAGAAATAGGGTTTTATTCTAATTTTAGACATTTTTTCTTTATTTTAAATGTCTTTTAAACAAATCAGTAAAAAACAAGAAATGTGACAAATGCCCCCAAAGACAAGATATTTCTAGAACTGAGGCCAGAGATCAAGGTCACAGTGATCCGAAATCAGTGTGTGACACCTACCTCATATACAGGGATTTCTCTAAGTTTTGGAGTAGCCGGCAAACATTGTCATGAACCTGTCCAAATTCACTGCTTTATAGTATTACCTATGGACCAACTTATCAAAGTAGCTGGCACAGAAGGCAAAGTAGGTGGCTATTTTTGCTGGCTGTCGCCTCTTAACCAAAATAATGATATAGTACATATGCTCTGGACACTATTTTTCTAGAACTGAGGCTAGATGACAAGGTCACTCACACACGGGTGGGCATCAGCGGAACTACCGCGAAATCGCGTAAACGTAAATTTGTTCCTTCGTCACATCCGGGACCTTTCGCGGTAGTGGCATCGTCACGGAAAAGACAAACAAAGGTAGGTACTCTCGCTTGTTTCGATTTTTTGTAAAAGAATGAGCTAATTATGTAAAAATCCGGCAATGCTATTCCATGTAAATATGACTCGTCTTGCTAAACAGGCCAAATGTGATGTTGAAAAAAGCTTTGCTTTAAGATGAGAACCGTAACCAAATCGAACGTTGAACGGGATTTCTTCAGTTTTATGTCAAAACGAAGAGAGTATACAGATGTTTTGCTAGTTTTAGCTCAGAACAAGAGCATTTTACACATGTCATGTACATGACAGCCCTTATTCGTTCTTCGCACGTAAAAAAATTGAACGGATCATGTTCTATGAAGAGGTAAATGCCAAAGTTTTCAGGCACGGTATCGCCTTCGTCATCGAGGTAGTTGAAACGTCACGCTCTAGTTCCTTAGAGTATACCATATCAGTACATGCAGGCGCGGAGAGAAATGTGTGTAATATTGTTGTATCTACTGAAACACCCCAAACTTCCATCAATCCATCTCAAACTCTGCTCCCCGTGTACAAACTAGCACACTAACCCCTGCCCCACCCCAAGTCCTCAACTCCAAGACCCCCACAACCTTTAGCTCAGCCTTTTGCGCAGATGCGCTACAGATGTAAGTATCAGGTCTTGTCTACTGTCACAAATATACTTGAAGTGTATATCATTTATCTACATGTATATATGTGTCAGTACATGAAAGTTCTGGTGAAACTTAAAAAAATGCGCAAGCTAATCCGAGTCGTGTCACATGTGATGTGACAAAATCTCATGTACTGACACATATATACATGTAGATAAATTATATCCACTTCAAGTATATTTGCGCCGGTGGACGAGACCTTATACTTACATCTGTAGCGCATCTGCGCAAAAGGCTGAGCTAAAGGTTGTGGGGGGGGGGGGTGTCTTGGAGTTGAGGACTTGGGGTGGGGCAGGGGTAAGTGTGCTAGTTTGTACATGGGAAGCAGCGTTTTAGATGGATTGGTGGAAGTTTGGGGTGTTTCAGTAGATACTACAATATTACACACATTTTTCTGCATGCGCTGCAAGTACTGATATGGTATACTCTAAGAAACTAGCGTGTGACGTTACAACTACCTCGATGTCGAGGACGATACTGCGCCTGAAAACTTTAGCATTTATCCTTTCATAGACTATGATCGGTTCAATTTTTTATGTGCGAAGAACGAATAAAAGCTGTCATGTACATGACATGTGTAAAATGCTCTTGTTCTAAGCTAAAACTAGCAAAACATCTGCATACTTTCTTCGTTTTGACAAAAAACTGAAGAAATCCCGTTCATGGTTCTATTTGGTTACGGTTCTCAATTCAAAGCAAAGCTTTTTTCAACATCACGTTTGGCCTGTTTAGCTAGGTCAATGATATCCACCAGGGCTCTCGATCACCCGATTTTGGGGCCGAAATTCGGCCCCATTCCCAATGCCAAAAAGTATGTTTTTTTCCCAATTCCAGACAAAAAATTCCCAATTTGAAATAAAAAAAAAACAAAAAAAAATTTTTTGTTTGTTATTTTTTTGTTCTCTATCTTTATTTCATATAATACAAATACAGAACATATTGTATTACATTATATATCAAGAAAAAAAGTAAGTATAATTATTGGAATCAATCTAGCAATGGAAACGTCATACATAAGGACGATGTCAAATTTCCCAATTTTAGTCAAAACGCCCCGAATTTTCCCAATTCAATGGGCCCCGGCCCCATTCCCAAAAAGGGGTGTGAGAGCCCTGTCCACGTGGAATAGTATTGCCGGATTTTTACATAACTAGCTCATTCTTTTAAAAAAATCAAAACAAGCGAGAGTACCTACCTTTGTTTGTCTTTTCCTCGACGATTCTACTACCGCGAAGGGTCCCGGATGTGACGAAGGAACAAATTTACGTTTACGCGATTTCGCGGTAGTTCCGCTGATGCCCATCCGTGTCACAGTGACCCCAAAACAGTATGCGACACTCTTGGACCCAAAAATGTATCTACACACTAAATTTGGGATTCCTACCTCAAACTAGCATGTTGCTGCCAGCGTCGTCAGCTTTAATTTGATATGCAACATTACTACTTTCAGAAAAAGATATAGTTTGACCTTTTGACCCCACCCCCTGGGTCCAGGGGGTGTCTGTGCGCAAAATATTTGCTACCATGTTGCTGCCAGCGTCGTCAGCTTTAATTTGATATGCAACATGACCATATTCTGAAAAAGGTTAATTTTGACCTCGGCCCCAACACCTAAGTCCACCCAACAGGCTTGGACCCAGGCATTCAAACTGAAATCCCGTTTGACATATTTCATATCTATTGCTGCTCTGCCTGTATGCAAAATTTCAGCAAAAAATATTAACAATGGCCTTAGTTATTGGGAAATTTAAATATTTGACCTTTGACCCCTTATGTGGGGTCAAAGGGGGTGGGGTAAAACTTTGACACTGCCATGCTTATCTACAGGCACTTGGCAATCATGTTCTAATAGTGAGAAGTTGTTAAATATAATTGCTTTGATGAAATGTGAAGATAATCACATAAAAAAGCTAATATAGGTTTTGCCTTATAATTGTCTATACTAAAACAAGGGCAATAACTCAAGTGTTACGGGGTCCATTTTGACACAACTCAAAGGATATCGAGAGTTCATGGTACTTATCATTTGTACCAAGAATGAACCAAATTTGACCAATAGGTACTGAGATATGGTTCCGGACAGACAAAAAGTGTGGACGGACGGAAGGACGAACGTAATGGACGACGCCAAAACCATATCCCTCCGACTTTGTCGGGGGATAATAATATAGAAGGTATGCCCCGGACACAGTTTTTTAGAACCAAGGCCAGAGGTGAAGGTCAGTGACCTGGGAACAGTATGCCACACTCCACAACCTAAAAATGCATCCACATACAAAATTGAGAATCCTTCCAGGGGCACACAAGATATGGAGCAGACACAAAATGCAAGGGTAAATCCTGACATTTAACTGTGATCCTCCCTGACCTGGAGTCTGCATAGCTGAGTGTTGACCCAAATTCATTGAAAATCTTTCAAAGGGTGAAGTGGATACGGAGTGTACAAGAAAGTTTTACAGATGGACCGATTGACTGATGGACAGAAGATGGCATATCACTAAGCAGTGAAATAGTAAACTATGTACAGACTTCAGGGATTTTCCTACGCCAAAATTGTGGCCGAAAAAGGACCCCTTCCCAATTGAAAATTGAGTTAGAACTTTCCAAAATGGTGAATAATATTTCTCATCTACATTTTGATAAAAAATTCATGTAAATCCGACCAAAAATAGGAAATATACAGACGTTTCATTCACAATTTGATGCAACTATTCACGAGTAATTATAAAGGCAAATGCAACTGTACACTGTTGAATCCATTTCAAATGGAGACCTCATTCATTTAGACCGAAAAAACTTTTCCCAATTTTGATGGCTCAATTGCTATTGGCCCCAACTTAAAGCTGCATAGTCTGTAACTTTTGATCTTCTAATTTTAAAAATAATGTTTTTATTTTTCAAGAACACAGTAAAAATACTAAAATTCAGGTAAACATTTTACCATTTTCGTAAATCTTAACAAGTTATCACTATCAAAACAACTGCATTTATGTTAAAATTCAACGGTCTAGAATTATTGGAGGGACGCAAATAATTACCAACAAGAGAAAAACACACCTATTTGATGAGATAATTCACTTTTCCATGCAGTTTTCAGCTGTACTGAACATTTTTATAGTGAAAACATAGCTTAATTCTACTTTTACAAATGATTTAAAAAGAAAATAAAAATTTTCGAAAAATGTTCATAGTTGCAGAGTATGCAGCTTTAAGCAAATCTAGGAAAATCCCTGACAGTACAAAATGCTCCTGATTTATAGTTCAGAATGTTTTTATTTTTGTGTTAAGCAAAATGTATTTTAGTGTTTTAAGTGCATTCAAGTACAGGGCCTTTTCCAGCTATTTTGGGAAAAGGCCCCTCCATGGCTTGAATTGGGAAAATAATGTGGCATTTTGGGAATTTTTTTAGAAGTGTTAAACAGTCAAAAAAACAAAACAAAAAAAGCTTAACACGTGCATGATTTATTCATGTGTATATGAGAGTTATATCATACAAATGTAACCCATCTTTACTTGGGTTGTAATATAAATTAACTAGCCGATCTGCTTTTGATACTTATGAAATATCAATTTTTTGTTGTTGAACAATTTCAGAAGTTTCAATAGCATCATAATCTAACCTTAGATTATTACTTGCTGTTGTTGATTTAGATGGTGGTTCTACATAAGGCCAAGAAAAAGACATGTGTTTCTGATGAACCTTGAAAACAAAAACTCGTCAGTCGGAAAAAGGTTTGTTTTTTTTTCAAATCCCACAGAGCGGTCCTTTTAATAGGAAATTTCTTAAAGCAAGCTGCAGCCACATAACAAATGATTGTCCGCTTGTTAATCATTTTTTTTCCCTAAAATTTATTTTAAATCTCTCCCAAAAAGTATTTTTCTCGAAACTTACAATTTAGCGAGCGGCGCCGCCATCTTAAAAATATAGTATTGTGCCTGTTTGCATGATAGTCGTGATAGAAGCAGATGTCGTGTCGGTATTTCTACAAACCGAAAGACCAAATTGCGCGAAAAACACCAAATTTTTTAGCTTCAAATTGGGAATTTTTTGTGAGAAATTGGGAAAAAAGATGGATATTTTGGATTGGGAATGGGACCGAATATCGACCCTGGTGATAGGGAGAAAAGGCCCTAAAGTATATTTTCCAATTTTTCTGTTTCTATTCAGGATTTTTTCCATGAGCAAATCCAAGATAACAAAAATTGTCCAAAGCCTGTTTTCCATGACTTTTCCAGGTCCTGAGGGTATACTTTTTTTCATGCTAAACTAAACTGAGCATGAAAGTTATCTTCACTTTTCATTATTTAAATTATGAGCATTGAAATTCATGCTCAGTTGAGGCTGAAAAAAGTTTTATAACCTCGGCCCCAGGTCTATGCCAACCAACCCTGGTGAAATATCGAACCATAATGTACCAATTATCAAAATTCATTGTTGGCACACCTGGTATGGTTGGCTCTTTGACCAGCTATCTCTTTATTTCAACATATTAATAAATTACTTACAGCTATTTTAAGAAAATAGTTGGACTTCCAGGTGGCTTTGTCTTCCTTGACCATCTTGGTGGATCAGGGATTGTCTACCAGTTTAAAGACAAACCTTAAATAAACAAACACAAAAAGTGAAAGCATTGTTTTTCTCATGAAAAAGCTCCCATCTGCCATCTGGTATAAATTAACTTTTTGCCTACTAGTGTCATCTGTAGATAACATATGTAAGCAATTTGGACCCAGTTCAGGGCCGACAGAATGCTGGTCCTGATCTGGATCCACACTGTGATGGTATTCTTAAAAGATTTTTTTTTTCAAAAATAGATTTTGAAAAAAATCAGCATACAACAAAAATTCATGACAAATTACCCAGGAGCCAAAGAGTTAAGAGGCAAAAGAAAGTATACATCTATATTTTTCCAATCTTCTTATTTAATGGTAATATCTGAAGTGAATATATTGTTGAGAATGAACATTGGTCTGTAAGTCACCGGAGATTGACAATTGACAATTTGTCATCATACAAATCTGTTAAGGACGGACACTGGTCAGCTGATCAGAAATTCAACATGCCGGGTACAATTAAATATACATCTAAAAGAAAATGAAAATCTTCAGATCTAGTGCATGCATGTTTCATCCTGCATGTATTTCACTTGGCCAAACCTACCTACATGTAACATATACTATGGATTTCATTCTGGGTCTGGGAAGTCCTGGCTTTTAGCTTGCTCTCACTACCGGAAGAGACTTTCTACCTACTCACAGTGTGCTGTCTACCTACTTCTGGTAAACCACTCAAAGATGTCACTTTCACATTTCCATGCATTGAAGTTGGACGCTGTTTAGAGCGCTCTCAAGAAGTTTGTCGTCATTCTTATTTGAATTAGTGCTTTTGTGATACAGTTGGTCTATCCGCTGTTGCTAAATTCTGAGCTGATATCTATATTTTTCTGTGGCAAAACAAGACTTGAAGCAGGATAAGTTTGTCAAGACGATTTCTCAACTTCACGTGGACAAGCCAGGTGAGGTGGAGAATACGCCAAAAAGCAAAGTAAGAAGGCGTTTTGAGATTTGATATTTTGCAGGAGTCATGGAACAAAAGGTGCAAAGACCTGAATTCCTGACTCGTGGTATTAAATAGATCTAATAAAATTTAGAACTTTTTATGTCATTATAAGTGTTCCATGCTTTAGTAGTTTCTCCTTTGTCAAGGTTCTGTGTTTTAGAATTTTGTCTCTAGTCATTGTTCCGTGTTTTAGTACTTTAAATCTTCGTTCCATTCCATTCCGTCCCGTTGTTTTAGTGACGACCAGAAATCTCACTTCCTGGACCTGACAAACTGTACTGAATTTCCACATGTGCCATTTCCGAGCGAGCATGATTTATGTATCAATGAATCCGATGATAATACGCTAAGTTATGAGAATCAGCCAAATAAAATCACAGGGGGGTGTTGGGGGGCTCCCAGCAGGCACACATAGTTGACTCAACATTGGGGTAGTTTCCAGTTTAGCGGTCCCCGGAACTATTCCTTTGTGCATGTCTACTGTTGCTACGCGCACTGTCAACAATTCGATAATGGCCGCCATTTTGTTTTCGAACGATTTCTGTTATTCAAAGGCTAACGCACGCAAACTATTAAGATAGACAGCGTGTCGATCTCATAAACAATGACAAAAAAAGCAAAATTAACCCCAATAAGCATTTCGACGGGGGTGTGGGGGCGGTATCCCCCATATTAAAAGGAACGCTTAATCCGATAAATAAACTATAAACCTCTCTCGAAAAGTTGTACCAATCGACGCTCGTTGTGTGAGAGATCCCCAACTCGTGTTTTACAAACTCCTGTTCTGTTCTGTATACCCAGAAGTAGGTGAGAAGAACGATTGTTTCAATGGTCAAATTACTATTGGAAAACCAGGATCCCTGTCTCATTGACACCTTTTTACCGCATGTTTTGTTGGAGCAAGGCCAGCAACACTGATCTATACTAAAAGACGAGTCCTTTCTGAGGCCAAAACGACCCTTGTCACAAAATTTACACAAAACACCACTTAAATCTAATATCAAACTGGAATAGCCAGTGAACAAGACTTTCAATATTTTCTGTGGGCTTGAACAGATTTCTAAACCTGAGAGGCATTTAAACAGCAATGATTTTGTTACCTGCCCATCCTGCATCTTTTGCGCATAAGTTTTTATTTCAGCGAGTCCCGGCGAGTCCCGGGATGCAATAGTATTGCAGACTTGTCATTAAAAATAGTGTTTGGACTCATAAGTTTGCAGTTGGGACTCATTGATATTGGAAACAGCGAGTCCCAGGACCCATAAGCCCAAAATTGTAAATGAATCACTGAAACAGCAGGGGTTTTTTTTATTTTTATCGGAATGAAACGCTTATGACAGCTCTTTGTTTACATGGGAAACTGTGCGCGTGCTTCTGGCTTCCGGTGCATCACGTGATACTTGTTGACAGTTGATGCGCCAGAAAAGGAAACCAATGCATTGTTTGTTTTGTTGCTTTACGTCCCAAGTCAACAGCTATGGTCATTGAGGGACGGTCAGTTCACCTAACCACACTTTTTCCTGGGCAGGCTTGAACAAGCGGTTAACCAGTAAATTGTGCACATACTTTCTCTTGTAACTGACAACAACCCTTCTTGAATGAATCAGCAGAAGGAAGGAGAATGATCGTAGAAATCATTTCATGATCAATTTCCACGAAGTATGGGGCCGGACCGGGATCGAACTCGCCACCCCTGGATCTGCAGTCAGACACGCATCTGTAGCCAGACACGTTACCGACTGCGCTACGCGGCCCTGCGAAACCAATGCATGTTTTCTTTTCAGCTTTAAGAACTTATTAATACCTTTCGGTATTACATACTGGAGGTATTAATGTAAAACGCATGCCAAGTTCATTTTTGGGGTTATTTTGCTTTTTATTGCCTTTTTTAAGAGATCAACACGCTATCGCGTATCTCTCAAGGGAAAAAGACTGTTAACAGGGGCCCAGTAGCCCAATGCCCCTAAAATTTGGGCTGGGCCCCTAAAACTAAATGTTTAGGGGCCCAGCTTGCCCCTGAAAAAAGGGTAGTATGAAAATGAATGAAGTCTTGTCAAATCTGACACTAGTTGTTGGAAGTTTACAAATCTTCATTCCGCTAATTACAATACTGTTAATTAATCCTTAAAACCCCAATCACGACTGCAGCAGACGAAAAAATTTGCAACATCTTTCCTAATTTACGAAAAACATAAGGTATGATATTTCAATGACACTGCAAGCAGACGATTCTCATACAATACCATGCCTTAGTTGTTAATTTTGAAAAAGCAGCAAAATTTGAAATTGTCGTCTGCTGCAAATTATAGGTGGCGCTTTATAATTAATGCTTGGCAATGCTGTTGAAATTAGTTTAATTTTCCTTCGAATCCTGGGCCCCTTAGTTTGGGCTGGGCTCCCAATCATTTTGTTTAAGGGGCCCAGCTTGCTCCTGGCAAAAAAGGGAAGTCTGTATCCTAGCACTGAATTCAGGGCTGTATGATGGATTTTTCATTTTATGTTATCATTTACAGCCCTGAAGTTTCGGCTGGCTAACTGAATCGCAATGTTTGCATGGATGCAAATGGCTCCAAATTTGGTCCAAAACCATAATTCCAATTGTTTTTATCCGTCAAGCCTTATTGCTCCTGTGAACTAAATGTGTTTTCTGAATATTACTTCTAAACTTTGTCACTGACGGGTCGTTGTTAATTAATTAGAACTGTAAAATTAAAATCATTTGCTTGTTTATTTACCTCTTCAATCGGGCTCCCACATGATAATTATTTTAGGTATGTCTATAAGCTGAAGGGAACACATCAGGGTTCATACAGACCTGACAAAACAAAATTCCCTGACATTTCCCTGACTTTTCCCTGACACCAATCCAAATTTCCCTGACAAAACCGTTCTCGCTGGAGAAACTTTGTTTATT
Source organism: Loripinus fragilis (assembly GCA_964019695.1). NCBI lineage: Eukaryota > Metazoa > Mollusca > Bivalvia > Lucinida > Lucinidae > Loripinus > Loripinus fragilis. The sequence continues at coordinate 42,208,785 of OZ026528.1, forward strand.
CAAACCTTTGTGTATAGCTACAATGTACAGATTTTTGAGTGATTATTTTGAACTTTGCGAAGTTTTTATTCTAGCTGTGTATAATAAATAACTATGTTTTCAACACAGAAATTTTCAGATATGTTAAAAACTGCTGCCTCCCTACAAAGATCTAAATTTAACCTCCTCTTCAGCCATCCATAATGCAACCAGTATATAGAGGAAAGCATTTTGAGCTGTTTGTGGTATGTTTCATTGTAAAAGCTACAATGTTCTGAAAAGTTTTTTGATAAAATTCAAATAAGCCCTAAATACAGCAAATTGTTGACAATGGACAAAATGACAGACTTTGAGTGATCAGAACAGCTCACTTTGAGCACTAAGTGCTTAGGTGAGCTTACAAGAGGGCTAATGAGCATAAACCACTGACTTGAGCAGTTGTTTTATGGTTTCAGAAGATTTTTTGATTATTTTTATGAGTCAGTGGGAGCAAATATATCCCCGGGTGTGGTTGTGGCCAATTTGAACCCCAAGGGCATGGTTGGCAGGATTTATGTAGTGAACCACTATGCAAATGCTACATACTAAATTAGAAGCTGTTGGCTTCATGGTTTCAGAGAAGGTTTTTTAAAGTTATTCCCCATTATATACATGTAGTAAGATATGGAAGCTAATGACCTTCCGGGCGTAGCCAATTTGGACCCAAGAGGCATGGTTGGTATGGTTAATGTAGGGGACTACCCTACACTGCTATATACTAAGTATACAAGCTGTGAGCCTCATGGTTATAGAAAAGAAGATTAAAAAAAAATCCCAGTATAAGGCTATGCAAGCTATTTATCCCCAGGGCTTGACAAGTTTGCACCAAAGAAGCTTGATTGGCAGGATTATAAATGTAGGATACCACTAGACATTGCTATACATACGAAATATATAAGTTGTGGGCCTGATGGTTTCAGAAGTTTTTTTCCATTACAAGTCTATGGGAGTAATTGATCTACATGGCATGGCCATTTTGGACCCCAGGTGCTTGATTGGCAGTATTTATGTTGAGGAGCAATAGATGTTGGTACATACTAAATATATATGGTTTCAGAAAAGAAGATTTATAAAGTTTCTCGTGATTGTATTTGGGATTTTGGGAAGCTACCTTTTCCTTCATATTTTGGAAAATATCTTATGAAAATTGGGAAAATAAGTGCTAAAATACATGAAATTGGGAAAATAAAGGCCATTTTTGGATTGGGAATGACTCCCATATAAGGCCTTAAAAATGGCCAAACAAAATCACTGTAATCTCCCACAATAAGTCTATGGAAGCTATTAATCCCTAGGGTGCGCCGCCAGTTTTGATCCCAGGAGCTTGATTGGCAGGATTTATGTTGTGGAGCAATAGATGTTGCTACATACTAAATATATATGGTTTCAGATAAGAAGATTTTTAAAGTTTCTCCCACAATAAGTCTATGGAAGCTATTAATCCCCAGGGTGCGCCGCCAGTTTTGATCCCAGGAGCTTGATTGGAAGGATTTATGTAGGTGACCACTAGCCATTACTACATACATGTACTAAATATACAAGCTGTGGGTCTCATAGTTTTAGAGAAGATCTTGAAAGCCCCATTATAAGTCTATGAGAGCTGTATGTTGCAATCATCCATGGCAATCATTTCTAATCCAATCAGCCAAAAAACCTTAAACAGCCTTTCCCTCTTCCTGATGATACTTTACAGGAAATGATCACATTTGGCCAACTGACATTAGAAACATACTTTTTTGAAAACATGAATGGACAACTGAGAGATGGATTAGTGACGCCACACCATTGCCATATTAATACCTCATTTGAGCCGCTGCCAGGTGAGCTAAAAAGGCAGTTGAAGGGGCAAGGGGAGCCAAATCCATCCATCTTCTTATGTTTAAAGCAATCTAGAAGCTATCAAAATGCTTTAGCCTTTGTCCAAAATATTAAGAAAACTGCCCTAGTCATTTTCTGTTTCTCATCATTTGATACAAACTGGAATTTGTAAAACTCCCTGACATTTCCCTGACATGTTAGAAAACCTTCATTTTTCCCTGACACAACATAAAATTCCCTGACAATTCCCTGACCTTGAATTTTTTTTTAATTTCCCTGACATTTCCCTGACGCGTATGAACCTGCACATTTGTAGAATAGAATAGAATAATTGTTGTCAGTACCACCGGGGTTTACCTGTTGGATTTCTTTTGCTCCGGTATTTAGTTTTATTTACTGTTGAGTCCTTATCTTGGATTTATCTCCTTTTTTTATCTTGATTTATATGTTCTAGGAGATGGTGCATTGATAAGTTAGGGGTCTTTCATGCAAACCAAACATCTATGTGTCTTGATCCACATCTGAAACTAAGGGTGAGGTTGGTGCACCGTTAAACCAGTTTAAGCCCTACAGTAAAATAATTTTACTGACCGCTCCAAGGCGGTGCTTCTTTTGTGGATCATTTAGGTTATTTCTGTCTTGTTTTGTTATACTTTCATGCACGTCTGTTTGTTAATGCCTTGTGGTCACCTGCTGGGAAAGGACTGACCTCTTGGCTCTTGTTTGTGATGTCTAGTTGTGACGTTGTCATTTTCCCATTGGTATCCTGGGTCAGGTGTGGTGCTTGATTGTAGCGATTCCTGATCTTTGCCATCTTTATTACTTTTATAGTAGGTGTTCATCATACAAAAGGGAATTACAGATTGAAGCAGTTCGCTGAAAAGAGAGGTCACCAACCTACTTTTTAAGACATATTTCATCTTTAATAAGGTTTCAATTTCAACCGTAAGTTGAGTATTCATGTTTATAGCATTTCTTCTCACCATTTCTTAGGCCAAAAAAAAAAATATGTGTGTTTACTATTTGATGAAAATTTGAAACAGGGTAGGTAGGTCGATTTTCTTTTTTTTTTTTTTTCTTTTTTTTTTAATTTGAAATAGGGTAGGTAGGTCAGGTCGACTTTTTTTTTTTTATTCATTTTTTTTTACTATTTATAAATGTACCAAGGTTTGTTAAGAAAAAATAAAAAGTGACTGCAAATTACTTGGTTTGTTCTGTTTTATATGATCCTAGCTTGGACCAAAGAATATTGAGATGAGAAAAGACTGGAATTTATAAAGCAAGAAAATATTCTCAAACTGAAAATCAAACTGATTGGCTGGTTCATTTATGACAAAGTCCAAAGGCAAAGCACAGATTTTCCCCTACATTACCTTCGGCACTGAACAAAAGGAACATACCTGGCACTCTTGTAAATAATAAAGCGTGAGTCAATGTAGTCAGTGATAAATGTGTTTAACTTTCTTTCTTTCGATAGTTCTAAACCTCTATTTACAACGTCAAGCAACAGAAGAGGGAAATAAACCCAAAGAAGAAAGATGCCATCGCATGGATAGTTGTCATTAAATATCTCAAGTCATCTGGTGATGACTTGTTGCTTCAAACAAGCTTTTCTGATCTTGGTGATCACATTTTTTGAAACGAAAAGCGACGAGAACGTCGCCATCTTGGATTGACAAAATCCGAAGGTATCCGTAAAAGGTTTGACTACATACCGAATAGAATAGAATCAGCGAAAAATTTGAATACATGTACTAGTACTAAAATCCGGGACCGCTCGAGCAGGGTCGGACAACAGTCTCGTTTTTTTGTTTTGGAGAAAAAATGGTAGGGTCGGCAGCTATAATACAGGGTCCGTCGGCAAACCGTAAACACACCTATTTTTTGGCCTTACCATCCTGACGACCTTGATTAACGGATATACCACTTTTAATGGCCCTTTTTGACTTCTGTTGGCCCAAATTGTCAGGGCAGAATATACCTGTCACATTGTAACTAGACATCCAGCTAATCATATCATACAAGCAATAACTACTTATTACCAGCGTAAGATCATTAGTCAAAGTAATACTTGTGTGTTGATGGGAAAAGATATGCAATTTAACCCTTCTAAATGCCAGGTCCTCCAAATCACAAAAAGGGCAAAACCCTTAAACACTAAGTACATTCTACATAATGTAGAAATAGAAAGTGTTTCCGCAGCAAAATACTTAGGGGTCACAATTGAAGACGACCTCTCATTGACCAAACATATCAATATTACCACAAGAAAGGCAAACCAAACTTTCGGCTTCCTTAAAAGAAATATCTGGGTCCATAACAAGGCCCTAAAATCAGTCGCTTACAAAGTAAATAAGGTTGCAAAGATCAGGAATCGATACAATCAAGTACCACACCTGACCCAGGATACCAATGGGAAAGTGACAAACTCACAGAAGACACCACAAACAAGAGCCAAGAGGTCAGCCCTTTCCCAGCAGGTGACCACGAAGCACATATAAACAGACGCGCACAAAACATAGCAAACACAAGACAGAACAAAACATAAAAGATCCACAAAAGAAGTACCGCCTTGGAACGGTCAGTAAAATATTTTACTGGAGGGCTTAAACCGGTTTAACGGCGCCAACCTCACCCTTAATTCAGATGTGGATCAAGACACATAGATATTTGGTTTGCATGAAAGACCCCTAACTTATCAATGCATCATCTCCTAAAACATATAAATCAAGATATAACAAGGAGATAAAGCAAGGATAAGGACTCAACAGTAAATTAAACTGAATACCGGAGCAAAAGAAATCCAACAGGTAAACCCCGGTGGGCCCGACAAACAGCCAAAGCATCAGGCCCCTACCATCTCATCAATAGATAAGTCTTTAAGTCGGAACCATCATAGAGTCTGAAGTCCGACCCACCGGCGTGCAATTAAAGAGGAAAGCAAAGTTGCCAACTGTGATTGGGTTGACTACCAAGCATGCAGTCTGTTGCAATACATTAATGTTATAGCCAATCTTTTTATAATGGGAAATTATTTTAATGAACTGCGCTGAAAAATTATTAGAGCCAACAATCTTCTTCAACTTATACACCAAGTCACCATAGAAATCAGGTTCCGAAAGTCCTTGTAAGGCCTCAGTTGGAGTACACTTCAACAGTATGGTATTCTTACACCACTACAGATGTAAATAAAGTGGAAGCAGTCCAAAGAAGGGCTGCAAGGTGGGCTGCAAGAGACTGCAGATACACCTCTAGTGTCACTGCTATGCTGAAGGACCTAAACTGGGGCCCCTTAGACCAACCTTACATTGATAGCTGGCTCATGATGATGTATAAGGTCACATACAACCGCGTAGCTATCCCTGCATCACGTTATCTTGTTCCAAACACCAGAACATCAAGACACATTCCTTCACTGGCATACAGACAGATCCTGACTCTCAAAGTAAGTAAGGGTGCAAAGATCAGGAATCGATACAATCAAGTACCACACCTGACCCAGGATACCAATGGGAAAGTGACAGACTCACAGTAGACACCACAAATAGTCTCAAAGACTATTACAGGTTCACATTCTTTCCCAGAACTATCATCCATTGGAATGCCCTCCCTGTCAACATACGTACCCTTCCCACCCTGGCACAGTTTAGCAGTGCTGTCTGCCGGGTGATCCATGTGTTCCATAAATACCAACCCCTGGTTTTAACTAAACTAACACTCCTTCTTGCACTGTACAAACTCATCTTACCACCTTTTCTATCACTTTGTTTCAACTAACCCCCTCAGAACTTGGTATTCCCGAATACCCGTCTGATGTCCCCAAGGGGGTTAAGACGTAACATAGCTCCAGATAAGGATTGGAGGCAATTGGGTATTTACCCACCTCTTTTTGACTTAATTGGGTATTTCAAATTTTAAATTAGGTATTTAAAGTTTTTGTATTGGGTATCCATCTGAAAGCAAATAAGCAATGAAACCGGACCTTATTTCTCCTGATTCGTTTGTTTACTTTCGGTTTCACTTTCGGAAAGCACACTGGCAATATTAGTATATCTGAGATCGCTATTTCCAACTTACTTCAAAGATCCAACGTATCTATCATGTCATCTTTGATTCTTCAAACCACCAACGCGGTATTAGAGTTAGTTACGATATGATATCATTCAATTTCTCTGGGGCTTTTTCGCCCACGTTCCGCCATTGTTATTGTAAAGCGAGACAAATGTCGTAATTGTGTAAATATTGGGTATAGCTAAACAGCGATAAGAATGTTCCTGGACTGGTTTACAATTTAATAAACTAGATTCAGCGCGACGCCGTGTATAAATTTGTACCCAACAACAGCTTGTGATGCGAAAAACGACAATCGCAATCAGAATACAATAGCGTCATACGCTACGAAAATGTTCGGAATTGAGTATCAAGGATTTTTATTGCCTTTATTAGGCACAGAAATTAATTTAATTGCGTTTTCAGGTCTACGAAATTGCATAAATACGCAATACGCAGCCTTATCTGGAGCTATGACGTAATGGAAGAAAGAAAGGGTTTCTATAGGTATTGCCAATTGGATCCTACCCCCCCATCACCACCTCGAAAAAGTTGGACCACCCTCCAGGTCCCTCCCCTGGAAAATGTTGGACCCCACTCTTGAACCTTGGAAAATTAGTTTTCTCTGGAATAACCATTGGACTTCTGTAAAATAAATGAGGACAAAGAATTTGACATAGCTTTTTATGATATGTTGAAAATTCTGTACACAAGAAATTTCAGCCTACGAAAGTTTTCGCGAAAAAGATTTTTTCGCGAAAAGTGTTTCCATTCAGACTGAAGGTTAGACCGCCGGAAGTTGACCTTTACTGATGCCAGTGACACGGAAAAACAAAACAAAAACAATTTGTAGCGATTGAATAAACAAGGCAATTGCCTGCGGCTTTAAATAAAGTCAAAGATAAACAAATTTAAAGTTGCAGTTCTGCAACTATCTGTATGGTTCCGGGTCATTTCGGCCCATAACAAAATCGGCCCATGTCAATTTCGGCCCATGTCAATTTCAGCCCATAAATTTTGACAACCTGGGTTTCTGCAAAAGAGATTATATATTATTGAAAATATTTAAAATTGATAAATAGAGTTATATTGAGAAAAAAACTGAAATTAGATTGACTTTACAAACTAGTAAAGGCTAGAAACGCTTAGACTGGTATAATAAGAAATAATCATAAATCACATACATGATTAGCAAATACAACTTGCTCAGTGAGTTAAACTCAATAATTGGATTAAGAAAGAGTCGCTTGCGCTTCTTATGCGAGCAGGAAACGCTCTGGCTAGAGTGTGCAAATGCGCAGGCTCGTCCGATCCTTGGCTGAATGTTGACTATGTGATGAACTCTTCTCTTACATACAAACTCCTAATCAATTAAAACGAACCATTCTTATTAATTATTATGTTTGTGTGGATAATTACAGGTAAGTCGATCTAATTACACCAATTACAGACAAACATACCAATTATACATTATTAATACCTATGGGCCGAAATTGTATAGGCCGATTTGGTTAAGGGCCGAAATTGACATGGGCCGAAATGTCCAGTGACCATCTGTATCCCTGCTCTCTATATAGTGTCATGCATGCGAAACACCCTGCCTTCGGCGGACCATTACGAACTTAGGTGCGTGCAAAGCGCGCCTTTTTCATTCAATTATTGGGGACCGCTAAACTGGAAGTCTTTCCAACATTGATTCAACGTCATGGCATTGAATCAATGTTGAATCTATTGTTGAGTCAACAATGCGTGCCTGATGGGCTTGTTTTCTCTACTGAAACTAGCAGGTAGAGGAAAGATTTTTATTTATAGATATACTATAAATTTATAGTACATCTATGAATGCATAGAAAAATCGTTCTATAAATTTATAGATATCACAGAAAGATCGTCCCTAAATTGGTTTTAAATGAAAACCGCATTCCGATTGTGCGTTCACAAATGCGTTTAGGGTTAAAGATACACTGTTGCGCCGTTTATTCTGGCACAGGATGTGTAAATTGCGAAAGAGGCTGCATGCCAAAAAGCATGTCATCGCTAGTTTTCCTGTATACTGTGTCTTTTTACTTAAATAGCTAATAAAAAGCGAAAATTTGTTGATATTCTGGAACAGAGTCTTTCTCAAACTCGTTTGTGCGCCATCTTTAAATTCGTAGACTGGTTTGCAATATTATTTAGATACTGCGGCTGACCTCAATTAGTACGTCTTCCAGAAACGAGTTTTTTTCTCCTGCCAACTAACTGCCAATGTAATATGGTTGTGTAAAATGATATATGTCCCTTTTGGACATGGGTGGTCCAATTAAATATGAACATCTAACTGCTTTTAAATGAGAACTATTAGAACTTAAAACGGATCCTGAATTATGCCAGCCAATTTATCTGGAGCCCAGGCACTTCAAGATTACTGGGATCGTGTTGCATGTGGTCATATATTAATTATACCTGTTCAATGCGATAGTTGCACGGACTAAGTAACACTATTTCAGAGCTTATTGATTATTTAACAGCAAGCTAGACAGTTAAGTCACAGTATTGTCCATGCTCGCATGTGCAACCTCAGACTGTACTTGATCTTATCCTTTAACATTCTGAAAGGGCTTTTGACAAAATGATTGTGCCAACCACTTACTTAACATTAGAACCTCTTCAGCTCAAAAACATTTTTTAACATGAAATATGTTCAAGATAGGGTAGTTTGAGCCACAGAGAGTTAATAATTGCACAAGATCCGGATGCTTTAAAAGGACTATTTTTGACCTCGTAGTTTTACTACGCTCAGTTTTTTCATTTTTGCAATGACGAATCATTTTAACCACTGGAACAGTCTATATCCAGCCTCATCACGTGATCATGCAAATTCAAAATGGAGGACCTAAGTGTGGAAGCTGATAAAATCTTGAAAAGTAAAAAAAATGTCCACAAGTTTGGGCAAAATTAAGGGCTTGTAGCCTGCATTGATGGTGACAATTAATGTAGATTGTGTTTTCTCAAAAAATAGGCATTTCAAATAAAATTAGTATGTACATTATGAATTCTTACCTTATCGATGTTCATCCTTCCAAATACCGCGTTGCGGTTTTCGACATGCACGATTTTCACGCAATTTTACCTGGTGATTCTATAAATATATAGAACGATTTTTCTATGCATTTATAGATGTTCTATAAATTTATAGTAGCCTGGTCCTCCATATTCTCACGGTACTAACAGTTCAGTGATCAATATTTATATGCTTACTGAAGATATAATCAAATCAATCATAAAATGCGTTAGCTTATTATCTAGTCCGTCAGTACATATTATCTTTTGACAGTTGTAGCCTTAAATTTCTATCTGGCTTCCAATGTAAAACACCCTCCACACGGCAGCCATATTGAATTGGGACTTCATATTCTCACGGTAACTAGTTTGTTATTGGCTTGCAGGAAGTTCCTGACCTGGTCATCTTATGTTTTCTTCAAATTCATGAAAATCAATATGTATCTCCCTTGAGCTGTCAAAGCTGCGGGGAATAACTAAAAATATTTTGAAAAATATGAAATTTATATGACATGGGTGGGAAGGCAGTTGACATTTGCATTGTTAAAGTGATAAAAAATAATTTTCATTCACAACTTAAACATTTTTGAAGTTTCTATTCTGTGAGTGGTTTGTAGCCGTCAGTTCACTTATTTGCATATGTAAAATGCTTATAGATGATGTGGTGATTCATTTTTACTGAAATAATGGTTTACTGTGAGAATATGAATGCCGTGAGAATATGGCGTTTGAGTATATATCTATAAATAAAAATCTTTCCTCTACCTGACTAGGTGTCTGTGGACCCAATCCCCTAGAATTGGGAATTTTCGCGTCGTTTAATACAATCATCGTCATTCGACGTTGATATCTGCAGAGTAAACTGCCGTCGAGTATCATCTATTGAAGTTGAACCCCACCCACTTTCTATACCCTTGTAACTTGTAACTTGGTGTTAGTAGAAACTTTAAGTCCTGACGACTTGTCTTCTACATCTCTTCTTGATTCTTGGATTCTTTGTCGAAACGACAGTAGTGTCTCGCCGGTAATGAGATCTCTCGGTAATTTCATCAGTAATATATATCTCCCGGTATTACTTGTTTGTGGTGGGCGCGGTGCAAACTTATAATCGCGACGTCTGTGTGATAAAATCACCCAGAGCCAAAATAATTGTCATCACAAATTCTTTTTTGAGGTCACTGTCATCACAGCCGAGGAGGAGGTCTGTTGTCAGTTCTGAAATGCCTGTCTGCTGGAAAAGTGTAGTTCTCATAGCCTCTCGTTGGTTGAAGTATAATTCACAATGCAACAGATAGTGTTCTATAGTTTCACTTTCTCCACATTTACATGTTCTAGTATCGGAAACCCCTATTTTTTGCAAATAGTCATTTAACTTGGCATATCCGATTCTAAGTTGTGCAATTTGGCTGTACAATTTTCTGTTCGGGAAGTCAAAGAGGGTCTTCGTGGTAACTTTAGGTTTCAGTTGGTGTAGAAATCTGAAACCTAAAGTTACCACGAAGACCCTCTTTGACTTCTTCTTGAGTAACAATTTAAAACTAACTTCCGGTGCTACCTTCAAAAATCAATCGACTGTTGAAGAATTAGGAGCAAATAAATACATATAAAGCGCTCAGTGTGGTCTTGATTTAAAACATCACGAAATCTGCTACTGCATAAAGCTCAATAAAGCTAAATAAATACTAAATTGCATTATAAATTTCTGACATGCTTACCAAAATTGCTCAATATCGGAAAAGACCGAAGCACGTGTTTAAGCCTCGTTTTGGAGATAAGCAGCTGTTCGCATAGCGGTCGTGTATCGAGCACCTGAAGGGCCTCCATAGCTTTTATGAGGGTCTGGATGGGGTATAATTATTATCTGTATCTATATTTATACAGCACAGTGCCTGTTACGGCATTAAATGCGCCGGAGAGAGAGAGAGTGTTAATATGTTCCAGAATATTAGTCTCTAGAATGTAGGGCTGAACAAGGCCGTCGTCGCCGAGTATGCTTTCCGCCGTGTCCCTTTTTTCTCGTTTCGGCTCATTTTACATTTTACCTCTGATTTTATTCAATCTGCCACAATTTATTGATGCAATTATCAATAAAGCTCGTTGCACGTGTCATCAATAGACCGACCTAGCTAGCCAAGGTGTAAAAACATTGAAAAATTATTGTGACACCCGCTTGATTAATTTCATAATCGGACGGCCTTAACTTATGGAGCGTGTCGAGAGAAAAATTCGAACGTAGCTGCATGCGAACATCAAAGGCGCAGACTAGCCTACACATCCGCATAGTCTGATCAGCGGCTTTGTTGTTCGCTCACCGGAAAGTATAATTGATAAACTTGCTCCACGCAAAATTTCAACATTCTAGCTAATCTCTGTAACTGAGTAGATTGGTTTGAGTCTTGCATGGTCGGAAAGCCTGAAAACAGGTCTTCTCGTTGAGGTCCAGATAATTTCTATGATCCAGTTTCATTTCCCTCATATTGACAATTCGTTTTTCCCCTTATAATTAACATGTCGAGGGACACGTTTTGACTTGACATATATGAGCATCGTGAGCCTGTGTTGTTACAATGCATTCCGTTACGGATATACATGTCCAGCCCAAGACTTTTCGGTTCCCCCAACGTGCATTCGACTTTAAGAAGCCTGAGCAGAGAAGTGTTTAGCCGTCGTGGTTCGGCAGTAGACCCTGGCTCCATTACGATGAAGCCAACGATCTCATGTTATGCCTACCGTAGCCAAAATCTAGATGAAGCTGCAGCTGCAGGCTTCATCTAACGGGTGTTCTAATTGAGAAGACGCTAGACTAAGTGTATATCTTTTCGAAAACACGACTCTTTGAATTACCACCATGGCTCAGTGCTAAAACTACTTTGCCAAAATCTGCGGGTACATAGATGAGATAATGTCAAAGAAACATGCATGCTGAAGAAAAAAGTAAAATAACTTGTGACTGTCTAAAATCCGGTCCCAAACGCTACAACCCAATTAAAAACGCACATTGAGGCGCTCAAAATTCAAAAATTTTCTCGGGGGAGGCCCTCAAACCCCCTTACGAGAGGGGGAATAGTCCCTCCTCTCGTGCTCTCCCCCTCTCGTGCATTCGGCACTCGATAGATTCCTCCGCCGGACCACTTTTGAATACGCGGCGACGGCCCTGCTGAAACAAAGCCACTGAATCCGCGCGCACTATAGCTTCTTCTAGGCTGTTTCAGTCTCTTACTGTTTTAATGGAAAAAAGAACTGCTATATTGCACTGTGTTTGACTGCTCAGCTATGAAAGATTTGGTGTTTTTGGATTGATGAATTTCTACAATGTTTTTAGAATCAAAGCCTTGAAATTGTTTTGCATGAATTTGGCGTTTTGGCCTTTGCGGTTTTAGGAAAACATCTGGAGATATTGCCGGCACTAGCCCCTCGACCACTTTGTAGAAGAACGTTAATCTAGCTGCCATCCTTCTGTCTTGAAGTGATGGAAGATCTTGATCTTTCAGCATTTTGGAGATACACCCAGGTTCGCGTGTAGCGTAGTCTCTAGATATAAAACGTACTGCTTGGCGCTGGATTTTCTCAATTCTATTAATGTCCTTTACATAATAAGGATCCCATACTATTGATCCATATTCAAGTACTGAACGAACTAACGATATATATGCTGTTCTTCTACAGGGTTCTGGATAGTGTCTAAGGTTCCGTTTTAGGAAAGCTAATGTACTATTTACTTTTTTGGTAATTTTGATGAGATGAGGTTCCCATGGAAGATTCTCTGATATTAAGATTCCGAGGTAGGGGTTCTGTTTAACTTTCTGTAGTATATGGTTATTCAGTGTATAAAATGGCTGGATCTACTGTTGAAACTCATTAGGTAACATTTTTTGGCATTAAATCTCATACCCCAGTCACTAGCCCACTTTTCAAGTGCTTCAATATCTTTCTGGAATGTTAGGTGGTCACTTTAAGAATATATAGTCCTATATATATAAGTCCTATATAGCAGACAATCGTCCGCGAACAATCTAACTTGGGACGTGACACAATCTGGTAGGTTGTTTATGTGACAGAGGAAGAGAAGTGGACCTAAAACTGTCCCTTGAGGTACTCCAGAGTCAACGGTAACGGAAACAGAAAAATCTCCATCCACGACTACACGCATGTGTCGTTTTGTCAAGAACATCTCGAGCCAACTCGAGCCAACTATGTATGTTTCCATTAATTCCATATTTTTCAAGTTTATGTAATAGTTTCCCGTGGGGTACTGTATCGAATGCTTTGGAAAAGTCTAATATGACCATATCCGTTTGGAGTCCTTTGTCATTGTTCCTTAGAAGATCATGCATTGTAGTTTGGAACTGTGTTTCACAAGAATATCCTGCTCTAAATCCATGGTTTAAATTTGTCAGAATTTTATTCTTCTCTAAGTGATCTAACAAATGTTTACAAATTATATGTTCAAGAAGCTTACACGATACTGAAGTCAATGACACAGGCCGTTAGTTTTCCGCCATATGAACATCTCCGTTTTTGAACACCGGTGATACGCTTGCATTTAACCAGTCTTTAGGTAAAGTTCCACTGTCTACCGACAGCTGAAATTAGTAAATAATGGCCTTTATTTATAATGAATTGTGAGTAATGAGCCAAAAAATAATTAATAGTAAATAATGAGAGCCTAAAATATAATGAATAATCCAATTTTTAATGAATTGAAGAAAAAATAATGAATAGTGAATAATCAGATTTCTTTGCCACCTTTCTTACTTTTGATGAATAATTGACTATTTTAATGAATAATCTAAAATTCAATGAGATGAATAATGGGCTAAATTTTTAGTAAATAGTGAATACAAGACTCCCATCCAGACCCTCTTTTATTGAGCTGCGGTGTATCCTCACAACTGTTAAATCACAAAATTACAGAGTGGACCTTTAAACGAGACCGCAATGTTCTGCTCTGTTGTAAGTAATTTGGCGGCACGGTTTTTAGACAATTCGGCGACATATTTTGAGACAGCTCGGTACACTTTTGAGACAATTCGGCGACACTCTTTGGAGTCAATTGACCGTTGCTGTTACTTTTGATTGGTAGTCAGGTGCAATTATGAACCCTCATTGACCAGAATGTCTCTTGAATTAGTTATTTGTGACCGTAAAATATATTGTGCCAATTACATGTAGCAACATTTCTGCACATGTGTGCTGATGCTACTAAATGTTAGTTAGTGTTTGGTTTTATTGCTTCTCGGAATAAAAGTATGACTGTCATATCTGGCTTCATTTTAGTGTATTTACTGATTGATTGAGTTAAGGCTTAAAGTCCCAGTCAACACTATTTCAGTCATCTCGGGACACTTCTCAGATAGAGGGAGAGAGAAAACAAGAATGTGATAGAAAAAAGGCCCCAGCCCCCACCCAAACTTGCCTCAAGTGGAGAAATTTTAATCCTGTCGACAAGCCAAATAGGACATGGTCATCTCTTTAAAAGCTACAACAGAGTGCATCACCCTACCAACCACCATATCTATGCAATATACTGCGATTTTCATAAGTATAAAAATGACAATTTTCTTCACCAATATAGCTTTCACATTTAGTAGCATCCACGCGTATACAGAACAGCAGACATATGCAGAAAATGATGCTTATTGTCATAATATATTTTATGGTCACAAATCACTCATGCATGATATACGAGGGTCATCCGATAAAGAATGAGACTTTTGCTATAGCGCAGTGAATGAACATGCTAGACTTATGGAATCGCGCCCAAAGCTAGCACGTCGTTCTGGCTGTTAACTTGTACCATAATCGACGTGTTACATAGTTCCAATTTATGTTGCTAGGCAACATTAGAAGACTAGGCGAACACACGTGGTCAGCTCACTATGTTGTCGCCATGGCAACAGATTATGGTGTATAGTTTATTTTTCTACTAATACTTGTATATGCTCATGCAATATGTCTATAGCCAATACATTGCACAAGTTAGATGGCCTCCATGGGAGCTGAACATTTCTTGTACTTCAACAACAGCAGAATCTAGGGCGAAGATTTGGTACTAGTAAAATGCATTTAAGCCCCCCCCCCCCCCCCCGGTTGCTAAGGCTGCTGTCCGTTCTAAGTCGGAGGTTCTGTTGTTGTTGACTTTTTGTTTATTGTTACTCCCATTGTGGGAGTCTGTAATTGTTCTATGTTTTGTTGTACGTTACTTTATGTCCATTCTAGTATTGCAATCATCTTGATGGGGAGGAGAGAGCTGGTTGCTTTGCTTAATTTGTCTTCCTCGCGGTGCCACAGGGTTGTCTGCGGTTTGTGATTGTGGTATTTTCTGATCATACTCACTTACTATTTTTCCAGAGTCTTCAGCTGTTAACATGGAAACAAAGCTTAAAAAATCAAGTTTACAAGAAATATTTGGTATTTTTCGCTGACCTCTTGACTATAAAAGTTGATATCAAATAATCAACAGCAATTTAAGTGAACAGGGATTTGTTCATGTAACATAAATTTCAATCAGCTGCACATAACCATACTTTTTGTATGGTAATCATCGCTAACATGGTTACCATGGCAACACAAAGTAGTGTGTTTATCAAAAATCGAGTAAATTGGTTGCTAGGCAACCAAAATAAGAGATATGCACAGTTGGTTCTTCTTTTATAGCAGTTTATGTAGCACTAAGATTGTTCAGTTGAAGAAATGATATCAAGAGGTTAAATTATATCTGTGATCGAAAAAAAAGACTTTGATTGACCATTGGTATGCAAAAAAAAATAATATAAACGTGGCCATGCGTCTTCAAATCTTTCCACAAAACATCCCGTTACTATAGCATCTGATCAATCACAAACATATTGTTTCTATTCCTGAATTGCTAAGATGTCATACTATTATTTAGTGATTTTTGACTAAATGCAACCACATATTTTCATACATTGAAGAAAGTCTCATTCTTTATTGGATGACCCTCGTATTCTGATCAATGAGTATCCATAATTACACATTTTTAAGAATTATAATTATCAGTTACGGTCAACTGGCTTCGAACAAAAGTGTCACCGAGTTGTCTCAAAATCTGTCGTCGAATTGTTGCAAAGAACATGTCGCCCAATTGTTCTGTCGCCGAGTTGTTTTGATTCCTTTCAATGTAAGTATGTATCTTCATGAGCAAATGCACAGCTATTTGCTTATTGTACATACGGGCGGAAAGGGCGCTAGGGCTATGCAAAAGGTTTACTCTCCCACACTATATCCAGTTGGGCAGCTATACAATTATTAATCAAACTTCTTTTAAGACCAAGTCTTTCTTTCTATGTTTACTGGCTCGCTCAATGTTATTTCTGTCTTGTTTTTGTTATGCTTTCATGTGCGTCTGTTTATTGATGCCTTGTGGTCACCTGCTGGGAAAGGACTGACCTTGTGGCTCTCCTTTGTGATGTCTAATTTTGAAGTTGTCACTTTTCATTGGTATACTGGGTCAGGTGTGGTGCTTGATTGTATCGACTCCTGATCTTTGACCTTTTTTCTTACTTTTTCAAAATTCAATATGAATGTATCCACCTGTCCTTTATTGTCCGAAACTTTAGCCCAATAATTTACACTTAACAAAATTTCTAATTTGTCACTTTTTAAACTCATTAATTCTGGCTAGCGCTTATAACACTGAAATGATTTTTTGCCTAAATATGTGCAGTTTTATAGGCAAAAATTTAGCGGCCTTTAATAAACGTTGTCTTTTAATCCACAGTTTTTTGGTTGAAAATGCAAATATATGCTTTTTAAAGAATAGTGGTTTTGAGTGAAGATTAATATCAATGTAAGTGCAGTTGGTAAGAAACTGGTCTAGCCAACCTTAAAAAACACCAAACACTTCAAATTTTGACTAAAATAGATTTTTTATACATTTTTTAAAATATCACATTTTTCGAGATTTTTAAAATTCATCAGTAGCTCGTGCTAAATTTGTTGTATGCATTTCTTAATCTAAACAAGAATGGCCTAAAACAAAAGAACTCGATTCGTCCATTTTATGATGACAACATTTTAATGCTGCTGCACACTTTCAGTTTGATTTTAAAACTTAAAAAAAACAATTTGACGGCACTTTGCATATTTCTTTTTTAATTTCCAAAAAGAACAGTGACGTACAGTAGTAATGAATAACCGCTGAAAATTTAAATGCCGTGTGGCAGATAATAAGGCGTACAGAACAGTTCGCACTTCCTATGCGAGTTTCATGCATAAAGTTGAATCGTATGATTTAGCTGCCGGTAGTGTTTGTCTTCATGCTATTACGTAACAGAAACGAGGAGTCTGATTGAAGCAAAGCATTTGAAGCTTGTCGTCTTAAATCAGGGCAGTCAGACACATCTTTAAACAAAAAAAAAATACAAAATGGATAGCGTCTCTGTAAAATATTTAATATTGTAGAAAGAATGTGACTTTTTGAAATGAGGGTACCTTTACTCTAGCATCGTCTGTGCAAGAAGTACAAGTTATTTTTAAATGAAATGACATTCAGAGTCTCGGCAAAACCTTGGTTGATTTATAGCATGAATTTTGAATAATCGAATCTTACTTTCAAAACTAGCGTAAACATGTAAGGTGACAAATTAGAAATTATGTTAAGTGTATCCATAGTCAACTGAGTTTCACAACTATGTCTTTTCCGAGAAGCATGTTGCATGTCCAAAATAAATATGGTCATCCAGACGATACATGATACTTGAACACAAAATATGTACAAGCATATTACAAGGTTCTCATGACAAGGACAAAGGCCCACTAGGACAAAAGCCCACTAGGACAAAAGCCCACTGGACAAAAGCCCACTAGGACAAAAGCCCACTAGGACAAAGGTCCACTTATATGCATTTAATAGGGATAGGTTTGAACTGATGGACAAACCCCAGGTGGGGTACTCTCATTTTTCCTTCATATGTAAGCTCGGGCCCAGCATCTACCGTTCACTCAAAAAAAATATCAGGAATTTCAAGCACCCCAAATAAATATTTGTAATTTTAGCAACCCATAAAAGATCCTCCATTCTGTACCTTGACCTTCAGAAAAACCCTAAAATGCACTACTACTTTTCTCCGCAGCCCCAGTGCATAATGCACATAAAGCGCACAGGACACACCCAGTTTTATGCACCCACTGGGGCTTTAAAGAAGGAATTCTGACTGTATCCCGTCATTATCATACCCTAAAATGCATAACAATGACCTTTTTAGTCCAATTTTGTGATGACCCCCAAAAATATCCACAAAATCTTCTTACCCCAAAAAATATTCGGTTTTCTGAAAACCCCAAAAAAGATTGAAATTCAAAATTTTGAACCCCCCAAAAAATAGCCCGAGCCTAAGTATGTATGAAAATGAAAATATCAGAGTCCCCCCCCCCCCCCCCCCCCCCCCCCCCCGGGACAAAAGGGACAGACAGACCTAAAATGAAGAATCTCCCTTCTTCTCAAGTCTGAACTTTCAAACATCTTATCTTAAACTAAAATAGTATGCTAATTGTTACTAATAGATCACATGGCCTTTGAATCAATTAGACATTTGTTTCCCATTTGGCCCAAACTGTAAATTGATTTTTTCAAATATCAATGGCTTTTAACACCCAAAATTAAGTTGTTTGTCACAACATACACGAGAAATATTAGAGTCAGCGAAACCACACTGCAAGTGTGATTTATCATGAAGGAGCAGTCTGATCAGGGTTAACATTTTTATAAAAGACTTTTCTCTTCAGACTCTATGATGGTTCCGACTTAAAGACTTATCTATTGATGAGATGGTAGGGGCCTGATGCTTTGGCTGTTTGTCGGGCCCACCGGGGTTTACCTGTTGGATTTCTTTTGCTCCGGTATTCAGTTTTATTTACTGTTGAGTCCTTATCCTTGCTTTATCTCCTTGTTATATCTTGATTTATATGTTTTAGGAGATGATGCATTGATAAGTTAGGGGTCTTTCATGCAAACCAAATATTTATGTGTCTTGATCCACATCTGAATTAAGGGTGAGGTTGGCGCCGTTAAACCGGTTTAAGCCCTTCAGTAAAATATTTTACTGACCGTTCCAAGGCGGTACTTCTTTTGTGGATCTTTTATGTTTTTGTTCTGTCTTATGTTTGCTATGTTTTGTGCGCGTCTGTTTATATGTGCTTTGTGGTCACCTGCTGGGAAAGGGCTGACCTCTTGGCTCTCGTTTGTGGTGTCTTCTGTGAGTTTGTCACTTTCCCATTGGTATTCTGGGTCAGGTGTGGTACTTGATTGTATCGATTCCTGATCTTTGCAACCTTATTACTTAAACCTATTTTTTTCAAAGAAATGGGATTTTGTCCACCCTGCCAAATTAAGCAGTGGGCTTTTGTCCTGTAAGATATTGTTCAGTGGGCTTTTGTCCTAGTGGGCTTTTGTCCCAGTGGGCTTTTGTCAGTTCCCCAAGGAAACCAGACAGTAATTGAATGCAAGTGCCCTGTCCTTTTCTTTTGTTGAAGCGAGCAGACATTTGCGAGAGACCATTTCTATTGGGAAATCACGTATGTGTATTGACTGCTAGAAAAGATGAACGATTACTGGACCTATCAGAATTCGGATGCTGAAATGAGTGAGTAAGACCATTGAATGCCATAATCAGACACTGTGCATCAGGAAGACAATCCAAGTGAAACAAACAGATGATTGCAAATTTAGAAGTGGCACAAAGTACTGCATAGCAAAACAATGACCAAACACAGAACCCCCAATGGGAGCAACAATAAACAATGAATCAACAATACCAGAACCGCCACCTTTGAACGGACAGTGGCCAAAGTCACTTGTAGTCTTAAATTAACTTGGAAAAGGACTGACCTTGTGGCTCTCCAAGTGGCACAAAGTACTGCATAGCAAAACAATGACCAAACACAGAACCCCCAATGGGAGCAACAATAAACAATGAGTCAACAATACCAGAACCGCCACCTTTGAACGGACAGTGGCCAAAGTCACTTGTAGTCTTAAATTAACTTTACTGGCCAAATCCTCACCCTAGATTCTGTTGTTGTTAAATGATGACACCAGAACACAAACAAATAAGAACACACCCAAAGTAAAGCAACCGTATCCTCTCATTATTAAGACGACTGCAAGACAAAAAAAGCACAACATTACCACACTACAAACTCAAGAATTAAAAACGAAATGCTACACAATGGAAGCAGAAACAACCAATGAATTAACGACGACATAACCACCTCTTTAGAACGGACAGCAGCCGCAGCCCTCTGGTCAAAACACAACTTTTATTAAGCTTGCATGGAGGCTTCTATAACTTATCCAATGTATCATCACAGGGAATCAAATCACTCAATTTACTCTGATGAAACAAAGAAAGGGGTTCTCAACTCACAGAAAGTCAGAGTTAAGCAATTCAAATATTTTCCCATTATAAAAAGATTGGCTATAACATTAATGTATTGCAACAGACTGCGTGCTTGGTGGTCAACCCAAACACGGTTGGCAACTTTGCTTTCCTCTTTAATTGCATGCCGATGGGTCAGACTTCAGACTCTATGATGGTTCTGACTTACTATGATGGTTCTGACTTAAAGACTTAACTATTGATGAGATGGTCGAGGCCTGATGCTTTGGCTGTTTGTCGGGCCCACCGGGGTTTATCTGTTGGATTTCTTTTGCTCGGTATTCAGTTTTATTTACTGTTGAGTCCTTATCTTTGCTTTATCTCCTTGTTATATCTTCATTTATATGTTTTAGGAGATGATGCATTGATAAGTTAGGGGTCTTTCATGCAAAACCAAATATCTATGTGTCTTGATCCACATCTGAATTAAGGGTGAGGTTGGCGCCGTGAAACCGGCTTAAGCCCTTCAGTAAAATATTTTACTGACCGTTCCAAGGCGGTACTTCTTTTGTGGATCTTTTATGTTTTTTCTGTCTTGTGTTTCCTATGCCTTTTTGAGCATCTGTTTATATGTGCCTTGTGGTCACCTGCTGGGAAAGGGCTGACCTCTTGGCTTTCGTTTGTGGTGTCTAACTGTTAGTTTGTCACTTTCCCATTGGCATCCTGGGTCAGGTGTGGTACTTGATTGTATCGATTCCTGATGGTTGCACCCTTACTTACTTGAAAACCCTAGTTGAGCCACAATGTGTCTGGCCAAGGACAATCACCAGAAATACAAGGACTCTGGGATGAAGCCCATAGGTTATTATGCTTTTGATGCTTTGAGAAGTGTTGTTATACTTTCCCTGAAAATTCAAATATTGTCCTTGAAAGGAGCAAACCTACCCAGAAGAGGGATCTTGCTATGTTAGTAGACATTGTGTCGCTTCAGTGCTATAGTGTTCTAAGTGACATTTTGGTCAAAAATGAGTTATGCATACCGTTGGAAAGGGGATCAAATGTTCTATCTACTGGTGAAGGTTTCATTTGCCTATCTCCTCCCAGTAAGCTTAAAATCGCTGTGCTTTTCTGTTCTATCTACAAAAAGACAATTTCGTTCAGTGCTATAGTGTTCTAAATGATTTTCATCCAATGGCCAATGATGATTATGTCACGTGACTGTGTGATTTCAGTGTCATACTGTTCTATCTTCCCTTGGATCAATCGCTAAAAATTGCAGTTACCTCCCTTACATAAATTTAAATGTCCTAAATTGAAGCGGTTTGTATGTCTTATGATTAACTAATGGCTATATAGGCTACTTTTAGGTCCGAATAATCCGCTCAGTCAAAAAAAATATACCGCAAATTGATCCATGGACAGAATAATTAGCTGTAGAAACAGATTACCTCCCTTACACATATTTAAACTGCTTTAATAGAAGTAATTTGTCAATGTCTTTACAAATCAATGGTTAAATCTGTTACTTTTAGGTCTAAATAATCAGTTCAGTCTAAAATATTATACAAATTGACCCCATTGACAGAAAAATTAACTGTAGAAACAGATTACCTCCCTTACATAAATTTCAATGGGATAATCCGTGCGGTTTGTTGCTGTTAAGCCAAATATATGACTAAATCTGCTGCTTTTCGGTACAAATAATCATTTCTGTTTAGACTAGTATATGAATTGACTAAATAAATAGAATAATAAGCTGTAGGAACATATAGAACACTATAGCACTGAACGCAGAAGACGATTTTTAGGGGATAATGGTCTATCTGCAAACTGTAAAATGCGCGTAAATTCCATATTACTGCAAAAATCTCTTCAAACCAAGGTCATTTACACTGTATGTATATATTTCAACCCTCTGGTATGATTCAAGGGTCTGTGATAAATAAAACATCAAAATCAGGATGCTAAAATTTTCAAACTCATTTTTCTCAAAACTTGTGCAATGGTAGATAGAACACTATAGCACTGAAGCGACGATTGGACACTCAATATGTGTTTATTTCTATTCAACACATCCGTGAACTGTCAATTGAATTACGTTACCTTTTAAAAACCTGACTGAGCAACACCACTTCCACTCCTTTCTCTCAACAAGAGGGCTAAGATGACTCACATGAGATAGGTAAATAAGGGAAACTGGCCACGCCCCCTGGTGGCCATGTGTTTGATAGATCAAATTTGTTTTAGCTATTTTGGTAGAAGGTCATATAGTGATAATTTCTACCAAATTATTTTGAATTCTGACCGCCATTTCACAGAAGATTTTAAAGCCTTTGTTATTACGATAAGCCACACCCCATTGCAGCCATGTGTTTTGATGGATCAAATTTCTTTAAGCTATTTTTGTAAAGGGTCATCTCATAACCATTTCTGCCAAATCAATTTCATTTCTGAACACTGGTTTCAGAGGAGTAAGATGGCGGCCATATTTATTGTCGGATCAAATTCGTTTTAGCTATTTTGATTGAAGGTCATCCAGTGATCACTTCTACCAGATTATTTTGAATTATGACCAACGGTTTGTTTTTGCTATAAACCACGCCCTTGGCGGCCATCTTTTTTTCAAGGATCAAAGGATCATTGACACTTGCTATGGGTAAATGCTTATGGTTTTAAGTAAAAATAAAAGTTTGTCAATCGTCCCTTCCTTCGCCTTGATGCTACCCTGACCTGAGTACTTTATGGCTGTGAAATCCGTTTTCGATATTAAATGCTTCAAAGATGTAAAATTTTGAGTAGAGTAATCAGTTTTACATTAAGATATATAGGAATCCGAAAACATTTTTTAAAATATCATTCCCCCCCCCCCCCTGTGCCAGCAAAAGCTTTTGCCTGCATATGTGTTACCATATTTTACACTTTGTATGGAAGTGGCTTGCTGGCACACGGGGGGGGGGGGAAGATGTTCAGCAGCCCAAAAACCCAGGGCCTAAGCCCACAAAATGCCTTTTCTACCAGATAAGAAATTAATGACAGTTATGAAGTTCTCTAGAACCAACCTCCTAAATTGCTTTGTATCCTGTGCTCATTTGATATAAAGTACTTAAAGATTAAAAGTAGAATTAGCAAGGTTTTATGCATTTTTTCATAAGAAAAATCTCACTGTTATTAAATGACATTATTTTGCAAACGTCCTGTACTTATCTAATTGCATGCTAGGGAATTGTTCATGTTTTTATTTTCGTCTGCTGACTTTCTTCAAAATTAAGTTTTTAAAAATAAACCACCCAGGACCACCATCAGAGTGTCAAACAGTTTGGATCCAGATCAAGACCGACATTCTATTGGTCTTCATCTGGGTTCAAACTGTTTGCAAAAGGCTATTGAGAGACGACAAATTATCCACTGGCATGCAAAGAGTTATAACAGGTAAATACTTTAGTGTTCAATATATTGTCTCATATAGGGATATACATGCATCATGTATACCGTAAATATTAGGACACTTTAAATACATTCAACATGCTATGCCCTTTAAACAAAGCAAAAGTAATATTCAAAGGATCTAGTTAGAATCAGTTTTACTTCCAATGCTAAATGGGACACTTTCATTCCTTCACAAATATTTATTTCTTTTGTTTAGCTTTCAGTTTTGTATTATTTACGGTACATGTAGTCAAAAATGTACAGGTAACTTCTAAATTATCTCCCCAAAATCATTTAATTACAAAACATATTTTGTTTTTGAAACAATTTCATCAATTATCGTGATAAGTTAATACTCTGCATATGGTATGTTCAATAGATATCACCATGCCTACCAAATAAATCAAGAAAACGTGCAGAAATCACTTTTTAAAGCACTTTTTATTTTCATGAAATTTCAGACCCCCTCCCCTTTCTACCCGCCATAACTCTCGAATGCGTAGGAATTTTGAAAATATTTTGCTAGCTGGCTCTTGCCATTAGATTCACCTATTGCACTGATACTACATACACCACACTAGAAGCTAAAAGGCAGCGTTCTGGGAATCAGAAAAAATAGACGTATAAGGCCCAAACCGTCAATGATCCTTTATTTTAGCTATTTTTATAGAGTGTCTTCTAGTGACCTTTTATGTCATATTATTTTCAATACTGACAACGGCTTTTAGAGAAGACTTTTAAAGTTTTCTCATAGGTACATAATGGAAACTGGCCACGCCTCCTGTTAACCATGTTTTCTGCGATCCAATTCGTTTTAGCTTTTTTTTGAACGTCATCCAGTGATCACTTCTACCAAATGATTTTGAATTCTGACCACCGGTTTTAGAGAAGATTTTTAAAGTTTACCTTCCCCTGTTAAGCCACTCTTCGGGCGGACATGTTTTTGAGGGATCAAATTTCTTTTAGCTATTTTACTAGAGGGTCACCTAGTGACAATTTCTGCCAAATTCTTAGCAATTCTGACCATTGATTCCCGAGGAGAAGATTTTTAAACTTTTCCCATAGGTACATGGTGGAAACTGACCGCGCCCCGGGGCGGCCATTATTTTGATGGATCAAATTCGTTTAAGCTATTTTTGTAGAAGGTTTTCCAGTGACTAATTTTTCCATAATTATTTTGAATTCTGACCACCGGTTTCAGAGGAGAATATCTTCAAAATGATTTTTTATAAATTTATTTCAAAATATCCTCATCTATACATTTCTAAACAATATATATTACAAACATTGTTATATATATATATATATATATATATATATATATATATATATATATATATATATATATATATATATATATATATATATATATATATATATATATATATATATATATATATATATATATATATATATATATATATATATATATATATATATATAGAGAGAGAGAGAGAGAGAGAGAGAGAGAGAGAGAGAGACATTTATACAATAATTTTCGTTTCTCATTATTTTGCATATATTCAAATACCCACTTTGTCTGGGTTAGTTATTTGGTCTGGTGTAAATCTACATCTGTTTTTGTGACTTTTATTACTTCTCGCTTAATTGTTGAAATTAGAATTGGTACTTATGTATGATTTGCGCAATTGTGGCATTCATCACTGTACTTTTTAACCTACGCGACATTATAACCGCTACCTTTTTATACATAAAAGTTAACATGTTTTTGGTATATCTTATATAATGTTGTAAAAAGTATTTGCTCTCCTAAGAGCCTCCTCCTAAAATCAACTTAGAGTGGCAGTAGGTAGATTCGTACAGTTTTGCAATTAATCTAATTATAACTTGCTTACCTTTTTAACTAGCCTTTTCATCTGCTGTAACCAAGAAAATACACATGTCTCGTTTATTATGCTGACCTAGTTTCGTTTTCAGCTTTTCCAGTTAGCTAGGGAGCTATCATTATTTAACTGGTGGAAAATTGGGAAAAATTGGACATGACAGTATGCAGATTCGTACATGTTTTTATTTGACTTTACACGCAAATCAGAGTTGAAATAATATAAAATATATATTTACTCTAAAATGCTGAATTATATGGTTATGGCCGTAACGTCTCAAGCAGTCAATCCAAATTGAAATAATGAGGTCTCCCTCTAAGTTGTTGTTGTTGTTGCAAAGGGAAATAATCACTCAATGACAGATGCGACCAGAGGTCAGCAGATCGATAAAAATTGTACAGAAATAAGCAAAGGGGCAGGAATGTAAGTACCTGAAATACAAAATAGGATTATTTTCTTACCATCTGGTGCTTAAATAAGCTTTGTATTGGTTGCGGATTCTAAATATGTACAAAAACGGTTTACGATTCAGCACAATGTCTGTTTCAGTGGCCCGAAAAAGTCGTCTGCAAAGCTCTCGCACTGCCAAGCACGCGCAAATCGGCGCTGAAAATGATTGACAGAATTGCGTGATTGATTGCTGGTGTAATTAATGGGCTTTTAATTAGCATAGTAAAGGCAGCAGAGGGCTAGAACTGCCGTGTGTACGGATCTGTCTACTGTACGAATCTATCTACTGTCACTCTAAGGTACAAGAAATAGTCTTGTTTTATTTAAACTTAAACGGTAATGACGTTATGTAACATTGAATGTTTGAGTTTTCAATTATTACCAGGAGTATTATTATTATTATTATTATTATTATTATTATTATTATTATTATATGTCTGGTCTTGGTTATTGTTAAAGTATATATAGAATGGGGTCCATTTTGATAGAAATTTTGACATTTTACAGTTGATGTTTGCAATAAACCTTTCACATTGAAACTTAACTTTGAGCATGGAAATAATTGAATTGATGTTTAACTGTTTGTCAGAAAATGTGTTCTTGTAAATATAGTGTTTTGTACCTGCAAATAGGTAATTTCCTAATTAACTTTTCCCCTGATGTGAAAATAAAATACATTTTTGTATATTCAATATCCTCATCTATTAATTATTGATAACTTTACTTGTATAATTTCTAGTTTCCAAACTAATAAAATAATTTGTAGGTTTTTCGCCTAGGTCCATATATCTACATTTGGATCTTAGCATGACACCTTCTATTTTTTCATTTCTCAGATTAACTGATTCATTTTTATTTTGTTCTAAATTGACAACAGTTTGATTATTAACATTCATACCATTTAAACATATTTCATTCTCCAGGCGTTTAATGTCTTCTTCCAATGCTTTTTCTTCCTTTACTATTTTCGTTATCTTCTCTGAACTGTATTTTATTGTATTACCCCTTCTCATCATTAATAAAGTTTCTAGAAATAATTAATCGTTTATATTGAACAGAATTTCATCACTACCTATGTTAACACCGTTTCCATTATTCGTATATGTTTTCTTTAAATCTTCAATTGGATTTTTATAAGTATCACATTTTCATTATCTTTTAAAAGTGTATTATTAAATTTCCAATATCCCATCCATCTTTCACTTTCTAACAATTTTAATTTTAAAGTTATCCACGAATGATCAGTTCTATACCCTAAAATTATTTCAGCATCAATAACATATTGCGGCATGTTTTCGCTTATAAGGAAATAATCTAATCTGGCCTGCTTAATCGTTGGATTTAACCTGCGCCATGTACAGCTGCTTTCAATTTTTTTTTATAGATATCGATTTTTGTCATAATTATTTACATACCCTATACTTGTTTGAGTGTTTGTAATAAACTTGTGCTTTGTTTGAGATATGATTTATTTCTGCTCCTGTATGCACGACACATCTAGTAATAGTGAGTAAAAATATGACCTTTTTTGCAGATGTTTTGTATCAATGTTTAACTTCTAAAAAGTTGATTATATTTTTAGCAAATCAAAGTTGCTTATCAAAACTCTACTCCGAATTATGGGATAATAAGGAGAGCAGCAAAGAAAACTGTGGTGGTAATCTATAAAGCCATGTATACGGAGCATTGTGAAAAATACTTTAAGAATTGAAGCTATCGAGTGTATCAACATGAATCACTTGATTGACTTTGGTGTATGTGCACTAGCAGATCGCACAAATTTTATAATTTTACATAATTACTTTAAAAAGATATATTAAGTGCATTATGGGTGTTCAAATTTGATGCTACATAGTAAGAGCCAAATTATTAGGAGAAAGACCAAAAGGAAAGTACAGTACTGCCAAACAGTTAAATGGGCCAAGAAGGCTTGAAATTGTATTAAAATTAGGCAAATGTAATCTTTTCAGATGAATTGACACTCTTAACCTATTTCTTTTGCAAACCTATTCCTATCTGGAGTCTGAAACACGAACAAATTTATCCACATTACATTGATGGATGGGTAAAAATCCACTGGAGTCGTATTGAGGGGACTATCTGGTAACATTTAAAGGGGTCTCACAACTTAAGCTTGTTAATGAAACAATCACCAGTAAGGCAAATCAGGATGATATCCAAAGCGATATAAAACTCCAATATGAATGCACTCTCTATGTTTCAAGCTTTCAACAAGATGCAATAGCTCTTTGAAATATTCACGCATTCACCAGGGACCATGGTGGTGGCATTTATGAGTTGCACTTTACAGTGTAGATCTGACCCCCATTATAGATACTGACTGTAGCATTGTTAAGCGTCACGTTAGTCGGATGTCAAACATAAAAAAAAACATATTTTTTTCAGAAATAACTATCAAATTTGGTGCACCTTGAATTCAGATGACCTAGAAGTCACGCATTCGGCTATGCCAAAGATAATCCAAGCTGTCAATACAACTTATGGTGGTGTTACTAAGTGTAAGATGACATGCCAGATTTTCGCTGGAAATGAAATCAATTTCAAGATAAAATGCTTTGTTGTTACAGTGCTATACATGTGCTTTAATAAAACATCGAAAAATAATGATTTGCACCTTTTAATTCATTGCAAAATCAAATATTAAGTACATAGGGTATGTAAATAATTATGACAAAAATCGCTATCTATAAAAATTTTGGAAAGCAGCTGTATAGTTTCTCAATTTTTCATTTATCACGCACCAAGCATCTAAAAAATTTTCTTTTTCAATAAAATCTAAAATTACCTTTCTTGCTCTTGGGTTATTTACATGTAAATAATTATTATAGTCCAGATCTGGATCTAAAAGTAAGTAATGGTGCAAAGATCAGGAATCGATACAATCAAGTACCACACCTGACCCAGGATACCAATGGGAAAGTGACAAACTCACAGAAGACACCACAAACGAGAGCCAAGAGGTCAGCCCTTTCCCAGCAGGTGACCACAAAGCACATATAAACAGACGCGCACAAAACATAGCAAACACAAGACAGAACAAAAACATAAAAGATCCACAAAAGAAGTACCGCCTTGGAACGGTCAGTAAAATATTTTACTGGAGGGCTTAAACCGGTTTAACGGCGCCAACCTCACCCTTAATTCAGATGTGGATCAAGACACATAGATATTTGGTTTGCATGAAAGACCCCTAACTTATCAATGCATCATCTCCTAAAACATATAAATCAAGATATAACAAGGAGATAAAGCAAGGATAAGGACTCAACAGTAAATTAAACTGAATACCGGAGCAAAAGAAATCCAACAGGTAAACCCAGGTGGGCCCGACAAACAGCCAAAGCATCAGGCCCCTACCATCTCATCAATAGATAAGTCTTTAAGTCGGAACCATCATAGAGTCTGAAGTCCGACCCACCGGCGTGCAATTAAAGAGGAAAGCAAAGTTGCCAACCATGATTGGGTTGACTACCAAGCATGCAGTCTGTTGCAATACATTAATGTTATAGCCAATCTTTTTATAATGGGAAATTATTTTAATGAACTGCGTTGAAAAATTATTAGAGCCAACAATCTTCTTCAACTTATACACCAAGTCACCATAGAAATCAGGTTCCGAAAGTCCTTGGCGCAAGAGAGATTTAAGTCCAACTTGGAATTTAGAAATCAAATCATAGTATCGTCTATAAAATTTTGAAAATGCTTTGCGAAGTTTATGATACCGATAGCCTTGTTTAAGAAGTTTCTGAGTTAACAATTTATTGCGAGTGTTGAAGTCAGCAACATAGCTAGATGCTCTAGCAAAACGAATGAGTTGAGAGATATAGACTCCATAGGATGTAGAACGAGGAACATCACCATCTAAAAATGGGAAATTGACAATTTCAAAATCAAAGTCGTCACGTTTGTCATAAATTTTGGTAGAAACAATATTATTAGAAATTGACAAATGCAAGTCTAAAAATGCGGCTTCGGTATCAGAGGCATTTGCTTTATTAAGTTGGAGCTCTGAAGGGTATATTTGACTAACCATATTGTCAAAATAAACATTATTAATATTTAAAATATCGTCCAAATATCTGGAAGTAGTGTGTAACGCATCAATAACATCAGCCTGCTTATCATCAGAAAGAGACATCATAAAGTCCCTTTCATAACAAAACAGGAATAAATCTGCAACCAGGGGAGCACAATTAGTGCCCATAGGAATCCCAACAACTTGTCTATAGAGCTTGGTGCCAAATCGAATAAAAATGTTGTCCAACAAGAAGGTCAGCGCATCGCATACATTTTGACACGACCATGCATGATATTTTTTAGGTTTTTCTGAATTAAAAAATGCATTTCTGTCACTACATGCAAGGTAAGGAGAGCCTTCTCTCTGGAAGGTACTTTCAATAAGATCAATAAGTTTATCTTTAATTAAATTATGAGGTAAAGTAGTGTAAAGAGTAGAAAAATCATAAGTAGACAAACTGGTCGCATTGAAATCTCTAGCTTTAAGTTTATCTAAAATTTCACCTGAATTTTTTAATCGACCAAAATAGGTTTTTACCAGATCTCTCATATACCTTTTCACAATATTTGATAACATGTTTTTTAACACGAAATTCCAATCACCACATATAATTTCTTGATCGTTTTCAAACTCAGAGATGTTTTTGATTATATGCTAATGTTTGTTACTGGGATTAGCCTCGCTCCCTGGCGGCCATGTTTTTTTGACGGATCAAATTTCTTTTAGCTATTTTGTAGAGGGTCACCTTGGGAACATTCCTGTAAAGTTTGGTAAAATGTGCCCAGTGGTATAGGGGGAATTGCCGTTTAAAGGAAATTGCTGATTGCGCACGACGACGACGGACGATGACGGACGATGGACATCGACTGGTCCCAATAGCTCACTTTAAGCACTTAAAACGGGATACCTAGTACATCCTTTTCTTATTATTGATATACCGATATAAGTCTCTGGAGTTTGCTTTTACATCACCAACTTTATTCACATACAAATAACGTTGTTTCCGAGCATCAACCTTGATTTCTCTTCTCAATGATTCAATTTTCAGAATCTAGGGCAAATATTTGGTACAAGTAAAATGCATTTAAAGTAAGCAAGGATGCAAAGATCAGGAATCGATACAATCAAGTACCACACCTGACCCAGGATACCAATGGGAAAGTGACAAACTCACAGTAAGTCACCACGAGAGCTAAGAGGTCAGCCCTTTCCAAGCAGGTGACCACAAGGCACATATAAACAGACGCGCACAAAGGCATAGCAAACGCAAGACAGAAAAAAACATAAAAGGTCCACAAAAGAAGTACCGCCTTGGAACGGTCAGTAAAATATTTTACTGGAAGGCTTAACCCGGTTTCACGGCGCCAACCTCACCCTTAATTCAAATGTGGATCAAGACACATAGATATTTGGTTTGTATGAAAGACCCCTAACTTTCACTGCATCATCTCCTAGAACACATAAATCAAGATATAACAAGGAGATAAAGCAAAGTTAGGGACTCAACAGTAAATAAAACTGAATACCTGAGCAAAAGAAATCCAACAGGTAAACCCCTGTGGGTTCGACAAACAGCCAAAGCATCAGACCCCAACCATCTCACCAATAGATATGTCTTTAAGTAGGAACCGTCATAGAGTCTGAAGTCCGACCCACGGGCGTGCAATTAAAGATGAAAGCAAAGTTGCCAAACGTGATTGGGTTGAAGCATGCAGTCTGTTACAATACATTAATTTTATAGCCAATTTTTTTTATGATTGGAAAATATTTTAATGAACTGTGCTGAAAAATTATAAGAGCCAACAATCTTCTTCAATTCATACACCAAGTCACCATACAATTCAGGTTCCGAAAGTCCTTGGCGCAAGAGAGATTGAAGTCCAACTTGAAATTTAGATATCAAATCATAGTATCGTCTATAAAATTTAGAAAAGGTTTTGCTAAGTTAATGATACCGATAGCATTGTTTAAGAAGTTTCTAAGTTAACAATTCATTGCGAGTGTTGAAGTCAGTAACATAGCTAGATGCTCTAGCAAAACGAATGAGTTGAGAGATATAGACTCCATAGGATGAAGAGCGAGGAACATCACCATCTAAAATGGGAAATTGACAATTTCAAAATCAAAGTCGTCACGTTTATCATTAAATTTTGGTAGAAACAATATCATTAGAAATTGACAAATGCAAGTCTAAAAATGCGGCTTTGGTATCAGAGGTATTTGCTTTATTAAGTTGGAGCTCTGAATGGTATATTTGTCTTACCATATTGTCAAAATAAACATTATTAACGTTTAAAATATCGTCCAAATATCTGGATGTAGTGTAAAATGCATCAATAACATCATCCTGCTTATCATCAGAAAGAGACATCATAAAGTCCCTCTCATAACAAAACAGGAATAAATCGGCAACCAGGAGAGCACAATTAGTACCCATAGGAATCCCAACTACTTGTCTATACAGCTTGGTGCCAAACTGAAAAAAATGTTGTCCAACAGAAAGGTCAGCGCATCACATACATTTTGACATGACCATGCATGATATGGTAGGTTTTTCCGATGTAAAAATGCATTTTGGACATAACAGTGGCTTAGGCTACCGTCCGTTCTAAGGTGGTGGTTCTGTTGTTGTTTGTTCATTGTTTATTGTTGTTCCCATAATTTGTGGGGGTTCTGTGTTTGGTCCTTGCTTTGTTATTCAGTACTTTGTGTCCTCCTAGTTTTGCAATCATCTTGATGGGAAAAAGAGAGTTGGCTACTTTGCTTTGCATGTCTTCCTGATACATGTCTTGTGACTGCTAGTGTTCTGTGGCTGTTCCTCGCGGTGCCGTTGGTGGGTCTGCAGTGTGTGATTTTGGTATTTCCTGATCATACTCATTTACTTTTTTGGTCAAAGTTTGCTACTGATCGTCTTTTTTTTTGCTTTTGTATGAGTTTTGCATTGCATGCGATTCTTCTCTCTTATTTTAGGGTTATAATGAAACAGATGTTTAAAACTAGACGAAGTGAATAGTTTTTGATGGAATTTGCATATCCACTGAATATAATAAGGGTGAATTTTCTTGTACCGAGCATGAATTCAAACGACCATTGAAATATTTTTCTTGGGCAAATCTAAATGCACCTTTCCATCTGATATTGGTTTACCTTTCTCCGATGTTTCTTATGTATTAGTGGGAAAAGTAACTTTCGAAGTTCCAGCGTAACGTCATGATCACTAAGTTTGTCCAGAGAGATACTATCTTGAAACTGACCAGGGAGAGAAGTGCACGTGCACGTGCACAATTTATTCTTAGTCATGGTCATTCATAATGACAATCAGCATTTTTCCGCTGACTAACACAACACTGCGCCTGATTTAGTTTAGTATGTTTAGCCAATTGATATCTTTGAAGTTGACACCTCCTAGGACATGGGCGTTTTTTTTATCGATTTTAGTAATTCTGTTCAGGTTACGTTTGACAACTTTCTATGACCTTGACTTTGTTGCTGGTATCTTAACCATTCGCTCTGCATAATACCTCATTGCGGTGGATATATGTGTAGACTATTATCAGAAGTGGACCATGAGACTAGGAGGTATGTAGTGGACACAAAATCAGCACATGTGATATTTGGCCCCTGCTATGACCTTGGCGGTGGAGTAGGGTGTAGAGCCTAACACAACATTTGTGTGTGTGGGGGGGGGGGTGTAAATTATTTTGGTAATGGTAAAATGATTTGATTTTAAGGATTATACTTGACAAAAGAAACAGTATTGAAAACAACACAAAACACTCCCTCCTCCCCAAGAAAAAAACAACAAACAAAAACAACAAAACAATAACAACAAAACATCAGTTATAATTCGGTGGGATAAAAGTTACGAAGTGACTTATATAACTAAGTTTGATTAACCCTTTGTAGACCACCTATGGTACGTTTGCTAGCCTTTCCAAAAGGCCTAGAACTATTCAAATAGTGTTTACATTTTTATTTCTAATATATTCCTACTTTGTAGCTAGTCTTTAGGCAGATAATAATCATACAACTCAAATAAAGACAGCTATATTTATAGACTAGCCATGAACATTACCATTCGGAAAAGAAAAAAATATCATTACAATTTTTTTTACTTGTATTAAAGCTGCATAGTCTGTAGCTTTTGATCTTCTAATTTTAAAAATAATGTTTTTATTTTTCAAGAACACAGTAAAAATACTCAAATTCAGGTAAACATTTTACCATTTTCGTAAATCTTAACAAGTTATCAATATCAAAACAACTGCATTTATGTTAAAATTCAACGGTCTAGAATTATTGGAGGGATGCAAATAATTACTAACAAGAGAAAAAAGCACCTATTTGATAAGATAATTCACTTTTCCATGCAGTTTTCAGCTGTATTGAACATTTTTATTGTGGAAACATAGCTTAATTCTACTTTTAAAAATGATTTTAAAAGAAAACAAAAAAAATCGAAAACAGTTCATAGTTACAGAGTATGCAGCTTTAATGACAACGTTACAACAACAACGTTTATTGTCAAACAGCAAAGACCCACATGAAATGCTACAAAACACATAATTTCATAAGGGCCTGCATTGCTTGCTAAGATCAAATCATTCACCAGAGAAACAAACACATTGTTCATATGACCCCTCAATATATATAATGAACCATTCTGATTAAACTGTATCAAGTGTTATGGAAAAATCTAGCGGTCTTCAAATGGTTAAACGGATACAATCGCATGACATGAACAATATATGATATGCACATGGTCCAATCCATTATTGATAGAGGTCCGTACAGCCTACGTGAATGACTTTGAAAACGATGGTTGTCAGGACCCACCTGACGGCATCCGCGCATGGTGAATTCAACATTTAGCAGATAGCAGCGGATGGATTCCAAAGAAGTCAGTCTGCACGACATAGTAATCAGGACAATGGACAATCAGAGATGTCAAGGACGTATCGCAAAATGTTTTTGGGCGCTTAGAAATGCTTTTCATCAAATTGCCAACCTTGAGATTTTATCAATGGGAAACTCAATGTGTTGATACATCGTACTCTGGTGACATTCCTAGTAATAATGTGTTGATAGGTCTCACTACACTGATTTTGCAAACGAAACTTATCGAAATTCGTGAAAATCGAGAATACCAAACATTCAATATTTCCTATACAAAATTGATAATTACTCTCGTAAGTTATTGAATGATAAGTCAACTTTTTGTGTGTTTTAATGCAACACGGGAAAGCAAAACAATCGTTTTCTGCGCATAGGCATTTGCAAAATTCGATGAAAAAAAAACATAAAACGCATAAATGACCATAACCACAAGAGAAGTCTCGGTGAATCGTTTGCTGGATGTCATTATCATCTACCTTTGTAAGAAAGTACAATTTTAAGTGTAGCGTTTTAAATTTTGCTCAGTATACTGGGACTCGCAGGGGGCGGGGGATGCAAACCGTAAAATATGACTAAATCTAAGAAACCATTTTATTATGGTAAAACTTGCCATCAAGGTACCTTTTGGCATTACTCGATCATTGATAGCAGCAAATGAACTGATCTGAACTGTTCAGTCAGTCAAATTGAAACTATTTCATAAAATGGGTCAAAATTTTTACTTGCGCTTGAATAAAGGTGTACTGTGTTTATGTCTCGGTTTATGTACTCTGGTGTGTCGGGGTATGAATGATGTCGTCAGGTCCAACAGTCGGGCCGACTATGCGATGTATGTCTGGACTACAGGTTTCGACAACACACTCCAAGGTTGGTAGATAATGCTTGATTCTCATTGATAAGGCTTTATGTAGTACAAACAATACTTATCTGCTCTCAGGGCCAATGTCATGGGGCGCCGTTTCGGTCATATGAATGAATGTTTGCGAATTACAAATTTTGAAAATGCACAGATCAGCCAGCGCATTCGTGCAGTCTGATCAGCACCTTTGTTATTCGCTCGTTAAATTTGCTTCATGCGGACTCTGATTTCATTATTCTAGCTAGTCTATAATGGGCATATACGCAAAAACACATCTGCGTAACATTAGAACTGAAAATATTGGATTATTCTTTCTCGCCCACTTATCGCTCAAGACAAGCTGTTCCATAGGCAAAACGCCGTGCGGAATTTCCTTATCCCATCCACGTGACCTGCGTATCCCATCCACATGACCTGCTTATCCCATCCACGTGACTTCAAATTATAACAATTTAGGCTGTTTTCAGAGCAATTCACGCCTAAATATTATGTAGAAACATCAAAACGGCAATATTTAGTGCGTCCGCCATTTTCGCATTGTTGAATGACGTCAAAAACATTTCTGACGTCACTAAAATGCAACGACAATGTGACGCACGTTATTGATACAGTTTGGCGCCACGACGTCTTTGACATTAGATACTGATACCAACGTTAGATTCAAACCCCAATAAAAACAAAACCGACGCTTGAAATACTATTTCGCTTCCGTTTTTAGGTGCTAAACTATGTTTACACCCATTTATGCATCTGGAAAATTCGTTGGTGAACTTATTTTTTAGATTGGAACAAACGCAAAAAATCTAAAAAGTATGCGGAACTGACAGAATTCATATAAAACCTTAAAAAAGTCACAAAGTGGGCGAGAAAAAGTATCCATCATGATGTATTGTTGTAGGACAAGGAAATCCCACCCTCGGACCTGAATAATTTCGTCAGAAACTCGGCAGAGCCTCGTTTCTGACGAATTATTCTGGTCCTCGGGTGGGATTTTCTTGTCCCACAACAATACATATGGAGGATACTCTTAATCCCAAATCAAAAGGTTTCTTATTGATATGCATGCACAATGTGTGTGGAAAAGCAATTCTAATGTGTCTAATTTCCACTTTTGGCAGTGGTTATATCTGCTATAAGACCCTGGGTTTAGCACCTATTAACGAAGTGGACCAGGTACTGATTCATATAAGTCCCGAGTCATAAAAGATTTAATATTGTCTATTGTGCTTAGCATGGCAAATAGTGCAGACCCTGATAAGACGCCGCATTTTGCGGCGTCTCATCTGGGTCTGCGCTATTTGTAAATGCTCATTTTTAGATGCATTATCCTCGTCCCTACATTTGCGTACATTGATTGTTAGGCAAGCTACGCCCCTGTAGAACAGGCTAGTTTGAGCCTTATCTATTCGTAATAGTCTAAGAAAGTTTAGTAAGAGAGTGCACCACACATTGTCTTTTAAGCCTCTGTGAGAGAGTGCTATTACCCCAGTTTTCGACATACGTAGGCTCGGGCCCAGCATCTACCGTTCACCCCCAAAAATAATCAGGAATTTCAAGCACCCCAAAAAATATTTGAAATTTTAGCAACCCCCAAAAATACCCCCATTCTGTATCTTGACCTTAAGAAAAGACCATAAAATGCATAGAAATGAACCCTAAATGTAGTCCAATTTTGTGATGACCCCCAAAAAAATCATCCACAAAATCATCATACCCCAAAAATATCCCTTTGCCTGAAAACGCTAAAAATATTGAAATTCAAAATTTTGAACCCAAAAAAATGATCAGAGCCTACGTATGTATGAAAATATCAGAGTACCCCCCCCCCCCCCCCCCTGGGGCTATTACATGTAATATGGTGGATTTTCCCATTAGATTGCATATAGCTTACGATATCGGAAAGGCTTCGACTTCTCAAATGGGACGCACATGCTTCTAAGAACAATGGCGGATTGTTGATCGGTAAAAATTGGTATATGTGTTTTACAGTTGTTCGCCGATCGTAAATCTTAAAGTATGCCATACCGATTTGCCCTTACAACGGCAACAAGTTTAATTCCTCAGATTTCAAGATGGAAAAATTAGACCCAAATCAACATTTTGCCGTAAATGTGCTTTGTCCTTCATTGTTGAGGGCATAGAAGGGGAGTCTCAGGTATCCCATATTCCTTTAAATATTTTGAAAAGTATCCCATATCCTTAAAACATGGGCCAATATCCCAAAATTCACCCTACTTGAGAAAGCTCTGTATCACCATATCCCTAAAAGTACTTTGAATTTTCACAAAAGTATCCCCTATCACTTAAAGTATTTGGCCAATAGCTCTATATCCTTAAAAAAACCTTTCCAGTGTCTCATTGTTGTTTACCTCATCTGAGCCGAAGCTTCACGACCGAGCTTGGATAAACCAGTACTTTAGAAAACAATGAGGATCCAGATGAAATACAGCATCATGAAACGACATTTCATCAGGATCTTCACTGTTTGCTAAGATAAAAACAATCTTCAGGTACAGTAACACCACTCTCAAAAAGACCAAAAATTGGGGTTCAATACCAAATATCACTTAATGCAGGTCACAAGTATTGCAGAATTCTCCAAGGGGAGAATTCTGCAATACTTTTGATATTCATTAAGCTACCATTTGTCATTAAGATCTTTGTTTTGTCTGTTTTACACAGGGCTTACTGTGCATAATAAATTAGAATTTTCTACTTGTGACCCACGTAAATTTAAAATGGACAATTCCAACTTATTATATCAATATGCATGGGACAACCCCATCAGAATGAAAAGGGTTAGCATATCAAAGGTAATTTGAGCTGTGACATGAGATTTCCAACAATGTGGTATGTGCGACCAGCAAAGGCTCAGACCAGCCTGCGCATACGCCCAGTCTGATCAGAGCCTTTGCTTGTCGCTTGAATATTTTATGACTGTTAAGCTACTGACTCAACATCAGTTGGAATTTCTCAGCTTAATAGGAGGCTGCAGAGGCTCGTCTGAGTCTACACGTGTCAAAATGCCACATTGTTGGAAATCACATGTCACGGCTCATTTCAGGATGTGGAGAGAGTAAGTTTCTGCAATGGGACAAACATGGTGGTTGCTTCAGTCACACGTGGGACACCGCTGACAAACGACAATGGCTCTGGACCACTTGTAACATTCCTGGGAGAGAAATTTCTACAATCTTTCTGAGTGGATTCCATCATATACTGAAGGACGCGTATGATAGAGGAATCTGCGATTCTCCAGCAATACACATGGTTAGACAAACGCTAACTGAGGGGCATACGCAGGTACAGATTCTCACAGATTATAAAAAATATCTATCAATGGTGTGATGTACAATTATGATAATCCGTTCCAACGATCACGGTGATGGACAGGTAGGATGATCCGTTCCAACGATCACTGTGATTGAAGGATAGGATAATCCGTTCCAACGATCACAGTGATGGTCATATAGGATAATCCGCTCCAACAATCACTGTGATGGACAGATAGGATAATCCGCTCCAGCAATCACTGTGATGGACAGATAGGATAATCTGCTCCAACAATCACTGTGATGGACAGATGAGATAATCTGTTCCAACGATCACTGTGATGTACAGATAGGATAATCCGTTCCAACGATCACTGTGATGGACAGATAGGATAATCCGTTCCAACGATCACTGTTTGTCATATTATCCAGCGAGCCGCTATCGGCGCACCAGCGAAACACCATTCGAATGGCGTTTCGCTGGCGGTCCGATAGTAACCCGCTTTTATATGTTTATTGGTACGGGATTTACAGATTAATGTCAAACAGTGATCCTACTGTCGTGCCAACCAGAGTGACAGTGAAGTA
This sequence comes from Loripinus fragilis, assembly GCA_964019695.1. NCBI lineage: Eukaryota > Metazoa > Mollusca > Bivalvia > Lucinida > Lucinidae > Loripinus > Loripinus fragilis. Next base: position 42,248,426 of record OZ026528.1, read on the forward strand.
ATATTTTGTTTACAATTGCTAAGTAAAACATAAACTTGTGCACTCATTGAGCTAATGCGAATCGATAGATCACTTGCGGATAGGATTAATACACAAGTGATCTATCGATTCTAAGTCCCTGATAACTGTGTAAACAAACCCAGACGTCACTGTCACTCTTGGCTGGCAAGACAGTAAGGGATATGCGAGACAGTTAATGAGATGTTAGTACTCATTGTATATATACAAACCAACTCTTTTAAACGTGTATTTACAGCTATCTGATGGGACTTTCTTTTTGTCCAATGTTTCTCCTTTTCCCATACGCTATGTCACGCCTACCAAACGCTCAAATGCTCAACACCTGGTTGAATATTAAAACAACTGCTCTATGAAGAAAATCAAAAATCGGGGAATGTCATGCAACAGCCTATAGATTCCTGCGTTTGTGGTATAAATACGAGCTCGGAAAGTATTCTCATTAGGTCATATTTACTTTTCGCGCGATAAACACGTTCCTGTCGAATTCTGGTACACCTATTTTACGCGAAATGTAAATCTAACAAAACGAGAGAACTTTCTGACCTCAAATTAATAACGTAGGAATGCATAGTCTGTTGCATAACATTCCCCGATTTTTGTTTCTCTTCCTGGAGAATTTTTTTTCTACGGCGTTACTTATTAATGCATAAGTAACTAATATTAGTTCATTTATGAAACTGTTACGATGCAGAATGGCTGGAATAACAGAATCAGCGATGGTTGCGTATACGCACAAATACACAGAGGTTTAGGTATGCACCTGGTCACCTATTCGAACCATGATACGGTACTCTTTCTATTGATAGTCCCAATAAAAGGTCGGTTTGTCTGAGATGGAATTCATTGTGTCTATATTTATCAACGCTTGCACGATTTCCTTACTCTTCTTGAATATCTCGGAAATCTTGTGCGTTTTTCAATATATAAAGGATGGAATTTCCCATTCTTGTTAGGGGACATTTTAAACATACCGTTGAAAGGTTCGATATAGAGACGCTATTCATTATTATAAAAGGTACGTGAAGTTATATATATATATTGTTACTGTGTTGATTTTGTACATGACAGGGCGATGGCGATTCGTGTAATTGCATTGAATCGCGATGTCTCTAGCATGTCACATTGTATTGAAATAATAAGTCACTCGTTTTCTATTTTGTCGTCTGTTGAATCGGCCAGCATTCCGTGTATGAGTTCTTTCGGGTGTTATCAATAACGTCCCGTTTTTTCGGTGAAAATAGCGATTGTTACGCACTTGCGTATGAAGTTACGCACATGCGTATTGCCTAAAAAACTGCTGGGACCATTCTTGCGGCTATAGTAAAAGCTGTCCGGATGGACTCGTCGGGTTATTTCAGAACTGAGTAGTCACAGGCCATGTCGGGCCTGCACCTAAAACTATAATGGCATGCTGAAAGATTTACCAGGGACCGATAGGTGAAAAACAATTTTAGCAGCTAGATTTTAAATTGTTGTGATTTTGTACGGCGTTGTTGGAAAGACGATTTAACTGCCAGTGATAATCAACTTTCTGTAGCGACCTGTATGTGTCACCTCGAGTTATATCTGACGCATATAAGAATAAGGGTTAGGTGCATACACTACAACACACTTACATAAATAAGGTGATAGCTGACATGTATGTTTAGAGATAAGGTAGGTGTAATGTTACACCAAAGTAAATGTAAAATATTTTTTGTTACACCAAAGTAAATGTAAGATATTTTCGTTAAAAATAGTTTGTGTTACACCAAAATAAATGTAAGAAAGCATTGTACGGTTTTACACACATAAAACAGCAGAATGTAATCTCACAATATTGATGGAAATATTTTTTGCCGAGAGGTCATAATTAGTTGTTTACAACTGATACGTTATACATGTACGAAATTAGTGCGTGGGCAGGGTGATGTCCGACGTAAACGTCCAAACGTTACGTCGGCACCACACTGTTCAACCTTTTTCCTGGAATTTTAAGAGAATTGGTATCAGTATTTGTAAACCTCGAAACTATCTAGATAACGTGACCTTGAAGGGAAAAAGGGCCACGGGATCTTGATGTTTCGGCTGCGATAGCGTCTCAACCAGGGCGACGTTACGACAGTGTATAGAAGAGTTTGTTACGTATGGGTTTGTTCGTTTGGCATAAGAGGTATTGTTTAGCGCTGACATAGGCCAGTCACTAAAAATACTTCTCTATTATATAATTTTAAGTGTGGATATTTAGAAGAGTGGAGCCGTTAGCCATACACCCACAGGTGAGGGCTAATCGCGCGCTTATAGGGTTAGGATGTAATTTAAAAGAGTAAGACCACTGAAATTATTTCTATTTTTGTGAACTTCGAACGAACAACCCCATTATTGACGCAAAAGAGTGATTCTGAGATTCTAAATATAGATCGTTTTTTGCAGAATCGTCTCTTGTGTCCCCTCCTACGTTGGAGGCTGAATGTTGGGGAGCCTTATGATTATCACCTGAGGGCACATATTAGCTGTCCCCCTCAGGCCACGACCAGCGTGGATCAAGGCCCAATCGTTACCACGTAGCACAATCGAATGGGAAGCCAACCGGCTTGAATGGTTATATGTGAATCTGACACCCCAACGTGGGGATATGATCAGGAAGACCTATTTATATTAATTCTGACGTCTTGAACGACGATCAGCAGTACGCGTAACAAATATTACGTGAATCCAGTGACGACCAAAGTACAGGCTCGATCACCTCAGCGCCGATGGTCTGAAGTAGACACACGTGCAGCTTAGAAGACATAGTGTTCGCAAGACGCATATAATCTCGAGATTTCTCGTCAATACGAGAACTGAAATATTAAAGGGCCCAATTGTTTTTTTTTTATGAGAACTTAAGTTATATGTTAATCATATTCTTTACGTCTCTTATTTCTGACTAGTTGACGTACATCTAGAACAGGACAGTCCAAGATTAGTTCTAATTGAAATGATCTTGGAGTGGCAACTTGCTCTAGTATAGGATGGTCAATTAGCCAGAAATAACAGCGTAGGTGGTGTCATTGTATATTAATGTGTTGTTGATGTTTTCTTAGTACATAAAATACTGAAAAGTTTTTGCTAGTTGTGTGCATTATTTTTTCCCTGGTAGCATTGTCATCGCATAAAGGAATTTAACCAATAAGATTTCCCCTCTTCCTTCCTGACCGGCTTTATGTCGTAACAATGGTGTCAGAAGTGGGATTTTTGAGGTTTTATTTGCAAATTTCTCTGCTGTGACGTTGCTACGGGCGCACACTAGTAGTTTTTCTTTACAAGAAAGGTTGTGAGTGTCAACACACAGTACTGATTGCATGCGTTCCCCTGTGATGAAGTGCGACACATGTAAATAAGTCATCACATAACATTCTGAGGGGACCCATACTTTCTTGTTCTGTGGATTGCCAGTAGGGTATAAAACCCAAGGAAAATTTGTCAGAGTTTAATTATTAGACTTGTCCACCTTTATTTTACCCATATCATTGTGTATTGGCTTATGCCCTGTATTCCTATTAATTAAGGATACTGATGTGGAAAATTTCATATCGTTTGAGGGTACTAATAATTTAAATCACCTCAGTGACGTCATAGTGTGTGACGCCACTCAACTGATTTCTATTATTAGAAGAAGTCCATAGAAAGATTATTTTAGTCAATTATTATGTCTTGCTATGACAAGTGACTGTTGACTTGACTGTAACGCGTTTATATTAATATCGCGTAGGTTTACATTTCTTGATATAAATGCGAGAAAATGAATGACGTTTTTTAGTCAAATACGTTCAGTGAAGGCCTATTTAAAGTTGATATATATCCTAGGCACCTTTCCGTGGTGATCTCTTATACGTTGTACTTTACGTTACTCATATGTAACGTCTTTAAATCCCTAGTAAAATTATTAGTTTACCAGCGCGAACGTTGGTTAGCCCATACCTATTTTAAAGGGACAAAGCGAACCCTTATTTATTTTCAACAGTATAGTTGACTCATACCATTCCCAACAATAGGCTGAAATGGATTAACATATTTCATTAGCACGGGAATTAGGATATGAAGGGCAAGAACTAAGGGATTATCTTAAGAGGCAACAAGATTTAGAAAGCCAGGAAAGGTTGGCCCAAAGGGAATATGAAAGAGAGAAAAGGGAGGCCAATCAAAAAGAGAAAGATCGGGAATTGGAAAGGTTAAGGATTGAGGCGGAAAAAATGAAAATTGAGGTCGCGCGCAAGGATAAGGATAAGGAAATGGAAATGGAAAAATTAAAAATTGAGGCCGAAGTGGAACTCAAAAAAATTGAGGCCGAAACCACTTCACATCCCTGGGGGCCCAAAGAGAAAAGTTCAAATCCTAGGAGTCCCAAGCTTCCATACTTTGACGAACATACAGATAAGATGGATAGCTATTTAACTAGGTTCGAAAGTTATGTTTTGTCAAATAAATGGGACCCGTCCATGTGGGCATCATACTTAAGTGCCTTATTAAAGGGACGCGCTTTGGAAGTCTTCGTTAGGCTTTCCAGAGATGACCAGTCGGATTATGGTCAGATTAAGGAGGCTCTGCTTACTAATTTCGACCTCACCGAATGATCTTTTCGTAAGAAATTTAGGGATTGTAGGCCCGAGAAAGCCGAAACTTTCAGACAATTTAGCGGTAGGCTAGCGAGCTACCTTGATAAATGGCTAGGTTTGGCTAAGGTCGAAAAGACCTACGAGGCAGTTTGTGATTTTTTGGCCCGAGACAAGTTCCTTGACTGTTGCAGTCATGAGCTCTATTTGTATCTCAAACCTAAGACGTTTAAGGTCCTGGGTGAGTTAGCCTATGAGGCGGATTTGTTCGCCGATGCAAGGGGCGGAGTTCCCGGATGCGTCGCAAAAGGGCATCGTGAGACTAAGAGTCAAGTTCCGCATAATTATGGAAATCAGGTTGATCGAAAATCAAATATTTCTTGTAAGATTTGTGGTAAAGCCCATCAAACACATAATTGTTGGCACAACAAGAGCAAGAGGGTGTCGGCTGGTACGGAAATAGCATCAAGTGCTGAATTTAATTCTCCAAATCAAGGGGGAAAATGGCAAAATAGGGGTCGCAATTGGAATCGAGGCCGTAATAATTACCGTCGGAATCAGTCAGCTCCCGGTAGGAATTCCAATAGGAACTATAATAATGATAAAGTCGACCATCAGGTCAACTTTTGTAAAGTAAAGGGAGAACAAAGTACAGATAAGGGAGTGCATAGCGTGTATCATGCTAAAATGCACGACCCAATTGATAATTATAAGGAGAATCCCCATAAGGATAGCAAGGGTACTTGCTATTTTTTAAGATCTAGGTTACCGACGGCGATTGGTACCGTTAATGGTAAAGAGATTAGAGTCTTAAGAGACACAGGTAGTACGGGGGTAGTTGTTAGAAGAAGCTTAGTTTCTGATGGTCAGATGTTAAATAAGCAGTCTGGTGTGACTCTTATTAACAATTATAAGCAGAGATGTCCTATGGCCCGTATCAATATTGATTGTCCATTTTTTAGAGGTATTACGGATGCATTGTGCATTGATGACCCAGCACATGACTTAGTCATTGGAAATATTGAGGGGTCTAAATTTCCCGATATGACCCATTTTTCATCAGGGGTAGTTAAGAATAAGCAGTCAAGGAAAAATAGGAGAAAGAATAGAAAGGTCAAGGTCGCAGATAAGTTTATAAGGCAGCACAGGCAAGAATTAGTATTGAAGCAAGCATCAGATGTTAGATTAAAAGAGATAAGAAGAAGAGTAGAGTCTGGTAGCGTGACCATGAGTCGCGGTTTCTCTAGTGGTGAAACTTAGTTCATTCGTAGGAATGGTTTAATTTATAGGCATCATAAGAAGAATGCTAAAGTTTCACTTCAATTAGTTGTTCCTTCTAGTTTAACGCATAGCGTTATAAATTTGGCCCATGAATCACTAAGAGTGTTAAATCATAGAGGCAGAAAGGAAACTATATCTAAGGTCTTAGATGAATTTTATTGGCCCAAGTTATGTAGGGAGGTAACTCAATTTTGCAAGTCTTGTGCCATTTGTCAAAGGACAACTCATAATATAAAGGTCGCAATGACTCATTGTTGTAGTGTACGCCAGAGAAACATATCCTCTAAGGAGGCAGTAGTTAGCCGTACAAGACGGACTGAAAGCAAGACAGAACGACGACGTTCATATGGTAGTGGTAGACGTTGCCCAATACCATATTATTGGCGCAATATGACAGTGACCGACAGCAGTAGTCGGTATTAGTTTTAAAGGTGTGCGACAGTGTAATGACCCAATTGTCTCGGATTGTTGACCTATATTTTAGCTATGATAGCATAGTAGTAGTCACATAGGTGTAATTTTGACGTAAAAGCTGTCCGGATGGACTCGTCGGGTTATTTCAGAACTGAGTAGTCACAGGCCATGTCGGGCCTGCACCTAAAACTATAATGGCATGCTGAAAGATTTACCAGGGACCGATAGGTGAAAAACAATTTTAGCAGCTAGATTTTAAATTGTTGTGATTTTGTACGGCGTTGTTGGAAAGACGATTTAACTGCCAGTGATAATCGACTTTCTGTAGCGACTGACGCATATAAGAATAAGGGTTAGGTGCATACACTACAACACACTTACATAAATAAGGTGATAGCTGACATGTATGTTTAGAGATAAGGTAGGTGTAATGTTACACCAAAGTAAATGTAAAATATTTTTTGTTACACCAAAGTAAATGTAAGATATTTTCGTTACACACCAAAATAAATGTAAGAAAGCATTGTACGGTTTTACACACATAAAACAGCAGAATGTAATCTCACAATATTGATGGAAATATTTTTTGCCGAGAGGTCATAATTAGTTGTTTACAACTGATACGTTATACATGTACGAAATTAGTGCGTGGGCAGGGTGATGTCCGACGTAAACGTCCAAACGTTACGTCGGCACCACACTGTTCAACCTTTTTCCTGGAATTTTAAGAGAATTGGTATCAGTATTTGTAAACCTCGAAACTATCTAGATAACGTGACCTTGAAGGGAAAAAGGGCCACGGGATCTTGATGTTTCGGCTGCGATAGCGTCTCAACCAGGGCGACGTTACGACAGTGTATAGAAGAGTTTGTTACGTATGGGTTTGTTCGTTTGGCATAAGAGGTATTGTTTAGCGCTGACATAGGCCAGTCACTAAAAATACTTCTCTATTATATAATTTTAAGTGTGGATATTTAGAAGAGCCGATCCATCCTAACCGCATGGGAGCCGTTAGCCATACACCCACAGGTGAGGGCTAATCGCGCGCTTATAGGGTTAGGATGTAATTTAAAAGAGTAAGACCATTGAAATTATTTCTATTTTTGTGAACTTCGAACGAACAACCCCATTATTGACGCAAAAGAGTGATTCTGAGATTCTAAATATAGATTGTTTTTTGCAGAATCGTCTCTTGTGTCCCCTCCTACGTTGGAGGCTGAATGTTGGGGAGCCTTATGATTATCACCTGAGGGCACATATTAGCTGTCCCCCTCAGGCCACGACCAGCGTGGATCAAGGCCCAATCGTTACCACGTAGCACAATCGAATGGGAAGCCAACCGGCTTGAATGGTTATATGTGAATCTGACACCCCAACGTAAGGATATGATCAGGAAGACCTATTTATATTAATTCTGACGTCTTGAACGACGATCAGCAGTACGCGTAACAAATATTACGTGAATCCAGTGACGACCAAAGTACAGGCTCGATCACCTCAGCGCCGATGGTCTGAAGTAGACACACGTGCAGCTTAGAAGACATAGTGTTCGCAAGACGCGTATTATCTCGAGATTTCTCGTCAATACGAGAACTGAAATATTAAAGGGCCCAATTGTTTTGTTTTTTTATGAGAACTTAAGTTATATGTTAATCATATTCTTTACGTCTCTTATTTCTGACTAGTTGACGTACATCTAGAACAGGACAGTCCAAGATTAGTTCTAATTGAAATGATCTTGGAGTGGCAACTTGCTCTAGTATAGGATGGTCAATTAGCCAGAAATAACAGCGTAGGTGGTGTCATTGTATATTAATGTGTTGTTGATGTTTTCTTAGTACATAAAGTACTGAAAAGTTTTTGCTAGTTGTGTGCATTATTTTTCCCTGGTAGCATCGTCATCGCATAAAGGAATTTTCCAATAATAAGATTTCCCCTCTTCCTTCCTGACCGGCTTTATGTCGTAACAGAAACAGTGGTAACTTAGCCTATAATTGTAATTGGTTTTGAAATGGACTCTTCCGAAGAGGGGTGTGATCAAAGTTATTGTTCAATGAATAACGTATTGATTAAATTTTTCGTTTTTTCCAAGGGTAAAGTAAAACAAATGTAGACTTCTCTTATTAAAAGAGTATTTAAAACGTCTAAAATCGGGTGTCTTTTCAGTGTAAATGTCGGATGTTCAACAGCTGTTCTCCCCACGGGCTGTACCTATTTTTCACTCTCGCCAGCTGCTTAGAATAACTTAGAATTGTAATTAATATTTCTACCAAGAAACTATTTCCAATTATGTGTTATCAGTGGTTTTGGGGCGAACTTATTGATAAATTCATTACTATAGATACGAAATTCTTAAATAAGTATATTAAATAAGTATATGAAGGACTATTCTGTAAATCATTGTGACGTCATTCATTCTATATTTAGCAGTGTGCGAGGTTAAATTATTTCGTGTCACGATAAAACAGAAAGGAACCTTTCATTTTATCAGAAAATAGAAGCAAGAGAATGGTAAACAAACAAACAGAATGGACAACGGGCATACAAGCAGAAAATATGAATAAGCAAAGAAAATAACCTAAGAAAGATTAAAGGCAAAACGCGGAAAATAGGTCATTCGATTGGTTTGACCTCAGCCCAGGTTTTTTCCATGTCATCGAAGCAAATTGTGTCAAACGATCATCATGCTTGTAGATTTTTCCTATCATCCGCAAATTCATGGCTTGATTTCTTTCCATCTAAAGAAGGAAAATGCATAGGATATTATTCTTTCGACTTGAGAAGTCTTCTTTCTCCCCGGGCAAGTATTGGTTTTCATAAAAGACTGAAGTTAACAAGGGGAAGGAATAAAAGCCGGGACCAACGCCCAAGACTCGGGGCCAAATTCCGGGACCAAAGTTTGCAAGCATCAAAATGGTATTTGAAATGCAAATGTCGACCTAAAAATTGGATCACATGTTCATTATAGAGCCTTCTTACAAATGCTTATAAAGATTCTTTATGCCTTTTGATCTTTTGTTAATTACTAGCACTAATACCGGACCCTGTCATGCATTTTACACCCCGGACCAGTTTTCGCGGTATTGAAGATGTCGAGTATATTCCAAAATTTGGCTAGAGAAACCTTTTAAATCCCAATTTTTTTCATATTATTGATTAAAAAGATCCCAAAGGGTATAAAAATATAGAAAAAAAATATTTGAATTGATCTAATATTCTAAGAGAAAATTAATCAAGGGACCAAAATCGCCATTTATATTTCTTTTGCGGCATTGACGATGTCAAGGGAATTTCAATTTTTGCCTACAAAAACTTTTTAGATGCCAATTATATATTTCGTTTTGTCATCTATACTGAAGAACTTTAAAAACGCACCACTTGATAAATGCTAATTTATGTCAAAAATTAGATATTTTCATTTTGTGAAAAATAAAATTGACAAGTTCCGTCATTCAGCTTGCATTCAATAAGAAAATCGAAACGCTGTGGCTTATGATTGCCGTGACGTCGCGATAATTCTGAGACAACTCAAGAAGTCACAGAGTACCAATACCTTCCATTATGAACGAAAAAAGTTTTCGAACTGATGTTTGTTCTTGAAAGCAAAAGGAAAGACAAAATCAAATCATCATTACGACAGATACCTAATTTCAAGATTTTCTTTCTAGTTTACTGCAAGCAGCGAAAGCTCAGGCGAGGCTGTGCATTGGCATAAACTCGACTGAGCCTTCTCTGCTTGAAGATGCGATAAGTACCAAATAAGATTGATATCTCAAACGTTTCTGTAGGCTTAATATATTGAAATTCCCTTAACATCGTGAATACCGCAATAGAAAAATTAATGACGATTTTGGTCCCGGGCTGATTATCTCTTAGGGACACGTTTTTCAACACTGTTTCTTTTTTTAGAGCTACCCGTGTTTGTAAAGAAAAGTTGCGGTGGTATAGCAAGTGACAAAAATGAATAATATTTTGAACAATTAAATGTCTGTCTAATATTTTATCGGCCCACTTACAGTTATGTAAAGGAAGAAGTCTTATATTTTTGTATTCATAATCGAAGGGTCTCGGTGACGCTGTGGTTTGAAAAAAAACATAAGCTTTCACAAAAGCTTGCTTCCCCATCACACCGTCTGATTGAATAGTTTATGTATTAGCGAAACGTCAAGCATTTAATGACTCATTCCAAAGTCGCTTTAATGTATATCTCATTGCGAAAAAAAACATCATTATTATCCTTCATCTATTATTACTCATAGGAACCTTTCAACAACGCCGTTTATAACATGTAACACATGTTATAGTTTTTCTTGTTAAATATTCAACCAGATGTTGAGCATTCAAGCGTTTGGTAGGCGTGTATGTATGCGAGTAGCGAAAGCTCTGGTGCTACTGTGTGGATGCGCATGCTTGGTTGAGCCTTAGTTGCTCGCCATTGTAATAAGTATGCCAAGCATCCATTACTACAATGAGAAATTAAAAAAAACAACCTCTCTCTCTCTCTCTCTCTCTCTCTCTCTCTCTCTCTCTCTCTCTCTCTGTGAGGCGATTACCAAACTGGAACGTACACAAATCACCGCAATCACCGCAATGAGAGCACAAAACTCAAAGAATCAGTTCTAAAATATATTTCGTGTACAGCACCCCAATTGTGGAATCAGCTACCGGAGGTTACCAAAAATGCATTTAATTTAATGCTCGTTTATCAGTTGGTTCGAAAGTTTGAAGATGTGAGTCAGAAGATAACTCTGTCGACCATATTGTTTCAGGTTCCAGGGCTACAAGTGTATGGTCTTTTTGCCGTAAGTGACCTTGCCGTTTCGGAGCAGTATCTTGTGAAGTACATCGTCTACTACAATGACAAGTGTGCTCGTAAGTACCATTTGTATGTAGGTCCAAATCACCAAAAATCTGAGCTTAAATTGTTCTAAGTTTCTTATCGATCAATTTAAACAGGTGTCTTATCAAGACGATTCTTCTGAGTACCCACATCCTCGGACCCAGTATAAACGGACTGGTCACTGACGGAAATACAAAGTTATGTTGTCGAGGCTTTATTTTAGCGCTATTTCAAAGTACTACAGCCACTAAAAATGATTTTGAACACGAGATCATAAGAGGTTACTCCCGGTATGCGAAGCTGAAATATTACGAGATACAGAAAAAGAATTAAAGTTTTCTCATCCTATTATGTTGATTTCTGACGATTTTCGGCTAAAAGTGCCAAAAATAGCTAAAACAGGTACCTAGGTTTCTTGCTGGTGTTCATAAAGACGGATAAACTTTCAATAAATATAAAAATACAGTCTTAAAGATAGTATATTGAACCATTGCTTTTTGAAGAAAATTCAAAGATATGCAGAGAAATAACAGAAATATGATTATTTAATCTTCAACACACATCAAATTTGAAAGCTCAGCCACTGGTGAGCCACGACAACGTATTTCCAATATATACATTTACCTGTATGTAAGTGACCAGTCCGTGTTTATTGGGTCTGAGCCACAACATATGTTTTGGTTGAGAAATAAGAAATTATTTTTAATTTACGCATGTTTATCTAAAGGCCTGCATGTTTTAATACATTACCTCTGAGAATCCCTTTAACCCTAAAATGTCTTTGCCCTCACTTTCAGATGATCTGGGTGGCATATTATGAGTCCACCCCAGTGTTCAATCTAGAGGGGGGCCATGGGGCCATTGACCCCCTTCTTTATCAAATGACCCCTTGGTAAAGCTAGAGTGGGTCATCTTTAACATTAGGTGAATGGGGAAATATTAGACTGTGTTTAATTTTCATCTGAAATCAAATGAAAATGGCCCCCTTTAAAATTTCCTAGATTGAACACTGTATGCGCCTATTGCCTAACGTATAGCACCAAGCCACGTGAAATATTATAAGAGTATGTATAAGCACTCAAAACTGTTATCTAAGGAGCATTTAGTCTATTTTAGTAAAGTAGACCTATGGCCTTTGGCTTGGTCAAATTTTGCCTAGCGCCAAAAGAAAAGCTAAAGATGCTAATAAACTTTACAATACATAATGATTTGCACTTATGAATTTCTGTGTCTATCAAGTCTGATAAAGCTATATACAATCATAAACTTTATCTGATATAACCATATAATTTGGACGTTTCAAGGATATGTCATCTTGGTAACAAAGATACACACTCTATGAATTTATTGTTTAGGCACACAGAACGAACAACTCGACGGGGTGGCTGTAAACAACGAGGCTTACTCGTCAATCAAATGCAAAGATGACGTCACACGTATCCGTTACCTGGACAACCTGAAGAATGTTGTTATAGAAGCAAGGAATCAAACTAAAGGAAAATTGCTGACTCATTACTCAGTGAGCTGGAACTGGGGGCAATGTGGTAATGGCAGGCTCACCTGGAATAACAGAACTCAGAATGTTATAAATCATATGATCGACATATTTGACAGCATCGATGTTCAGGTATGATATCAGCAGCATTATGGTCACTTAGTACATACTGAAAACTCAATTTGTTCCTCTAGGAGTTCATATGCAGCCAGATTGGTGCAACTTAGCTTTTTATACACCGTTGAACTATTTGGATGTTTAGGTATTTTTGAATGCTTCATAGCTCACCTGAACCGAAGGCTCATGTGTAAGCTAATAGTGATAGTAAGTAAGGATGCAAAGATCAGGAATCAATACAATCAAGTACCACACCTGACCCAGGATACCAATGGGAAAGTGACAAACTCACAGTTATACACCACAAATGAGAGCCAAGAGGTCAGCCCTTTCCCATCAGGTGACCAAAAGACACAAATAAACAGGCATAACAAACAAGACAAAAAAAAACATAAAAGATCCACAAAAGAAGTACCGCCTTGGAACAGTCAGTAAAATATTTTACTGGAGGGCTTAAACCGGTTTCACGGCGCCAACCTCACCCTTAATTCAGATGTGGATCAAGACACATAGATATTTGATTTGCATGAAAGACCCCTAACTTATCAATGCACCATCTCCCAGAACATAAAACTTTCTTTTGATGCTATATATGACAAGATAAATAATCATATGATAAGAGCTGTCAATATGGATGTAGCTGCTGTAGGGGACGGTTCTGTTGCTGTTTGCTCTTTGTCTTCTTCACATCCCCTTACATGTAGTTATTGTGTTTTAAAATGTGACGTCTTGCACTAGTTTTTATTATCACGGAGGAAAAGAGCGTTGGTTGCTTACTTTCATTCGTCAGTCTTCCTGTATATGTACATTGTAAGCTGAACACTATTAATGTTCATATACTTCCCGATGCCACAGCCAGGCTATAATATGTGGTTGTGACGTTTCACTTGTCTATTTTAAAATGTCTATTGTTGGTTTATACATATTTTATTCAAATTGATTTGTACATGATATATACAGCTTGAAAAAATATATTAAGGATAAGAATGGAAGCATGTAGCTTTAAGGGTAAAGTCGGGTAACATCAGACATTAGGTAAATTCGGACATACGTTTGCAAACAGTGGAAATCCAGATGAGACGGCTCCTTATGAGCCGTCTAATCAGGATTTTCACTGTTTGCTTAGTTATTTTATTTTTTCATTCCAGTAATTGAAGTATGAAGCAAACAAGGCCGCTGTCCGAATTTACCTGATGTCCGACGTTACCTGATTTTACCCTATATTTCTCCTTTGTTGGTACTCATGGCGGTGGCATAATTAATACATTGAGTACACTATAGATATTTCTACATATATACGAATTGAAAACAAATTAAACCAAAATTAAACATATTTGTATAAGACTAAAACACCGAACTATTTCAAATCTAATCATTTCAAAAAGTTTATAATCATAAAGCATTGTTTCAGGCTTGTAATATTGTGACACTTATGAATGCTGCACCCTTGACGAGGCCAATTCATAGAGTTATTATTAAAGATATAGCTTGATTTTGGTACTCGTTTTGGAACTTCTTATACTGTTGGTTTATATATTAATTGAAACCATGTAACCGAACAGGCTGGAAACCAGCCATCTAAACGAGCTTAACTATTCTGGATTTCAGGTGGCCTATACAATCTATCCTGTAATTTCGGACAGACTGAGACTAGGAGGATATGACTATGCCAGATCATTGGGAAAACCAATATATGCTACTTTCTACACAGATAAGGTACGGTTTTATATATCGTATGCTTACAAATATATTTGTCTCGCACGTAGTTGACTGTAGTTCATGCACGTTTAGTTACGTCTACTAGTTTGAATTAGTGTCAAGTATGCTTAAGAAACTTCAAAATTAGGAAAGGAGGAAATGTAAAACAGTTTAAAGCTGCATACTCTGTAACTATGAACATTTTTCGAAAAAAAAATATTTTCTTTTTAAATCATTTGCAAAAGTAGAATAAAGTTATGTTGTCACAATAAATCTAATTTTTACAGCTGAAAACTGCATGAAAAAGTGAATTATCTTATAAAAACAGATATTTTCTCTTATTTGTAATTATTTGCGTCCCTCCAATAATTCTAGACAGTTGATTTTTAACATAAATGCTGTTGTTTTGGCACTAATAATTTGTTAATTATTACGAAAAAGGTAAAATGTATACCTGAATTTTAGTATTTATGCTGTGTTCTTGAAAAATAGAAACATTATTTTTAAAATGAAATATCAAAAGTTACAGATTATGCAGCTTTAAGCAGGGTGTGACGATGTGCAGTTACGTGTAAATGCGTTGTTGTAACGATGTAGATGTACTATTTCAACCCCAGTTGTTTGTAATGCGAGTGAAGTTAAGGGGATATATCTTTCAAAAGTTCTTACTTGCATGAAAATTTTCCTGTATAAACAAGAATTGCTTTTTTGTCAAGGAGACGGACACCTTTGGCCACATTATTGTATGAACAACTTATGCATCTCACATAGATCACTTTACGCCCCAACATACAGCTTTTGAGAAATCCGCAGCCTGCTTATCAGTCTTTTTAGAGCTACTTCCTGGTTTGGTACCGTTTACAATATTGTGACACGCTGGATGAAGTTTAGAAAAAACAATTGCATGAACATTAACTACATTAATTCGTCTACAATATTTAGAAGTATTTTCGCCCAACATGTACAAATTTCTGGTAGAAAAATATTTTTTTTCAATTTTTGCCTGTGAATTTTTCAAGGTCATATAGCAAAATTGTAAATAATTCCAGAATTACATAATATTTAGGTCAAAATACTTCTAAATATTGCAGTAAGATAAGTGTAGTTCATGGTCATGCAAATGGTTTTCTGTAAAATTCTCCCAGCGTGTCACAATATTGCATACGGTATCAACCAGGAAGTAACTGATGCAAAATGAAAAGACTACTGAATACCTCTCATCTCATGCACCTCCTTCTGTCGGTAGTACAACAAGATATAATTTACGCAATGAATCAGACCTTCAAACTATTCCTGCTAAATCACAACAATACTATCACTCTTTTCCGCCCTCAGTAACACGAGCCTGGAACCGATTATCTGAAGAAACAAGAACCTCACCTTCTACCATCGCATTCAAACACAAACTTAATAGAGACATAAAAACACCTCAATATTATTAGTGTGGTAAGAGGCTGGGCAAAATACACCATACACGCCTAAGACTAAATTGTTCTTCTCTACAGCAAAATCTATTCTCAAAAAACATCACATTGTGAGAGTGGAGAAATTGAAGACACTGAACACTACCTCTTAAATTGTAATCTCTACCATAACTTGCGTGAAAAACTTTTAAAAACAGTCACCGCATACTGTCAGCCTACTTTAAATGTACTCTTGTATGGAGATTCCAATTTATCAGAATCAGAGAACAAAAATATTTTTTCTGCAGTACAATAATTTATCTTGAAGACTTAACACTTCTGACAACAACAACAACAACAACAACAACAACAACAACAACAACACCAACAACAACAACTACAACTTATTTTCCAACACATAGTAAATTTGTGATCACTTTAGTCATTTATGCTTCGCGTTTATCATGCTTTCTTGACAGTTCTTTGCGGCCACGTGGTCATCTCCCCAAAGGGACTAGTGGAATACTTTATTGCATCGATTTCTGATCCTTGCCCCTTACCTACTTTTATATCCCTACACAAAAATTTATTTTTCCATATGAGCCAACCATTTGAGCTAGACTCATTATCAAACTTCCACATCATCGCAGTATAAGTTAGAAGAATGAGCTACAAAATGAAGTCCACTATCTTACTGAATTGTATCACAGTATCAAATGAATGCAGTCACATGATACGCAAACTATTGAATTTGGTGTCTTATAATAAAGTTAGTAAATCTCTGTGGTCTTGATTACGCATTACCACTAACATAAAGAACTCAATAAGATGATATTTGCTGTTATTGTAATGTGTTACTTGCAGACGTCGCCATGTCAAATTACCTTCTTTCCTCAACCATGCCACCTTCATGACCATACAGAGGCGGGGCTGTACAGTGTGATTGACGGCTTCTCACGCAACGGGATTGGTTATGCAAAACCATGCATACATTATTTCAGAGGTGTTTATTCCAGTGGGGGTAATTCTGGCTGGCCAAAACATCACGCTACAGGTGGGTCTTTTATTGCATTTGCTTCTGTAATGTACAAGAATTTCTAGATTATCTGGAACATTATTAAATTTATAACATTATTATTTTACAATTGAGCCAGTGCATAGGGTTTCCAACAATGTGGTATGTGTGACCAGCAAAGCCTCAGATCAGCCTGCGCATATGCGCAGTCTGATCAGGGCCCTTGCTAGTCGCTTGAGTATTCTATGATTGTTAAGCTACTGACTGAACACCATTTAGAGTGTCTAAGTTAAAAGGAGGCTACACGGGGGGCTCATCTGAGTCTACACATGTCAAAATGCCACATTGTTGGAAATCTCATGCACTTGCTCAATTGTTATTGTTCTGGAAATGTATTTTGACTTAATAAAAACCAATGCTGAATTTAAGAACATGAGGGATCTAAGAACTAAAGTATGGAGCATGAGAAATGACATTTAGCTCTTTTTAAAATTTCAATATAAGGACGAACTGTCGAAATTATTACCATTTATCTAAATAATACAATGATAAGATGCCATATTTTTACGATATATAGACATATCTACAGTACAAAAGGAATGAATTACGATCAGTCAGTAACCCTTATTGATTATTTCCACATCATTTTTTTTAAATATCTCAGCTGTTTATTTTTATTAGATTTTAAGAAGAGAAAATCAAAGTTGTGTGATCAGTAATATGACAATAGAGCGTAAAAGTATAATTAAATATGTCTTAATCATATTCAGAAACCGCAAAATCAAAATGAATTTTAAAACAAGATTTTTTTCCCAGTAACGACCATTGGTGTCGGTAAGTGTGAGTTCCGTATATAGGAATTAATTTATTTTTGTGGATTTTATCCATGTGTAAACTCCAACGACTCACTCACAATTCATTCCTTATAATTCCAACTTAGGAACAAAACAGCACATTAGTAAGGGGCTGTTGACAATATTTCAAATTTTAAAGCCCAATGAAGGAAAATAGTTTGTAATTCAAATTTGCTGTCCGTGCAGCCACCTTGAAAGTTCTGTCAGTTCAAATTTTGTTTTGCTATATAATGATTAAAATGACATTCTATTGAGAGCGAATATGTGAGTATGAGCTAAAAGACAACTCCATTTAGTTTGGATTTGATTTCTTTTTTCAAACAGCTCGCTGGGCTCATTTAAAAACATTTAGATTTAGGCCCTACCACGGATCGACAGGTTTAAAAAAAGCACCTACCTTCACATATCCCTGCCTAAAATCTCCACATTAGAACCTAAGGGTAAAAAGTTTGCTTTGATGCCATCAAACTGCGTTGAATTATTTCGTTGTTGATGTAGCCTTTCTGTATTGACATTGTTTTGATGACGATTCTCTTCAATGACGTGACTGTTTGTTAAGTGACGTCACATAAGCTCGTCCTAGAGTTACCGCCGTTGCTTTGAAGATGCACCACCATACGGTGTAAGGGTTCTCAAATGGGCCTTCAACATGCTTAACTATAATTAAATTGGTGAATGTTTAATCTTGGACACAACAATAACTGTGTTTGAAGTTTTATGCACAGTTCGTTATTATTAACACTATCTAAGCACTGTGGAATCAAGGCAGATATCATCAACAATACATATTCAGGATTGCTGGAATCTGACGAAAACTCGAGTCAGAACGAAAAAAATGCCCTGCACACAAATTCTGCATATTTGAATAGCTTGGTGTAGAATCTAGAGCGAAGATTTGGTACCAGTAAAATGCATTTAAGCCCCTCTTTGGCTTAGGCTGCTGACCGTTCTAAGGCGGTGGTTCTGTTGCTGATGATTAGTACTCCCATTGTGGGATTCTGTTATTGTTCTTGGTTTTGTTGTGCATTACTTTATGTCCATTCTAGTTTTGCAATCATCTTGATGGGGAAGAGAGAGCTGATTGCTTTGCTTAGTTTTTCTTCCTGGTGTCTTGTGATTGTTGCGTGGCTTTTCCTCGCGGTGTCATGGGTTTGTCTGCAGTTTGTGATTGTGGAATTTCCTCATCAAACTCCTCTAGTTCTGAATACATGAATGCTACGAATAAGGAGTTTTGCACTTTTTTGGTAGCAATCAGCTAGGCAAGCCCTCCTTTTAAAAAGTAAAAATATCATTTTTGTTATCGATGTTGTTACATGTATATAGTGGATGAGCTCCTGATTTTCTTTTTTTGCCTTCTTAGACCTGCAAGGCATAAGAGACGATGAGGCTACAACTTCCAAGTAGCTCATTTTCTTTAATGCTTTGACAGATATTCGCTTTACTTCACGGAAAACCCAGTTGAAAATGCAATATTTGGCCAAAAAATGACGTTCTATGAAAGCATCCGAGCTTTTCTGAAAATATCCCCAAACTACGGACTTCGATAATCCGAATTACCGATTACTCGAAAGGATTCCTGCGGTTTGACTGTATTTAGAAATACCATTATAATGTCGATACATCTCTTCTACCCATTGCCTTTTACTTTGTGTAAATCATTTTCTTTTATTTCAGATAGTGGGCATATTATAGGGTAACAGTTATTCTACAGTCATATATTCTCCACCAGCCAATGAATGGTACACAGACATAGTATAAACATTTGAGTCTCCATGTGAGAATACTTAGACTTGTGCAATTAGAGTTTATATTTTCATGGAAACAAGTAACTCTCAAATACCTATCTTACTGAATATTTTCAAAAAATCTGAAGAGAATCAAACAGTTTGAAAGAGCTAAAGTACTATTAGAGAGGATAATTTCTTCTTAGTATGATGTGTTAGATTTAGAAAAAAAAATCTACTGTTTGGACGATTGCCAGTCTAGAGAATACTTAGAGGCAGCTCAGCTCAGCTACAGAGACTATATAGTAATTTAAAATTAATGATACTGCATGTATCAATGCATAGCAAATGTTTTCAAAGCCACTGATCAGCATAAAACAGGGTTACTTACGACATGGAACATTTGATGAAATTATGTAAAATGGATTATATATGACGTTACGCCGGATAGTGCACATTTATGGTGTATACTTTCGTGGATGGGTGAACACATTTGCCAAGTAATTGTTGTTACTATTACTTAACACAGGGTGGCGAACGTACGTCATAATCCCGTGGATATGGAACACACAAAAATTGGAAAAAAACAGTGTCAGTAGAAAGTAATAGAAGGTAAATATTTCTTGTCTTAGCCAGTTTTCACACTATTTCTGTGATGCAGCTACCTTCTAATTACAACTACTGACTATTGCAGCTGCTGATATTGGTCCATTTGAGAGCTTTCTTCGATTGACCAAAGCTTTCCTGTAGTTGGGAACATGCCATTTTTTGGTCCTGTACAACATTGCACAGTTCGTCGACAGATTGATTGGCATTGGAACTCCAGGACCGAGTAAAAGTAGAGTGAAAAAAAAACTTCCAGGTAAGGAACACATCCAGATTCAGTGCATTGTGGAAATGGTTTAAACGTGAATAAGTAACATTGCTTAGAAAATTATAGTGCATAAATTTCCTTCTGGGGTTCTTTTAGCAGTTAACTGTCTACTTAAAGCGGACAGCCAACTCGGGTTAGATTTGAAGCCTAAAATCAAGACAAAAATGCAGAAAAGTGTATAAACATGACTAGATTACATACTCTTTATAATCCAAACCTGAACAGTCGCTAGACAATCCCAGGGCAGTGGAAACTTTTCACGTTTCATACCATTTCCAGAATGAATGGAATTTGAATGTTTTTCTTATCGGGAAGATATTTTTTACTCTATTCAGTCCTGGCGTTTCAATGCCAATGAACTGTACGTGCTATGTTTTACTGGACCAAATAATAAATGATATTTTCGACAGCCATTTTGTCGAAATTAATTTGCAAAGCAGCAAAATGCCAGCTATCTTTGTGATTGCAGCGTAACGTGTGTCTCTTATCTACAGTAAAACTTTGGTCGATCAAAGTTAGTTATCGAATGGACATAATATCAGCAGCTAGAATAGTTAGTTGTTGTAATTAGAGACGTTTCTGGGGTAGCTGCATCATAGAAATAGTCTGAACTAGCTGACATATTTACTTCCTACCGATAACGTTTTACCAATTTTCGTGTGTTCTGTATATCATTTACCCACGTGATTATAACGTACGTTTGCCACCCTGATACAAGCCAGTGCATATACTGGAAGGTAGCTGTTAGTGACGACAAAGCACAACTGGTTTGCTTGTACAAAACAAGACCTATCTTTGCCTTTATTGACTGTCTGAATTCGCTTTGGCTGTTCTACTATTTTGTTTTACAATACAACATATAGTTAAATTATAATTATTAAATTGTTGGTTCATCTGAGCTGTAGGCTCACATTGTGACGTTATTAGATAGGAGTGGTCTGTCGTCGTCATACGTCCACACTTTATAACACAACTATCTCCTAACTCATCAGGGCAATACTTATTAAACTTTATGTATAGCATTGTTGGGGTAGGACAATGATCATATTACATTTTTGGGACAGATCGGATTAAAACTGTGATAACCATGGCAACAAAAAGGTCCTTTACATCATCTTCAGCTCTTCATGCTCGACAATATCTAGATCAAGCTCAAAATTAGCCGTTATATGTTACTGTCCTCGTGTGCTTGACATTGTCCCAGGCATAGACCATTTATTTCTAAATTGTGACTTTATGATCTTACAGATTATAGACGTTTCCAGGCCACGCCCAGAATGTCGTTCAAAAGTCACCTGATAGCGTATAACTGACCAATACATCGACGACGTAGCACGTGACATAATCCCACAAACACAATGGTACGTGTTAAATCTCCCACAACTAATCAAGTATTACCTACAGATGCATGCTGGGTCATTTTTTCATGGGCGTTAACGTCTGTTGATTTTTTAAAATCATCTCAAACAGTTTGCCAGACATTTTGTTATCAGCAGACGGCACTAGTAGACAAAGAGTAGGCGTAGCTTTCGGAAAAGTGAATTAACTAACAAGCCGACCACATGTGCCTATGATATGAGAACATATTTTCATTTACCAGGTTATAGCATCCATCTATTATGTGGTAAGAATAATAATTTACCAGCATATCGTTTGTGATTATGATATGTGGTAATACCGTTTATTTCATTGACCAGCTTGTGCTTCTGATATGTGGTAAAATCGTCATTCAATGGCTCATTGGCTGTGCTTCTGATTTGTATTAGTCTTCAATAACCCTTTTATTTATATAGTAAGAATCAACATTATCCAGCTTATCACATGAGCCTATTATATGTGGTAATGGAGACTCACACATCGCTCATGTGATAAGCTTGGTAATGAAGGTTCTTACTTATATGTGGCAATGAAATTTCACATATATCATAGGCTCATGTGATAAGCATGCTAATGAAAATTAATGTAGTAATATCATAGGCTCCTTTGGTTATCTTAGAAATAAGAGTCTTACTTATATGTGGTTATGAGAACTCGCACGTATCATAGGCTCCTTTGATAAGCCTTGTAATGAAGAATCTTACTTATATGTTGTAATGAAAACTCTCACATATCATAGGCTCCTTTGATAACCTTGGTAATGGTCTCATATGCTCAAGTGATAAGTTTGGTAATGAAGATTCTTACTTATATGTTGTAGTGAAAACTCTCACATATCATAGGCTCCTTTGATAACCTTGGTAATGGTAATTCTTACTTAAATGTGGTACTGACGACGCACACATCTCAAAGTCTCATGTGAAAAGCCTGGTAATGAAGACTCTCACATATCTCATATGCTGAAGTGATAAGTTTGGTAATGAAGATTCTTACTTATAAATGGTAATGATGACTCTTACACATCTCATAGGCTTATGTGATAAGCTTGGTAATGAAGATTCTTACTTATAAATGGTAATGATGACTCTTACACATCTCATAGGCTTATGTGATAAGCTTGGTAATGAAGATTCTTACTAATAACTAGTAATGAAGACTCTCGCATATCTCATAGGCTTATGTGATAAGCCTGGTAATGAAGATTCTAACTTATAAGTGGTAATGAAGACTCTCAGATATCTCACAGGTTCATGTGATAAGCTTGGTAATGAAGATTCTTACTAATTACCGGTAATGAAGACTCTCACTTATCTCATAGGTTCATGTGATGAGCTTGGTAATGAAGATTCTAACTGATAACTGGTAATGAAGACTCTCACACATCACATAGGCTCACGTGATAAGCTTGTTAATGAAGATTCTTACCATATATCATAAACGTAAGCGATAACATGGTATTACACTGAAAGATAATGAAGGACAAGAATCAAAGTGATAGTCCTTGCTCCATTCAGACAATCTGTGTTAGGGTGTGTTTTGATATGCAAGCTTATGTGTGGGAGAGCCAGGTGATGTATATTGATAATATCTAATACTATATTGCATTTAATCCATATATGTAGAATAGATCTGACCGACATTATTATTCTTATCATGTAGGGATAACATATTATTGATTGATAGGGGGTGCTAGGCACAAGCAGAACATCATTCCATTAAGCATATAAAAAAGCGGGCCACCATCGGCACGCCATTCTAATGGCGTTTCGCTGGCGGGCAGATTGTGGCCCGTTACTTTTTACTGTCTGGGACAGTAGCTTTTGGCCCAAATCAGGATCAACACTGTGACATTTCATCTGTGCCAACACTGTTCATGACGCTTCTTCTGAATCAACACTTTTATCATATAATACCGTGTGGTTGGGGGCATTATTTTGTGTTGAGTTTTAGAAGAATGAAACAAATATATTAAGCATGGAAATGATGCCAGTCGGTCAAGGCACGGATAACGATTGCGATAAAAAAGATAGTTGAGCAGGCACGTTGGAAAATGGTGTTTGAACATAGCACGCTCACAACAAAGACACAGTTCAGAGTCATGAATCCACACATCACTGGTTTTCCCAAGTTGTGTCTTAGGTTTTATATACGCTCATAGTCAACGACCTTTCACTTTAAAATCAAAGAGGATCAACGATATAGAAATAGGAGGTAAGATATCTCAGTTAACCCTTAATGCGCCAATCGCAACAAAAGTCGTCTGTTTTTTATCGTCTGCTGAAATGTTTAAGAAGCCTCTGTGGGAAACAGTGTGGACCCAGATCAGACTGCTCCTATAGGAGCAGTTTGTTCTGTGTCCACACTGTTTGCTTCTATACTTAATTCGTCAGTAATGGTATGCAATTATTTGCAGCAGACGACTTCAGCAGACGACATTTTCATATGCAATTTTTCTTGGCGCTTTAAGGGTTAAACTATTTGCATGCTGGGTAAATTTCATATGTTTTAGACATCTACAGATGTTTTCAGAACTTACTCAAAACATATATTTCTGAAATACCATTAGATTGTTAAACAGTATGAATCCATGTCAGGTTGGATGTTTTGTCTAACTCGACGAAGGCCAAATTGTTAAGTTAACAGTAGTCGTCACTAGCAGGATAAAGATTTAAACACATACTGAGAGTAGAACTTCTTGGACCAGCTGTTAGTTTTCACAGCAAAGATGTTTGAGTGTGACCAGGAAATGCCCGAATTACAGACAACAGACCAGCACATTGTGCCGTGAGAAAGAGACATCAATGTAGCTGTATATGAACTAAATTACCATAACATTCTGGCTCAGATATGCTTTCTTACAGAAGCGTTTAAAAACCAACATAATATTTAACAATAAACTTCATGTTGGTCTGTTTTGCTTCTTTACGTCCCATCAACAATCTTTCAGTTATAAAGGCACGGGTCTACCTGGGTTGAACCAGTACTAAGCTAGGATTAATGTTCTTGCTCAATGACACAACACAGTGACGCCAGTGAGGCTGGAACCCGCGCCCCTCGGTCTCGAGTCGAGCACTCTACCACTGAGCCACTGCGCCCCCCCCCCCCCCCCCCCAAAAAAAAAAAACAACTACGTGTGCCCACCATATAATTTAGAACATGCTTTGCGAAGTTTGCAATATCGATAGCCTTGTTTACGTTTTTACATATTTTTTTTTGAAGTCACTAATATTCTCTCGCAAAGCAAAAAGGTACAAATGTACACCATAAGATGGGAAGGAAAAATAACGATTTCAAAATCAACCCGCTTCTCATAAATTGTACATGTACCTTGGTTAGTTGGTACCTTATTTCAATAATTATTGCCACGTGTGTTTTCGCATGGCGTGATCTATGAGTTCATGTCTCCATGCATCCAATCTATCGTATATCAATGCCTTA
Organism: Loripinus fragilis; assembly: GCA_964019695.1. Classification (NCBI taxonomy): domain Eukaryota; kingdom Metazoa; phylum Mollusca; class Bivalvia; order Lucinida; family Lucinidae; genus Loripinus; species Loripinus fragilis. The sequence continues at coordinate 42,273,551 of OZ026528.1, forward strand.
TCTACCTAGCACCGATATTGAAGGATGTTTGGATTGATGTTAGACAATGTCATGATGACACCACGCAACAGTGAAAGTGATTACATTTGTATTTAAGTTGGGGGAAGGGGGTTGGGGCGCTTACTTGGGAATGATCGTTGTACAGGTGTCCGCGCCAGTATTTTAAAACATACTCGGCAATTCATATACCTGACATTTAAAAAAAGGCGACCATTTTAACCCAATTTATATACTTGATTGTGCAACATGTTAACCTATTCTAATAGTGTGTATAATTAATTAATTACACTTCAGAGATTTCTATATTTATTAAATTTTGGCTTGAGATCAATAGTATTGGTCTCAGGTCAGCTGTGTTAAGCTGAAGTCAACTCAGTATGACACAGATTCACCTGCCTGAAAAGTGTTATATATTAGTAAATTTCATTTATCAAGTAATTTCGTATTGGCCCAGTTACAGGTCCGATGTCAGCTGTATTGGCGCGAGGCCAAAGACCCCGTTACAGTTCTGGGGCCAGCCTCGGGCCAATACAGCTGAGCTCGGGCCTGTAAACCGACGATCATATTACACAATTAATCTATCAGAGATACAACATTTAATACAGGAGCTATATTAATAGATTAAGTCAGTGAAGCAGGTTGCCGTCCTTAACTTTAGATTTCTTTTAGTTTCATCAAATTTAGAGAATCAATACTATCTTCCAGTTTTATCAAATTTAGAGAATAAATGACAAGGAATGACAGCTTTTATTTCTAACGCTGCTTAAACACATTTTATTAATTAGTTAAATTAGTTTGCGTCTGTGCAAGAGTTTATTTCATTTTCTCTCTCAGCACTAATTAACCTACTTACGCATGTATACTTAGCTCTAACAAATGGGGTATGAAAACTGAATGTTTTCTTATTCGTTTTTTATCACATTTTCGATTATTTCTACAGTCATCGTAAGTAGACGATTTATTCAAGGGAAATTTTGCATGTTTTTGTCACATATTCTAGGATATTTTCTTAGAACAAACTTAAACAAGAAAAGATGTGACACAGAGTGAGCGTCATATTAATAGACTTGATTGTATAGAATGGAGTGATACATTGCAATGGTCAACAAGTTCTTTTTTATAGTTTTAAATTTAAAGGATTGCCTTATTTAAAATATTCGTTTAGAGAGATAATATCGTCGGAATCTGTAGAATCACGCAATAAATGATTGAGAACACATTCACTCTACGAGAGGGTCTCTATAATTTTTTACTGCATCTTTCTTTGGTATTCAAGTGTTTTATTTCAAATATCGCATAATGCACAACGTGCAAATGCATACTGGTGCAACAAGAAAGTTATTGTATGGTGTGTGATTCTCTACGGGAGATAACCCACTCGCTAAAGCTCGTAGATTATCTTCCCGTACACACGCACACACCATACAATAACTTACATATATGATTACCCGAGCACAACAACCTGGTTATCAAATCATCGGGTTTCGTATCGCAGCCTGTATACAACGTAGATAATAATAACTTCGCTCACAGAGGTGTGTAAGTTGCGGAACTAACGTGTTATTACATGTCACAGCAATTTACTTTATTTAATGACTGTTGACCATTTGCCATTGCCAATCTACCGAAGGGTCTCTAAAATATCTATCATAGACACATATAACCCGCTATAATGGAATTATCAAATACGTGACATGACATGAAAACAAGTTTTTATGACGAAGAACTCAACCACAGATAACAGACGAACCCGAGGCACTATAGTAAACGTACACAAAATACAACGGGCAAAGTAATCAGCCTGCTCTTTCCCAGCGAGATGATTGCAAAACTAGCAAGGGCACAACGATCTGACAATAGAGGAGTTTCCCATTATCGGATTTTACCTATATCACGTGACATCGGCTGGCCAGTCCAGCAATTGGACTACTACCGGTATAAAGCAACACATACTGACTGTTGATCTCACTTTATAGAACTTCTATAATATATCGGTTAAAAATTTACTTCAAAGAAATAACAAAACGGCAATTATTAATTAAAGAGTATGACAAGACTGCGTGTCACCAAGGTTATTTATGGTTACATCTGTACACTGTCCACCGAGTGATAAGATACGCTTTATTTTGAGCTGGCCCAAATTGCATCCGGTTCTTCAATGAGTGCCCGGGGCCCTTTGAAAACAATAAAACCTTGCACACGTGTCTTTAGAAATTCGACACGCGTGACCAGTCGCTTTCTTTGAAGTTGATAAGAAGCCTCTAAAACGCCCACACAAACTTATCCAGCGGGGCTTGAGGCTGAATCGTCATCTAAATCCATAGTGTGTGTGTGTGTGTGTGTGTGTGTGTGTGTGTGTGTGTGTGCAGGGTAGTTCTACTAGAAAGACCCTGGTGTGTGCGAGCAGCGAAAACTCTCGCGAGTCTGTGCGCTCTCTAGAGTCTGCTTTAATCTGCGCCGATTTTTGTAATAGTTCGAAATCTATATTTTACACTTATTGCATGTATAGTAAAAAAATACGGAAAACTTATGAAAATATGAATTTATCTTTTTTCGAGAATAAGAAATCTTAAGTTCTTAATAGCTAGACTACAGGGGATTGGAATTTTGGTGCGTACTATTAGTGGCCCAAATACCTAAGTTGGTGTTTCTATATAATATTTAGATGAAATTAGACATCTATAAAAATTCTACCCGACAATTCTTCGAGTAACTTAATAATTAAGATCTGTAAATGTTCCCAAATGACTTACTGTCGCACCCCTAAATGTGAAAATGTAATAAGGCCCGGTAAATGTGAAAACTTTTAACGCTAAATGTAATAAGGCCCCGTAAATGTGAAAACATTTAACCGTAAACGGGAAAACAAATATACCTAGTTGCGACGGTAAATGTGAAACCTTTTTTATAAACCCATAAAAAGTGATTATCATAAGCAACTATAAATTGCGAAGACTGGCGTATAAGGTGCTTTTTTCTCAATGCTTCAGCGGATCATTTGTGTTGAACCTATTACGCAGGTTACGCACGTGCGTAATAAAAATACTTACATTCAAGGGAGGTCACTTAATGATTAGCCATACTATAATAAACTGCTCTTAAAGGAAAAAAAATCGCTCCCTCTGGGAGCAAATTCTTTCCTTAAAGAGAAGTTCCCATTTGAAAAAGGATGCAATTGAAGAGAACCATTGCTTGATCCAGTAGTCTCCCTTTGATGTCCATAACTTTTCAGCGTTCTGGCTACGCCGTTGAGCGGAGGACAAGTATATTGATGCCACCACCAATTTCGTGTTCACAAAGGGGCTCTTACATGATTTGGGAAATTAACATGGGAATCTGCCCACGCTTGGAATTTCATAAGATTATGTTATTTAATTGTCTGGGTATGGCTTTTATATACTGAGGGAAAAAGTTTAGCAATATATTTTGGGGATTAACAGTTTAGAGGAAATAGGACTCTAAATCTCAAAGTGTCAAAAATATACGTTGACAAACGTTCACGAGTACGATGACATTACCAGATTGACATTTCACTTAATGTAAAGTCTGATTTTATTCCCTTTTGCTAAAACAGCTTATCTGGCAAAAGTGCGAATAGTTTTCATCTGAAAGTTTCATTATCGTATTTTTCCAAATTACCTCTTTTTCAATTGAGTAACATTTGAAATTTTTAAAAATGCTCAGCAGTTCAAATCCTCACTATGATATCGGATTTTGTTTCTTTTGACCACTTGCGGACAAGCATAAGGTCATTTTCTAATATCTGACATGTTTGCAAACCTGCCGATTAAAAAGATCTAATGCTTCAAAGATCGCCTATGGGAAACCCCACTATAAATAATTGCTTAACTTTTTTCCCCTCAGTGTATTTATGGTGCATTTGAGTGTTTATGCAATTCCATTTCTAATTTATGACGTCATAAATGATATCACTATAATACCTTAGGGTACCCTTTTAAAATCATGTCTAAAGTTATTGACATATCATTTAACGGGCGCAGAAATGTTTTATTGAATAACTATATCATTGATAAGTTAGTTGTTACTAAAAATGGTTTTGTATGTATTAGGATATTGGATGGGCATTCATTTTTATGGCATGGTACCTCTATTTCAACTGTATGTTTTGTATTAAGTCAAATGTGGAATTAACATTTTTACACGTTTTGGTCTTTGTGAAGATACCATTTCAACATATAAACTATCCATATATGTTAAGAATATGTAGACCAACTTTCATGAAATTCAAGGACCGGTAATATATTTTTCCAACTTGATGAAAACACATGACTCTAATTCATAGTAATGTAAAAATACAATTATTATGTTTCAGTTTTAACATACTTGAATACTTGCTTAGTTTAAATCACCATGCTAGTACGTTTAATGGTAGAAGTTGATATGTTCAGTGTTTTTCCCTTTTATGGATTGGAAAAAGAAAAAAAAATCTTTGATATTAACTGCCACGATTCTTATTTAGTGAAGTGCTTACATAATAATATTAGCCAAAATGATACAATATGGTGACACCTGTACTTACCAATTCTAGTTTCTAACGTTAAAACTGCATCTTACCAGTGTTACAATTAATATGTAACATTATTAAGCATTATTAAGAATTTTAATTCATACAGAAGGGAAACCTAATGACAAGTCAGTTCATGCAGGAGAAGAACTTTATATCTATGATTTTATAATTGCAAGCCTCAATAATAAACCTGGTTCACAAAAATAACCCCTTGTCAAACCTATTGGTTAAAATTTACCATTTTTGTCACAGAGAACTCTTGGCTTCAAATGTATTGTTAATTTAATGCTTTAATAGTCTCTGTTCATTCTGTTTTGTGAAACTGATGCTAATTTCCATCAAATAGCAACATTTATACTTTAGCTGGCTGTATATTCTAGGCTTACAGTTTCGTTTCTGGACCTCACTTATTCATGTAGAATACTGTTCTATGATACCATATGATAAGACTCTGTCACACTTTATCCTGGTCACGGCACCAAAATGTGGATCCTCTAGTTCAGTTGTGGTGTAAAGGAAATGTTTGGTCTTTTTGTTTTCGCTGGTTTATTTTTAGGATATTATGGTTCTTAAATAATATCATGCATGGCTTGAGAAAGTGATACACATTGCCGTGGCCCCATAATGCCATAACATAGGGCCATGACCTTTAGCATTTCTGACCATTGAATTATTTAAAATTGTCTAAACAAGTCTTTCTTTAAGAAAAGTGGAAGATGATTTAAAAACTACCTCCTTATGTCGAGTTATTGATTCATTTCAACTAAATATTTAATTTGCTAAAACTGACCTATACCCCTATGAGGTAGGACATGAAAAAGTTACCGGTTTTGGATTTTCATGATATTTAGCTCAGATCAGCAGGATATATATGGCATGTTTTTGTGATAATATGATATCTTGACAGAGACTAGAACTTATCTATCTTTTGATTTGAATGTTGCATGTTTCGTAAATTTTTGAAAAAAAAATATTGAAATTTTATAATCACTTCTTCTGAAAACGTAAACCATAATTTATCCAAATGGTTTCGTGGTATTAATATAATGTTTATGGTATTTTGGATTCAATCTAGATGACAAATCATAGAAATAAACAAAAATATAGATTTAGGACATGGAAATTTAGAGACAGGTACCACCTCAAAGGTGAAGTGCGTCAGGGTTGCTTCCGAAGCCTTATTCTTAACTATCTAATTCGATAAATACATTTTCATAGTTTGTATATAATGAGTTATTAATATGCAAAGTTTAAAGAAAATCCATGTGTGGGCACAGATGAAAGTACCCCTTTCATGTTGTAAGCTCTGTTTCTAGCATGTTTGCATACAAAGAAAGAAAGAAAAGATACAAACCTATGGGCGGCGACGCGAACAGGCAGACTTTGCTGCATGCGAACAACAAATATCGCAGACCAGTCTGCGTGTCCGTGCAGATTAGACTGGGTGTCCGCAAAGTCTCATTTATTGTTAGCTAATACCAAAACATGAAATAAGCAAAATTTCACTATGTAAGGACAGAATATTTGCTTGCAGGTTACTGCATTTGTCATTCCCTTTAATTTGATATGCAACATGACCGTGCTAAAAAAATAGACTTTTGACCTATTGACCCCACCCCCAGGGTCAGGGGGAATCTATGGGTTAACATTTTCTACCATGTTGTTAGCATGCGCTATCTTCTTTAATTTGATATGCAACATGTCCATATTTTTTTAAAAAAAACTTTAATTTTGACCTCTGTACAACCCCTTATGTTCACCCAGGATGGGGGGGGAGGCGACAGGCTTTAAAAGTAAAACCCCGTTTGGTATGTTTCATACTTTGGTATCTCTGTTTGCATGTGAACTTCTGTCAAAATAAAGAGAACTGACTGAATTATTGCGAACTTTAGATACATGTATTTGACACTCTCTGTATTTTTCTAAGGACCTTTAGGAAAATACGGGGTAGCGGCCCGATATGCAAGGTAGTGCGGCAGCGGTCACATTTTTATTTGTGAGGGTCTATACGTCGCGGCGACGGTGCCTATCTAACATGCGTGAACATATGTTAACTCTTAACTTATGTAAGAAAGAAGGCAACGATCAGGAATCGATACAATCAAGCATCACATCTGACACAGGACAAAACACCAAACATAAGTAACAACTTACAATGATCTAGTGCGTATAGAAAGCACTGTACATGTAAACATATTGCATATGTCTAACGTCGGCATATGGTGAAATTTTATGCATCTGCAAAATTCGCCGTAGATACCAAAAAACGATTTAAAGTTCATTTTTTCAGTGTGGAATTGGCGTCTATCACCGACTGAATGGCGTCTATCACAGACTGAATGAAGAAAAATGTTATGCGTTCAGCTGGTCACAGAAAAATCATAAACAATATCGAACACTTTGTAAGGATTTTACTGAAATTGCCAACGAAAAAAATCTTGAGAAAGCACACATGCAAAATTTCAAAAGAAACAAATCTTTCCTTTATGAGCAGTTCCTTATAGAATGGTAAGTCATTCTTATCGCATTAAGTGACCTCCCTTGAATATTACTATTTTTATTACGCATGTACGTAACCTGCGTAATGGGTGCTACGCTAATGCTCCGCTGAAGCATGGATGAAAAAGCACCTTATATGCCAGTCTTCGCATTTGCTTACGATAATTACTGTTTTCGTGCATATAAAAAAGGTTTCACATTTACCGTCGCAACTAGGTATATTTGTTTTCACGTTTACGGTTAAACGTTTTCACATTTACGGGGCCTTATTACATTTAGCGTTAAAAATTTTCACATTTACCGGGCCTTATTACATTTTCACATTTAGGGGTGCGACTTACAACGTGAAGCTATGAAAACCGATACTGTAGAAACACTTTTTAAAAGTTTCAATTAACATTTGGCGTTCATACGTTTACATTTACCAAGAGAGATATGAGTTACCCGACATTCAGTTTTGCGCGCATATGCGGTCCCAAATTTCAAAACCTATGCCTTTTCGTAACTGGTTATCTACAAATAGGGACCCATTTAAACACTCTTTTCAACTCGAAGTGCTCGGGTTTCAGACATTTCAAAGTGAGCTTTCAGTACTTTGAGCTAAAAGGAGTTTGGTTGCAAATAAAGTTGAATCAAAAAGGTTGTTATTCTCCTCTTATCTTACACTCGGTCCGATTATTACAAAAAATGTGTTTGAATACACAAAAAACAAGCGTTTCGAGCTGTCGAAGTTTTACTCTATTGCTGCAACTTCTAAAAAGTAAGAATAGCGTATTAGCTTCTTGCGCGAACATGTCCAAATTATTGCTTTTACTCAGATGATTTTTGGCTAAAATGAGACGTTTGTGAAACAGACAGACAGTTCCCTATTATTTCCGTTGCTGATGAAGGCCTTTGAGAGATGTGTTTCCCCTCGGGTCTACACCTGACACTCCCTTTTGGAAAAGTTCGCATACATCGCGATATAAAGACATCCTTTCTCGGAAAAGTTCGCATAAAGACACATCGATTTCTGTGATATGTTGGACATTCTTGTTGGGAAAGTTAATAAATAGTGTAGACCCGCAGGGAAACACATAATCTCATCAGGGCCTTCGTCGGCAACAGCGGAAATAATTGTGGAAAACGCGTACTACTTCAATAAAAGTCTGCAGGGCTTCGTTCAGCGTAAATTAGATAAATTTGAAAAAAAAAACTCTTTTTGTCGTCATATGTAATTAGGGTACATATAATTGCCATTTTCCTTTTGTTTGGTGTTTTAACCGTAATGAATATAAGTGAAATGCATGCAAAATTAGTAGTAAGTTATAGCTTCATATACCGGAAGTAGTCCAATTGTTGGACTGATCAGCCGATATCACGTGATACAGGTAAAATCCGATAATGGGAAAGGGGTCTATAGTGTCCTGAAATGATCGTAATGCGCTCACCTGACACTGAGTAAAAATATTCTACATTTCGTAGATCTTAAGGGAGACTAAATTGCTTACTTAACTATAAAGAAATGAGATTTGGCATGATGAAAGTACATGTACAATGCTTCACTAATGAATTTAAGATAGGGACACACACAACTTTATCCAAGATGGCTATCAAATCCAAGATGGCCGCCATTTACTGGTAATACATACAAATAGGTCCCATTCTATGACATTTTATCAACTAAGTTATTACAGTACTTGACATTTTTCATGAATATAATGACTAATTGTTTCATTTTCAACTTAAAATTGTCCTTGTTGCGCTCAAAATAGGTGTATTCTGATTTTTGAACTTTTTAGGCAGTGGTAGACATATATGTAATTTGAATGTCTGTTAAAGTTCGTGTCTTTAACTTTTGCATTTTTGTCTGAATAATGCTATAAGAGGTCTTATAGCTGGGGGGGGGGGGGGCATTTTAGCTTACTGTGCCCCATGACAATTTTTCATGGGTGCCAAATTGTTCATTAGGACCCCTAGATGCGAAACAAAATCGCCCTAAAACATTATCCTGTTTGGGTTTTGTGAAAATGCATGGGTTCCATAACGGATTCAAGTTTGGGGATGTGCCCATAAAACAACTCATGTCTCAGCTGTTACTTAACTTAAAACCAAATTAGATTGGTTCCGGTGTCCCAGTTTATCTTGCCCCCTGGACAGCTTGCCCCCCGGGGGGCAAGCCAACCCCGGTTGACTTGCCCCCCGGGGGGCAAGCTGTCCCGGGATATCTTGCCCCCCACCCTGGTTATCTTCATCCCCAGGGGGCAAGCTGTCCAGGCCGGTTTATCTTGCCCCCCGCCCAACACAAGTAAAAATATATATACATGTTATTTTGTTATTTTTCTGTATCATTTTAATGAAATCAGATCCTCCATAAGTCATTAAGTAAGAAATTGGTGCCTGTGGGGTTAATATTGGTAAAACTTTAACATCATCTTGAATAAAAAATATCAAGATTAAGTGATTTTAAGCTTAATTATTTTGCTAATACTACTTATTTTAAACTATCTGAATGTGATGATGTATCAATTATAAAAATAATTCAAGTCAAATTTAGCTGTTTTCTTTGTAGTATTGTTCTGTATGCTTAGTTGCAGGGGTGGGGGGTAAGCTGTCCAGGCCAGTTTATCTTGCCCCCCACCCACCTGGGCATCAAAGTAAAAGTATTGTGCCTAACCTACTTACTTTAAACTATCTGAATGTGAAAATGTATCAATCTAAAACATAATTGAAGTCAAATTTAGCTGATTTCTTTGTCGGATTGTTCCGTATACTTAGTTACAGGGGTGGGGGGTAAGCTGTCCAGGCCAGTTTATCTTGCCCCCCACCCACCTGGGTATCAAAGTAAAATTATTTTGCTAAGTTTTCTCATTTTAAACTATCTGAATGTGATGATGTATCAATAATTAACATAATTCAAGTCAAATTCAGCTGTCTTCTTTGTCGGATTGTTCTGTATGCTTAGTTGCTGGGGTGGGGGGTAAGCTGTCCAGGCCAGTTTATCTTGCCCCCACCCACTTGGGTATCAAAGTTAATTTATTTTGCTAATCCTACTTATTTTAATCTATCTGATTGTAAAGATGTATCAATCTAAAACATAATTCAAATCAAATTCAGCTGATTTCTTTTTCGGATGGTTCCGTATACTTAGTCACAGGGGTGGGGGGTAAGCTGTCCAGGCCAGTTTATCTTGCCCCCACCCACCTGGGTATCAAAGTAAAAGTATTGTGCCTATTCTTCTTATTTTAAACTATCTGAATGTGAAGATGTATCAATAATAAACATAATTTAAGTCAAATTCAGCTGTTTTCTTTGTCAGATTGTTCTGTATGCTTAGTTGCAGGGGTGGGGGGTAAGCTGTCCAGGCCAGTTTATCTTGCCCCCCACCCACTTGGGTATCAAAGTAAAATTACTTTGCTAATTCTACTTATTTTAATCTATCTGGTTGTGAAGATGTATCAATCTAAAACATAATAAAAGTCAAATTCAGCTGATTTCTTTGTCGGATTGTTCTGTATACTTAGTTACAGGGGTGGGGGCTAAGCTGTCCAGGCCAGTTTATCTTGCCCCCCACACACCTGAGTATCAAAGTAAATTTTTTTTGCTAAGTTTTCTCATTTTAAACTATCTGAATGTGATGATGTACCAATTATAAACATAATTCAAGTCAAATTCAGCTGTTTTCTTTGTCGCATTGTTCTGTATGCTTAGTTGCAGGGGTGGGGGGTAAGCTGTCCAGGCTAGTTTATCTTGCCCCCACCCACTTGGGTATCAAAGTAAAATTATTTTGCTTATTCTACTTATTTTAAACTATTTGAATGTGAAGATGTATCAATTATAAACATAATTCAAGTGAAATTCAGCTGTTTTCTTTGTCGGATTGTTCCGTATACTTAGTTACAGGAGTGGGGGGTAAGCTGTCCAGGCCAGTTTATCTTACCCCCACCCACTTGGGTATCACAGTAAAATTATTTTGCTAATTCTACTTATTTTAATCTATCTGATTGTGAAGATGTATCAATCTAAAACATAATTCAAGTCAAATTCAGCTAATTTCTTTGTCGGATTGTTCCATATACTTAGTTACAGGGGTGGGGGGTAAGCTGTCCAGGCCAGTTTATCTTGACCCCCACCCACCTGAGTATCAAAGTAAATTTTTTTTGCTAAGTTTTCTCATTTTAAACTATCTGAATGTGATGATGTATCAATTATAAACATAATTCAAGTCAAATTCAGCTTATTCCACAGGATTGTTCCATATACTTAGTTACAGGGATGGGGGGGGGGGGGTAAGCTGTCCAGGCCAGTTTATCTTGCCCCCCACCCACCTGAGTATCAAAGTAAAATTATTGTGCCTATTCTTCTTATTTTAAACTATCATAATGTGAAGATGTATCAATCTAAAACATAATTCAAGTCAAATTCAGCTGTTTTCTTTGTCAGATTGTTCTGTATGCTTAGTTACAGGGGTGGGGGGTAAGCTGTCCAGGCCAGTTTATCTTGCCCCCCACCCACCTGGGTATCAAAGTAAAAGTATTGTGCCTATTCTTCTTATTTTAAACTATCTGAATGTGAAGATGTATCAATTATAAGCATAATTCAAGTCAAATTCATCTGTTTTCTTTGTCAGATTGTTCTGTATGCTTAGTTGTAGGGGTGGGGGGTAAGCTGTCCAGGCCAGTTTATCTTGACCCCCACCCACCTGAATATCAAAGTAAATTTATTTTGCTAATTCTACTTATTTTAAACTATCTGAATGTGAGGATGTATTAATTATAAACATAATTCAAGTCAAATTCAGGTGTTTTCTTTGTCTGATTGTTCTGTATGCTAAGTGGCATGGGTGGGGGGGGGGGGGGGGGTAAGCTGTCCAGGCCAGTTTATCTTGCCCCCCACCCACCTGGGTATCAAAGTAAAAGTATTGTGCCTATTCTTCTTATTTCAAACTATCTGAATGTGAAGATGTATCAATAATAAACATAATTCAAGTCAAATTCAGCTGTTTTCTTTGTCAGATTGTTCTGTATGCTTAGTTGCAGGGGTGGGGGGTAAGCTGTCCAGGCCAGTTTATCTTGCCCCCCACCCACTTGGGTATCAAAGTAAAATTATTTTGCTAATTCTACTTATTTTATTCTATCTGATTGTGAAGATGTATCAATCTAAAACATAATTCAAGTCAAATTCAGCTGATTTCTTTGTTGGATTGTACCGTATACTTAGTTACATTGGTGGGGTGGTAAGCTGTCCAGGCCAGTTTATCTTGACCCCCACCCACCTGAGTATCAAAGTAAAATTTTTTTGCTAAGTTTTCTCATTTTAAACTATCTGAATGTGATGATGTATCAATTATAAACATAATTCAAGTCAAATTCAGCTGTTTTCTTTGTCGGATTCATCTGTATGCTTTGTTGCATGGGTGGGGGGTAAGCTGTCCAGGCCAGTTTATCTTGCCCCCCACCCACCTGGGTATCAAAGTAAAAGTATTGTGCCTATTCACCTTATTTTAAACTATCTGAATGTGAAGATGTATCAATAATAAACATAATTCAAGTCAAATTCAGCTGTTTTCTTTGTCAGATTGTTCTGTATGCTTAGTTGCAGGGTGGGGGGGGTAAGCTGTCCAGGCCAGTTTATCTTGCCCCCCCCCCATCCACTTGGGTATCACAGTAAAATTATTTTGCTAATTCTACTTATTTTAATCTATCTGGTTGTGAAGTTGTATCAATCTAAAACATAATTCAAGTCAAATTCAGCTGATTTCTTTGTCGGATTGTTCCATATACTTAGTTGCAGGGGTTGGGGTAAGCTGTCCAGGCCAGTTTATCTTACCCCCACCCACTTGGGTATCAAAGTAAAATTATTTTGCTAATTCTACTTATTTTAATCTATCTGATTGTGAAGATGTATCAATCTAAAAACATAATTCAAGTCAAATTCAGCTGATTTCTTAGTCGGATTGTTCCGTATACTTAGTTACAGGGGTGGGGGGTAAGCTGTCCAGGCCAGTTTATCTTGACCCCCACCCACCTGAGTATCAAAGTATATTTTTTGCTAAGTTTTCTCATTTTAAACTATCTGAATGTGATGATGTATCAATTATAAACATAATTCAAGTCAAATTCAGCTGATTTCTTTGTGGCATTGTTCTGTATGCTTAGTTGCAAGGGTGGGGGGTAAGCTGTCCAGGCCAGTTTATCTTGCCCCCAACCCACCTAGGCATCAAAGTAAAAGTATTGTGCCTATACTTCTTATTTTAAACTATCTGAATGTGAAGATGTATCAATAATAAAAATAATTCAAGTCAAATTCAGCTGTTTTCTTTGTCAGATTGTTCTGTATGCTTAGTTGTAGGGGTGGGGGTAAGCTGTCCAGGCCAGATTATCTTGCCCCCCACCCACCTGAGTATCAAAGTAAAATTATTTTGCTAAGTTTCTCATTTCGAAACTATCTGAATGTGATGATGTATCAATTATAAACATAATTCAAGTCAAATTCAGCTGTTTTCTTTGTCAGATTGTTCCGTATACTTAGTTGCAGGGGTGGGGGGTAAGCTGTCCAGGCCAGTTTATCTTGCCCCCCACCCACCTGGGCATCAAAGTAAAAGTATTGTGCCTATACTACTTATTTTAAACTATTTGAATGTGAAGATGTAGCAATTATAAACATAATTCAAGTCAAATTCAGCTGTTTTCTTTGTCAGATTGTTCTGTATGCTTAGATGAGGGGTGGGGGGTTAGCTGTCCAGGCCAGTTTATCTTGCCCCCCACCCACTTGGGTATCAAAGTAAAATTATATTGCTAATTCTACTTATTTTAATCTATCTGGTTGTGAAGATGTATCAATCTAAAACATAATAAAAGTCAAATTCAGCTGATTTCTTTGTCGGATTGTTCTGTATACTTAGTTACAGGGGTGGGGGGTATGCTGTCCAGACCAGTTTATCTTGCCCACCACCCACCTGAGTATCAAAGTAAATTTTTTTTGCTAAGTTTTCTCATTTTAAACTATCTGAATGTGATGATGTACCAATTATAAACATAATTCAAGTCAAATTCAGCTGTTTTCTTTGTCGCATTGTTCTGTATGCTTAGTTACATGGGTGGGGGGTAAGCTGTCCAGGCCAGTTTATCTTGGCCCCCACCCACCTGAGTATCAAAGTAAAATTATTTTGCTAAGTTTTCTCATTTTAAACTATCTGAATGTGATGATGTATCAATAATAAACATAATTCAAGTCAAATTCAGCTGTCTTCTTTGTCAGATTGTTCTGTATGCTTAGTTACAGGGGTGGGGGTAAGCTGTCCAGGCCAGTTTATCTTGCCCCCCACCCACCTGGGTATCAAAGTAAAAGTATTGTGCCTATTCTTCTTATTTTAAACTATCTGAATGTGAAGATGTATCAATTATAAGCATAATTCAAGTCAAATTCAGCTGTTTTCTTTGTCAGATTTTTCTGTATGCTTAGTTGTAGGGGTGGGGGGTAAGCTGTCCAGGCCAGTTTATCTTGACCCCCACCCACCTGAATATCAAAGTAAATTTATTTTGCTAATTCTACTTATTTTAAACTATCTGAATGTGAGGATGTATTAATTATAAATATAATTCAAGTCAAATTCAGGTGTTTTCTTTGTCTGATTGTTCTGTATGCTAAGTGGCATGGGTGGGGGGGGGGGTAAGCTGTCCAGGCCAGTTTATCTTGCCCCCCACCCACCTGGGTATCAAAGTAAAAGTATTGTGCCTATTCTTCTTATTTCAAACTATCTGAATGTGAAGATGTATCAATAATAAACATAATTCAAGTCAAATTCAGCTGTTTTCTTTGTCAGATTGTTCTGTATGCTTAGTTGCAGGGGTGGGGGGTAAGCTGTCCAGGCCAGTTTATCTTGCCCCCCCACCCACTTGGGTATCAAAGTAAAATTATTTTGCTAATTCTACTTATTTTATTCTATCTGAATGTGAAGATGTATCAATCTAAAACATAATTCAAGTCAAATTCAGCTGATTTCTTTGTCGGATTGTTCCGTATACTTAGTTACATTGGGGGGGTGGTAAGCTGTCCAGGCCAGTTTATCTTGACCCCCACCCACCTGAGTATCAAAGTAAATTTTTTTTGCTAAGTTTTCTCATTTTAAACTATCTGAATGTGATGATGTATCAATTATAAACATAATTCAAGTCAAATTCAGCTGTTTTCTTTGTCGGATTCATCTGTATGCTTTGTTGCATGGGTGGGGGGTAAGCTGTCCAGGCCAGTTTATCTTGCCCCCCACCCACCTGGGTATCAAAGTAAAAGTATAGTGCCTATTCTTCTTATTTTAAACTATCTGAATGTGAAGATGTATCAATAATAAACATAATTCAAGTCAAATTCAGCTGTTTTCTTTGTCAGATTGTTCTGTATGCTTAGTTGCAGGGGTGGGGGGTAAGCTGTCCAGGCCAGTTTATCTTGCCCCCCATCCACTTGGGTATCACAGTAAAATTATTTTGCTAATTCTACTTATTTTAATCTATCTGGTTGTGAAGATGTATCAATCTAAAATATAATTCAAGTCAAATTCAGCTGATTTCTTTGTCGGATTGTTCCATATACTTAGTTGCAGGGGTGGGGGTAAGCTGTCCAGGCCAGTTTATCTTACCCCCACCCACTTGGGTATCAAAGTAAAATTATTTTGCTAATTCTACTTATTTTAATCTATCTGATTGTGAAGATGTATCAATCTAAAAACATAATTCAAGTCAAATTCAGCTGATTTCTTAGTCGGATTGTTCCGTATACTTAGTTACAGGGGTGGGGGGTAAGCTGTCCAGGCCAGTTTATCTTGACCCCCACCCACCTGAGTATCAAAGTAAAAATTTTTTGCTAAGTTTTCTCATTTTAAACTATCTGAATGTGATGATGTATCAATTATAAACATAATTCAAGTCAAATTCAGCTGATTTCTTTGTGGCATTGTTCTGTATGCTTATTTGCAAGGGTGGGGGGTAAGCTGTCAAGGCCAGTTAATATTGCCCCCCACCCACATAGGCATCAAAGTAAAAGTATTGTGCCTATACTTCTTATTTTAAACTATCTGAATGTGAAGATGTATCAATAATAAAAATAATTCAAGTCAAATTCAGCTGTTTTCTTTGTCAGATTGTTCTGTATGCTTAGTTGTAGGGGTGGGGGTAAGCTGTCCAGGCCAGATTATCTTGCCCCCCCGCCCACCTGAGTATCAAAGTAAAATTATTTTGCTAAGTTTCTCATTTCGAAACTATCTGAATGTGATGATGTATCAATTATAAACATAATTCAAGTCAAATTCAGCTGTTTTCTTTGTCAGATTGTTCCGTATACTTAGTTGCAGGGGTGGGGGGTAAGCTGTCCAGGCCAGTTTATCTTGCCCCCCACCCACCTGGGCATCAAAGTAAAAGTATTGTGCCTATACTACTTATTTTAAACTATTTGAATGTGAAGATGTAGCAATTATAAACATAATTCAAGTCAAATTCAGCGGTTTTCTTTGTCAGATTGTTCTGTATGCTTAGTTGCAGGGGTGGGGGGTTAGCTGTCCAGGCCAGTTTATCTTGCCCCCCACCCACTTGGGTATCAAAGTAAAATTATATTGCTAATTCTACTTATTTTAATCTATCTGGTTGTGAAGATGTATCAATCTAAAACATAATAAAAGTCAAATTCAGCTGATTTCTTTGTCGGATTGTTCTGTATACTTAGTTACAGGGGTGGGGGGTAAGCTGTCCAGACCAGTTTATCTTGCCCACCACCCACCTGAGTATCAAAGTAAAATTTTTTTGCTAAGTTTTCTCATTTTAAACTATCTGAATGTGATGATGTACCAATTATAAACATAATTCAAGTCAAATTCAGCTGTTTTCAATGTCGCATTGTTCTGTATGCTTAGTTGCATGGGTGGGGGGTAAGCTGTCCAGGCCAGTTTATCTTGCCCACCACCCACCTGAGTATCAAAGTAAATTTTTTTTGCTAAGTTTTCTCATTTTAAACTATCTGAATGTGATGATGTACCAATTATAAACATAATTCAAGTCAAATTCAGCTGTTTTCTTTGTCGCATTGTTCTGTATGCTTAGTTACATGGGTGGGGGGTAAGCTGTCCAGGCCAGTTTATCTTGGCCCCCACCCACCTGAGTATCAAAGTAAAATTATTTTGCTAAGTTTTCTCATTTTAAACTATCTGAATGTGATGATGTATCAATAATAAACATAATTCAAGTTAAATTCAGCTGTCTTCTTTGTCGGATTGTTCTGTATGCTTAGTTGCTGGGGTGGGGGGTAAGCTGTCCAGGCCAGTTTATCTTGCCCCCCACCCACTTGGGTATCAAAGTTAATTTATTTTGCTAATCCTACTTATTTTAATCTATCTGATAGTGAAGATGTATCAATCTAAAACATAATTTAAATCAAATTCAGCTGATTTCTTTTTCGGATGGTTCGTATACTGAGTCACAGGGGTAAACTATCTGAATGTGAAGATGTATCAATTATAAACATAATTCAAGTCAAATTCAGCTGTTTTCTTTGTCCGATTGTTCTGTATGCTTAGTTGCAGGGGTGGGGGGTAAGCTGTCCAGGCCAGTTTATCTTGCCCCCCACCCACTTTGGTATCAAAGTAAAATTATTTTGCTAATTCTACTTATTTTAATCTATCTGGTTGTGAAGATGTATCAATCTAAAACATAATAAAAGTCAAATTTAGCTGATTTCTTTGTCGGATTGTTCTGTATACTTAGTGACAGGGGTGGGGGGTAAGCTGTCCAGGCCAGTTTATCTTGACCCCCACCCACCTGAGTATCAAAGTAAAAATTTTTTGCTAAGTTTTCTCATTTTAAACTATCTGAATGTGATGATGTACCAATTATAAACATAATTCAAGTCAAATTCAGCTGTTTTCTTTGTCGCATTGTTCTGTATGCTTAGTTGCAGGGGTGGGGGGTAAGCTGTCCAGGCCAGTTTATCTTGCCCCCCACCCACTTGGGTATCAAAGTAAAATTATTTTGCTAATTCTACTTATTTTAAACTATTTGAATGTGAAGATGTATCAATTATAAACATAATTCAAGTGAAACTCAGCTGTTTTCTTTGTTGGATTGTTCTGTATACTTAGTTACAGGGGTGGGGTAAGTTGTCCAGGCCAGTTTATCTTACCCCCACCAACTTGGGTATCACAGTAAAATTATTTTGCTAATTCTACTTATTTCAATCTATCTGATTGTGAAGATGTATCAATCTCAAACATAATTCAAGTCAAATTCAGCTGATTTCTTTGTCGGATTGTTCCGTATACTTAGTTACAGCAAGTCAGCCTCAAAATCCTGAATGAGGCAGAATATAATAGCTTTTCTGATTTATACAGATGGGCTAAAGACAATTAAGCATTTAAACTTGAAATATTAATATTTTGAAGGCATACTGCAATTTTTTAAATTTGAATTTTTAAAAGTTCAGGGTTTTGGAAATTTTAAACCTTCACACATAGATATTGTTCATTCTTAAAAACAGTAAGGAACATTATTCTTTGAACACAAGTTAAAAGCAGTAACATTTTAATTTTAACATTATCAGTACTTTTTTATTTAATTATTTATTTTTTGCTGCTGTCAAAATCATGTGGACTCAGCTGCATGCTCAAATAATGGCAGCCTTCATGCCATGGCTATTACTACAATGGTTAATGTGCTATAACAGAAAAGTGATGACAGTGATCAAATCGCCTCACCAGAAGCTACCTGATCTGGATCTATCAGTGGATTAGTACAGGTTTAAGAAAACAAGGGCTAATATATCAGGTGATATGCAATATACAGAAAACTGTAGATAGTGATCAACACACTGTCTTTTCATAATCATTTCAATGATGAGCTTTTGCATTGCATAGCATACTATTTTTATGTAATACTCTAATTGGAATTTATTAACACCCTTTGTCTACAAGGGTGACTTTTGTCATCTGCTGTTAACCTAACTGCAAACAGTTTGGACCAAGATCAGGACCCACTGACGTCGGTCCTAATTGATCTTGGTCCCACTGACGTCGGTCCTAATCTAAATCCAAACTGATTGAACTCTAAATGTGTTCCTGAAAGATTTTTAATAAAGTAAAATTAAAAAAAATGCAGATGACTAAAATAGCATTGAAGCAAAGAGTTTAATGTATGACAGAAAAAGTCCTAAGCTTTAATAAAGTAAAGATTGTGTGTGTGTGTGGGGGGGGGGATATTGTCCGAGAGGGTTTATGTCCACGTCAGTAGATATTATGTCCAACTAGCAAAATACATGGGAGAGATTATGTCCACCCGTACAAAAATGAGCAGGGGGATTTAGTCCTATACTCAAGATAAACTGCACTGGAGAGCTTACCCCCTCCCCAGTCCCCTACAAACCATACATGCCACAAATAATACAGCTGAATTTGACTTTAATTATGTTTATAAATGATACATCTTCACATTCAGATAATTCAAAATAAATAGAATTAACAAAATAATTTAACATAGATACCGAGTTGGGTGGAGGCAACGTAAACTGCCACCAACCCATGTAACCAAAATTATATGAAACCATCGATAAAGAATAAAGCTGCAGTATTTGACTTGAATTATGTTTATAATGGTTATATCTATAAATACAGATAGTTTGAAATTAAGTAGAATACGCAAAGTCATTAAACATTTATAACCCACCAATGAGATTGTGTGACAAAGGAAACCATTTGACTTGAACTATGAATACAATAATAACATTTTCATTTTTCAGAGTTTGAAATAAGATATTGAGCATCCAAAATTTAACTTTTGTTTTGTTTGATTTGATTCTTTACGTCCCATCAACAATATTTCAGTTAAACAGGGATGGGTTAACTTTTGAGATACAGGTGGGGGCAAGATAAACTGCCCTTGACAGCTTGCCCCCACCCTGCTGCCATTAAGCATACAAACAATATAACAATGAAAGCAGCTGAGTCAGGATTCAATTATGTTTAAATGATAGATCTTCACATTCAGATAGTTAAAAATAATAAGAAATTAGCAAAATAATTTGACTTTGATACCCAGGTGGGTGGGGCTTAACCTGCCCTGGACAACATAGGTAACTTTCACTTGTTTACTAAAACTAAGGTGTGAAAATTAGCTTACAGAAAACACATCTAGCGTAACACCTTTAGGTCGTGTATTGAAATGACACCTGAGGAATAAACCAAGTCTTAAAAGGTGTGATGAAATTCACACCTTTTAATCTCGAACCTTTCAGTGGTGGGGGTGGGGCAATCTGAACCAGCACAAGGAGCAGGTAGAGGGCAGGTTTCTTATTTTTCAACCAAAACAAATGTTGTGGGTCCTCAATAGAACCATATCAATGAGGCAGTTCTTTTGAACTTCTGAAACACAATGAGACCATGCTTTTCAGCACACAAAACATATGTGTTCAAATTAATGTATTAGAATATAGTTACAAATTTACACTCAAAAAGACTTCTTACCTGGACCTCATTGGGATGGGGTGGAGGGGAAAATCTTGTAGAGTGAGCAATCTGAGCAAGATTGGCTCTACTATAATTCATGTTCAGACCTAAACTTAAAGAAAGTTGAATGACCCATTTTATGTTCATGATTTGCTCAAGAACTAGGTAAAGGAACAGATCTTTAACTGTTCTTAAGAACTGTTCCAATGATTTTTTATGAACACTTTTAGAACCATCTTAATTTCTGGTATTTTTCTGTCAGAACAGTTCAAGAACTATTCCTGTTTTTGAACTGTAGATCAAGAACTGTTCTTAAAACAAAATTTAAAATAAAAAGTTCATTAAACATTGCACTACTCTAGGACAATTTTTGCAGAGTTCTAGATCAGTTCATGTGGAGAAGATATTATAAGAAGGGCTTGGGTTTTAATGGGGCTTACCTGAAGAAAGATAACAAAATAATAAGAGATGGGCTTGTTTTATTGTTGAGGTTTACATAAAGGGGAAAAAAGATTTGGCATTGAAAGGAGTCAACCACAAATAAACCTAAATATCAAACAAGTCCCCACCCCCTTCCTGGACAGCTGGCCCTTATAATCTTCACTTCTGGGGTCTTGTCCTTTATTCTATGTCAGCTTGTGTCACACAAAATTAAGTTAATATGCTGGTAGTACCATTTTTCTTGGTAATTCCGTTTGAAAATAAATCTAGTAACAGCAAAGTATCCGTTTTTTTGCATATTTAACATTGTATTGTATTGTAGAAGAAACAATGTAACAAAGAAAACAGCTGAATTTGACTTGAATTATGTTTATAATTGATACATCATCACATTCAGATAGTTTAAAATGAGAAAACTTAGCAAAATAGTTTTCTTTGATACTCAGGTGGGTGGGGGTCAAGATAAACTGGCCTGGACAGCTTATCCCCCACTCCTGTAACTAAAAGTATACGGAACAACCCGACAAAGAAAACAGCTGAATTTGACTTGAATTATGTTTAAAATTGATACATCATCACATTCAGATAGTTTAAAATAAGTAGAATTAGCAAAATAATTTTACTTTGATACTCAGGTGGGTGGGGGGAGATAAACTGGCCTGGACAGCTTACCCCCCACCCCTGTAACTAATTATACAGAACAATCTGACAAAGAAAACAGCTGAATTTTACTTGAATTATGTTTATAATTGATACATCATCACATTCAGATAGTTTAAAATGAAAACACTTAGCAAAATAATTTTACTTTGATACTCAGGTGGGTGGGGGTCTAGATAAACTAGCCTGGACAGCTTACCCCCCACCCCTGTAACTAAGCAGAATTTGACTTGAATTATGTTTATAATTGAATCATCATCACATTCAGATAGTTTCAAAATGAGAAACTTAGCAAAATAATTTTATTTTGATACTCAGGTGGGTGGGGGTCAAGATAAACTGACCTGGACAGCTTACCCCCCATCCCTACAACTAAGCATACAGAACAATCTGACAAAGAAAACAACTGAATTTGACTTGAATTATGTTTATTATTGATACATCTTCACATTCAGATAGTTTAAAATAAGTAGTATAGGCACAATACTTTTACCTTGATGCCCAGGTGGGTGGGGGGCAAGATAAACTGGCCTGGACAGCTTACCCCCCACCCCTGCAACTAAGTATACAGAACAATGCGACAAAGAAAACAGCTGAATTTGACTTGAATTATGTTTATAATTGATACATCATCACATTCAGATAGTTTCAAAATGAGAAACTTAGCAAAATAATTTTACTTTGATACTCAGGTGGGTGGGGGTCAAGATAAACTTGCCTGGACAGCTTACCCCCCACCCCTACAACTAAGCATACAGGAAAACAGCTGAATTTGACTTGAATTATGTTTATTATTGATACATCTTCACATTCAGATAGTTTAAAATAAGTAGTATAGGCACAATACTTTTACTTTGATGCCCAGCTGGGTGGGGGGCAAGATAAACTGGCCTGGACAGCTTACCCCCCACCCCTGCAACTAAGCATACAGAACAATGCGACAAAGAAAACAGCTAAATTTGACTTGAATTATGTTTATAATTGATACATCATCACATTCAGATAGTTTAAAATGAGAAAACTTAGCAAAAAAATTTACTTTGATACTCAGGTGGGTGGGGGTCAAGATAAACTGGCCTGGACAGCTTACCCCCCACCCCTGTAACTAAGTATACGGAACAATCCGACAAAGAAATCAGCTGAATTTGACTTGAATTATGTTTTAGATTGATACATCTTCACAATCAGATAGATTAAAATAAGTAGGATTAGCAAAATAATTTTACTGTGATACCCAAGTGGGTGGGGGGCAAGATAAACTGGCCTGGACAGCTTACCCCCCACCCCTGTAACTAAGTATACGGAACAATCCGACAAAGAAAACAGCTGAATTTCACTTGAATTATGTTTATAATTGATTCATCATCACATTCAGATAGTTTAAAATAAGTAGTATTAGCAAAATAATTAAGCTTAAAATCACTTAATCTTGATATTTTTATTCAAGATGATGTTAAAGTTTTACCAATATTAACCCCACAGGCACCAATTTCTTACTTTATGACTTATGGAGGATCTTATTTCATTAAAATGATATAGAAAAATAACAAAATAACATACATATATTTTTACTTGTGTTGGCGGGGGGCAAGATAAACCGGCCTGGACAGCTTGCCCCCCGGGGGGTGAAGATAACCAGGGTGGGGGGCAAGATATCCCGGGACAGCTTGCCCCCCGGGGGGCAAGCTGTTCAGGGGGGCAAGATAAACTGTTACACCGGAGAAGAAACTTTTCAAAGGGTTAGTCATATATGGCATAGCGGCCATCATGGTCATGTGACCAATACCATTTGAAAAATGAACTTTTGTTCCGACCCCCATCAAAAGGAGTCCCCATATGAAGTTTGAGTTTATTGGTCCCGCGGATTCAGAGAAGATGTTTAAAAATGTCGACAGATTGACGACGGAGTCTTTGGTATACAATTAGTTCATCCATGAGTGAGCTAAAATGAGAATACAAGAAGCCCACACATAACTGGAGCAGCAACGAACAGCCGCCTTATACAGCATAACCAATTTATGCCGAATGTATCTTCCCATCCTTATCAATTGGACGAGTCCATTTCCAATTTTAGGGTTGTTGGCTGGTAATTTTCATTTTTATTCAAAATTTTAATGAAACTTCTCTTAGCAAACGGTTGAGAACCTGACCAGAAACCGCGTTTCATGTTGTCTCGTCTGGTTTTGCGCTGTTTGCCGATGTCCAACAAAAAGGAACGCTATGCTTAAATGGGTTAAGTAATTTAATTGGCTAAATTATCGCCCTAGATTATGCTAATCATTTAGTTCGCAAAGAGGATTAGGATTCGCAACTAATTAAATGTATCATCACAGAGCAACAATAAATCGAATTAACTAATTGTGATGAAAACAAAGAAAATGTGCGCACAACCCGTCGAAAGCCAGATCTAAGAAAAAGCACGAGATGTCTTGTTTGATATGGCAGGGATAGACAAAGACACCAAGCCACCAATTAGCCAAGTCGCCATTGAGTCTAAGGCCAGACCCACTTTTTAGTCTAGTATTGCTGCATCAAGGCTGGATTAGTGTTGCGCATACACGATGCGAAGACGCAGTTTGCCTTTTTCTTATTGTCATGACTTGCAGAAAAATATACTGCTTCGCCTTTGTGAAACGCAGGTCTAGTAGCGAGTCCTCTCCGTCCGTCCGCAACGCTTTTGGGGTGCCTAGTTTGTGTAATCTGAGACTCCAGAAGTCTCATACCTTTATATTCAAACTTTGTATAAGGATTGTTCACACATTGAAGATATGCACCGTCAATTTTGTGCATATTTTATGAATATTTATTCGTTTTGGGGGTGTTGAATATAGACATTTTTCCATCCAAAATGTTTACTAATTGATGGTGTCTGCAATCTATAATTCCAACAGGTTGCATTCCTTTATATTCAAACTTTGCATACTCATTTTTCGGCTTATACTTCATACTCCCGGTCCCGAAATTCGCCAGCATGTAGCCTACATATATATTGATACTCCGTGTGCCTATCCTCCCTCCTACCCTTCTATAAGATATGCATGATCTTTCAACTCAGCTCAGCTTACTCAACTCATCAAGCTAAGCAAAATAAGCGTTTTTCGCCCTTTTTCGGAGTGAAATTAACCATGCCACCGAGCTCAGGTTACTCAACTCATCCAGCTCAGCTTTCAACTTATGCTACTTAACTTACCTAAGTTGAGTTTGATAAGTTGAACTGTAAGTCAGCGGTCAGTATATATATATATATATATATATATATATATATATATATATATATATATATATATATATATATATATATATATATATATATATATATATATATATATATATATATAACAAATATACATGTGATAGGTCCCTATCTTCTAAGTTCTAAGTTGAGTAAGTTGCCATAGCTGTCTATTATAGCCGATGAGTTCGGTAAGTTGGGTCTTTAAACAATGATATGTATCCAGATGCTTCAATGGCTGAGCTGAGTTCGGTAAGTTATAATAGCTGCGCATATGTTAGGATGAGTTGGTGATATGTGTCCAGATACTTCAATGGCTGAGCTAAGTTCGTTAAGTTATAATAGCTTCACATATGTTAGGATGAGTTGGTCATGAGTATAACATTGGACCATTATATGCAGCAAGATGCAAGCTAAGTTCGATGAGTTGAGTAAGCTAAGCAAGCTGAGTTCAATAAGTTAAAAGATACGTTCGATAAGTTGGATGAGTTGGGTAAGTTCGATGAGTTGGATAAGTTGAGAATGAGTTCGATGAGTTGGATGAGTTAAGTAAGTTGGATGAGTTGGATAAGTTGAGGATGAGTTCGATGAGTTTGCTAAGTTGGACTGTAAGTTCGATGAGTTGGATAAGTTGAGGATGAGTTCGATGAGTTGGATAAGTTGGACTGTAGGTTCGATGAGTTGGCTAAGTTGAGGATGAGTTCGATGAGTTGGATAAGTTGTACTGAAAGTTCGATGAGTTGGCTAAGTTGGAATGTAAGTTCGATGAGTTGGATAAGTTGAGGATGAGTTCGATGAGTTGGATAAGTTGTACTGTAAGTTGGATGAGTTGGCTAAGTTGCACTGTAAGTTCGATGAGTTGGCTAAGTTGAGGATAAGTTCGATGAGTTGGGTAAGTTGTACTGTAAGTTGGATGAGTTGGCTAAGTTGTACTGTAAGTTTGATGAGTTGGATAAGTTGTACTGTAAGTTCGATGAGTTGGCTAAGTTGAGGATGAGTTCGATGAGTTGGATAAGTTGGACGGTAAGTTGGATGAGTTGGATAAGTTGAGGATGAGTTCGATGAGTTGGATACGTTGTACTGTAAGTTGGATGAGTTGGATAAGTTGAGGATGAGTTCGATGAGTTGGCTAAGTTGTACTGTAAGTTTGATGAGTTGGCTAAGTTGAGGATGAGTTCGATGAGTTGGATAAGTTTTACTGTAAGTTGGATGAGTTGGCTAAGTTGGAATGTAAGTTCGATGAGTTGGATAAGTTGAGGATGAGTTCGATGAGTTGGATAAGTTGTACTGTAAGTTGGATGAGTTGGCTAAGTTGTACTGTAAGTTCGATGAGTTGGCTAAGTTGAGGATGAGTTCGATAAGTTGGGTAAGTTGTACTGTAAGTTCGATGAGTTAGATAAGTTTGAATGTAAGTTCGATGAGTTGGCTAAGTTGGAATGTAAGTTCGATGAGTTGGATAAGTTGAGGATGAGTTCGATGAGTTGGATAAGTTGAACTGTAAGTTGGATGAGTTGGATAAGTTGTACTGTAAGTTCGATGAGTTGGCTAAGTTAAGGATGAGTTCGATGAGTTGGATAAGTTGTACTGTAAGTTGGATGAGTTGAAGATGTGCACCTCCTTTTTGTGCAAATTTTAAAATAATTTATTATATTTTTTGGAGTGTTGAACTTAGACATTATTACGTCTACATCACCTTTGGGGGCTCATACATCACCTTTGGGGTGCTCACATTGTGTAATGTGTGTGTATATGTAACTCAAACTACATGGCATGTATACGTGTTTATTCCTTTATATTCATTTTGCATGGTGGTAGATGTGCATCTCATATTTTATGCACATTTGGCTATATTTAATTGTTGAACATTATTACGTCTACACCACCTTTGGGGTACTTAAATTGTGTGACCTGTAACTCCAACAGTTTCCATTCCTTTTCATTCAAACCTTGCATACTGATTTCTTACATATTGAAGATGTGCACCTCCAATTTTGTGCAGTTTTGTTATATATACTAGGCAAAAAAAGAAAAGCCGCTCTGTGTGAATCTTTTTAACTGTATCAGTTATGTCTTTCATTTAAAAAGCATGCAGTGATTAGAAAAGTTATAGCAAAATGTTGCTAGAGAATGCTCTTTGCCAGTTTCTCAATTCATTAAGAAGTCAGTATTGCCGCGGGTTCCTTAATTGGACGTAAATACTACGCTAAACTAAGTTCCGTTGGGAGTTCGGGGTCTTAAACAAATCTCTTGAAAACGGTATCTCACAATTTTAGCGCTGATTTATAGATTATGAGTTCCTGTGTATGTCCTAGCTGTGACTGACTGTCTCCAGATAAATCAATTGCATAAATGAGACGTCCGGATGTCTCGATCTTGACGTCGCGTCAAAACACAGGGACGTCTTGGACGAGGACTGTCTGACGTTGTTCAGGTTTATTGGAAACGATCCTTAAGACGTCCAATCGTCCTAACATGGCATCAAAATTGTTTGGCTGCTTCCGATGGTGTCACGTTAGATTGTAACATTCCTATTGCACGTTCACGTTCCACATGTGTCAATTTTGTCACGGCAAAATAGCAATGTGTTAACTTTAATTCCGAAGTTTTAAAATGTTTTAAACGTTTTGGACATTCCTATTGTACGTTCACGTTCCACATGTGTCAATTTTGTCACGGCTAAATAGCAATATGTATCTTTTATTCCAAAGTCTTAAAATGTTTTTAAACGTTTGGGATGTTCGACTAGAGAGTAGTTAGTGCACATGTTAATCTTAATGGACTAATGCTGCACTTGGAAAATGGAAAATCTGACAGTACACTGGTTTGGATTGACTCACCCCCATTAAACAATAGAGTAAATGTGCGGCAGGAAAAATAGCAAAAGGTAGATAGCCGATGAAATTTTGCTACTCTCACTTAACTCACAATAGATTTGATTATTGTTAGCGGTTTTTCTTTTTTGGCCTAGCATATAATTTCTGTTCAACCGAATCATTTTTACGTCCACAAGTCAACATTTTTATGCCTGGAACCCTGCCTGCTTTGTGTAATCTGTAACGCCTACAACTTCCATTCCTTTTCACGCATACAAATTTCATCAAACTTCCTTGGCAGGTTGTGTGTAAGTGGGGGGATGGGTGGTCAATTAATTTACAATTAGTCTCCCCTAATAGATGCATAGATATGACAATGTACAATCAGTATTAGGGCGACGCAGGCCCAGAACAGAGCTTGGTATTCTTAAAAAATAATGTAGCTTCGCACTGCATGCGAATCGCGGAGGCAACTATCACTTAGCATGCGACGCAAATGCAGATTTGGTTCTTTTTTACGTTAAAAGTACGTGATACGCTGCGTCATCGCATCGTGTATTCAGTGTATGGTAAAATTAAGCTATATAATATACCATAATCTCAATTTCCTCTGACACACATCCCGAGCCCACGGCATATTAATAGAAGAAATACGTCTTTTCTCTCGAAAAAAGTGAAATGCCTGATCCTCACTCAACATACACCTGTAGATGTCAGCTCACTTGTTGTGCATTACAAAACAAATCATTAGACTGAAAATGAAGACCTTGGTAGGCTTTTAGCGTGTGTGCAGGCTGATGTGGGAATCCTTTGTCCGCACATTGTCATACGATTATATCGTCCCAGTCTATTGATCCAAATGTCGTGTTTTGTTGTCTGTACCGTGATGAAACAGAAAGTAAATAAATCCTTGCGAAAAGCGCAGTATATAAAGTGGTATTTTTGTGCAGTAATGTCTTATATTGGTAATTTTTGACAATACACTTCATGTGTGTAAAGTTAACACGGTTAACTGATATTTTATCCTTTATAGTCATCTGTCTTCGTGTGTAAACAAGCATGTGTTGTACGTTAGTTATAAAGGACTTGGATTTCTGAATTGGATTTCTGAATTGATTGATTAATACTTCTCGTGGAATATCCAGATAGTGGGATTAACATTTCGCTGAGGTTGAAAAGTTACTAACGGTAGATCTACTTTATTTTTAAAGTTTTTATATAATTATTTACCAAACTCTTCCTTTTCCTGCTTCATTAAAGCAGACTTATCAGAAAATCTAGAGATGCTCAACCGCAGACATTTTACAGAATATGAAACCGGTGCAACTTAGCACAAGTGTCACCTACTGTGAGGGGCCAGATTGGGTAAGAGGGTAGGGGACGGTGAATTGGAAATCTTTAATAATCAAACCGTTAACGTTTACTTTAAACTTTACTTTCAGTAGAAAAATATTGTTAAATAAGATATAATGGGTCTGCTCAATCTTGAACATATCACTTAAGAAGTAGAAATTGTTAATCCGATAATAGTGTCTTTTTTGTTGGACATAGGCAAACAGTGCAGACCCAGATCAGACCCCGCAGGGGTCATCACCGTTTGCAGTTTGCTTATTGAATAAAAATGAAAAATACCACCAACAACCCTTAAAATGGAAGTGATTTAAACAGGACCTGTCGGTATTTTTTTTTATTTTTTTTTTAAGATAAAGAGAACATAAATACACTGCAAATGAGAATAAAAGTCAAAATATTACGATTGGGGTATATATTTTCATCTAACTTTTTTTTTTTGGAACGGGGTCTCAATCCAAATCCCCAACCCATTTGGGAAGCTCTAGTCCTAATTTATGGTCGTCATCAACGTCCATTCTATGAATATTCGAGCAGCCATGACACTGGTGAGCCTATGAGTGCATTTGATCTCGTCATAGTCTTCTCGCCTCTCTATGCGATAAACAACAAAAGCTTTTGTGCTGATCACTGGATTTTTGATAATTTGATATCTTTGATATTTTGGGTCTAAGCTATAAGAGTAATTCTGAAACATGTTTCACATTTTTGTCCGGGTAGACTTCCATGTATTATAGAGTGTGTAATTGAAATCTCAACAAAAACATATGTCGTTGGGACTCAGAGAAGCGTCTCGATTAGTCTAGCTCCTAGACCTTGATGTTTTTGTCAATTTTACTACGTCTCGATGGGCCGATTCTTATGAGCACCCCAAAACACATGTTTATATTGAAGGGTAAGAAAATAATTACAATTTATCGCTGAAAAGGTTTTCTTATCTGGGCCTATGATTCTCATGGGAATTGTCGCTCAATAAATATTCAGTTTCAAACAGCTATATCGGTATAAAAATTATTACCTTGCAACAGCCTGTACAAGTTCTGCTGTAACTCTTTAGCCCTTAAAACGCCAAGAAAAAATGCATCTGAAAATGTCGTCTGCTGAAATCGTCTGCTGCGAAAATTGCCTTACATTACTGACGAATTAAGTATATACTTAAACGCAAAAGAAACGCAACTCTTTCTAAAACAGTAGTTTTCTTTTTCATCAAAAAATTCAGCCAGCGATTTTGTAATCGCTAAGTATCGTTATTTGCCTTGCATACAGCACCAAAATCAGACCGCTGTGACCTATGGTTGGTGAGCTGCAACGAAAAATGTTAGGCAATCCCCATTTTTAAAGTCAAAAAGTTCAAAAATTGTGCCTATTTTGCGAAAAAACATTTTGAACCAATATCGGTTTTTGAAAGCAAAAGGGTAGACAAAATCAAATCAGGTACTTTTATGTTTCTGTCAACGTCCATTTTGTCAAAATGACGACTTTATTTTTTTAGCGTAATTGGCCATTTTTATCCAAACGAATATCAAAGATCGAAAACTTTTAATGTCACCATATAGCCCTTATTACATTGCATAGAAGACATAAGTATCGCGACATGATCGAACAAAATGCGTCTGTAATGACTGTTTTTAAAAAAAGTAGGTTGACGTCAATAAAGAAACGCAGCAACGCAGCGGCTGGTAGCGTTGATAATCAATAACTTGCAAAAGGTTTTACTGTTTTTCTTTAGTTAAAACATATGGCTATCAGATCAAGCTGTTTGTTTTCAAATTGAATGAGACATCACTTTTTAAGACTCTACTTGTTGAAATTTACTGACGTCATTATAACGTCAGAATGGAAATCGTGAGCAAAACCATTTTACGGCAAATCATTACTCAATGCGCAGTAACCCAGGATATAACCAAGAAATTAGCCTCATGTAATCCATGTGGAAGAAAAAGTGGATTGAAAACGGTTGCACTTTTGCGTTTAAGTATGTAAGCAAACAGCGTGGACCACCCAGAACATAGGAGCAGTCTGATCTCATTTCTACACTGTTTGCCATAGAGGCTTCCTAAACGTTTCAGCAGACGAAAAAAACCCAGACGACTTTTGTTGCGATTGGCGCATTAAGGGTTAAATATTAGAATCAAATTATTCAGACAGAAGAAGCATGTGGAAACAAAATTGTTCAAAATAAGCAACAATCTAATCAGCTTTCATCATCAAAGTATGTATTGATAATTAGGATGGGTTGGTCCAAATCATCATCTGGGTGATTCCATTTCACAGAAATCCATCAGTTAAACTGTCCAAAAAATGGGAATGGGATTGGTTGAAATCCAACTTAAGATTAAGAGGTCTTCTCATTGTGAGACAATTTATGTGCGAATCTTCTAGAAGGGACCAGACTAATCATTGCTATGCTATAATATCCGATCGCCATTTTTTGTTTGATCCAGCGAGTTTAGGTGCGTGATTATGTACAAGGTTAACAATCCATAATGATTGTTAATGGTAGCTGGTGGGCTAGAGTTAGGTGTGGTTTAGGGTTGGTTATGGTTGGGGGATGGTTCGGTTTAAGGTGGGATGGGATCAGGGTTAGGTTAAGGTTAGGGTTATGTGTAAGCTAGGGTTAGGAGGTTAAGTTTGTGATAGGTTAGGGGTAGAGGTAGGTTAAAGTTAGGGGTAGGTTAGGGTCTGCTTATGGTCCTGTTGGTTAGGTTAGGGCTAGGAGTAGAGGTAGGTTAAAGTTAGGGGTATGTTAGGGATTTGTTTGGTAGCACTTATGATCCTGTTGGTTAAGGATAGGCTAGGGGTAGAGGAAGGTTAAATGTAGGGGTAGGTTAGGGTTATGCTCGGTAACACTCATGCTCGTGTTGGTAAGTTGAGGGCTAGGGGTACAGGTAGGTAAAATTAAGGGTAGGCTAGGATTTTGCTCGGTAGCAGTCATGATGCTGTTGGTTAGTTTAGGGCTAGGGGCAGAGGTAGGTTAAAGTAAGGGATATGTTATGTTTTCTCAGCATCACTCATGATACTGTTGCTTAGGTTTAGGGCTAGGGGTAGAGGAAGGTTAATGTTAGTGGTAGGTTGAGGTTTTGCTCTGTAGCACTTATGATACTATTGCTTAGGTTAAGGGCTAGGGAAAGAGGTAGGTTTAAGTAAGGGTAGGTAACGGGTTTTGCTTAGTAGCACTCATGATCATGTTGGTTAGGGTTAGGGCTAGTGATAGAGGTAGGTTAAAGTTAGCGTAGGTTATGGGTTTTCCTGGGCAGTACTTATGATACTATTTGTTAGGTCATGGCTAGTGATAGATATAGATTAATGTTAGAGATATGTTAGGGTTGTGCTCAGTAGCAAAGTAAGTAAGGGTGCAAAGATCAGGAGTCGATACAATCAAGTACCAAACCCGACCCAGGATACCAATGGGAAAGTTACAAACTCACAGTTAGACACCACAAACGAGAGCCAAGAGGTCAGCCATTTCCCAGCAGGTGACCACAAAGCACATATAAACAGACGTGATACTGTTGGTAAGGGTTATGACTAGGCATAGAGGTAGGTAAAAGTTAGGGGTATGTGAGGTTTTTACAAGGTAGCACTCATAATCATGTTGGTAAGGGTTTGGGCTGCGGATAGAATTAGGTTGAAGTTAGTGGTATGGGACGGGTTAGCTTGGTAGCACTCATGATACTGTTAATTAGGGTAGGGCTAGGGGTAGAAGTAGGTGACAGTTAGGGGTAGGTAAGGGTTTTGCTTGGTAGCACTCGTGATACTGTTGGTAAGTTAGGGCTTGGGGCAGAGGTAGGTTAAAATAAGGGGTAGGTTAGGGTTTGGTCGGTAGCACTCATGATACTGCAACTTATTTTAGGTCTAGGGGAAGAGATAGGTTAAAATAGTGATAGGTTAGGGATGTGCTTGGTAGCACTCATGATCCCCATGGTTATGGTTAGGGCTGGGATAGAGGTAGGTTAAAGTTAGATTAGGTTATGGTTTTGCCTGGTAGCACTCATGATACTGTTGGTTAGTTGAGGGCTAGGGATAGAGGTAGGTTGAAGTAGGGGATATTTTATGTTTTTCATTATCACTCATGATACTGTTGCTTAGGTTTAGGGCTAGGGGTAGAGGTAGGTTAATGTAAGCTGTAGGTTGGGGTTTCGCTTGGCAGTACTTATGATACTATTGGTTATGTTATGGCTAGGGAAAGAGGTAGGTTAAAGTTAGGGGTATATTAGGGTTGTGCTCAGTAGCAGTCATGATACTGTTGGTTAGGGTGAGAGCTAGGGATAGATGTAGGTAGAAGTTAGGGTTTGGTAAGGGTTTTACACGGTAGCACTCATGATCATGTTGGTTAGGTTAGGGCTTGGGTTAGAAGTAGGTTAAAGTTCGGGGAAGGTTAGGGTTTTGCTCGGTAGCACTCATGAAACTGTTGGTTAGGGTTTGGGCTAGGGATAAATGTAGGTTAAAGCTAGGGTAGGTTAGGGTTTTGGTGGGTAGCACTCATGAAACTGTTGGTTAGGGTTAGGGTTAGGGATAGAGGTATGTTAAAGTTAAGGTTGGTTAGGGTTTTGCTCCATAGCACTCATGATAGTGTTGGTTAGGGCAAGGGATAGAGGTAGGTTAAAGTTAGGGGTAGGTTAGGGTTTTGCTCAGTAGCACTCATAAAACTGTTGGTTAGGGTTAGGGCTCTGGATAGTGGTAGGTTAAAGTTAGGGTAGGTTAGGGTTTTGCTCAGTAGCAAGAAGCACTCATGATACTGTTGGTTAGGGTTAGGGCTAGGGATAGAGGTAAGTTAAAAATTAGGGTAGGTTAGGGTTTCGCTCGATAGCACTCATGATCATGATGGTTAGAGTTAGGGCTAGTGATAGAGGTAGGTAAAAGTTAGGGGTAGGTTAGTGTTGTGCACGGTGGCACTCATGATCCTGTTGGTTAGGGTTAGGGGTGGGATAGAGTAGGTAAAAGTTAGGGTAGGTTAGGGTTTTGCTAGGAAGCACTCATGATACTGTTGGTTAGGATTAGGGCGGGTGTAAAGGTAGGTTTAAGTTAGGGTAGGTTAGGGTTTGGCTCCGTAGCACTAAGCACTCATGATCATGTTGGTTAGGGTTAGAGATAGAGGTAGATAAAAGTTAGGGGAAGGTAAGGGTTTTGCTCGGTAGCACTCATGAAACTTTTGGCTAGGGTTAGGGCTAGGGATAGAGGTAGGTTAAAGTTAGGGTAGGTTAAGATTTTTGTTCGGTACTACTCATGATCATATTGGTTAGGGTTAATGCTAGGGATAGAGGTAGGTTAAAGTTAGGGTAGGTTAGGGTTTTGCTCGGGAGCACTCGTGAAACTTTTGGCTAGGGTAAGGGCTAGGGATAAAGGTAGATTAAAGTGAGGGTAGATTAACGTTTAAACTCGGTACCACTCATGATCATGTTGGCTAGTGTTAATGCTAGGGATGGAGGTAGATTTTAGCTAGGGGTAGGTAAGGATTTTGCTCGGTAGCGCTCATGATCGAGTTGGTCAGGGTTAAGGCTAGGGATAGAGGTAGGTTAAAGTTAGGGTAGGTTAGGGTTTTGCTCGGGAGCACTGGTAAAAAACTCTTGATAAGGTTAGGGCTAGGGATAGAGGTAGGTTAAAATTAGGGTAGGTCAGGGTTTTGCTCAGTAGCACTCATGATCATGTTAGTTAGGGTTAGGGCTAAGGAATGAGGTAGGTTACAGTAAGGGTATGTTAGGGTTTTGCTCTGTAGCACTCATGATCCTGTTTGTTAGGGTTAGGGCTAAGGATAGAGGTAGGATAAAGTTAGGGTAGGTTAGGGTTTTGCTCAGAAGCACTCATGATACTGTTGGTTAGGTTAAGGCTAGGGATATAGGTAGGTTAGAGTTAGGGGTAGGTTAGGGTTTTACTCGGTAGCACTCATGATACTGTTGGTTAGGGTTAGGGCTAGTGATAGAGGTAGGTCAAAGTTAGCGTAGGTTATGGTTTTGCTCAGTAGCACTCATTATCATGTTAGTAAGGGCTAAGGATAGAGGTAGGTTAAAGTTAGGGTTGGTTAGGGTTTTGTTCTGTAGCACTCATGATACTGTTGGTTAGGGTTAGGGCTAGGGATAGAGGTAGGTTACAGTAAGGGTAGGTTAATGTTTTGCTAAGTAGCACTTGTGATCATGTTAGTTAGGGCTGGGATAGAAGTAGGTAACAGTAAGGGTAGGTTAGGGTATTGCTAAGCAGCACACATGAAACTTTTGGTTAGGATTAGGGCTAGGAATAGAGGTAGGTTAAAGTTAGGGTAGGTTAGGGTTTTGCTCTGTAGCACTCATGATCATGTTGGTTAGGGTTAGGGCTAGGGATATAGGTAGGTTAAATTAGCGTACTTTAGGGGTTTGCTTGGTAGCACATTTGAAACTGTTGGGTAGGGCTAGGGATAGAGTTAAGTTTAAGTTAGTGTAGGCTAGGGTTTTGCTCCGAAGCACTCATGATCCTGTTGGTTAGGGTTAGGGCTGGGATAGAGGTAGCTTAAAATTAGGGTAGGTTAGGATTTTGCTTGGTAGCACACATGATCATGTTAGTTAGGGCTAGGACTAGGGATAGAGTAGGTTAAAGTTAGGGTCAGGCTTGGGTTTTGCTCGGTAGCACTCATGATACTGTTGGTTAGGGTTAGGGCTAGGCACTCAAGAGACTGTTGGTTAGGGTTAGGGCTAGGGATAAAGGTAGGTTAAAGTTAGGGGTAGGTTAGGGTTTTGCTTGGTAACAGTCATGTTACTGTAGGATAGGTTACGTCTAGGGATTGATGTAGGTTAAAGTAAGGGGTAGGTTAGGGTTTCGTTGTAGCACTAATGATACCGTTGGTTTGTTTAGATCCAGGGGTGAGGTATGTTAAAGTAAGGGTTAGGTTATGCATGTGCTTGGTAGCACTCATGATTCTGTTGGTTAGGTTATGGCTAGGGATAGAATAGGTTACATTTAGTTGGTTGGTAGCACACATGATACTGTAGTTTAGTTTGGGGCCAGGGGTAGAGTTAGGCGAAAGTTTGGGGTAGGTTTGGATCTTGCTCAGTAGCACTCATGATCCATTTGGTTAGGCTAGGGCTAGAGGTATCGTAAACTTAGGGGTAGGTTAGGGTTTTGCTTGTAGCATACATGATCCTGTTGGTAGAGTTAAGTGCTAGGGGTAGTGATAGGTTAAAATTAGGAATAAGTTAGGCTGTACTGGGTACCACTCAAGATACGTTATTTGGGATAAGGATAGAGGGGATAGTTCAGGGCTTTGTACAGTAGGACTCATGATCATGTTAGTTAGGGTTAGGGCTAAGGAATGAGGAAGGTTACAGTAAGGGTATGTTAGGGTTTTGCTCTGTAGCACTCATGATCCTGTTTGTTAGGGTTAGGGCTAAGGATAGAGGTAGGATAAAGTTAGGGTAGGTTAGGGTTTTGCTCAGAAGCACTCATGATACTGTTGGTTAGGTTAAGGCTAGGGATATAGGTAGGTTAGAGTTAGGGGTAGGTTAGGGTTTTACTCGGTAGCACTCATGATACTGTTGGTTAGGGTTAGGGCTAGTGATAGAGGTAGGTTAAAGTTAGCGTAGGTAATGGTTTTGCTCAGTAGCACTCATTATCATGTTAGTAAGGGCTAAGGATAGAGGTAGGTTAAAGTTAGGGTTGGTTAGGGTTTTGTTCTGTAGCACTCATGATACTGTTGGTTAGTGTTAGGGCTAGGGATAGAGGTAGGTTACAGTAAGGGTAGGTTAGGGTTTTGCTAAGTAGCACTTGTGATCATGTTAGTTAGGGCTGGGATAGAAGTAGGTAACAGTAAGGGTAGGTTAGGGTATTGCTAAGCAGCACACATGAAACTTTTGGTTAGGATTAGGGCTAGGAATAGAGGTAGGTTAAAGTTAGGGTAGGTTAGGGTTTTGCTCTGTAGCACTCATGATCATGTTGGTTAGGGTTAGGGCTAGGGATATAGGTAGGTTAAATTAGCGTACTTTAGGGGTTTGCTTGGTAGCACATTTGAAACTGTTGGGTAGGGCTAGGGATAGAGTTAAGTTTAAGTTAGTGTAGGCTAGGGTTTTGCTCCGAAGCACTCATGATCCTGTTGGTTAGGGTTAGGGCTGGGATAGAGGTAGCTTAAAATTAGGGTAGGTTAGGATTTTGCTTGGTAGCACACATGAACATGTTAGTTAGGGCTAGGACTAGGGATAGAGTAGGTTAAAGTTAGGGTCAGGCTTGGGTTTTGCTCGGTAGCACTCATGATACTGTTGGTTAGGGTTAGGGCTAGGCACTCAAGAGACTGTTGGTTAGGGTTAGGGCTAGGGATAGAGGTAGGTTAAAGTTAGGGGTAGGTTAGGGTTTTGCTTGGTAACAGTCATGTTACTGTAGGATAGGTTACGTCTAGGGATCGACGTAGGTTAAAGTAAGGGGTAGGTTAGGGTTTCGTTGTAGCACTAATGATACCGTTGGTTTGTTTAGATCCAGGGGTGAGGTATGTTAAAGAAAGGGTTAGGTTATGCATGTGCTTGGTAGCACTCATGATCCTATTGGTTAGGTTATGGCTAGGGATAGAATAGGTTACAGTTAGTTGGTTGGTAGCACACATGATACTGTAGTTTAGTTTAGGGCCAGGGGTAGAGTTAGGTTAAAGTTTGGGGTAGGTTAGGATCTTGCTCAGTAGCACTCATGATCCATTTGGTTAGGCTAGGGCTAGAGGTATCGTAAACTTAGGGGTAGGTTAGGGTTTTGCTTGTAGCATACATGATCCTGTTGGTAGAGTTAAGTGCTAGGGGTAGTGATAGGTTAAAATTAGGAATTAGTTAGGCTGTACTGGGTACCACTCAAGATACGTTATTTGGGATAGGGATAGAGGGGATAGTTCAGGGCGTTGTACAGTAGGACACATGATCCTGTTGGTTAGGTTTAGGCCAGGGTTTTGGTTTGGGTAGGGTTTTGCTAGGTAGCACTCATTATACTGTTGGTAAGGTTAGGGTTAGGTCTATGGATAGAGTTAGATAAGGGTAGGTTAGGGTTTTGCTAGGGAGCACTCATGAAACTGTTGATAGGATTAGGGCTAGCGATAGAGGTAGGAAACGTTAGGGTAGGTTAGGGTTTTGCTTGGTAGCACTCATGATCCTGTTGGTTAGGGTTGGGTTAGGTTAGGTAAAAGGTTGAAGTTAGGTTATTTAGGGTTTTCACGGTAGCACTCGTGATACTGTTGGTTAGGGTAAGGGCTAGGGATAGAGGTAGGTTACAGTAAGGGTAGGTAAGGGTTTTGCCCAGTAGCACTCATGAAACTGTTGGTTAGGGTTAGGGATATAGGTAGGTTACAGTAAGGGTATGTTGGGGTTTTGCTAAGTAGCACACATGAAACTTTTGGTTAGGATTAGGGCTAGGGATAGAGGTAAGTTTAAGTAAGTGTAGGTTAGGGTTTTGCTCAGTAGCACACATGAAACTGTTTGTTAGGGTTAGGGCTAGGGATAGAGGTTGGTTAAAGTTAGTGTAGGTTAGGGCTTTGCTCTGAAGCATTCATAAAACTGTTGGTTAGGGTTAGGGCTAGGGATAGAGGTAAGTTAAAGTTAGGGTAGGTTAGGGTTTTGCTTGGTAGCACTCATGATACTGTTGGTTTGAGTAAAGGTAAGGGCTAGGGATAGTGGTAGGTTAAAGTTAGGGTAGGTTAGGGTTTTGCTCGGTAGCACTCATTTTATGTTGGTTAGGGTTAGGGCTAGGGAAAGAGGTAGGCTAAAGTTAGCGTAGGTTAGGGTTTTGCTTGGTAGCACTCATGAAACTATTGTTAGGGCTAGGGATAGAGGTAAATTTTAAGATAGGGTAGGTTAGGGTTTTGCTCTGTAGCACTCATGATCATGTTGGTTAGGGTTAGGGCTGGGATAGAAGTAGGTTACAGTAAGGATATGTTAGGGCTTTGCTAGGTAGCACACATGAAACAATTGGTTAGGATTAGGGCTATAGATAGAGGTAGGTTAAAATTAGGGTAGGTCAGGGTTTTGCTCGGTAGCACTCATGATCCTGTTGGTTAGGGTTAGGACAGCGATAGAAGTAGGTTACAGTAAGAGTGTGTTAGGGCTTTGCTAGGTAGCACACATGAAACTTTTGGTAATGCTTAGTTCACAGCAACGGCGCTTTGATGGCGCTTTAAAGCGGCGTGCAAAGCGGCACCAAAGCGTAACAAAGCTTGATTAAAGCGGCAGGGTCGTAATATATCGAGGGAAAGCTTGGAGTAAAGCGGGACATTCGGCAAGAGCGCCAAATTTTTTTGAACTGTTTAAAAAATTTGGGCGCTCTGTCACGAATTGATTAAAGCGCAGAGAGCGTATCAAAGCTTAACAAAGCGTAACAAAGCACAGCAAAGCTTGACTCAAAGCGTAGGAAAGCTTAACAGAGCTTGGTTCAAAGCGGGGACCCCAGTCTTCACGGTCTGTCACCACTTGACACGCTTCGTTAAGATGTCTCAAGATTTGCTACGTTCTGGCATGAAGATCTAACACGAGGTCAGACGCTTTCATCAAGATCTGACACGTTTTGTTACGCTTTCATGAAGGACTCTCACGTTTTCATACGAATTGAGACGCTTTGATTAAGGATTGACACGTTTTGTTAGGCTTTGTTACGCTTGGCAAGCTTCCTCACGCTCTCTCACGCTCTTTCACGCTCTCCTCCGCCTCAAGGGCTAGGGTGTAGTTATACAGCAGGGAGACAAACATCATGTCTTCTTCAGATAGATCATGCTCTGGTACATCTGGAATTTCTGGATCTTGTTGTTCTGCCATCGTGTTCTGGAATCAAAGATGCAATGATTTTGTGGATCTGCTGCATCTTTATTTATAGCTCTGGATCAAAAGCGGCATGAAATCGGCGATCTCGACATTTTCCAATGCGTAACAGAGCTTAACAGGGCGTAACAATGCACAACAGAGCTTGATAATCGTATCAGAGCCTGATTTAAAGCGTCATAATCGCATCAAAGCGTAATAAAGCGTAATAAAGCTTACCAAAGCTTATCAAAGCGTGATTTCAAGCGTAACATAGCCTCATCAAAGCGGGATCAAATCGTGAGGAAACGTAACAAGTCGGGCAATAATTCGTCCCCCAATTCGTATCAGAGCGTATCAGAGCTTATCAGAGCGTAACATTACTTAGGAGATCGTGATATTTTTGGAAAAGTAAACAAAAATGGCGGCGCTTTGCTCGCTGATTTAAAGCGCGGCATTCGCCGTTGGTGTGAACCAGATATTAGGATTAGTGCTATAGATAGAGGTAGGTTAAAATAAGGGTAGGTCAGGGTTTTTCTCGGTAGCACTCATGATCCTGTTGGTTAGGGTTAGGGCTGGGATAGAAGTAGGTTACAGTAAGGGTATGTTAGGGCTTTGCAAGGTAGCACACATGAAATTTTTGGTTAGGATTAGGGCTAGGGATAGAGGTAGGTTAAAGTTAGGGTAGGTTAGGGTTTTGCTCTGTAGCACTCATGATCATGTTGGTTAGGGTAAGGGCTGGGATAGAAGTAGGTTACAGTAAGGGTATGTTAGGGCTTTGCAAGGTAGCACACATGAAATTTTTGGTTAGGATTAGGGCTAGGGATAGAGGTAGGTTAAAGTTAGGGTAGGTTAGGGTTTTGCTCTGTAGCACTCATGATCATGTTGGTTAGGGTTAGGGCTGGGATAGAAGTAGGTTACAGTAAGGGTATGTTAGGGCTTTGCAAGGTAGCACACATGAAATTTTTGGTTAGGATTAGGGCTAGGGATAGAGGTAGGTTAAAGTTAGGGTAGGTTAGGGTTTTGCTCTGTAGCACTCATGATCATGTTGGTTAGGGTTAGGGCTGGGATAGAAGTAGGTTACAGTAAGGGTATGTTAGGGCTTTGCAAGGTAGCACACATGAAATTTTTGGTTAGGATTAGGGCTAGGGATAGAGGTAGGTTAAAGTTAGGGTAGGTTAGGGTTTTGCTCTGTAGCACTCATGATCATGTTGGTTAGGGTTAGGGCTAGTGATAGAGGTAGGTTAAAGTTAGCGTAGGTTAGGGTTTTGTTTGGCAGCATTCATAAAACTGTTGGTTACGTTTAGGGCTAGGGATAGAGGTAAGTTAAAGTTAGGGTAGGTTAGGGTTTTGCTCGGTAGCATTCATAAAACTGTTGGTTAGGGTTAGGGCTAGGGATAGAGGTAGGTTAAAGTTATTTAGGTTAGGGTTTTGCTCGGTAGCACTCATGATCCACAGGGTTAACCAATAGCTTCACATAATGGTTGTTTTAATTAGTTTAATGTTAGGGTTAGGTTTAGAGTTGGTTATGGTTACGTTAGAGTTGATGTTAGTAATGGTTATGGGTAAGTTAGGTTAGGGCTAGCGTATATGAAACGTGTTAATTATTCCTTATTCTTAAGAATCAATATCTCTCAGAACTTTTTCGTTGTTTATATCTCTCTGGTATATAAAGCGATACATTCCTGTTACATCCTTTTATTAACAGCCGTGTTTGTTGTTACTTTATGAATATGACTGTTCTCTTGTAAATTCCTATTTAGACGAAATAAAGATAGACAGGAAGACAGAAGGGGTGGGTTAGGGCTTTGCTCGGTAGCATTCATGATACTGTGGCTTACAGTCCGGGCTAGGTGTAGAGGTAGGTTAAAGTAAGTAGTAAGTTTAGAGTTTTACTCGGTAGCACTCGTGATTCTGTTGGTTAGGTTAAGGGCTTATGGTAGAGGTAGGTTAAATTTAGGGGTAGGTTACGCTTTGCTCAGTAGCTCTCATGATCTTCGCAGGAATTGGGTAGGTTTAAGTTAGGGGAAGGTTAGGGTTTTGCTCTTTAGTACTCATGATGCTTTTGGTTGGGTTAGATCTAGGAGTAAAGGTAGGTTAAATTTAGAAGTAAGTTCCGGATTTGCTTGGTAGCTCTCATGATCCTATTGGCTAAGTTAGGGCTAGGGGTATAGGAAGGTTTAAGTTAGGGGAAGATTAGGGCTTTGTTTGGTAGCACACATAATCATGTTGGCTAGGTAACGGCTAGGGGTAGAGTAGGTAAAAGTTAGGGGTAGGTTAGGGTATTGCTCTGTAGCACTCAAGATAATACTGGTTAGGTAAGGGCTAAGGGTAGAGGTAGATAAAAGTTAAGGGTAGGTTAGGGATCTGCTCAGTAGCACTCATGATCCTGTTGGCGAGGTTTGGGCTAGGGGTAGAGGTAGGTTAAAGTTATGGGTAGGTTAGGTTTTGCTCAGTAGCATTCTTGAAGCTGCTGGTTAGGGTTAGGGTTAGGGATAGAGGTAGGTTAAAGTTAGGGGTAGGTTAGGTTTTGCTCAGTAGCATTCTTGAAGCTGCTGGTTAGGGTAGGGTTAAGGATAGAGGTGAATTAAGGTTAGTGGTAGGTTAAGTTTTGCTCAGTAGCACTCATGATACCGTTGGCTAGGTTAACGTTAGGGATAGAGATAGGTTAAAGTTAGAGGTAGGTTAGGGTTTTGCTCAGAAGCACTCATGATACTGTTGTTTAGGTTAAGGCTAGGGATAGAGGTCTTTTAAGTTAGGGGTAGGTTAGGGTTTCGCTTGGTAGCACTCATGATAATGTTGGTTATGTTAGGGCTAAGGGTAGAGGTAGGTTAAAGTTAGAGATAGGTTAGGCTTTTGATCAGTAGCATTTATTATACTGTTGGTTAGGTTTAGGATTAGTCGAGTTAAGTTAAAGCTAGGGATAGGTTAGGGTTTTCTTGGTGTCACTCATTATACTTTTGCTAAGGGTTAGGGCTAAGGGTAGAGGTCGGTTAAAGACAGAATTTTGCTCGGTAGCACTCATGATGCTGTATCACAAATAACAACCGATGAGGTACGGGTATTTATTTATCAGTTTATTTAGGGGTAGGTTAAATTCAGACGTAGGTAAGGGTTTTGCACGATAGCAATCATGATACTGTATCATGAATAGCAAACGTTGAGATGGCGGACAGATTTTAAACTCTAATAGGAATTAGGGCTTGATGTTGATACACATGTATCCCAGTAAGCGTGTAAATGTTGGCTACTGTCGGTCCACTAACTGGCGAGACGCCGTCGTTTCGCTATTGTATTCCGGCTCTTCTTCTTAGTTGATACATACCAAAGGGTAATATATTAATTACTTAAGACATCAACTTCTGCTTTTGGCAAAAATATATATCATCTCCGTATGGCCTTTGCTAAACCACAGTCTCTTCACATACTGTTACACGAAATGAACTGATAAATGTTGCGGCTAGTTTAACGGCATGTCAACATGAGAAAATGTTACATCTGATACAAATAATCAAATAAAATATTGATATCAATAGTATGGTTATTAGGTTATTGATTGTTAAAAAATAAAAGACACGCATTTAGAGTCAACTAGAAACGGCTATATCTAAAAATAAACATACATACAGCCAGGGAATAAAGCACGATTTCTTTTGCATGGCCAACATCAAGTATGTCATTATTTGGAACTGAAAGACACTACTACTATTCACCTAACATCGTTTTGCTTTTAGCTCATCTGAGCCATAGGCTCGAGGTGAGCTTTTTTGATTATAGGATGTCCGTCGTCCGTTGTCTGTCCGCCCGGTGTCTGTCAACAATCTCCTCCTAAACTACTGGGTAGAACTATACCAAAAAGTTTACAGGAATGATCCTTGGATGGCAATCTATCAATGTTGTTTCAATCTTTCATTTCCTTGGCAACCAAAAGGAAAATTTTAACAATCTTCTTGTCAAAAACTACTGGACCGATTTGAAAGTAATTTGGCATAAATGGCCCTTGGGGAACCCTCTACAAAAAATTCAAAAATCACATAGATCCGTTGAAAAACATGGCCGCCAGGGGGCAGGGCTTGTTTTACCTATGCCATTATAGAGAATACTTTAAGAAATCTTCTTGTCAAAAGATTGTGCCAATTCGAAAATTATTTGGCACAAATGGTCTTGTGGTGACCTTCTACCATTTGTCTTTGAATTATACAGATATGTTGAAAACATGGCTTAAAAGTTTTCATGTAAAGTCATTGAGTGCTTATCCATCAAAAAATCCTAGCTGGATGGCGGGCTGTATAATGCCTTCCCCAGGGATCTGCCAGGGATCTGTATACCATTAGCTATTTATCAGATTTAATTCACTTTGACTGTTCTGCCAACCAAAAGTGACAGTGACTTCATGTTTGTTTACAAAGTTATCAGAGACTTATAATCGATAGATCACTTGTGTATTAATCCTATCCGCAGGATAGGATTAATACACAAGTGATATATCGATTCGCCTTAGCTCAAATGATGTTTACACGTTAGTGTTTTAATAAGCAATTGTAAACAAAGTATTACGTCACTGTCAATTTTGGTTGGCACGACAGTAGTTTAAATGATAATTTCAGGTTACATTCAACAT
Source organism: Loripinus fragilis (assembly GCA_964019695.1). Lineage (NCBI taxonomy): Eukaryota > Metazoa > Mollusca > Bivalvia > Lucinida > Lucinidae > Loripinus > Loripinus fragilis. The sequence goes on from OZ026528.1 coordinate 42,317,872, forward strand.
CCTTTATTTTGTCAACTTAACTTAAACTTTTTTCATGTAAAGTCATTGAAAGTGCTAATCCAACAAATATTCATAGCTGGGTGTTGGTCTGTACTATGCTTTACCCTGACTTTATAAACAGTCATTCTCACGTGAGCGACCCAGGGTTCGAGGGCCCTCGTGTGGTAAAAAGGTGGTTCATTTACAATTTTGGGTCTTCCTGGGAACCCATATAAGTGGGTCGAGCTGCAAACTAATGAGCTCAGAACACTATTCTTCATCGTGAGTCTGCAAAACGTTGCATCCTTGGACCCACTGAAATAAGAACGCCGCATCCCAGAGGAAAATACGAATGCAGGATGCGCAGGTAAAAAGTTACATTCATTCGAAATTGCCCTTTGTGTGAAACTTAAAAATGATTGGTGGTTACGGAAAACATAATTTCTAACGAATTTTAAAGAAAGATCAATTTCCTGCAATTAATCGCGTTCTTGATGACACATGGAACTGGATATATTTTTCTACTGGTTAATTTGGATTTAAAAACAAATGTTATGAACTTTTAGATAGTCGGTGTTTGTAATCACGATTAACTAGCGAAAAACATGCCTGATCTGTATCTCTTTCATTCCTGTATAGGTAATCACACAGCTGCTCAAATAGCTAAGAGTATAGAAAAAGGTAAAGGTTTAGGTCAAAATTGAGATATCTAAAAAAAAAAGCAAGTTTATGCATGCTCGTGTTGTTGTTGTTTTTTTTATTAAATATTTTGTCGTATGTTGATATTCTTTCTTAATTAACGTTTTTTTTTGTTTTGTTTTTAAATAACATTTTTTAAAAAAAAATACAGGAAAAACATATGGCTGGCATTTTGTCTGGTCTGATCTAGGTCCAATGTTTTGTCGCAAAGGTTGTCAACAGACAACAACAATAGCAGTCGAGTACAGTAAACATCGATAACACAAACCCTGATAGTTCGAAGTTTGACGGGCCTGATTTGGTTCCAAATTGTTTTCAAAGAGTCCTCGTCTGCAGTAGACGAATATTTTCTTGACCTGGTGCATAGCATGTTGACAAGTTAAACGAGGTTAGAGTTACATTCAGACGTGTGAAACGGGGTCATTAGTTTTTCACAGGCAAAACTGACAACTGCAGCTTGACAACTACCTGTGCAGAAGTTAACCTTTGACCTGTTGAGCCCGGGTATAATCAGCATTATCACAGGTTGCATGGACAAGGTCATATTGAAACTATCAAGTCTGAGCTTTATACATTGGACAAAACTTCATAAGTATCAACTGACGAGGGGATATTTCGTACATTGCAGGTCTACCGTTTATACCTTGTATACTCTTACTAACTTTAGCGCAAGTCTAGGTTCTACACTATTGTAGGTGGTATAAAATAGCGATACGATGGCTGTCCACCTGTTCGAGAGATAATCCACGAGCTTCTGCGTACAGGCGGACAAACCATGGTATAACTATTACATAACTATATTTCTACTTAGTTGCATTATTGTTATACATGATTATTGCTATGGAGGGTTGATATTCCAAGAATCCTTCCATTAATAGGCGAGTATCTGGTATTGAGTAATCAATTTCTATTGTTACTAGCAGTTTTTTTGTTTGACTTAATTCTTTACGTCCCATCAACAATCATTCAGTTATAAAGGGACGAGTCTTCCTAGGTTGAACCAGTACTACGCTAGGATAAATGTTCTTGCTCAAGGACACAACGCAGTGACGCCAGTGTGGTTCGAACCAGCGGCCCCTCGGTCTCGAGTCAAGCACTCAACCACTGAGCACTGCGCCCCCAATAGCAGGTTCAAGCAGTTTTTCTCGACATACTTGTATTTTCGTATTTTTGTTAAATGCGTTGTATCCTTTGAATCTCTATATTCAAACGTGGGCTGATGCCACTAACCTATACGTAATGTATATGCCAACTTTTGATGCTATATATTTGAACGTGTTGGCAGAATTTTCCTATATTTGTTTTTGATTAAATGTCCTAAGGACGATGGTCCTCAGACCCGTTTAACTATTAAGTGTTTAATAAACTACTCTTGCTACTGCGAAAAAAATGCTGCACAAACGTGAATTCTTGTCGACCAAGATTAGCATATGTTCATTTATTATAACATATGCTTAGATGCTCAAAACGTCATATTGAGGCGATTCTTTTGAGTATCAACAACACATGAGGCTTGTATAGGGGTTTTAGGGATACAGGATATTTGCCATTTTACCTCCAGGGATATAGGATTCTATCCATTTTACTTCCAGGGATATGGGATACTTGGTTCAATATTTTCGTTACTTCCAGGGATATTGAAAATTTAGGAAAATTAATTATGGGGATATTTGCGAATTTATAAGGGATATTTGCCTGTTTACTTCAAGCGATATGGGATATTTGGTACCCCCTATACAAGCCTCACACATGATTTGGTTGAGAAATAAAAAAAAAATAGTTTATAATTACACACTTTTATCAGAAGGTCTCATTCTGGGTATCTATTACCGCCCTCGGTAAGGTTATCTTCGAATCGGTTCGACAGATACCCGTACGGTGATCAACAATTATATGCACCGGCAAATGGCAGAAACACTTTTAAATTTAGGTATCCTGAAACCAGACTCCTGAACAGTGTGTATTTCCTGTACCAAGTAAAACCATTGTGCATTATTAATTTTAGAACTTTGTTTCAACATAATTGTGAAGATCCAGAAAAATAGCGAAAGGTAGTGTGTACCGGTATATGTTGTTCATTTATATCTTGTTCACACCAACGGCGAATGCCGCGCTTTAAATCAGCGCGCAAAGCGCCGTCATTTTTGTTTACTTTTCCAAAAATGTCGCGATCTCCTAAGTAATGTTACGCTCTGATAAGCTCTGATACGCTCTGATACGAATTGGGGACCAATTATTGCCCGACTTGTTACGTTTCCTCACGATTTGATCCCGCTTTGATGAGGCTATGTTACGCTTGAAATCACGCTTTGATAAGCTTTGATAAGCTTTATTACGCTTTGATGCGACTATGACGCTTTAAATCAGGCTCTGATACGATTATCAAGCTATGTTGTGCATTGTTACGCTCTGTTAAGCTCTGTTACGCATTGGAAAATGTCGAGATCGCCGATTTCATGCCGCTTTTGACCCTGAGCTATAAATAAAGATGCAGCAGATCCACAAAATCATTGCATCTTTGATTCCAGAACACGATGGCAGAACAACAAGATCCAGAAATTCCAGATGTACCAGAGCATGATCTATCTGAAGAAGACATGATGTTTGTCTCCCTGCTGTATAACTACATCCTAGCCCTTGAGGCGGAGGAGAGCGTGAAGAAGCGTGAGAGAGCGTGAGGAAGCTTGCCAAGCGTAACAAAGCCTAACAAAACGTGTCAATCCTTGATCAAAGCGCCTCAATTCGTGTGAAAGCGTGAGAGTCCTTCATGAAAGCGTAACAAAGCGTGTCAGATCTTGATGAAAGCATCTGACCTCGTGTCAGATCTTCATGCCAGATCGTAGCAAATCTTGAGACATCTTAACGAAGCGTGTCAAGTGGTGACAGACCGTGAAGACTGGGGTCCCCGCTTTGAACCAAGCTCTGTTAAGCTTTCCTACGCTTTGAGTCAAGCTTTGCTGAGCTTTGTTGCGCTTTGTTAAGCTTTGATACGCTCTCGGCGCTTTAATCAATTCGTGACAGAGCGCCCAAAATTTTTGAACAGTTCAAAAAAATTTGGCGCTCTTGCCGAATGTCCCGCTTTACTCCAAGCTTTCCCACGATCTATTACGACCCTGCCGCTTTAATCAAGCTTTGTTACGCTTTGGTGCCGCTTTGCACGCCGCTTTAAAGCGCCATCAAAGCGCCGTTGGTGTGAACTAAGCATTAGATAAGTTGCTAATGGTGAGGCAAGCTTTTTGTGAACAGTAGTAAAGGTTGATATCAACTGTGCGCATGTTTCATATTTTGTACTTTTTTCTACGACAGATCCTGCTACATGTATATTTTAACCATGTAAATCCTAACCCTTGCCGTGCTGGATAATTCTATGCAATACACTCCTCCCAAATTTAACCAACCAGTCAATAAGTGATTAGTATGAATTCATAAGCAGAATCGAAAACAGTGTAGATCCAGATCAGCTGTTTGTTTCAGATCCGGTATCAGCAAGGTAATGGGTAAAGCGCGTTGATGTATGCACTCAGGAAAATCAATTGAAGACAGTAAATTAATTTTATATCAAGAAATTAACATGTCAAACGATTATATTATCGATTACGGTCCTTATAAAGAGAAGCCCCATCAGTAGAAAACTGTTCCAGCCGCGCAGTCTGATCAGTACTGTTTCTGTTTCAACAGCAATGCGTAGCAACGCAGTCTGTTCAGCGCTGTTTCAACAACAATGCGTAGCCACGCAGTCTGATCAGCGCTTCAGCAAGTAATAGCCGCGTAGTCAGATCAGCGCTGTTTCACAACAACAAATGCTTAGCCGCGCAGTCTGATCAGCGCTGTTTCACAACAACAAATGCTTAGCCGCGCAGTCTGATCAGCGCTGTTTCAACAAGAGACGGTAGCCACGCAGGCATGATCAGCGCGGTTTCAAAAAAATAAATGCGTAGCAACACAATGTGATCAGCAATGTTACAATAACAGATGCTTAATAACCGCGCAGCCATGGTCAGCGCTCTTTCAACAAGTATGTAGCCACACAGTCTGATCAGCGCTGTTTCTGATCAGCAATTTTTCAACAACAAATGCGTAGCCGTGCATTCTGATCAGGTCTGTTTCAAGAACAAATGCGCAGCCGCACAGTCATGGCTCGTCTTTACCAACTGGACAATACTATTCTACAACAGGTTTCCACCAACCCTTATCTTGGTATCACATTATCAGAAGATCTTCAGTGGAGTACCCGTATACAAAACATAGTTAAAAAAAATCAAATTCTACATTGGGATTTCTTCGACGTAATTTAAAGAATTGTCCAGAAGAATGTAGGAAATCAGCTTATATATCTTTGGTACGGTCAACGCTTGAATATGGATCATCTATTTGGGACCCCTATCTCTAAAAAGACATAAACTGTATTGAAAAAAATCCAACGCCAAGCAGCAAGATTCATAAAAAAGGACTACAGGTCGCATGGAGATGGCTGTGTAACAAATATGTTTAGACCTAGAATTACCTAGTCTACAACAACGGCGCGAATTTAACAAACTTGTATTTTTGTTCAAAATAGCAGGGGGTATGGTGCCGGCCATCAACTCAGAGGATTATTTAAAACCACAACGAGAAAAACGCAGAATTAAGGCCAAACAGTTTAGTGACTACCGGTGTTCAAATATTGTTGAAAAAAAATGTGACAAATAATTCGAGGTGCTTTATTGTGGACAATTCCGAACAGATCAGTTTAGACATTCATTCTCCATAGACGGTGTTATTAAGTGGAACCATCTACCGGACAGCATCGTGCATGCAGACTCAGTAGAGAGCTTCAAGTCAGCTCTCCTTAAACGCGCGACTAAATTCACGCTCTCTCTCCCGGAGTGTATATACCAGGATTGGTCCTACTCCTTACACATACAGATACAGATACAGATCTCTGCTTCAATAACAAATGTTTAGCCGCGGAGTCATGATCAGCACTGTTTCAAAAGCAAATGCGTAGCAGCGAGTCACGATCAGCTCTGTTTCGACAACAAATGTGTTGCCGTGCTGGCACGATCAGCGCTGGCTGGCACAAAAAATATGCGTAGCTGCGTACTCTGTTCTGTGTGGTTTCAACGACAATTCATGCGTAGCTGTACAGTCTGGTCAACGCTGTTTCAACAAAAAATGCGTAACCGCACAGTCACGATCAGCGCTGTTTTAACGACAAATGCGTAGCCTCGCAGTCATGATCAGCGCTGTTCTAACAACAAATATTAGCCGCACAGTCTGATCAGCGTTAATCTATACAACAATCGGACCAGCGCTGTTTTAACAACACATGCGTACTCGTGCAGTCTAATCAGCGTTGTCTAATCGTAGGAATATAATAAAATATATTTTTTCTACATTTGTAGATTCACTGAAAATCTTGATTTAATCTTGTATCCCAAGAAGTTTAGGAATCTTTTATTTTGCCATATGCGACTAAATCATCTTGCCCGTAGAGAGCAAAAACTGCATTCTGGATAGGGAAAGCAAATTATGAAATCGAAATCTCTAATAAAAAGATCAAAAAGATCCACCAAGTTTACAAAATCTGTATTTTTAGAATTTCGTTGGTTTTAAGAATACTGCGCAAAATAAATTCTGTTTTGGGGATTTCTTCAGCATACGTATAGCGTCATTTAAACATTTTTGTTCATGCTCGCAGGGGATAAATGGGACCACACAGTCTCTTACTTGCGTTAAATGCGTGTACTAGTATGTTTGAACTCCAGGGGGAACTATGGTATATGGTGCCTATTTTTTCGCTATGCACAAGTGGAAACTCTTAAAGTTCAAGTGCCCGTTAAGTACGTTCTTAATAACGAATGTTTCAGAAGGAAACGGTATATTGTAACTGATATGCTTACATTAACTATTTGCAGCTTTGGGTAATTTTGTGCGTTTCTTTGCTGTCTGCAGATTTATAAAGACACATTTCAGGGTTTAAACTGTTTGCAAAGATTATCAGCACGTATTCAGATGCTACTTTGGACAGGATTCAAACAAAACCAGTACTCCCATCGTTCAAGTTGGCTTATTGACTATATTACTTGATTTTCAAAACGTCTTATGATCTTTTAAGATACCATAAACCAAAACCAATACCCAGAAAAAACGATTATGCCAAAATTGTTGCTTAAATGAAATTGAGAATGAGATACATTTTAACAAGTTGAATTATATAAAGCTATATGTTTAAATTACTTAAATTGAGTTCTACTTAATGAAACTAATAAAGCTTTGTGGTTATGGTCACATGAAAGGGAAGCAATTTTAACAGAGTTAGCTTTTTATATCGTAAAATGCCAAGATAAAAGAAATGGAAATCATACTTCAAACTATACATTCAAAATTAAGGAAATGTTTCTTTAACAAACCATCTACAGTCCTTGAGTGGTGATACACTTAACATCATATATTACATGTTTAAGTGTGATCAGTCTTTTGGTTTGATCTGCAGTGGTTTGTATATGTGTGTATGTGTTTGTGTCCATGTATGTGTTGATTATGAATACTTTTTTCAAATCATATATTTTATGTGTACATTTTAACTACCCGAAAGGGTCCTTGATTTTGTAATAAAATATATTCTATTATATTCTAGTCTATTCTTTTCTAAATGCATTATTCTGAATGTACATATTAGCCGAAGCTTTGCAGAACTTCATCGATGTCCATGCTGCAAGCACCCTAAAAACTTCAAACACAGGACCATGCTGCAAGCACCCTAAAATTCAAACACAGGTTTCTTTAGAGAAATTCAACCATATGCTATATATTGATCCAATTATGCCTCATTCTGCTGGAACTGACCAATATGCTTTCCATACATTCATTCTTGTACCGGATAATGATTTATCTACGTTCACAACGGGTCGTGCACATTTCATCACATAAATGGTTCACATAATAGTAATGTGAACTCTTGGGATACAAATTCGAATAAGTCATTTGACTTTCCTCTGAATCGCATTTGTATAGTGATTGTATTGTTATCCTCTCATACTTGTCATATATCAAACAAAAAAAATCACTGTTCCAGTAATTCCGTTCAAGCCTTACCAAACGTTTAGCCATTAAAGCGCCGACAAAATCTCGTCTGCTGAAGTCGTCTGCTGCAAATAATTACATAACATTTACTAATTATCGTTTTGAAGCAAACAGTGTGGACCCAGACCAGACTGCTCCTACAACTGACGTCTGATCTGGGTACATCACTGTTTTTCAAAGAGGCTATGGAAAAAGTGACAAAATCTTGGCTTCCTTCACGCCAAAAATCGCGATTTTAAAATAATTTAAGTGTCAAACGATAAATAGAATCTAACATTCGTGATCATGTATTATTGAATGTATTAACCTCGCTTGTTCTATGCACACAATAGTCACCCAATACTAAAAAGATACTCTTACATACCTCATTCTCAAATTCGATCTTAGGATACGTATGGCAAGTGGATGACCGTATACTTAGAATAGTTACTATATTTCTTTTTTGTTTCAGGGTGTCTAAACCTTTAATATGCTTACATGGATATGACGCTATACTGTTGATCATTGATGCGCTTTCTTAACCAACTAGCAAAACACTGATGCACTTCCTGAACTAACTAACGTTACACTCATGTGCGTTCTGAACCAACTGACGTTACATCGATCAACAACTTGAATCAACTTGTGTTACAGCGATTGACAGCCTGAATCAACTGGCGTTACATCGCCGTGACAAACAGTCTAAATCAACTGGCGTTACGTCGATGCGTTACATTGCATTTTGATGGACAGTCTGAATCAAGTGGTGTTACATTGAAGGACAGTCTGTACTAACTGGCGTTACGTCGATAAACAGTCTAAATCAACTGGCGTTACATCGATAAACAGTCTAAATCAACTGGCGTTACATTAAAAAAAACAGTCCAAATAATCGACTGGCGTTAAGTCGATGCGTTACATTGCATTTTGATGGACAGTCTGAATCAAATGGTGTTACATTGAAGGACAGTCTGTACTAACTGGCGTTAAATCGATACACAGTCTGAATCAAATGGCATTACATAAAGAACAGTCTTAATCAACTGGCATTACGTCGATGTATTACATTTATGGACAGTCTGACTCAACTGGCGTTACATTGATGGACAGTCTGAATCAACAGGTGCTACATTGATGGGCAGTCTGAATCAACTGACGATATATTAATGTCTAATGAGAAGACTGAATTATCAACTGGCGTTACACAGCTGAACATGGCAACGCTGTAAGTACAAAGAAGATCTTGCATGGGTGATCATATAATATTATTTATTATTGGATCTCTTAAACGAGTTGAGGAAAATCGATAAAATGCGAGGCTTGATAAGCATTTTATCGCTTTTTTGCAACAAGTGTAATAATTCAATAGTACAAGAGGACGAAAGGTAGATTCTTTTTTGAAATCGCATTGTTTATGTAAAAATGCTAAGATGTACGCGACGCGACGTTGTTGTGGTCGTCATTTCATAACACAACTTATTATGCAAACCACTAGTTTTTCGATTTTAATATATGATCAGACGCGACGTCGTACATGTTTGATAAATTGAAAATATTTACCTAGTTTTGGATGAATACCAAATATATTTTAGCGAGTGGGTAAAAAATCAGTATTTTTCACGAGTGCGTAGCATGAGTGATAATGCTGATATTTTCACCCCACGAGATGAAATATATTTGGTAGTTACCGAAAAAAGGTGATTGTAAAAAGGTTATTGTTCTTTTTATTTTGCATTTTACGGACAGCAAAATATTTGTTTCTCGTCTGATTCGACCTCATCAGTGTTTTTATTGGGTATGACGTTGGGCGTGCACCTAGAAAATGGCTTAGAATACTACTTTTACGAACGAAACCATGATTAGAAATCTGCATTTAGAGAAAGTCGCTCAAGTGTGTCACGTGCAAACTAGTACCACACCAGGTCAAACGGAGACGTCATTAGGTTTGAAATTGACGTCACAACATGCGTAGCGTTATTTCTGACAACTGCCCTTCACCCTTTGGAAAATGTACCAGGTCCCAGAATTGTCAAAACGCATTGATTTGCTACAGTAAGAAGATATAAATCGATCACTCACTAGCAAACTGATACGCAGAGAATGTCTTTTTTATTCAAATTTGATATGCATTGAATCCACTGCTTATGATAAATTTAATGTATTCATTATATACAACGAAATGAAATACAGGAAAATATTGATAAAATATGATGTATATTTGAAAAAGTTATATTTCACAGCCGTGAAAATATAAAAGTTGTATTTCACAGCTGTGAAAATATAAAAAAAGTTGTATTTCACGATTGAAATTGGATGTCCTCTGCTTTCTCCGTTGACTTCCTCGAGCCCGCTTCAGATTTTCAAACGCCTATAACTTTTTCATTAATGGACAAAACACAAAGTGTGGGTATTCATTTTGTAAGTTAGGTCGCAAGGAAAATTTTGGTACCTAAATTGTCGGATTTGCTGAAATTTTCACTTTCTCTACTGTTGCTCCTGTGGTTTCAGTTTTGGCCGACATTATACAGTTATTTCATATCTGTTTGTAGTATAGTCAAAACTATTACACCAAGGTGTCGTGGAGCATTGAGGGGTAATAGTCTGACTATACTACAAACAGGCATGAAATATCTGTTTTATTACCCAACCCATTTGATAACTTTGCAGCGTTCCTTAAATGGACTGTTGCTGTAGATAATGCGGTTTTGTTGCAAAAAAAAAAAAAAATTCATCTAATCTGCTCAATTTTGGTCTCAAAGTGTTCAGCTCGTTCTAACTGGACAATTTTTTTTTGTCCAGTCACGTTTGTTTACATCACCAATAATTCTCCAAATGCTAAAATATCTTTTCTCTAGTGTGCCATGTAATTACAAAATTTGGTTATAAAGGAAAGAATAGTACCTTCTCTTTGTGTGTTCATGTAATAGGGGAAAAAACAAATATAAATGGTGATTATGGACATTTTAAGTGACATTTCGAGAAGAGAGGGGTTAAATTGACGCTCAAGCAAATTTAATATGAAACCTTAGGAAATAAAAGAAGCTTTTAGTGTTTTCTAAAAGCCCACTCTTTCAGATTGAAACGTAAAAAATATCAAGAATTACATAATTTTGTAAATGAAATCACTTTTAAAATTGGTCAGTGATGTAACGTTTTGTGTCCAATCATGTTACGTCTTGTCAAAATGTACTTAGACAGAAGGAAGAGTGTCACCAGTTAACGAGTACGAAACAATGCGATGACGAATCAGTATGCTTAGAACATTGAACAAATATAGAAAATATCGACACCAAACGATTGGGTAATTTTGGTGTCCATTATGTTACGTCACCAACTTTTGGAGAAAATCGATAAATAAATGTACCTAAGCATTTTATCGTCGTAAAGTTGGCACGTTTTGTGTCAACTGAACTATATTTTACGCATCCTAAGAGGCTGTGATTTTGGAGGATAGAGGGAGATGGGAACACCCCAGTTTTATTTGAACATGAAGTTACGCCTGGACAGGAGAAAAAATGTCTGAGTGTTCATTTCAGTGAAGCTAACCATGCAATAGAACAGACATACAAATTGTTGCATCTCTGTACATGTTGTTCATGCACAGAAAAATGCCATTTAGCGGAGAATGCTCATCAAAACGTGACTTATATTAAAATATATAACTGGGACAATTTATTCTTGTGTCACCGTTACAACCTAGTTTATAAAGGAGAATATTCAAGAGAGATATGCTTCACACACATATACTTTAAATAAAGCAAAATATGTTGAGAGTTACAAAGACACAATTAAAAGGTGTCCTGTTACATCTCAAATGCATTATTGATGACAATAATTGAATAAACTTTCATGGGTAAACCTTGTTCGCTCCAAAACTCTTGTACCCTTGAGATCAGGAGCTTTTGCAAGAACGGTGGATCTCCCTTGCTTCCTTTTTGCATAGTCTCCCTTGAATCAGCTTTAAAGTGCTCTATGAGTCTCAGACACTTTAAAATATGTTGTTACTATTCGGCAGGGGTATATACTGCACGGATGCACAGACTGATCTGCGCCTTTATTGTTTGCATATTTCTCGCACCGAGGCCTATATAATGCAAGGCAGATCGCAGTAAAAGGACAAATAACTAACGCTACAGTGCACGACCCTTACGCTTAGGTGAGTCCGGACCTCTCGAAATTTTGATTGGATTTGCTCGATGGGACGCCACTGGTATTTGATTTATACAGCATATTGTAACTTTATAATATATATTCCGGGATGAGTCCCATTCCCCTTGCACACAATGGTTTGACCAGCACATGCGACCTATTATGGTTGCTGTGGTATAGTTTGAACCTTTCTACTGCTCATCTACCATTCACAAGCTAGGGTTCTCACATTCAACAATACTATAGTATTGTAGGTACTTCCTTTGCTTTCTCGATAAGCAGCCATGTTGTGTTTCGTGTTGACTGTTGAGTGCCGTCAAGGCTACAGCATAATTGAGCCGTGACATGTGATTTCCAACAATGTGGCATTTTGACATGTGTAGACTCAGACGAGCTTATGCAGCCTCCTTTTAAACTTCAGTCAGTAGCTTAACAATCATAGAATACTCAAGCGACTAGCAAAGGCTCTGATCAGATTGCGCGTATGCGCAGGCTGATCTGAGGCTTTGCTGGTTGCACATACCACATTGTTGGAAATCCCATGTCACGGCTCAAATTTATTATTATAACTACAGTGATTTTTACTTGAATTTAAATCAATAAATTGATTTGGTTTTCTTTGATTCATATCGCCTCTATAGCCTTTAGATTTATTTCCGTGCTAACATTGTCGATCATCTATGCATTGAATGCGACACAATGCTCTTTTATAACGCGACAAAGTTTGCATTGGCTCATGATCTATAACTCAATGTTTACAAAGGAGAAAATATGGTTAGAGACAGAATTCAACAAGAAATTTAAATTGGTCACTTTTGTTGATAATGAATATTAAAGTCGGGTTTAAGTCCCTTGCCAAAACAAGTAAATCTCTATTGATGTTGGAATAAGCATACTTTTAGATGAGATGATATAGAACTGCATTACACCAACTCACACATCTACGAATGATCATCAAAAAGTAAGTCACAGATTTAGATAAAAGAAATAAGATGAAATTGTAAATATTATCATACCCATCAGTTTTAACATATGTTTTGGGTGCTCAAAAGAACCGTCTCATTGTTTTGTTGAGAAATAGGAAAAATGTTTTGTTACGCACTCTTTTCTATTTAAAGGCATGTAAGTTCAAATACTTCTTCAAAGAAAATGCAGTAGCATTTAGCTTACAAATGTACTCTTAACACAGAATGAACACAATTAGCTTTTATGATCATGTGATGCCAATTGCCCACCCGTCCGCCTGCCGTCAACAGTTTGTGTCAAACAATATTGCATTCTTAACCACTTGATGGGATTTCACCAAGCTTAAAAGTGATCCGTGGGTAGCCCAGTTTTGTATAAAGATATCAATTCCATAAATAACTCTGGTAACCATGGCAACGGAAAGGAAATAATAAACATTCGTTTTTCAAAATCATTGGCTTCATATGAAATTAGTTTAGCAAACGTATTTCCGGTCAATATGCCTCTTGTGAATGTGTTTCGTGTGTCTTGTCTGTTCCATGCAGCCTTGTGGTCACCTGCTGGGAAAGGGTTGACCTCTTGGCTCTCCTGTATGTGATGTTTTCTTGTGTTTGTCACTTTCCCATATAGCGTCATGGGTTAGGCGTGGTACTTGATTGTATCGATTTCTGATCTTTGCTTTCTTCCTTACTTACCATGGACCATGAAGAAAGTATTTTTTTAAATCATATGAGCAATACTTAGGTTAAGAAAAAACGTATCAATAATTAGAATAACGTCATCTTTAACCAAAACAAACACTGTACATTGATATTTGCTAGATTTAAAACATCCTCCGTAAGCCAGGTGTGATCGTCGCGTTCCGCTTCTCTTCATCTAGTGGGATGCATCACTCTCAGACTCAAAATAAAGCGCAATGATTGGCTGCATGCGGACACGTGTCCGTGTCCGCATGCAGCCATTCATTGTGTTTTATTTTGAGTCTGTTTTATAACCCCGAGGCCTGGGTTACCGAAATGGATTGAAAGATGCGATGGTTCAAACAACCCATCTCATTGAAACTTCTTTCTTAAATATATACTGACGGGCTTTAAAAACGCCACACTAAGATCCTGTTATATCTTACAAACGCCAGTTGAATGTAAACTTTCTTTTCTTCAAGGATGTCATCATGAAATGGCTTCTTCCGCGAATACGTAAGTTTTAATTGTACAACTGAACTCGACCACATTATTGCTTCGTAAAGTTTTAGTCTCTGAAACAATTCTTAAGAAGCAGATTTTTTAAGCCATCGAATGACACACAGATTGACATCAAAAAAGCATACCTGCTGTATTGCAGACCTGTCAATTAAAATAAAAGCCATTCCTCTGTGACTAACAAAGTTCATGACACACATTTGATGCTTCACGTGTTTCTTGATTTAAAGAAGTAGTGGATCTTTCACTGATAAAATTTTGCAAAATGAAAGTCTTAGATTTTACCATACAATCAAATTGATTGATTTGCATTCTTTTTTTAGACATACATTAAAGCTTCTATCCTAGTGTAGCGTTTTTAAAGCCCGTCAGTATAGTTGACTACAAAGACACATATAGATCTTTTAAAACCATATACATGTATCGTAATTTTTGACAAAATACTCCCATACTCATAGATTATGTTTGCCAATACGTTTCCCTCTATCTCAGAATTTATGACATCGTGTCGTTTTCCTATTATACATGTACACATGGCAGCCTCAGCTTGTGTACATATAGATCATTTACAATTTCATCATCACTGCGACATTCGTTGCTACGATTAATGTTACATAAGCAGAAACATGATGAATAGTGCAGGGATATTCATTGGAAAGGATTTTCAATAACTATCATATATTTGTTTGAGCCGACAAGACTTTAAAAAGCATGAGGCACGACTTTTTATGCAATTATGGAAAATTTAACTTGTTCCCCGATCATGCAGGCACAGCTATCAAGTGGAACAAGATGTATTGTCGAAAAGTTCGTCTGATTCCATACTTATGGTATTAGTGAAGACCTTGACGAGCGTGTACGTATGTCACGGTTCCATTGAGCATTCCTTGAACGTCTTTGCGATACAAACGAAACTCTCAGGCGATAGCTATATCCTAGATAAATTCGTTCTTTTATATAAAATGTTCTATCAAATTTAAATATTTTAAGACGTTTTGATTATGGGTAGACAGGCTCCAGTCCTTAAAACAATTTTTCATTCAGCTTAAAACAGAGCCATCAGAGTTAGACTGACTACAAGTATATATATGATATGACACAATGGTGACAAATTGAACTAAGGACTGGAGCCAGTCTCGATTATGGTATATGAGGCCCGTTTTTCTTCTGTTATTTGCCGTGTTAACAGTGAAAACTCTGGTGAAGTTACACGACAGCTGGACTTGCAGACTTCTGAATTAGATCTTATATGAGCTGACTCATGACAATTTAATATGTATCGTATCGGGGAGCAGCGAAGCCTCAGACGAGGCTGCGTATATGCGCAAGCTCGTCTGAGCCTTCATTAGGCCTAAATTTAAATTCGGTGAGCTAGGCCCAAAATTACAGTCCTCCTTTAAGTTAAGGAGGACTTAAGTTAAGTATTGATGTTTAGGCTGCGAAAAATAATGTTTCAAACTTATTAAAATTAAAATAGTTTCGTTTTTGTCTAAAGATCACAATGATATCTTTAAACATAAGTACTGCATCGATCCTAGCAATTTATTAAACATTTATTGTTACATGTTGAAATATCAATACTTAACTCAAGTCGTCCTTAACTTTAAGGAAGCATTGCAATTTTGGTCCCTGGTCCATTTGTGTTATTGAGTCAGTGCATGAGATTTCCAACATTGTGGTATGTGTGACCAGCAAAGCCTCAGATCAGCCTGCGCATAAGCGCAGTCTGATCAGAGCCATTTGCTAGTCGTTAGAGTATTCTATGATTGTTAAGCTACTGACTGAACACCACTTGGAGTTTCTAAGCTTAAAAGGAGGCTGCGGAGGCTCTTCTGAGTCTGCACATGTCAAAATGTCAAATTGTTGGTAATCTCATGCCGCGGCTCTAATATGTTTCTATTGTGTTTCAGATTATGCAACAGGAGAATGAAGTACAAGAGTCGTGTTTTAGCTTTCATCATTTTCATGTTGACATTTTCTGTCCTCTATATTATCACCCAAGACCCCAGGAACAAACCACTGACAGATAAGGACGACTCTACTCCAGAGAGGCACTATAGGAGATTTGGCTACTTACAGGACAAGTTCCAGGAAGCTCTCGGAGTCAGGAAAGTCTACACGGAAACCAATAGATTGTTGAAGGATGAGCGAGATATACAAAAGAGGCTTAGGTCGGATAAGTCGAGCAATGGCTTTGTTCAGAGAATAATAAATGATAATGTTAGCAATGAAGAAACTCAATCAGAGTCGGACAGACTCTTTGAACAAGCGATCAAAAGAAAATTTAGAAGATACGACGATAACCGACAAGTGCCGGAAGTGAACGGTCGTACTGTGATGTATGATGAGTCCGTAGAGAGGTGAGTGTTACGATGTAAAACACCAATTCGGTGACAGATGAAAGTGTAACCTTTCTACTGCTTTAAAAGTTTTGTTCTGTTAGATTGTATTGATTGTACTTCGAGCTATCAGAGATTGAGCTTCGGTGTTATACTGTAGCGTCATTTAGCATTTCTGAGTTTGCTTCTTAACCAAATTATACTCTGTGGGTAATCTTAATTCCAGACAAGAATATAACCTAACTTATGATAAGTTGATGCTTATTTTCACCTCGTGTACCGCGCTTTACTAACGCTACATTCCACGGACGTTCATACATCACACTTTATGTGATATTTGAAGCATATCAGTCAATGATGATTTCCCCACCATAGTCCCTTCCCGAACCAATGCACATACTAGACATGCTGGCTCCGAGGTTATAAAACCTTTTTCATGCTCAACTCAGCTGATCACGAAATTTCAACTGCTCATAAAAACTAAAATTATACCGATACATAAAGAAGTTTCTTGGTTTTACTGAGTCTCTCAGATGTTGTATTTATCATGCTAATGAATGTTAAAATGCCAACAATTGTTTGCATTTTAACATTTATGAGCAGGATAAATTTCGTGCTCAGCTGAGTTGAGCAATGAAAAAGTTTTATAACTTCGGCGCCTGATCCGTCAGACAGGAGCCATACAAATCATACCAGGCAATTTAGATCAGTAACTAATGTCTGGAGAAACTTGAACTTTACGGACTCTTTACTTTATTAATTCTGCTCTTGAAGACAAAGCGTTCATTAAACTAAGATGGTTCCCCGAGCTCCCATGTTTACATTTATATCTTACTACATGTGTATATACTTATGAAGTGTTAATAGTTGTCTGGGTACAACATTGCAATGTCTTCTTGAGGTTGAGTACTACCTTAAGCCCCTATCTCACTGGACTGCGACTGTTTTGCGACAGCTGGCGACAGACATCGCGAGTGGCTCGCAAAGCAGTCTCGAAACAGTCGCCAGTGATTCGTAATTTCCTCGCATGTGTCGCCAAGTGGCGCAAAGTAGTCGCGAAAATTTTGAACATGTTCAAAAATTTTATGCGACAAAATTCCTCGCCAAATAGTCGCAAAGTCATCGCGGGTGTCTCGAACTCGTCGCGAACTTGTCGCCGACCCCTCGCAATTTAGCCGCAATCATTTTGGAACATGACATATTTGCGAGATAAATAAGACTGAATTGCAAACCAATTACGACATAAATGAGACACTTCGCGACAACATTGCGAGTAAATTAAACTAAGCGATGTTCTGGCGTACGTCGTGAGACAGTCGCACGAACGTCTCACGACTATCGCGCGAGTATCTTAAATTACTCGCAATTATGTCGCTAAAGGTTCTTTAAAAGAGTTCCTCCGACATGTATCTGAGATGATAGTTTCTTCTTAGTACGAGATCTTGGTTAGGCATACTTAAGTATACAGTTTTAATGAATTCCAGTTGTCAAGTATTCTTGCTATCTGAGAGGATAGTTTCATTCAAGTATGGTGTATTGACTAGGCTTACTTATATGTATACTGTTTGGAGTAATTTCAGTTATTAAAAATGATTCTGCATTCTGAGAGGGATAATTTTGTTAAGTATGAGACCTGCTTAAATGTTTACTATTTCTATGACAGTATAAAGGTATTATTATTGTGTCTTGGTTATACCACAACAGCCTGCTTAGTCTCAGCAGCTCTTCTGAAGGTTTGAATTTGCCATACAGAACCCTATAAACAAATTATCACTGCAGCGGACAACTAAGATTCTGATTAGAATGCGCATCCGTGCAGTCTGATCTGTGCATTTGTTGTGCGCAAAACTGTATAAAATAGATTTTCGCAGGACGAGGCTCAGCTGAACTCATTGTTATTTTGATTTGATTGGGCTCATAATGCCATACGTATGGGCAATTAGTGCATGTACGTTCTCGACTGACTTTCTTAAGCTGCTTGATGGGCTATCATAACTGTGCAGTTTAAACGAGTTAACTTTTTTCTAACTCAATATTTGCTACCATTCTACAGTCCAAAACCACCCAGCAGCGTGACATTTTCCAACAATATAGCTCCTTCCAGCCCTCTTGTTCCTTCCAACAGAGTAGTACCTTCCTAGTCTGAAGTTTCAATGCTTGCTAGAATGTTTATTTTTCTTGGTTTATCATTTCTCGCAAAACCATCGTGCGACAGTCGCACGACCTTCGCGAGAACGTCGTGAGGCGGTCGATGGTAATAAATGTTCGCAATTTCATCGGGCGAACATCGTGCGAGTGTCTCACGAATGTCGCGCGAATGTCGTGAAACATTCGCAAATGATTCGTGCGACAGTCGTACGACATTCGTGGGACTGCCGCAAATATGTCTTAATCACCCATTCGGTGTGACCGCAATGTGATTATGGTTGATATGTCGTATTTCTGTCGCCAAAACGTGTCTCAAATTAGTCTCGAAATAGTCGCAAATTGCTCGCATCCCAGTGAGATACTAGCTTTACTTAAAAGTATTGGAGTTTTGACGTGGTATTTTAAATGTTAAGTTAAAATACCAGGCTCCGCGCAGTACACATTGCCAACGATGTAATTTAATTTACAGAATACATTAAACTATTTTGATTTAAAGAAATTTGAAGCATTATGTTTTGTATACTAAAACTCAATACTTAACTATGGCTGTACTTTACTTTAAGTAGGCATTGTACCTGGATAGCTGACTTTAGAGTAATAAAGGTCTGCTTTGAAAATGTAAATAATTAAATTGATAAACTAAATCACCATACATACTGCTTCTGATATGCCCTATTACTGGAGCCTTAACTTTTCAAACCAATAGGGTAACTTCGGACATCAGGTAAATTCGGACAGCGACCCTTGTTTGATTCATATTATAGTTATTGGAATGAAAAATAATCAACAAAGCAAGCAGTGAAAATCCAGATAAGACGGCTCATAAGGAGCCGTCTCATCTGGATTTCCACTGTTTGCAAATGCGTGTCCGAATTTAACTGGTGTCCGAAATTGCATGACTTTACCCTATTGTATTTAGCCATCAAATGAGAGTGTGTAAAATTAGAAAATGTTTTTATTAAGAGCCTGCTTACGTAATATTGCTGTCTAACTGTTGAAGTCATTAACTTAAAGACATGAATTCGTAGACCCGTCCAGTCTTGCAGATTTCATTCATTGCAACATGTTTGCATTGATAGGTGAGAATTTCGTGCACTTTATGGGTTGTACGTTGTGTATGAACGGACCATTTAGTTGTTTGGACCAGTATAAATAATGACTAATTATTTTCTTTCTTTTAGATTATTCAAACTAATTGAGACAGATATACAGAATCCTTTTAAGTTTGACATTCTGAAACATTTAGATTTCAAGACAATGTCAGAGACGTTGGGTCAAACAGCCAGAAACACAGGAGAGAAGTTTCTCGAATATTCCGATTCAAACATGTAAGTTTTTACAATCATACTCGTAGAAACCAGTTGGGTTGAGCGGCTTTTGCTTGTTTTGCTGATTGACCTAATCAACACTACTCGAGGTCATATATGCAACCAGTTTCCAAAGCCTCTTGTGTCCTTTGCCCTTTGCACTCTGAATATTTGTTGCTGTTTGTTTTGTTTTCTTCATCCGCGGATATTTTCTTTATTTTCAAATACTTTTTCAAAAACAAATCTTTCATTAACATCATCAGAGTGTCAAACCATTTGGGTCCATAACAAGACCGACGTTTTGTAGGACGTATTAAGGATCCAAGCCGTTTGCAAAGGTTATCAGCGGAGGAAACTAGCAGGCAAAGATTTTTTCCGGGCAAGACAATATCTTACAACTCAGTTGTCATTGGTAGAGGAGCAGGGAGATGGTTGCAGAATTTATTACATTATAACAATATATGGATATAATATAAATGATAAAAATGGGCGGTCATGGTTTGAAGCGAACCCTTGGCACTACGTCCACACCACTACTACACACGCACACACTTGTTATCTCAAATATGTTCTGTGTGTCATGGAGTGAGCTTAGTCGTGACACAAAAGTACTTTATGTGCCAATACCAAGGTGCCACACAGCTGCAATAATAGCATCTAAGAGAGATAAAGAGCTCAGAGGAATTACTATAGTTTCACTAAGTCAAACCAAGTTATTTGAATCAGCATTTGGTATATGTATAAGGTTTAATCTTTATTGTTTTTTTACAATAGAAATTCTGTGCAGTGTACGCAAATATGCAAACAGTTTCCACACATATAATGCTGCCATGCATACTAATTCCCCCCTACAAACCGACAGGCACACTGGATTATGCATTGATTTTATAGCAGCAGTTCGTACCTGTTCACACATATGATCACTAGTTAGAAAATAGTTCCTTTTTTATTTTGTTCGCTGTTTGCATGTGTTCTTGCATTCTATAGTTAATTGTTGTCAGATCGATTTATTATATGAGCCAGTGCATGAGATATCCAACAATTTGACATTTTGATAAGTGTAGACTCAGACGAGCCACTGCAGCCTACTTTTAAGCTGAGAAACTCCAAATGGTGTTCAGTCAGTAGCTTGACAAACATAGAATACTCAAGTGACTAGCAAAGGCTCTGATCAGACTGCGCGTATGCGCAGGCTGATTTGAGGCTTTGCTGGTCGCACATACCACATTGTTGGAAATCTCATGCACTGGCTCATATGTTCTGGAGAAACATCGGAAACCACATCCAATATATAGAGAATGCTAGGTGAGTGTCTTTTGATATCAAGTTTACCAGGCAAGGCTTTGAGAACGCTTGTTGACATCGCGAGGCTTGCTGAGCGATTCAACATGCATTCTCAAAGCCGAGCCTGGTAAACTTGATATCAAAAGACACGAACCTGGTATTCTATTTATCAGTTTATCCTTTGTTTCACTCTTCAAACTAGCGATAATGACGTAATTTTCGATTTTTGTGTTGATTCAGCGTCATTAGCGACGTCATTCAAAAAGTGCAACGTCATCATGACCTGATAAAGGCACATGCGGTGAAATAGACCACGTTTATCAGGCAACGTGCAACAATGCATTTACTATGCGAGGTAACTGATAAATACATATAGTAGCACATAGAGTTTTTGTACTTTATACTTATACTGCAAAGCTTCCAATAAACGTCCGTGCTTACGTATACAGCAGATTTACATACTTTGTGTATTGGAGCAGCGAAGACTCTGGCGAGATTGCTACGACTCGCCTGTGTTTGTGTTGCTCGATATTGTGATACGCATTAAGATAACTTGTTTTGGCCAACTATGATTTAAAAATCTCCATTTGAATTCAGCATGGTGCATAACCATCATGACTAATCTCTTTATTGTGTATTTCAGCATGAATCACACTCCTAACTGGGAGCGATTCCATATGGGTATACGAAGATTCGCCATGTATGAAGCTAAAAACCCTGCAATTGACGGACTTTTACACGACATGGCCACACAAGAGTTTGGTGAAATAGGTAACAGCGACTTTCTGTTTCTCCAGACTAGTTCTAAGCTATATATAGTTCACTCTTTCTAAAAGGATATCACTTCTCTTATCTGTAAGTTCTTATTGTGATGCATGACTGGGTCTCTCAGTATCCACATCATAATAATACAGTTAAACTTGTGTAAAATGGCCACTCTCAAAAAGACCGAAAACTTGTTTTAAGACCAATTATCGCTTAATGCAGGTCAAAAGTATTGCAGAATGCTCCAAGGGGGCATTCTGCAATACTTTCAACCTTCATTAAGCTACCATTTGTCATTAAGATCTTTGTTTTGTCTTTTTTTGATTGGCCGTTTTGCACAGATTTTTATGTACCGTATTACGAATGATCACATGAGGTTTACGTACTTATCGTTTATGCAAACAGAAAAAGGCACACATGAGCGGGTGCAAAGGTGCTTTTGACAGGCTTCAGCAATTAATTCTTTGTCTAATGGAATTACATTCGAGTCTTAGAAAAATTGCAACAACATTTTTCTGTTTCCTTGTTAAAAGAATGAAACTCTCTAGGTTACTTCTGGGTTAAACAGTTGTAGACAGACCACCTGGGTTGCAGATGAGAAAGATTCTTCATTCTTTTTACACATGTCTCACCATCATATCATAATCGGTTTTTGATTAACGTGCAGGTTCAGAGGCATCATTCATACTGGCCAGCTGTGCGCATATCCGATCCCATTCCAGATCTTAAGGTGCTCCTTTCTCGAGGGTCAATTATCGTGAGCTTCCACTCATGGCAGTCATTCTCTGTCAGTTTCTTTCATGACAGCTTGGCCCTTTCTGACCCTCGCCTGTCATTAACCTGTATATCACATGCTGTTATGACTGCTTCACTAGAACGCTCCACGTGTATAAACCTGCGAAGCCTTTTTTCTCTCTAAATGAGGTCAAGGTCCTCAAGCTTTGCCAGCAGCTCGCATGACATTTCTGTTGCCACATCCTCTGTCTTGATACTGTTAGATTATGGACCTGGTATTTCGCTGCAAGCGCTGCAGGTTTGTTAATAGACCATCTTGTCTGTTTCGTCACGGACATGGTGCACAACACGTCTAGAGATGCGCTTGACAGTGTCATATGATGCTCGTTTGCATTCCGCAGCATTACATGCTTTAGGAGCCTGGCGCTTGGCTGTGATGGCATCATCTACTTCCTTATTCCACTACCAAGTTTCACGTCGCCATGGGCGGGCCTTTGTTGTGCCACATACCTCCTCTGTTGTCTTCAGCAAATCTGTTTCACCCAGGTTCATTGTGTGTGATATTTTCTTATGTTTTGTCGCGTTCCCATATGGTATCCTGGGTCAGGTGTGGTACTTAATTGTCTCGATTCCTGACCTTTGCATTCTTCTTTTCTTCCTCAGTAGTAGTGGCCACTCCAGTTTCCACAGCGGGCAGATGTGCCTTGATAACTTCCTGGAATTGGCTATACCTTTGTGGATCTCTGAGCTTCGACACTTTTGGACATGGTGAATTCGCACTTGATTTGGGTGGCCTATCAATCATCATGTCGCACATCCGGAGGTGTGCAGCAGAGCAACCTCCTCTCCTGGAATCACCTTCACATCCATAACAAGCTTGCACAGGCTCTTTCCAAAGAACACAAAGTCTTTTTGAGTTGCGGTATTACCAGACCTGTATTTAATGAGGTGACTGTCTCGTTTCTTGAATCAGGTGTTACCGAGGAGCAGTTCATATGCCAGGATCCTCTCACCCTCGCTATCAGGGTCTGGATTGCCATGCTCACAGCCTCCATATACTTCTTTGTAAAAGGAGCCTTTACTGCCTACGTGGCCATTCCAATAACCACATGGGATGAGGAAATCCGGTGCAGGGATTATTGCAGTCGCAGCCCTTAGTTGGTGGTAGAATAAATCATTGACAGTATTACTGAGACCACACTGTTGAGCATAGATAGACAGGTAGCAAAGCACTCGCTGGCCAACTGTGATATTCACCAATATGATCCTGTCGGAGACCCGCTTTATCTCAAATACCTTCTCTATCTACTTCTCAACCACAAACACTCCAATACCAGTAGTACCTTTGCTTTTTCCAGACCTGACATTCTGTACCTAGTATCTTTGTCCTTAATTATACGACAATGACCGCCTTGGTATCTGCTCTCTTGGACACAACAAAGGTCTACTGTTCTACGAGATGGTATATCCCACCACCTCGCAGACCCTCCCTTTCTGGGGTTTCACATTAATAGTGTCCATCCGAATGACTGAAACTTATCAATAGGTAAATTATTAAATGTGAGCTTAGACATGTTCAAAACTTTGTGTATTTTAACAACAACAGAATCTAGGGCAAACTTTTGCGTCAGTAAAATGCATTTAAGCCCCCTTGTGGCTTAGGCTGCTGTCTGTTCTAAGGCGGTGGTTCTGTTGTTGTTGATTTATTGTTTCATGTACCTCCATTTGTTTGTGGAGGCTCTGTGTTTGGTCTTTGTTTTGGTACGCATTACTTTGTGTTCGTTCTAGTTTTGCATTCATCTTGATTAGGAAGATAGAGATAGCTGGTTGCGTTGCTTTGATTGTCTTCCTGGTGTCTTATTACTGTTAATGTTCTTTGGCTCTTTCTCACGATGCATTGGGTTGGTCTGCAGTGTGTGATTGTGGTATCATCTAATCACACTCACTTACTTTTTGCCATTTGAATTGATAAACGAGTAAAACTGATATTTACCAATATTCTTACCAGAACAGATTTTCTCTTGAATTGACTGATATTGGTTTTAACATATTAGATTCATATACTATGTCCATAACAAAACAAACATATAAAACAACATATACAGTACAAGCAAGTATACAAATAAGATTTAGAAGACAGTCATTCAACTTATGTGAATATGTATCCCATTTAAATCTAATTTGCTAATCTATAGTAATCTGAAAAGAAAATCATTGTTTGCAAATTCAGTACAGGTCCAGAATAAATATAAAATGTTTGCTTGTTTGTTGTTTCAGAAATGATGGAGAAGGGTACCGAGTTGAAAGTTTTAGTTATGTACCCAGATGGTGGAAAGGCTGTATTTAAGCCTATGAGGTAATATAATGCATGTAGTACAATTAAACACATCTACATACTAACATTATGAGAACACTTCTAGGACTTGGGTTAGTCGACCAGCGAAGATTCAGAATCATGTGCACATTCACTAGAACATGTATAAAGTATGGAAGAAAATGATTACCCAGACCAAACGTCACTGAATAACTGCACATAAACTCTGACATCTTTAGTGTACTCCTTTGTGATACATCCCAGCTGATTTGAGAGACAAAACTAATACTTCGAAGCTTGAAGTACCATGCACAATTTTTATCAGCAAAACCAAACCTACATTTTAGCTATTTTGCAATATAAAACTAATACAACCATTTGCAGATTTTGTTGTGGTTTTACAAAAGAATAACAATAAAGTATTCATTTACTTCACTTAACATCAAACAGATGTCCTTTTCTTGATCAGGGGAATGATAAAATATGCTAAACAATAATACAGTAACACAATGTAACCTGCATGCTTAAAGGTATTTATTCCTGTAACAGAAGCTTTGACGGTGTGTTCCTAATTAGTTTGTTGCCCACTGTAGTACACTGTTTCTTGTACATCAAAGGTTGACACTAATGACCGGATTGCCATTGTCCTTGGTCAACTGATTGAGGCACTAAAGCGGGGAATAAACCTAGCTGCATTGGACATTGATTATCTAAATTGAAAGACAATTTATTTTGTAGTTTATATTTTGCAGTTCAGATTTTTTCCTAGTTTCATTGATTGTATCACTGTACCGCGAAAACATACACTTTTGAAGAGAAATTAATTAACAACAAAAAACAGTGTATATTTTTTGTATTCTTTGTTAGAAAAAAGCAATATATTGTTATTTTGAGGTGTTAATTTAAAGATTTTTTCTCCTTCTTCCTAATAATAATGATAAGAAGAAAAAAAATATTTTTTTTCTTTTATAAACTGAAAAGTGTATTGATGAGTACCTTATTGGGTAGGTTAAATTTAAAAATGAGTGTGATATAGTGGTTTCCAACAATTTGGTAGATAAAGCAAAGTACCTGCTTAGACTGCACATAATTGAAGTCTGATTAGTTACTTAGCTGATGTCAAACATGAAATTGATTGATTTGGCATTTTCCAACAAATCATACTCACTTACTTTTTGTAGATCAGCAAAGTCCCTGATTAAACTGCACTTATATACACTGCTCAAAATATTTAAAGGAATACCTGATAAGTTCCCATAGGTGATAATATTAACCCCTGTCCTATTGACAAGCCATACATTTCACTAGACAATAAGGTAAAATACATTTTCTTTTGATATCTTGGCAAGAAGAGTAAAAGTATTGGATCAAAAAAGTTTTTGACAAGACAATCGCTGATCAAGTTCATGGCTCAAATTTTGCATTTTTTAATTTTCTTGAAAGTGACGATTTTATTTGGAACTCTGTAGAATCTTTGGAATATTTTAAAAACGTAACTTAATGTTTTCTTCAACATTAAAGGGCTTTTGAATGTACAGAAATGATGGTGGTGTGATGTTTGATTGAAAAGAAATCATCTTCAAATTGGTTTTGAAGAAAGGGATATTTATCACAAAATTCCACTTTTACATAAAGCGTCCATGGTGATTTCTTTAAATGGATTATTTTATTTTCATCAAGAAACATCATCCTTGATCGGTATTCAAACCAATCACAGGACAAACATGTTTTTGCCTTATTAATCCAATTCTTGCTATGAGTCTGACTATGAGTGCATTTGTATTGTGATCAATGGCAAAGCACGCAGTGTTCCTTTAAATAGTTTGATCAGAGTATTGTTAAAATTTTATATACAGTGAGCCACTTTTGTTACGCACCAATTATAAAATGTAAAATTACTAGGAAAAGATATATGATATTTTTATTTTGAGACTACCAGCGTAAAGCGCATTTATATTTGCATTAGCCATTGATTTTTTTTGCAATCAGATCAGAAACGAACGTGAAGATGGATCTTAAAGGTCACAGTCCTCAAAACACCATTTCACATTGCATTATTTTGAATGAGATCCACATGACACCGCACTATTTTCAGGGTCGAATTTCTGCTGTACCGGAGATAAGAGACGATTTCTTTCTTTGCAATACCTACGACTGGAATATGTTTATTAACTTTATCATTTTTAACCGTTTTACTATGTTGGTTCCCAACCTGCCAAGATTTGAAGAAAGTTGATTTGAGCACTTTTTTTAAAGTTAGATAAAATTTCGTATGGTACTGAGTAAACTAGTTATCCAAACACTTCTTTTAAAATTTCATTTTAAACAACCATGTGTTTGGCGTTTATTTTCGTAAAACAAATAATGGATTTATTGGCGTCATGTTGTTGACGTTAGTGATGACGTCACAACTACCAAGGCTATACGACCTGTCAATGGTAAGATGTTTTAGTGTTTTGATAATTCTATGTCAACAAGTGAATCATAACAAAGCAATTTGCGAAGAAAACCCTGTTTGATTATTGAAACTGACGTTAATACGACGTCAAAACGAGCATTTCTTCAAAACATAACGGTGTTGCTAAATTCAACTACCAAAAGGGGTTTTACTTGAATAAAATAATAGTCTTTTGTGTTCTTCTGTCGCAATGATCACCATAGATAATGCCTAACGCAAAAAGCAAATAGAAAATATAGACGTTCATGTTGCACGTGCATTTTTGTCAAAATTGCCTTTTCACTAGCACAATGATTAACATGAGTGATTCCATACTTTTTTGATGTCATCAAACAGATAAAATGTCAATAAGTAAATTATCATAGAGGATGTCCGATTCCAGCATTTTTGTTGAAAGTGAAGTGACTCTAATAAAAAAAACTGACGAACCGTCCTACTGACATTGATGTGCTTTCTTTTATATCATCACGTATTATACACATGCCTTTGTGCATGTTACCATTGTATGATGATGATTTAGATGACGTCAAATTATCACGTCTTTGCTAAACAACTGTTTATGGGTGTGTATAATTGAACAAGCACATTACATCAAAATATTTTACGTTCAGAAAAAAACTGATATTGCAACAAACTATAACTATACAATCAAAGGGTTGTCACATTGGATATCATTGATTCTACAATAAGAAGTGATATGTGATGCATTGACGTAAAACTAGTTTCTGACCGTATATCTGACTATATACCTCCCCAAATGAAAAATTTAAATACAGTTATCCATTAAGTAAAAACGAATGATAACACCTTGGAAATAAAGATACTATGAATGATCTCTTTCTGTTAACTCTTATGAACAGACTCAATATAAATGAGTCTGCTGTTTTCAAATTTTGTAGTTTCTCTCTACTTCGGAAACATCAGTTATATTGTTACATAAGATTATTAGGAGGTCGCAACCGAGTCTGCTTTTCTCAATTTATGTAGGTTCTCTCTATTACTGAAGGGTCCTTTTTACTTATTATTTGCTTCTGCCATCGATTTAGTGTGATGTTAATGATGTTACTCTAACATAGGGATGAATGATGAAGATCATACAGGAAGAGTTTTACATTAATTTACCAAACGTAATAAAACGTTAGAAAATCATTTCTGGTTAATAATATTATTTTATTCATGATAGTTATGCATGGTTTATTTGTTTCAGATGGGGTAGAGATTATGAAGTGTTACCTAATCATTATTACTTTAATGATTATGAGCGACATCATTCTGAAATTGCTGCATTTCACCTAGACAGGTATGGACTTGTTTCCTGTAAAAACAGGATGTCAGTATGTTTTATAATTAAGGTAACTACTGACGACTAGGCTACTTTTTCTCCACAACAAGACTTTCTTTATTTCTTTCATTTTACGATACTAGAGTTCAAACACGGCAAAGACAAGCCTGCATTACCCTTTTTAATATGAATGTGGGATTTTGATGTCATGTTAATCATCATCATACAATGGCGGCATGAAAAGGTATCCATGTAAGTGTGTCTGATAGTTTTTAACACACTGATTTTGTTTGATTACCATTGTGTTTAGTTTGCATTTTGATATTGAAGTTAGTATATTCTACTAGTTAATATGTATGTCAGTGAGCATATTTTCATTCTGTTGGAAACGTTTTGTTTAATGAAAGACAACTTAATATGCAGTTGTTATCTTATGTTGGACATACCGTTGTTGGGGTTAATGATGCCCATTAATTCATACTAGTTTTGTTCACTCATAACTAATTGAAGTCCTTGTTTACAGAAACAAATGTTTGTTTATCTAAGAATTTTCAGTTATATTATTTTATGGTATTTCTTATACGGAGACTGTATTTAATGACATTATGCGTGTTCCTTTATGTCTATTCAATGAGTGACACATTCGGCACTTGTAAAATTATTAATTATGTGCTCTCAAGGCTGGTTAGACTGAATTGTCTTATTATCGACAGATTTTGCCAAAACTTGATGTGTGTCTTTTTATCTGTAAGATCTAGGTCAATAATGATGATGGAAAATTCCCTGTATCTGAACCTTTTTGTGGGACATAGGCAAACTGTGCAGACCATGATCAGACATCTTAGCCATCGCTTCTCGCATACAAATATTTGAGCTTTGGACCCACTGGATATGTCAGTAAAGACGTTTTAAGGAGGTTGCTGCACTTATGCAATAAGTACCAAAATCTCGTGCACTGGCTCTTTTATCAAGCTGAGTGCATTGTGCTCAGTTTTATGTAGTTTACTGGGTTCCGTTTAATGTAGTTGCAACTACTGAGACTGTTTTTCTTGCAACACGTTTAAACATCCAGCAATATCAAACCGGATAGGCGGCAATCGAAAACGCATTTAACAATCGACGAACGCAGATAATAAATCGCTAGAAACAGTTTTTGAATGCCAATAAGCGACAAATGGCAATCGAAAACTCTGTTTCTAAATATTTTTATCTAAGTTCGTCGATAGTATTAACGTTTTGCATTGCTGCCTATCCAGTGTGAATATTTGCAAGATGGTACACATGTACGACATGTTGCTGTCACAGTTGGTGCTGTAATCTTAACCTTTGTCATGCTGGATATCTTTATACTACCTAATGTTCATCTTGTTAATGGCAGTATTCGAATTGTAAGTATGTATTTACAATCCATATGGAAAACAATGTGAATCCAGATCAGATGGTTTCATCAGAAGCCATCTGATCTGGATCTACAGTGTTTTATATATAAAAGATGAATCTGGGTTTGGCAGGACAAGGGTTAATATTCGCGCCTTAAGAGATGAGATTATTAATTAGTTTTTAGAAAAATCCTTTCGCATATTCTACTGATTGTCTTTTCTGCTAATTCGTCATGGCGCTTTAACTATTTGCATGATAAGCATTTTGAATGCTTTCTAATGCTGTCTCTGATTTCGATTTAAATGAATTAAACTTTTAAAACAATCGAAATACCATCGTCGTGTCAAACAATGTTATCAGATGTAGTCAGCAGTAGTGGAAAGTTAATGTTTCACTTTACTTCATCATAGTTTGATATTCTTTAAGCGAAAAAAATATACTATGCATCTTACATAATAGCAAATTAATGTTTACAAAGAAGTAGCAAACAAACAAATAACTATAGATGCACAAAGACCTCTGAGTAATCACATTTCGATCAATCCATACATATCACATAAAATTAGCCAGTCAGACTGGAACATATGTTTGTGTCTTCTAAATGTAAATAAATGCATAAAACCTCTTTTTCTTGATTTATTTCACTATTGTTTATACAGTCACGCCTCAGTGTTTTTGTTTATCTATATCACTAATACTGCGACCTATTCTTCTTTGGTAAAATGAAAATCAAGACAAAGTTCTCCACCCAACCAAAAAAGTGATTTTCTGTAGCAATCGTTTAAATTGCCTCATCGCTGCTATCCATAGCATGGATAGATTTGGTCTTTTCTACACCAATGCAGTAGCAATACAGATACACTACATGAAATAGATAAAACATGTAAAAACTGCTTAATAAGCATTTGAATGTTCAATTTTGTGATCATAATCACAAGAAATGTGCAAAACAAAATTTGCAAAGGATTTCACTTTTTTACAATTAATGTACATTCATGTTTATGCCTTAAATAAAATGCTATTTTAAGAAAGAAGTTTTGATGTATATAGTCGAATCTTGCTATCCTGAAGTACAAAAAGCAAGCGTTTATTTTGAGTATTTAGGTGTTTAAATTAAGAAACATAGCTGTGTAAAAATACACTATTTTTGGTTTGTTTTTATTTTCAATCCAAATTCCTCTTATTCTCTTGTTTTCTTTCCAGAGTGTTAGGATTTTACAGAGTGCCTCCAGTGACAGGACGGTTGGTAAATATGACGTCCGAACTCTTCAACTTAGCAGAGAAACCTCTAAAGAAAACCTTCTATATATCACCAGGTAAATTATACAGCTCCTTTTCCTGTAGGAAATAAATTATTAAACAGATCAAAGTTAACAAACTACCGATGTACATCATATCACAGAGCAAAGCTTCACTGATCAACCATGTTTGTATTTTTTGCTATCCATAATGACTACAATGTACGGCTTCAGTTGTGAAATTTAGATACTTTATTTCCATGTGTTTTGGAAGAGTGACCAAGAGTGAAGACCATGTACAATGTTAGAATATGGTATAAAGTGAAAACCTGAGCTTTTGATTCTAATCCATACAGCAAAATGGACCAGTACATAGGACTTTGGCATTTTCACAGAATAGACTCCGGGGGAAAAGGCACCTTTGCATCTCACATACACAAAGTTTGGATGCAGTAGAAGACTCAGGCTAAACTTAAGGCTATAAGCCTTACAAGATACCTCACCATTGGCATTTATTGTAGGCTTTTGCGCATATGCGATAATACCATAACTGTTTACTGTTCCAGATATCATTTTTATACAATCTGACTTTAAACCATTACAGAGATATAACTATAATTATCATACATCTACTAGAACATACATCTTTAAAAAAAGTGATTGAGTATTGAGTATAACTCTAAAGTCATTTGGCCAATTTTGATTAAATTTCATGGAAATCATCATCAGGTAGAGTAAAGGTTGCATTAGTTTTGGGGCTGATTTGATAGGAACTCTAGTTGCGATAAGAACATATAGCTTCTATAGAATTATAATGGAAAAAACTTTTAAATCTTATCTGAAACCTTAAAGTTTGAGGCCCACAGCTTACACATTTGGTATGCCTAGTGGCATACTACATAAGTCCTGCCAATCATGCCCCTAGGGTTCAAACTGACCCAGCCCTGAAGATCAAGAGTTTCCAAAGACTTATGATGGATTTTTTTTTAAATCTTCTTCTTTGAAACCATGAGGCCCACAGCATATATATAAGGTATGTAGCAATGTCTAGTGGTCTCTACATAATTCCTGCCTATCAAGCCCCTGGTGTCCAAACTGCCCCCATCCGGGGAATCAAGATTTCCCATAGACTTATAATGCATTTCTCTGAAACCATGGGGTACATAGCTTATACATCTAGTATTTAGCAATGTCTAGTGGCCTGCCAATCAAGCCACTGGGGGTCCAAACTGACCCCTCACTGAGGATCAAGAGTTTCTTTAGACTTCGATTGGAATAACTATAAAAAATCTTCTCAGAAACCATTAGGCCAACAGCTTATATATTAGGTATGTAGCAATATCTATTGGTCCCCTACATATATCTTGTTACTCAAGCCCCTGGGGTCTAAATTTACTGCGCCACAGTGGTCTTTAGCTCTCATAGATTTATAATAAGAGGATAAAACATTCTTTTTCGTATATTAACGTTTGCCAAGCCCGAGTGTGATGATGTGTTGCAGCCCGAACCGCGAAGCGGTGAGGGCTGCAACACATTATCACACGAGGGCTTGGCAAACGTTAATATACGGAAAAGAATGTTATATTGTCATTGTTATATGCCTTCCTTTCAAGCACAAGCAGTCCCACATTGTGTTATTCAATTGTATGCAAAATATGTCCACCGTAACATCATAAAGCATACAACGAAGGCGGCAATCGAAAACGTCAATATTATCGACGAACGTATACCAAAATAGTAAAAAACAAAGTTTTTGATTGCAATTAGTCGCCTGACTGGTGACAATTGGCAATCGAAAACACTGGTTGTTGCGATATCTGACCCGCCTTCATCTATTGTTCGCCTAGAGTTTTCGAATGCCGCATATCCGGTATGGAAACATATTTTTTTATAACAGGAACATGAAAAATGTAAATTATTATTATTATTATTATTATTATTATTATTATTATTATTATTATTATTAATAACTAGAAGCCCTTGTTTCGGGTTGTTTTGGCTATGTATTCAGTAGGCCTATATTCAATAAACACTTCTCATAGGGGGCAATCGAAAACGATAATTCTATCGACGAATGTAGATCTAAGATCGTTAGAAACAGAGTTTTTTAATGCCGTTTGTCGCCCGACTGTAAATTATTCCTAGAAGCCCTTGTTTCGGATTGTTTTGGCTACGTATTCAGTAGGCCTATATTAAATAAACACTTCAGATAGGAGGCAATCGAAAACGTTAATGTTATCGACGAACGCGGATCCAAGATCGCTAGAAACAGAGCTTTCGACTGCCATTTGTCGCCCGACTGGCGACAAAAGGCTATCGAAAACACTGTTTCCAGCGATCTGTGATCCACGGTCTTCGATTGTTCAGAGCGTTTTCGATTGCCGCCTGTCCGTATGATTAAGGAGCGTATTTTATGCTGACTGAAATAGTTTGGTCATTTCTCCATAAAACATTAGCGACGATATATCTTAACTTGCAGACGATGTCCTTGAGCGGGATGTAATGGCGTTGCAGCCCTCTGCTGCCATATATTAATGGGAATGAAGCCCGCGGACAGTGATTTGTCGCATTGCGACACGTTAAATTCAGACGAAAAGTACAACTGTCAGCGATTGAAACACGTCAAGTTTCTATAGTAAACACTCATAAGGTATATAACAATGACACTTTAAAAATCTTCTTCTAAAAGCCATGAATCCCACAGCTTATATATCTAATATGTTGCTACCTTTAAGTTAAGATCATGGGAAGTGTATTGCTCTCATGTAATGACTACCAAGACACAGAGATACTTTTTTTTATTTCAGCGGGAAATTTATGTTTCTATGGTGATTGTACCTATTACTGTGATAGTAGACATTCTTTTTGTGGTAATGGAGATCTGATAGAGGGATCTCTTATGGCTTACTTACCTCACGAAACTGTTGCTGATAGAAGAAGATGGAAAAGTCCATGGAGAAGGTAGCATTATTTCCTGGAAATTCATTTTCTTTGACTGACAACAACCTTTCTTGAATCAGCCAAAGGGATGAGAAGGGCCATACTTTTGAGGAGAATGACCATGCCATTCTCCTCCCTTCCGCTGATTCAAGAAGGGTTGTTGTCCTTTAGAAGCTAAAGCTTGTGCACGAAGTACTGGTTAACCGCTTAGTTAAGCTTGCTCAGGAAACAAACTGTAGTTAGGTGAACTGACTGTCCAGACATGACCATAGCTGTTGACTGGGATGTTAAGCATCAAACCAAATTGACTAAATTAACTAGGTAAATAATGTATATCACGATCAGACAGGTATTGGTGGTATGCACTTGTTTACTCAGACCATTTACATTTCCTTTCCCTCAGTGGAGGTAGCCAATATATAGTTACAGTGCTGCTAATGAAAAGAGTTTAGGCTAAAACTCAAGATCAGTTTACCTTGTAATCAGATTGACATCATCCCAACCATAACTAGTGAGGCATAAATAAATTTTGAAAGTCAAATCTCTATTATAAAGGAACTACAAGCCTGAGAGCAGTAAATATAAAACTGACCAGGAGCATTCAGTCATTCCAATGTTGAAAAGACTAGAAATAATGGTACACTTAACCTGCATTTAGGTACAATTTGTAGATGTTAAATCAGCTTTTTGATTTTTGTGGCCAATAAAGACTCATACAACTCTGTGCAGCTGTATACCCGTATCAGACTTACACTGTTGACAAACACAATGTAAGCTACTGTCGTGCCAACCAAAAGTGACAGTGACGTAATACTATGTTATCAATTGCAAAGTAAAACGCTAAACGTGTACACTTCACTTGAGCTTATGCAAATCGATATATCACTTGTGTATTAATCCTATCCAGCGGATAGGATTAATACACAAGTGATCTATCGATTATAAGTCCCTGATAACTTTGTAAACAGAACACGACGTCACTGACACTATTGGCTGGCAGGACAGTAGTGGATGATATGGAGTCCCAATGGAAAACTAACAAGCATGTTTAACATAAACCTACCCGTTATAAACTATGATGCATGTTGTTTTAAAAACATTGTAGATCCAGGATTTCAAATGTTTTCTACTCTAAATGCAAAATCTGCAATTCTACGTGTGGGTTGAATAATAAATGAATTAGGAGCAGCCAAGCTCATAAAATCACCACATTAAAAGTCCACATACCTTAGGTGTTTGCATGCTGGATAATCTTTTATGTTTTTGTTGTCGTCTGCTGACTGATTTAACATTTTCAAACGAAATCTTCAGGAACACTATCAGAGTGTCAAACAGTTTGTATCCAGATCAGGACCGACGTTGTGTCGGTCCTGATATGGATCCAAACTATTTGCATAGGTTATTTGCTTTGCTAGCAAGGGAATAGTTAATCTTATGCAATTGAGATAATAAATTATTATATTTTCAGGTCGTACAGTAAATTCAAGAAAGCAGCCTGGGAAACTAACGACACCTACTGTGATAGTATAAAAGAGACCCCTCTATATTCTGATCATTCTGGAAAACTGCTACTAGATATTATAGATATGCATATATTTGATTTTATAACAGGTAGGAACATATTGTGTGTACAGTTAAACCTGTGTAAAACGACCACTCAAAAACAGACAAAACAAAGATCTTTATGACAGATGGTAGCTTAATGTAGGTCGAACGTCTTGCAGCATGCGAAAGTATTGTAGCATTCTGCAATACTTCTGACCTGCATTAGGCGATAATTAGTCATGAAAACTTTTTCATTTTTTTTCGAATGTGGCCTTTTTACACAGGTTTTATTGTATTTATAAGTAATCAACATCTGTTTACAAACAGTTATCTCTTTGGGATGAGCTTATCGCTGATAAAAGATCATTTCTTGTGTGTTGTTACTCTTATTTCTAGCATACAATAAAACCTGTGTAAACTGGCCATTCTTATAAAGACCAAAGAATGGTTTTCAAGACAAATTATCGCTTCATAAAGGTCAATAGCATTGCAAAATGCTCCAAGGGGATCATTCTGCAATACTTTAGACCTTCATTAAGCTACTATTTGTCATAAAGATCTTTGTTTTGTTTATTTTGAGTGGCCGCTTTACACAGGCTTTACTGTATATATGAGCGCCGATCTGACAAAACGGTCCTTCTGGCCTTTTAGCAGTTTTTGTGTAATCTAATTTTCAAAAATGTCTAAATTTTCAAGATTTTCTTACAGTAGAATCAAATTGCTTCTAACATGTAATGCAATCAAAGGCGCAAACAGTTCTGATAAAATTAAGTGATACGTATAATGTATGTTGCCATGGCAACAGCTGTGTATATGGACTACACACTTCCTTTAAAGCAGAGTACCTCGTTTCAAATGCTTTTGTAAACACGGAATGTGCGTATGTGGGCTATTTTTGTAGTCTATGCAATTGCATACACATCAAATATACAGAAACACGGAGCATTCTTGAAATATTGCTCATAGCGTCTTTGTATTAGCGTCATATGTTAACACAATGGTGTTGACGCCAGAACGTCATTAACAACGTTAAATGACGTCATGTTTAAAGCGCTTCATCTATGCGAGTTTAAACGCTTATGTCTTTGTTATTTGTAAAGATAATTTCTTTAAATTTGCGGTAATTGTTCACAACAGCTAGGGCTTTCTTTACCTGTAAACATCTCACTTTTGACTCTTATTGCCAGAAGGTCCCAATCGTCAGATCTTATCAACGTCGTATTTTGGTTCCATTTCAATGGATGGCATCTATTAAGATCGCAAATGAAAGCCTGATGGATCCAAGGATACAAGTGAAATTAGATAAATATCAGAAGTGCGGCAATATAATTTCACAAACATCATTGCTTTGGAGCTTCACAGGATTTGTATATTTTTTATATGACTGGAGAGAATCCTGTCTCCTGATTGGCCCAAATTGTCTTCGTAATATACAATTATTGACTTCAATGAGGTAGACATAAGGATTTATCTACCCGAAAAAGTGATAATTCATCGCGGCCGCTAGGCTGAGGTCAATATCACTTTTGAGGGTAGATAAATCCTTATGCCTACCGAAATTGAAGTCAATAACTGTTTTGTTATATTACTTTTCATTTAAGAATGAAAACTTTGCCACTTTCACTTTTGTTGTTAAAGACATGTTCAACCTTCAATCTAAGACATCTAAGGACTTTCTCACAAGTTTAAGCAACTTTTATTAAAATATTATAATTTAGTATTTTGCATTTTCAAATGTATATTAATTCTCTTAATGGGGAATATAAAATGTTATCATAAAACTGTTTTTACGGTTTATTTATTCAACCAAAGATAAATAAGCAAACAAAACAAAACAAAACTGTTGTAAAAATTCATGAAAGTAAGTAAAGGTGCAAAGATCAGAAATCGATACAATCAAGTACCATACCTGACCCAGGATACCAATGGGAAAGTGACAAACCCACAGAAGACACCACAAACGAGAGCCAAGAGGTCAGCCCTTTCCCAGCAGGTGACCACAAAGCACATATAAACAGACGCGCACAAAGACATAGCAAACACAAGACAGAACAAAAACATAAAAGATCCACATGAAAGTCTTTAATTTACCTGTTGGGAGGTGAAACAGCAAATCATGTCAGTTTCATGCAGCACATGCTAGTTTCACACTCATCATGCTATTTTTAGCTCTCTAGAGGGTAATAATGCAGAAGTGTCAAAAATATTAACTTCTCGAAACTAGTTCAAGGTGGTTTTCATGCATTATCAACTTGTGGACCGGTTTAGACCAGTTTCAAGGTAGACATAGAGATTTATGAAGACCAATTGGGCCAATCAGGAGACAGGATTCTCTCCAGTCATATAACAAATCTCTATGTCTACCTGGAAACAGGTCTTAACCGGTCCACAAGTTAATATTGCGTGAAAACCAGCTCTAACTAGTTTCCAGAAGTTAATATTTGTGACACTTCTGCAATATTACCCTCTAGAGAGCTAAAAATAGCATGATGAGTGTGAAGCTAGCATGTGCTGCATGAAATTGACATGATTAGCTGTTTAACCTCCACACAGGTAAATTAAAGACTATTTTTACAACAGTTTTGTTTTGTTTTATTTGCTTATTTATCTTTGTTTAAATAAACAAACTGTAAAAACAGTTTTATGATCACATTTTATATTTCCCATTAAGATAATTAAAATATATTTGAAAATGCAAAATACTACATTAAAATATTTTAATAACAGTTGCTAAACTTCTGAGAAAGTCCTTATAGGTGTCTTAGCTTGAAGGTTGAACATGTCTTAACAACAAAAGTGAAAGTAGCAAAATTTTCATTCTTAAATGAAAAGTTATATGACAAAACAGTTATTGACTTCTATTTCGGTAGACATAAGGATTTATCTACCCTTAAAAGTGATATTCACTTTTTCGGATAGATAAATCCTTATGTCTACCTCATTGAAGTCAATAATTGTGTATATATATGTGTGAATGTTGTCATAGCTGCAAAAGTGTTTAACTGCTGTGTGATATGTACACACTATGAAACATGTACAATCCTGAAACCACAACCATGAGGATGAATTTAATACACTTACTAGCAAAATATTAGGCCAGGTTAACGTTGTTTAATACATACAGAGATATCGATTAGCCTGTGAAAAGGCTTCCTTACTAATTCAATGCACCATCAACAAGGAACAACCAAATACAATCAAATGACTGCGATGAAAAGGTGTGTACTGTACACATGGTGAAAAATAATGATCTTGTAAACTGCTGCTGTACAACATGCCAAATAACAGCTTTGAAAGTTTTCATTTCTGTTCCTTGCAGGCAACATGGATAGACATCATTGTGAAATATTTAGAGAGTTCAGTAATTACACCTTTCTTATACACATTGATAATGGACGAGGGTACGTAGTTTAATTACATTTTACTGCTTATGACAAACATACTTGCAGCACTGGACAGCAAAACATGAGCCATGACAACAATGTGGCACTTTGAAAAGTGTAGACTCAGATGAGCCAGTGTAACCCCCTTTTAAGCTTAGAAACTTCAAATGGTGTTCATTCAATTGCTTAACAGTCATAAAATATTCAAGCGACTAGCAAAGGCTCTGATCAGACTGAGCGTATGCGCAGGCTGATCTGAGGCTTTGCTGGTCGCATATACCACAATGTTGGAAATCTCATGTCACGGCTCAGACTGTCATATTTTCAGAAACCATAATTATAAGTTTATATGCAAAGTTTATTGTTTGTTTTAACTTAACATGTGTTTCAACTACTTTCAGTCACAACCTTGGGGTCTATTATCTTTATAAATTAAGTGAGTATGACCAAGAAATATGACAATCACACACAGCTGACCAACCAATGGCATCGCGAGGAAGAGCCATGGAACACTTGTAGGGGCAATACAGTAGGAAGAGAATAAAAGTATAGCAACCAGCTCTCTCTTCTTTATCAAGATGTTTGTCAATGGCAGTACAAAAAATAGAACAAATCTGTACAAACAGACACACAAATTTAATACAATGAGTAAAGCAATCCTTAACAAAAAGACAACAACACCAGGACCAATCACGAAACCACCACAAATAAAGAACTATCAAAAACGTCAGGAGCCCAATCCACTTGTTGTGGCGGGTTTTGTTGAGCATGAAAATAGTTGTCTAGCCGCAGGTCCGAATTTTATGAAAAAACAGTAGCTGAGCCACTCCATATATACAGGAACAAAAAGGAAGCAATCAGTATTGTTTTCATGTCATACAGAAATAATGTCTTACACTTTAATTGCAAGAGGCTTAACTAAGGATAAATTACTCCTATTTTCATTCTAAAAACAATTAATTTCTTCTAATATCAGACATCCCAATTGCCACAATCACAACACAGCCCATGGTACCATGAGAAAGAGATACCAGAACACACACACACAGACACAAACTGAATTGCAAGATTATCCATTAGGTTTCACTCGCCTTCTAAAATATGTGAGTGTTAATCTCTATGTACATGAAGTCCATACGTTAAGATAAACAATATATTTTACGTAAAGTTGT
This sequence comes from Loripinus fragilis, assembly GCA_964019695.1. Taxonomy (NCBI): domain Eukaryota; kingdom Metazoa; phylum Mollusca; class Bivalvia; order Lucinida; family Lucinidae; genus Loripinus; species Loripinus fragilis. Next base: position 42,358,198 of record OZ026528.1, read on the forward strand.
TTATACAGTAACACGTACGGCCACTCTCAAAAGGACAGAAAATTGGTTTTCAAGATCAATTATCGCTTAATGCATGTCAAGGGGAGCATTTTGCAATAATTTCGACCTTCATTTAGCCACAATTTGTCATTAAGATCGTTGTTTTGTCTATTTTGAGCTGCCGTTTTACACAGATTTTTACTATATGTTATTATCCATCAGATTAATGTATTTTGAGAACCCACAACATACCTTTTTTTTGAGAAATAAGATAATTATTTTAGCTATGCACCGTTATCTTGGTACAACACACTTGATCAAACTTTTGTAATGATAGATATTGCAAGTGTTTTACTTCATATTGAGCTGTTGTTCCTGTCTTTGTGTTATTATGTCTTGACTAAGACTTTGTAACATTGCTGGGAAAGATATATGAGCCTTGACATGTGATTTCAAACAACGTGCCAGTTTGATAAAATTAAACTCAGATGAGCCTTTTAAGCTTAGAAATTCCAAATGATGTTCTTTCAGTAGTCAAGTCATAGAATATCAAGGGACAAGCGAAGGCTCTGATCAGACTGCGCTTATGCACATGCTGATCTGAGCCTTTGCAGTAAATATGGTATTTAGTGGCATTTTCTTCTTAACTTATTTTTTTTAATATCATTGCTGTACAAAAAATCTTTTTTGTAGAAATTCATCATCAAATTGGTGGGTACATATTTATTTAGTTTGTATTTGTGACATGGATACATTCTGTATACATTTAGACATATTGGGCGCCGAAGCTAGGGTGAAGTAGTGTCAAACTAGTAATCAAAAGGTCACAGGTTAAAATCAAACCAGTGTGGCTTTGTTCCATCTGCCCACAAGACACTATATCTTAATTGCTTGTTGTTGGTTCAACCCAGGAAAACTTCCTTACAAAGAATGTTGATTTGGATGGCAAGCATCAACTTAAAAATCAAGCTATATGTTGGTCACGTGAATGTTGTACTGGTAGTATGCTAATTCTTTGTACTTGCTATCTATAGCACAGGCACAATTTATGTTTGTGGCATTTCATACTCAGAAAGCGTAGAAGCCAAATTTCTTTTAAACACCTTAAAACAAACAACACACATTATCCAATACAGACCTATTGTCTAACACTGTTTGCAATTAGCTTATTCAAGATAAGTTGAATTCTCATGTGTGACAGTGTCATAAAAATAAAGTAAAAATGATTATGGTTTGCCACCAATATACAATATACACTGCTAAAATATTTAAAGGAACACCACATGTTTTACCATTAATCTCTATTTACATGAACTCATAGTCAGATCAATACCAAGATTTATCTATAATTTGTAGTGTGATTAGATTGGTGACCAATTGAGGATGGTGGATATTGAAACTGGAGAAGTTTGTAATAAATCACTTCTCATAAATTTCCATGGAATGTTTTATGTACATTACATTTTTTCAAAACCAAATTTTAAGTAGAAATATCACTTAAAACACTTTAGGAGCACTGGTTGCATGCTTTTTATTACAATTTCATGTAGGAAAAATCACTAGGTTATGCTATTATCAAATTCTAAAGATTCTACAGACTTCAAGAAAAAGTCCTCATTTTCAAGAAAATCAAAATTCGAGCTATGGACTTAAGCAGCGATTGTATATCCAAACTTTAACTTCAGCCCTCTTAAAAATCAAAGCAAAATAAATTGGAATTCGGTCTCATCGTCTAGTAAAGTGTGTAGTTTGTCTATTGGGTAGGGGTTAACATTATCACATATTGACAACTGTCAGGCGTTCCTTTAAATATTTTAGCAGTGTTTATTATAAACCCAATTTAATAAGAGCTGTGACATGGAATTTCCAACAATGAGGTATGTGTGACCAGCAAAGGCTTAGACCAGCCTGCGCATACACGCAGTCTGATCAGAGCCTTTGCTAGTCGCTTGAATATTCTATGTCTGTTAAGCTACTGACCAAACAGCATTTGGAGTTTCTAAGCTTAAAATGAGGCAGTACAGGCTCGTCTGAGTCTACACGTGTCAAAATGCCACTTTATTGGAAATCCCATGTCGCGGCTCATAAGATAATATTATGCCACTAACATACAATAAAGTCTTGCAATAATTCCATTCTTATTTTGTAGGTTCGGAAAGGCTTATTATGACGAGTTTTCCATTCTTGCCCCTCTTCGTCAGTGTTGTCGTGTACGTGAATCCACGTTTACAAAACTCACTAAACTATATATAGGACCAGAGAGACTTAGTGACTTGTTAGATAATTCTCTGAAGAATGATCCAGTGTATCCAATTCTTACTAGAGGACATTTAAATGCAGTGGACAGAAGAGTTGTACATATATTAAGAACTATCGCACGATGTGTGGAAAGAAGCAACACTTATACAGATGTGATAATTAGAGATAAGTTTTAATCTTCATTTTATGCAACTTATTGTGAATGCAGCTTTAGGTGTGTACATTTTTATCCAGTTGTCATTTTACCACTCCATGTTGCAATGCTGCTCCTGTGCGTGAAATGACTATATAAATGCGCATGTGCAGATATCCAGCGGGGCTAGGATCGAGTTGTTTGCATGAATAATAAATTACATAGAGGAAACTAGATAAGTGTCTTTGATATCAAGTTTACCAGGCTCTGCTTTGAGAACGTTTGTTGACATCGCGAGGCTTGCCGAGCGATTCAACATGCGTTCTCAAAGCCAAGCCTGGTAAACTTGATATCAAAAGACTCGTTTATCAGTTTACTAATTGTTTCACTCTTCAAACTAGCGATAATGACGTCATTTTCGATTTTTGCGTTGATTCAGCGTCATTAGCGACGTCATTCAAAAAATCCAACGTCATCATGACCTGATAAAGGCACATGCTGAGAGATAGACAACGTTTATCAGGCAACGTGCAACAATGCAGTTAATATTAGAGGTAACTGATAATTCCTTTTTCTATGTATTAGAGCGGTGAAGGCTATGGGGAGACTACGCCTATGTCTTTGTTGCTTAATCATGCAAAAACAGCCAAAACTCCTGTGCTAGCCCTTTTCATTCACCCATACGTCATCTTTTATGCTTTAAATCATGCTGACTTAATAGTCAAAAGTCATTTTAAGTGTCGATTTGAGATTTCTGTACCAATGCTGGCCTAATTGTTAGCACTGGTAATAGTGTCATAGCAATATTTACTGTGATGTGATAATTAAAGATATTTTTATATATACTTATTCGTTATTTTATTTTAGTGTGCCATTTGAACTACGTCATGCGCAAACACATTTTGATATGACTGTTTCCTTTTGAATAAGTTTGGAAATTGGTTAGCCCCTGTACAACTTACACAATTTATGTGATTGAAAAGAATATCTAGGACAACGGGTTTTCAGCTAATATACCCAACAAAAAAAGAAACGCACCACTTAGAACTGTTCAACTCTCAGGAAGATCACAAGTCATAGGCCAGTTTCGTTTAGTTCAGTTTTAAGGTATGATAGGTACTGTTGTGTCACACGTCTTTTGCAATCTGGCGTCGAAATTGTGTTAAAGAAAATTGATCATTAACAAAGTGGGGGTCAAATTGTAAAGTCACAGGAAATAAGCGTTTTTATTGAGCTCTCTTGCTGGATAAGTTTAAGCAATTGAAATAATCTCAGTAGACCTTATTATACCCAGGCACTTATTCTTTGCAAATTCTATCTTTAAATTCATCATACGCGATAATTGAACCTAGGTAGCCCATGTTTTGTGACTACCCTTTGGATAATGATTCCACACTAGAGATAAACCTTACAAAACAATTTAAAATTTCAACATTGTTTTAATCAATTTAAACGGTCCTAACTGATGAAAATGGATTTTGGAATCAAAACAAGTACCAATTAACACATTGGTTGTCTCACATAACAACAACATATCGTTTGCAAATGTAAAAAAAAACTTAGAATTCCATGCAAACAGTAGCGTTGAATAAACTCTTCCAAAACTCGTTTATTATTCGCCTTGATGTGTTTTGTGCCTACACAGGGAAAGTACAGATACACATCTACGTCACACATATGTTTTAGTAAGATTTGATCAGTAATGAATATTTTATGACAGCTAACATTTTCATATTAAAAGGAGATCCTAATGGGGAAATCGTAGTGGTGGGTTTCTTTTTTTGTCGGGTATATATAGTTATTTCCTACACTTGGTGGTTGCTGATGTCGTCCATTCTAGGGCCTGGATTTAATTGTTGTTGCTTCTTTGCTTGTTGATGTTCCCATAGTTGGTGAGGGTTCGTGTTGAGGACAGTCTCAGGACAAAGTTCCATTATCACAAAAGCATATATCGAACTCACTTTGCAATAGGCAAATATAATGCATCATATGGCAGTGTAGCTACAAAAACAGAAGTTAGGACAAAACATTTGGATGTATGAGAGCTGTTTTGGCATTATTATCAGGAAGACATTTCACGCAAAAATGGACTAATATCCAAGCTCTGAAGGAAGATTTGGCCTTGTGGTTATAAAACTTTTTTCATGCTCAACTCAGCTGAGCATGAAATCTAACTGCTCATAAAAACTAAACCATTGAAAAATAGAGATTTTCTTACTTTCAAACTCTCAGATGATGTATTTATTATGCTAATAAATGTTTAAATGCCAACTGTTGTAGGCATTTTAACATTTATGAGCATGATAATTTTTGTGCATCTTTGAGAATGAAAAAGGTCTTTAAGGTTTAAGCCCTCCTGTAAAATATTTTTACTGACCGTTACAAGGCGGTGATTCGTTTGTGGATCTTTTATGTTATTTCTGTCTTGCTTTGTTATGTTTTCGTGCACTGTTTGTTGATGCCTTGTGGTCACCTGCTGGGAAAGGGCTGACTCCATGGCTCTCGTTTGTCGTGTCTATCTGTGACGTTTTCACTTTTCCATTGGTTTCCTGGGTCAGGTGTGGTGTTTGATTGTATCAATTTCTGATCTTTGCCCTCTTTCTTACTTTTATAACATCAGGACGTAGTCCCTAGACGTGAAGAGTAGTCTCATAACAAGACCCACCAGTGTTGTATGTTATAGATTGTTGTTAATAGTAGAACACGTGGAAGCATATATAAAAACAGCGCAATCACGTTTTATAGCTACGGTTTCCTCTTTAATTGCACGACGGTGGGTCAGGCCTCAGGATGCCTGATGATTGTTTTTGTATGGGCTCACCGTGGCTCAACTTGATATTTCTTAAGCTCTGGTTATCTGTGAATTGTGAACCCTTTTTGTTTCATCATAGTGTGTTAGCTTGATTAGATTGTTCTCTGTGATGATACATTGCAATAGTTAGGAAACCTCCATGCGACCTTAACATTTTTTGTGCTTTAACAACAACAGAGTCTATGGCAAAGATATGGTACCAGTAAAATGGTATTTAAAGGTTTTTACCTTTATCTACTTACAGACATTGTGTGTACATGTACCAACAATGAACACTCAATTTGACTGCGTGGTTGCCAAGGCTTGTAAGAGCCATCACTAGTCGGTTATGTGCTGAATATCAAATTCTTATGAGATGGTTAATTTGTCTTTGTCATTAACCCTTAAAGCACCAATCACGACTGCTGCCAGACGACAAATTTTGCAACATTTCCCCTAATTTTCAGAAAAAAAATAAGGTATGATATCTCATGACAATCGTCTGCTGGCAGACGATTCTCATGAAATATCATGCCTTATTTGTTATTTTTGGAAAATCCGCAAAAATTGATATTGTCGTTTGCTGCAAATTATAGGTGCCTTTTTTTGGTTAGGAACTGTGGAAGGACCAGTTTTATAACTTTAAATTAAAAAAATTTCGCGAGAATTTAATTTTTGCGAAAAGGGTTAAAAAGACACATTTGCCACGTTAAAACTTTGCAAGTAGGGCATGATTGTCCTACATCAGTTAAGGATAGAGATTTTCCGCCATTTCGTGTGGGTTAATTTTTTCACGAAACTTAACATCGGGGATAGTTAAAATAGTCCTCACAAAAATTTCTGGATTTACAGTTTGACATGCATATGCCCTTAAAGATTTTGCACACCTTTAAGACTTGAATCCTTTGGCACTTAGATCGGTCAAAATTATTGCGTGTTCATTCTGAGTGCACTATGATTAAAGCTTATATTCCGTGGTTTAGTAAATGCAACATAAACAATTCTATATGTGAACCATTTCTTGTCGACTCCTTCCATATATGCTTGCATGTATGGCATTTACTTATAAACTAAATCTCCATCTGTATCTTTAATTTTCTTTTGAATTTAATCAGTGTTTTGTGAAAGGGTTGATCTCTATGACAATCTAAACATATATATACAAATATTTGGTTACTGTATCGTCTCATTGTATGCAATGTCCCGGTCTCTTGTAAAACTTACGGAGTTAGGAACTAGTTGGGGACGTGAGAAGATAATGATCTTATAGCAATAATACCGGATATATCGGGTTCATCTGAGCAGTTTTGCAGCTGATATATCTTTAAATGAAACTGGGTAGTGCTGATTAACTGCTTAGGATATTTGCAAAACGTGTAAACTTTAATGATACGGTACAAATTACAGTACAAATTACTGTATCTCATCAGGATCTGTAATTAATATAGTGAAAAACATTAATGCAAAGAAAATTATTAGTATACAGTGAACTGCAACCCCAGGCCATTGATATTGGGATGCCCTTTGAATTTCTGATTATTACATTGAAGATTTTACTTTAACGCCTAGCTAACAACTAGCACATCTTTGGGTTTTTAACTGCATGGAACAGCCCTCTATTACTAATTGAATCAATCCATCTCCATATTAAGGGTTGTTGAATGGTATTTTTAATGTTATTAGAACATTCTGTGAGCAAACATTGAAGACCCTGATCAGATGCCGTGTTCTTTTGCCTATGTCCCGCAAAACGGGGGTGCTAGGCTTATAAAAGTGAAAAGGTAAACAAGCTTTGACCGTTGGTGTGCTTACGTGAAGGCACCGTATTAATTTGATTCCTGATCTTTGCACCCTTACTTACTTTGTTTGAGCAGCCTAGCCTCGAGGTTATAAAACTTGAGTTCATTCTCAGACTCAAAATAAAGCGCAATGCCTTGGCTGCTTGCGGACACGTATCCACAAGCAGCCAATCATTGTGTTTTATTTTGAGTTTGAGACTGTACTCAAGTTTTATAACCTCGAGGCCTGGTGGCTCAGTGGTCGTGTGTTACACTTTAGATCGAGTTTGGCTATGAAGGCACCGTATTAATTTGTTTTGTATCTTTGAGCAAGATACTTTATCAATTGTTTAGTATTGGTTCAACACAAATGATAATGGGCATAGGGAGCCTGTAACTCCAAAATACGAGAAATGCGTATTACAAACACACTGGGTTTATCGATACCCTGAAAACATGATGTTATAGTGCCTGCAATAATATGGGATCCAAGCTAATGATAAGTGACATCTAAGTATTCTGCAAGTTTGAAATGTTTATTTTTCAAATGACTCTAGTTTTCAAAATTATTTAAAGTTTATGTTTCTTTTTGTGCATGCTTAGTTGGGCCTCGCCGTGGGAAAACCTGTCTTCGGGGGTTTGCGATAACAAAGGCGCAGACCAGCCTACGCGTCCGCGCAGTCTGATCAGCGCCTTTGTTATTCGCTTATTGGAAAATGTCATATCTAAACCTGCTACCAGCGAAATTTCAATGTTCTAGGAAGTCTCTGTAGCTGAGTAGGCTGGTTTGTGTTTGACCTTTTCGGAAACCCCGATGACAGGTTTTGTCGCGTCGTGGCCGATTAATGGCTTCTGTCGTAAACCAATCGGTTGGTTAAGGCAATTATACTGTTTTGTGGTTAACATTCCTTCTAAAAGTAAGACTTTGTTGGAGATTGTTTCTTTTTGTGGAATCTTTTTCATAAAAGAAAGAGTGTGTAGCAATAAGATGACCACTGCCTGTTGTCTGAACAGGGCCTGCACATACGGGTACAGAAATAAGGGTACAGAAGTAAGGATGAGGCTGGTACCGTCAAACATGTTTAAACCCTTAAGTAAGTTTCTTACTGACCGTTCCAAGGCGGTGCTTCTTTTGTGGATCATGTTTGTTATTTGTGTTGCGTGTTTGTCTGTTATACTGTCTCGTCTATTTCTTGCAACCATGTGGTCACCTGTTGGGAAAGGGCTGACCTCTTGGCCTTCTGTAATGTGATGTTTCCTTGTGTTTTTGTCACTTTCCCATATTGTATCCTGGGTTAGGTGTGGTACTTGATTGTATCGATTCTTGATGTATGCCTTCTTTCTTACTTTTACTTGCCTAGATTGTGGCATGCTTTCAAATTATTCGCTATAGTGGAAATTCCGTTCATTTCTGGTGGATGAAAAGGCTTTGAAGTATGAGATTCAAGTATTATGTTAGACTGAACTGGATCCAAATGAGGAATACTTTATAACCGCATGTCAGCAAAATGTTGAATACCAGGGCCTAGAATTACAACAGCTACCTATAATTTTAGCAATTCTTAAGGACAACTATTGGTTATTTAGGGCATGAGAATTGGCATTTTCAAACTTGTTAAAGTAACAAAAAATAGATAACGGTGCATTGATCCTGGCATTTTTTCATTCCTTAAAACATCATGCTAAAATGTCAATACTTAACTGAATAGATATTTAAACTTTTAGGACAGATTGTAATTATTGGTCCCCTGGTGTAAGACACATCACTGTGGGTAAACTAATGCATTTACACACTCTTTCCAACATGACAGATACAGTATATAAAGCAACGTAATCATTTTATTAATCTAATTTATTGTGTACTACTATTATGCATCTGTATCAGAAATAACGTAGTCAATAGCATATTGAACTTTTACATCCTCTTCGTCCTCCATGTCCTCCTCTACCTCCACTCCTCCACCTGCCACCGCCCCACCTGCTGCCACCACCTCTCCTCCAGCTGCTGTATCCTCCTCTTCTTCCACCACCATAGCCACCCCTTCCATAGTTGTTACCATTCCAACCACCTCTACCATAGTTATTACCACGCCCCCATCCTCCTAATCCACCTCTGCCGTAGTTTCTGCCTCCCCTCCATGATCCACCACCGCCGCCACCACCACCGCCGCCGCCGCCGCCGCCACCGCCTCCTCCTCCTCCACCACTACCGTACCCCTGTCCCCAGCCGCTACCTCTTCCACCACCTCGGTACGCAGCAGCACCACCGAATGCTCCACCATTGAGACCACGTACTCGAACTCCGCCAGCAATACCACCAAACCCTGATCGTCTCTTAGGGCCTGATTCCACCACAACTGAGAGAGCGGATATCAGAAGAACCAGTAGTATTAGTTGGTGCAACATTGTTATACTCTGTAAAGATATTATATTGGACAAATAATGACATGTACTCAAAAACCTTGTTTTTTTCTCCTCGAATATATGGGACTCACATACAAACTCATCAGCATTTGATTTTTTCCTTTCGTTGTTCCTGTCTACCATGAAAATACCTTGCGTATATACCATTTCGCGAAATTCGTCATTTTTGACTCGCTGATGAGTGACCAGGGTGTATGTCCCATATATTCGAGAAAAGTAATCTCGCAATTGCCTGAAATTCATGAAAAGTTAAAACATGAGAATTAAGTTAACATATCTGCGCAAAACCGTATTTAGCTCTGAAATGTATGCCATGCACAAAGGATACCATAATTATCGCAAATTATTATTTCCCTCAATACTGTTAGATTATCATATACTAAGACACTGCAAAAACAGTCCTCTACCTTATCTGTTGAGCTTATTATATTGACGTAATATCAAACGTAACATGGTGACGTTTTCTGATTGCCCTCACTCAACAAATGAACAGCGAATTGTTTAACATATACAAATATAAATACATCACTAAATAAAGATGTAAATAAGAAATGTTTTAGAAACCAAGCGTCGGCACAAATATTGAAACGTATCCTTACGTTTAAAATGAAGACTAATACCAAAAAGACTCAAATAACTGGTCACGTTTTCTGCCAAAATCGCATTAGTTTTTATAGAAAAATACGTGGGTCATCATAAAAATTCTGAAAATGGTCTCATATCTCAGAAACTGTCTTTGAAATCAGAATTCTATTACACACTGCATGTGGCCATGAGTGTTGCCTATTCATGTTTGAAATATGGAATTTTTATCACAACCTGATCTTATGCTATACGAATTTGTAAACAACACTATGAGAGCCCATGGCCACGAAAAATCACGTTTTTAACTATTTTCTGCTGGGGTTAGTTAAAGATGTTTCTTTGGAAAGTTATATTAGTGGTTGGTGATGTTGTCTGAATACACACACTTGACCCATAAAAGCTAATAGCATAATGACATTAACCTAGTTGCTTTGAACGTTCTTGGTTGCTAGGCAACAAAAGAAAACTACATTTTTGCCTCACTACGGTAATTATAAAATAGTAAATTTTGAACACTTGAAAAAGCCATTACGATCAATTTGCATATGAATAGATACGAGTTTCGATAAATCTGTTATAAAGTCTTCTTAACGCATAGAAAATATCAACTTTCAATAAATGCTATATACCAAATATAATACACTTAGTATTATTATCAGTACAATTCATTTTTAAGGAAGATATTTCTTGCAAAATCCGTGCTATGTCATAATCAAAACCCTGCTTACACCACAGTCGCAAGCTAGACCATTATCTATGACTTCCAGAATCAACATACATAATGTCTATATTTATCTATATAAAGAGTTTTAAAGAGGCGTTTGTAATTTCTTAGAAATTGGGCATGTATACCGCATGCAGTGTACGTCCATAACCCATTACCTTGTGTTCTTTAGTTGCCTAGCAACCTTTGCGATTGTAGCATGGAAAATATTTGAACAGATGATTCCATTTCCTATATTCTATTGAAACATGTCATAGAGAAATATGTTTTGTTTTATAGGGTCATTGTCAGAACTTATTACAATGATCACATTGGTCATCTAAACACCCAAATCAATTATTGGACCTAATACAGGTCTGGTAACATTGTACCATGACAAGTTAATTAATTTGTCAAAGGGAGCGTAGTGGCTCAGTGGTAGAGTGCTTGACTCGAGACCTAGTTTGGCCCCAGACCCTATCTTAAATGTTTTATTACTTCTTATGAAGGGACACAAATCTTGAACAGCTATAAATATTTTACAGGCTTATGTTCCCTGGCTCGGATTATAGAAAGGTTAGAGAAAAACGATAACAATAAGGACAGGGGCCAGTGTACTCGAGACCTGCGGGTTCGAACCTCACCGGCGTCACTGCTTTGTGTCATTGAACAAGACACATTAATCCTTGCTTAGGACTGGTTAAACCCAGGAAGATCCGATCTGAAATAACTGAAGACGTGTTGACTGGGACGTAAATATTTAAATCAAACAAAACAAACAAAATTGTCAAATATTTCTTTTGAAATAATCCTCTTTCTAAACCACTTTGTCAATTGTTATCATTCAATTATAGTAGGTATTGCGTATGCTCCTTTTGATGTCCTCTTTGTTTGTTTTTTGATTTAATTCTTTACGTCCCATCAACAATCTTTCAGTTATAAAGGGACGGGTCTTCCTGGGTTGGACCAGTACTAAGCTAGGATTAATGTTCTTGCTCAAGGACACAACACAGTGACGCCGATGAAGCTCGAACCCGCGGCCCTTCGGTCATGATGTCCTCTTGTAGAATTGGTAAAATAAATCCAATCTATTTTGAACTCTGGTTACCATGGTAACCACATGAAAATTATTGACATGTTTAAACGCATCCCTCCTAAATTATTCAGTCATACAGATTTGAAAAAACTGAAGAGGAATATCCTCTTGTAAAATTGCTCAGATAAATCCAATCTATTGTGAATTCTCGTTGTCATGGCAATCAAATGGAAATTTTCAAGTTTTACATAGACTTTATAAAAGAAAACTTATAATGAAAGAAAACCTGTTAGGAAGATGGCAAAAGTCAGGAAACACCTTCTTTGGAAACCACAAAGCATTGAGGTTGATATCGCCATCTACCAAGTTTGTTGAAATTATTGCTACAGGGCCTAAAAGCCCCGACATCAGTCAGGGGCTTATCAGTTATCGACTGGGAGAGAGAAGGGGGCTTTCTTCTGGCTACAATTGGCAGACACAAATAACGATTCTACGTTATTTATATGCAAGCATGATACTACATCAGAGAGCTCTCTATATGGCGTTGATATATTTTAATCTGGGCCTCGACACGAGAAAACCTGTCTTCGGTGGTTTGAGAACAACACAGACACAGAGCAGCCTGCGCATCCGCGCAGCCTGATCAGCGCCATTGTTATTATATTTTTGTAAAGTATCATATGTAGACATGATTCAGGTGAAATTTCAATTTTCTAACTGTCCTCTGTAGCTGGGGAGATTGGTTTGAAATTCGCATTGTCGGAAACCCCAAAGACAGGTTTTCTCGCGGCGAGGCCCATCTGGAGTTATTCCGATGGGTTTACAGAGGTAGAGCCGGGGTCAGGATGAGAGAAAAAAAAGCTGTTTGCGCTCCCTGAAAGTTGATACGAAACGGAGGTTTTAGGGTTGTCAATACATCTCCACGTCACCCCCCCCCCCACACACACACACACATTAAAGTACTTTTTGTGACTATAAAACAATGATGTAGTCCCACTTAACACATGCGAGACGGATCCTGCAAAGTGTGTTTGGGGATTTTTTATCTACCTCGGAGCCAACACAAACACTTTGGATCAGGACATATTTACTGTAGAATTAAGTAAGAACATGTATGACGAAAAAAAGGGGTAAGGACAGACCGAACGCCATCTTTTGGCTAGCCATAAATGTCATATTTGGTAATATTTAGACACATATTATCCATATCTAAATAATTTACAGCATTGAAATGGTTAATTATACGCATGCACTTTTTTGGAGCGATTTCGAGAAGTCACCAATATGATTATAATTACAAAATCCACTACACCCAGGCGTTATCCGGTAATGCCGTAAATGGTGTATGCCATAAACTAACTCGTTAAAGACACGTGATATTTGACCTGGAAAATGTTTACATGTACATACATGTATTCTTGAAGAGCACACTTTTGTCTTTCGGTAGATGTTTAGTTTTTATTCATTGACTTCATTTGGAAGACGCATCCAGCGCCACTGTTCTTAGCTATCCGTTACTGCCCTATCGACTGTATTATTGAATTTATTAAACGACTTGAGAAAAAGTGATAAAATGCGAAGCATGTCGAGCATTTTATCTTATTTTTGCAACGAATTTTAAAAATACATGAAATAATAGATTCTATTTATCATGTGACAATAAAACTGCTTAAAAATTGAATTTTGTGCGTGAAAACGTTAATAATTTACCGTATTTTACGCAGCGTTATAATAGACGTCATTAAATAACGTTATTAAATATGTATGGCGTGGATATGATACTACCAGATGCGACATCATAATGATAATATTTTGTACATGCCTTGTAACAAATAAAAATGCAACTTACCTTAACTCTAGTCCAAATGTGTTAGGAGGGCGAGCGAGGTTCTGTGTTTGTATAGGAATCACTGAGGGTTTATATAGCAAAGGTGTTTGTAATGAAACTCCCGAAAATCAACCCGATTGAGTAGTTGACCACAAACATTGAACATTTATTACTTATTATCATTAATTATATGTTTACATTGTTAATAAATGTGTTTTTCATTCTGAAGCAAGCACATATAAAACTAAAGTCTTGTTTCAAAGTACGTAATAGGCCGTACGGAAATGACATGATTTTGTACATCTCGGTCGGCACTTCCTCCAGAGCAGGCTGATTGCAGTTAAAATGGGCTTGTTTTAGGGGGCTCATGACCAGGAAGGTTCAAATCAGTATGCTCAGCTACAACGATTAGCTAAAATATTAAAGCAAGGGAAGTTTTTTTACTAGAAGACAAATAAACAATGTGCATACCGATGGCTCAGACTGGACTGCACCTTTATGGGTCGCATGCGACACAGTTAGGTTTTCTCGCGACATGGTCCACATAAAAACCGTTGCCTGCCGAATCATTTACTATGAAGTTTTCCTTTCAGATTCTGAGACTATCCTTATACAGTCTACATGGAAAAAAGATGAAATCGAATCAGCTATGTATTTTCAGAGAGGTACGACCGAATTGAGTAGGGCAATGATTCAGCCGTTGGGATAGACACTATAATTCACGAAACGTGCTACATGTAACTGTTCAGATTTCCTTCCTATTTTTTTCTCGACTAGTCTTTGAGGCTGATACTTTTACTTGTCCTTGACTGTAATGTTGGGAGCGCAGTGTCCGAATCGCCGCGGGTTCGAGCCTCAACGGCGTCACTGCGTTGTGGTCCTTGCGCAAGACTCATTTATCCTAGCTTAGTACTGGTTCAACCCAGGAAGACCCGTCCCTGTTTAACTGAAAGATTGTTGATGGGACGTAAAGAATAAAATCAAACAAATAAAAACTGTGATGAATCAGTGGTACGGTCAGCATCTTTAGATAATGGTACATGTAAATGTATGCACAGCTCTCCAGTGAGATCTGGGTCAGAGTTTATAAAACTTTTTTCATGCTCAACTAAACTGAGCACGAAATTTGAACTGCTGATAAAAAGTAAAATACCGACAAATAAACAAGTTTCTTGCTTTAAGCCTCTCAAATGTTGTGTTTATCATGCTAATAAATGTTAAAATGCAAACAATTGTTGGCATTTTAACATTTATGAGCATGATAAATTTATGCTTTGTTGAGTTGAGCACGAAAACAGGATTATATACTTTGGGCTAGATTTCTTGGTCTGAGTTTCCATCTGATTTCATATAATAGTTTGTACAAACGAGGGGCGAAATGTTTGGCGAGACTGTGAGGATTCGCTGTCGACTTATAAGTGATGTTATTCACATTTTTGATTTTCCTTTTATTCGTCATTTTAATTGTTTTTTGCAGCGAAAGATATCTTGAATCTAAATTGTGACGTTGTATTTGTCTGTTATTCTTCAATTCCTCGACCGTCATCGGTTGAAACGCTTTTCACAAAACACGTCTCTAATGGACGTCACCTTTATTTCCGCCTGGTTTTAAAGTTTCGCAATATCTGTTAGGGAACAATTTGTTAACTAGCTAATAAACATTGTTCATTAATTGAACAAATTGTACTTTGTGAAAAACGTACAAAAACAAAACCGTATACTTTTACGAAATGTCTACAAACGGTGGTCGTCTTTAATTACACAAGCAAAATACTAGTTTGACTACTCAAACCACATGACCACTGGATACAGAGTATTTTTAGTATTTGTAACTATTTATTTGTCTTGTTTGCTAAAATTGATATAAAGTTATACTAGTACATATAATACCAAATACAGGTCTACAGTTTTATTCTGTCGTCATGACCAGCCTATTTACAACACAGACAAGCGTACTAGCCAACAAATATTTGCAAAACCCAAAAGAACACAACGTAATTCATAGCAAAACAAATACCAACACAGAACCCCCACAAACAATGGGAGGTACAAGTCTACAATAAATCAACAACAACAGAAGCCTGCAGCGGAAACTGGTATATTCCAGGCGTGTGGCCTCGTTGTGGCTACCACCTCTGTGGGCCACATTCCAGAGCTATGTAGGTACGCACTAAGGTTAGTACGCATACAGCTCAGATAATAAGGCAGGTACTTCATACTCCCTGTCCCGAATTCTGTCTCAGGCACATACCTATGCAATATACTATGACACAAAGTATCTCAGCATATTTTTCACAATATTCATCTATTAAACATAGACAGTAAATTTCGGGACACGGAGTATGAAGAACGTAGCCCACAGGAGTCCCCATGTACTTCTATAGACCGAATAATTTCGGGACAAAAATAACTGAAATGATTAGACTGTACATATATTCTATTGAGATATCACATACATATGGAAGGTCCCGATTTTAAGTTCTAAGTTAAGTAAGTTGCCATAGCTGGCCATTAGAACAGATGAGTTCGGTAAGTTAGGCCTTTAAACAATGGCAATGTTACAAGAGAGCCCTGAGCTAAGTTCGATAAGTTACAATAGCTACATGTATATATTATGATACACTGTGTGTCTACCCTCCCTCCACCCCTTTTATTTCTTTCATATGACTTACAACTCAGCTAAGCTTACTCAACTCATCAAGCTGAGCAAAAGAAGCAATTTTCGCCACTTTTTCCGGACAAAATACCCATACCACTCAGCTCAGCTTACTTAACTCATCCAGCTCAGCTTACAACTTATGCTACTTAACTTACCTAAGTTGAGTTGGATAAGTTGAACTATAAGTCAGCGGTCAGTATATGTATATATATATATATATATATATATATATATATATATACCAAACCATGGCATATGTGTATATATATATATATATATATATATATATATATATATATATATATATATATATATATATATATATATATATATATATATATATATATATATATATATATATATATATATATATATATATATATAGAGTGAGAAATAGGCTAATGCACCAAACGAGATATCTTTCCTGTGGCACTGGATCCAGTAAAGGATGCTAAATTGATTTGAGAAATAAATATAAACGGATATAAATCAAAAAACAGTGCTAAAATTTTTTTTTTTTTTTTTTTTTTTTTTTTTTTTTTTTTTTTTTTTTTAGCACTGTTTTTTGATTTATATCCGTTTATATATATATATATATATATATATATATATATATATATATATATATATATATATATATATATATATATATATGTATATATATATATATACTGACCGCTGACTTACAGTTTAACTTATCCAACACAAATTAGGTAAGTTAAGTAGCATAAGCTGTAAGCTGAGCTGGATGAGATGAGTAACCTGAGCTCGGTGGCATGGTTGATTTCACTCCGAAAAAGGGCGAAAAATTAATGAGCCGATAATAATGTGATTTTAAACAATGTGGCATGTGTAGACTCAGATGAGCCTCTGCAGCCTCCTTTTAAGCTTAGACACTTCAAATGGTGTTCAGTCAGTAGGTTAACAAACATAGAATACTCAAGCGACTAGCAAAGGCCTTGATCAGACCGCGCGTATGCGCAGGCTGATCTAAGCCTTTGCTGGTCGCACATACCACATTGTTGGATATCTCAAGCACTGACTCATTTAGATGTAGTTTTGCTTCATGCTGGGTCATATTAAATAAAAGCGATTTCATTCTGTGTTGGATAAACAAGTGCGCCAGGGTCTATTTTGACCTACCTTGCACCCCACCAGGACACCTTTTCATAGGTACCAATGTGTTCAGTTTGACCCCCCTGAATACGAAAAAAATGTTCCCCAAAAAAGTTTTTGGTTTAGGCTATGCAAAAATGCGTGATTTCCATGGCAACCTATAATGGGGTTTTCAAGAATTGGGGTGTACGTACCAACTTACTCATATCTCATCCGCTAATTAACTAAACTTGGTATCTAATTAAAGCTTAGGCAAATGCCTTTTACCCAATAGTCTGGTATGCAAATTATCTTATTTGCATATTCATGAATGTTAATGAAAACCTTAAAGACGAGGTAAAATCATAAAAAATATAAATAAACATATTTCAGCCGAAAACATCGTCAAACGACCATTGTTGCAAGTTTCTATATCATTAGTGATACAATATGATAAGCCTTCCATCCAGTGGTCATATATGAAAATGATCTCATTTGCATAATCAAGAATATTAATGAAAAATTAAAAATGAAAAAAAAAACATTAAGTAAACTAGTTTCCAAGGGGGTAATCAGACCTACATTGAATATATAGGACAATTCATTATGGGTGTACATTTGTTCAATGGGACAA
The DNA here is from genome assembly GCA_964019695.1 of Loripinus fragilis. Classification (NCBI taxonomy): domain Eukaryota; kingdom Metazoa; phylum Mollusca; class Bivalvia; order Lucinida; family Lucinidae; genus Loripinus; species Loripinus fragilis. The sequence goes on from OZ026528.1 coordinate 42,376,102, forward strand.
CTTAAAGAGGCTAAGTCTGCAAATTTGAACATTTTCGGAAAAAATATTTTCTTTCCAAATCATTTGTAAAAAGTAGAATAGAGTTATGTTTTCAATATAAATTTGTTCACTATAAATTTGTTCACTATAGCTGAAACTGCACGGAAAAGTGAATTATCATATAAACAGGTGTGTATTTTCTATTGTTGGTAATTATTGGCGTTCCTCCAAAAATTATAGACAGTTAGTTTTTAACATAAATGCTGTTGTTCTGATGCTGATAAATTGTTAAGATTGACGAAATTGGTAAAATGTAAACCGGAATTTTAGTTTTTTGCAGTGTTCTTGAAAAATAGAAACATTATTTCTAAAATTAAAAAGATCAAAAGTTGCAGACTATGCAGCTTTAAATGCAAAAAGATATCGTCCTAAACATAATTGCGCTTTGGATATATGAAATTCCATCGTTTCCATTGCAACCCATTATGCGACCATAAAGAATGGGATGTATGTACAAACATACTCATGTCTCAGCAGCAACTCATCCTAGAATATTAAACTTTGTATCAAACTAATTCCTTGACATAGCAGTATAGTTTAATAGTTAGGTATGCAAATTATCTAATACGAATATTCATGATTATTAATGAAAACTTTAGAAATGAGAGAAAGCACCTTAGAAAAATAAGGGTTATACGTATAATATTACCAATATCCCACCTGCTATGCGTTCTAGTGTATCAAACTTGGTGCCAAATTAATGCTTAGACATAATACTTTTACCTTAATGCCAGCTATGAAAAATATTTAACATGAATATTCACAAATTCTAATCAAAACAGTAGAAGTAGTAGAGTAGTTCTCATGTTTTCATCAATATTGATGAGAAATGAAAGGGGCTCTTGCATAGTATGGGAAATTAACATGGGAGTCAGCCCACACTTGGATTTTGAAAATATTATGTTATTTAATTGTCTGGGGTATAACTTTAATATTAATGGTGCGTTTGAGTTTTTATGCAATTTCATTGCTAATTTAGGACGTCATGAATGATATCACTATAATACCTTAGGGTACCCAGTTATAATCATTTCTAAAGTAATTGACATATCATGTAACGGGCGGAGAAATGTTTTATTAAATAGCTATATCATTGATAAGTTCGCTGTTACTTAAAATGGCTTTGTATGTATTAGGATATTGGGTGGGCATTCATTTTTATAGCATTGTACCCCAATTTTCGACTGTATATTTTGTATTCAGTCAAATTTGGAATTAACATTTTACAGGTTGCGGTCTTTGTCAAGATACCATTTCAACATATTAACTATCCATATATGTTAAGAATATGTAGATCATATTTCATGAAATTCAAGGACCGGAAACATATTTTTTTAACTTGATGTGAACACATTGCCCTAATTCATCGAGATTAAAAAAAATACAATAATTATGTTTCAGTGTAAAACATACTTGAATACTTGCTTAGTTTGAATCATCATGCTAGTACGTTTATTGGTAGAAGTTGATATGTTCAGTGTTTCCCCTATTATGGATTAGAAAAAACCCATATGCTTTGATATTAAGTGCCACGATTCTTATTTAATGAAGTGCTTACACAATAATATTAGCCAAAAATGATACAATATGTTGACACCTGTACTTAACACATCTAGTTTCTAACATTAAAACTACATCTAGCCAATGTTACACTTAATATGTAACATTATTAAGATTTTTAATTCATACAGAAGAGAAACCTTATGACAAGCCAGTTCATACAGGAGAAGAACCTTATATCTATGATTTTATAATTGTAAGTAAGTAAGGTTGCAAAGATCAGGAATCGATACAATCAAGTTCCACACCTGACCCAGGATACCAATGGGAAAGTGACAAACTCACAGAAGACACCACACACGAGAGCCAATGTAAGACTCATTAATAAACCTGCTTCACAAAAAACACCCCCTGTCAAATCTATTGGTTAAAATTAACCATTTTGGTCAGATATCTCTTGGCTTCAAAGGTATTGCTAATTTTATGCTTAACTCTTCTCTGTTCATTCTGTTTTGTGAAACTGATGCTGATTTCCATCAAATAGCAACATTTATACTTTAGCTGACTGTATATTCTATGTATTTAGTCTTCTTGTTTTCACATGTTTATTGTTAGGATATTATGTTTCTTAAACATTATCATGCAGGACTTGAGGAAGTGATACACATTGTCTTGGCCCCACAGTGCCATGACACAGAGCTATGACCTTCGGCATTTCTGACCATTGAATCATTCAAAATTGTCTCAACATGTCTTCCTTTAAGAAAAGTGGGAGTAGATTAAAAAACAACCTCCTTGTGTCGAGTTATTGATTCATTTGAACTACATAATTAATTTTGCTAAAACTGACCTGTACCCATAAGAGGTAGAAAATGACAAAGTTACCGGTTTTGGATTTTCATGAAATTTGGCTCAGATCAGCAGTATATATATGGCATGTTTTTGTGATAATATGATATCTTGACAAAGACTAGAACATATCCATCTTTTGAATTGAATGTTGAATGTTTTGTAAATTTTTGAAAAAAATATTGAAATTTTACAATCACTTCTTCTGAAAACGTAAACCATAATTTATCCAAATATTTTCGTGGTATTAAAATAATGTCTATGGTATTTTGGATTCAATCTAGATGACAAATCATAGAAATAAACAAAACTTTAGATTTAGGACATGGAAATTTAGAGACAGGTACCACCTCAAAGGTGGAGTACGTCAGGGTTGCTTCCTTTAAGCCTTATTCTTAACTATCTAAATCGATAAACACATTTTCATAGTTCGTATATAATGAGTTATTAATATGCAAAGTTTGAAGAAAATCCATGCGTGGGCACAGATGAAAGTACCCCTTTGATGTTTTAAGTATATGATCATTTGATAAACATGCTGTGTCTAAGCATTTAAAACATGGTTTTGGTTTGTTTTGTTTGTTTGATTTGGTTCTTATGTCCCATCAACAATCTTTCAGTTAAACAGGGACGGGTCTTCCTGGGTTGAACCAGAACTAAGCTAGGATAAATGTGTCTTGCTCAAGGACCACAACGCAGTGACGCCGGTGAGGCTCGAACCCGCGGCCCCTCGGTCTTGAGTCTAGCACTCTACCACTGAGCCACTGCGCTCCCTGGTTTGGTACTGTAGGCCACTTGACAACTGAGATATAAGTAATTTTGGAAGTGCTACCCCTTGATTTTTCTGCAATTTTTCTAGGATTTTCTACTGTTTTCATTAAACTTCATAAATATTCGTGTTAAATACTTTTCATATGTGACCTCAAGGTAAAAGAACAATGTCTAAGCATTGATTTGGCACCAAGTTCAATACACTAGAACACACGACAGGTAAGCCATGAGTAATTTTATACGTACAATTTTTGATTTTTCTAAGATTTTTTCTCTCATTTCTAAAGCTTTTATTAATATTTGTGAATATGGCTATTAGATAATTTACACATCCACTACCAAAGTATACTGCTATGTCCAGGAAGGAACTAGTTTGGTACAAAATTTAATATTCTAGGATGAGTTGTGGAGAGATAAAAGTATTTTTGTGCGTACACCTATTCTTTAGAGAAAAATAAACAAAACACATGTTTTGTTTGGAATGCCGCTTCTGCTTCAGATTTTCGACATTACTTTTATTCACTTATGATAAGTACAAAAACAAATCCACATAAAAAACAAATTCTTCGCGATTCTTCTTGCCACACAGCCTGTCTATAAAATCAGTCTTTAAAAACTTGGAAATCCTACTCAAAAACGCTTTTTTCACATATCTCAACACTTCACATAATTATATCCGAATACGCCCTTGTATCTGTTTTAGCTCATATCTTTGCTGTATATCCTAAATCTGCGAGCGAGCTACCACACCCTAACTCCCTGTGGGAGGGGGAGGTAGGATTTTCCATACTCTGACCAGCAGGCCGTTCACACAGAGGCATTATCACAAGCTAGAATTTTAAACCTACAGAAAAACTCCCTGAAAGTTCCCTAACTCCTCTGGACGTTCAAAAAAGCTTTTTATATAGAACCCCATCTCAGGAGTGTTTACTCACTCTTATAATTACGTTTACTCTGTTTTGCAAAAACAAAATAGAATTTATACCACTTCGGAAAACTTAAGCGCTCTTTACAAAATTGCGTATAACTAAATTTCTCCTATATCAAAGCATCTGTGATAAAGTAATCCACTTGAGGTCGAGGGGTCTCTGGTTCTAGCCTAATCTAAGGCACTGTGTTGTGCAAGACACTTTATCCTATGCTACGTACTCGTTTAACCCAGGAAACGACCCGACATGACTATAAATTGTTGATTGGGACGAAAAGCAGCAACTCAAACATACAATAATAACCTGATGATATTAGAAAACAAAGGAGGATATTTTACCTGTAACTGAGTGACATCAATTCAGCAAAAAGTCAAGGGTTATTTCCCTTCATTTATAATTTTTGGCCACAAACATGTAAAAGAAAGGCTCAAATACATGTAGGTGAGTTGAAGCTAAGGGCTATATTTAAGAGTAAAATGTTCTGTGATTTATCACCAGAGTATCTCATTCTTGTTTATTGATTAAACTGGGTCCAATGTGTAATTATATGGTAGCCACAATAGTTAGCATAAAAAACCAAAGCCACGAAAACATGCTACCACCCCTTATATGACACAGGCACACCTAATGCACAACCAACTAATTTGTTCTTAAACGTATGCCAGTAAAGCCATTTACTATACGGTACTCGTGTAAGTACCTCACTGTGAGTATACGGAAATCATATTTAGCTGTAAAATAAGATACGGAAATCATATTTAGCTGTAAAATAAGATGCAAGCTCAATAAACATGTATTTATAGACGTTTGTATCAATCTATGGAGCAGAAAATGAGAAGAAATACTGTAAGCTGGGACCAAACTTTCTGTAAGAGTCAGATCTGTGCAGACAAAGAAGAAATAATTATTACAGGAAGGGCGGAGAAAAACGATCGATAGGTAGAAGCTTGGTAAAGTTTGGTCATATGCGTTTGGACCATCCATTTTCCATCCAATCTGGCTACCGGGCCCTTGTTTTCTCCTTGAAAACCTGCATCTTCACGATTTAACGATTCAACTTTATCCTTTGTATTTTTGCATCGTCAACTTGAATAAATAGATGTTTTCAGTTGTGGTAGTTTGGGCGTACAGAGCAATGAAGACAATGCATACTGTAGATGACCACCATTTACAGGTATAGGATTCCTGTTATTTCTGTAGTATCCTGCCACCATAGTCACTATCGTCCTCATGTATAGCTGTATTCAAGAGTTCAATTACAGTTTATTTTTACAGTTGACAAATTGGCTCTCTCTCTTAAAACTATTATCAAAGGCAGGACCCTACAATGAATGCGACCGAAAATAAAAAGGCAATAACAGTGCTGAATAAGCAATACATAGAGGATATTCAAATGTTTTTGTTAAATATGTCTTTTATTTCATGAGTGAAGTGGACAATATTTATGTTTCATGAGTGGCGAAGCCACGAATGAAATATAATTATTGTCCACTTCACGAGTGAAATAAAAGACATATTTAGCGAAAAACATTTGAATTTTCTTTTTATTATCTACAAATTTCCCATAATCTTTTAAGGTAAAGAGAAGCGAATCTTGCTTACGTTAGCTTTGTTTTGATTTTCTAGTTATAGCAGACGAACTTATAAAAGCTCTTTCTTTTATTAAGCTTCTAAGCGACTTTTTGTTTACATTTCCATAGAAATAGGAAACACCAATAGTTGTTTTCCTTAGAAAAGAAACAAATATGCCATAAAGAGTTGCTTCCCTTAGACCATATTGAGAAAATAGAAAAAAGTAGTTCCAATCTTACGGTTTCTCTCCTGTGAAAATATCAAATCTTGTATTTTCACTGCTGTGAAAATACAAGTTTTTATATTTTCATGGCTGCGAAATATTTATATTTAAACAATATTTTCCTGTATTTCATTACATAGTGGATAATAAATAATTATTATCACATTCTAGACGTAGTAAATGACCTTTAATAACAAAGTGATAGTCCATTTCGGACACCTTATCGGTTACACAGTAGTACCAAACTCAGTATGCTGGGTTTAGTTGGAAACAGTTTAGATGGAGATATATCATGCTAGTGTGTAATTTGAAATCCTGAATTAGTTTCAAAATACATCTAATAATCCACATATTCAATTTCAGTCATCGTGTTATCGCCATATGGGCGTTACTGCAATAACACCATAATCAAAAATTCTTCATAAGAATAAGAAAGTGTCCTTATAAGACCATACAGGAAATGCAACATTTAAATCCATTATAATGATAATATATGGGTTGCTTTAGAATTAGAATATATATGAGCCGTGACACGAGATTTTCAACAGTGTGGAATGTGCGACCAGCAAAGCCTCAGATCAGCCTGCGGATACGCGCAATCTGATCAGAGCCTTTGCTAGTCGCTTGAATATTCTATTAACGTTAAGCTACTGTCTTAACATCATTTGGAGTTTCTAAGCTACAAAGGAGGCTGCCCAGGCTAGTTAGTCTGAGTCTAAACTTGTCAAAATGCCACATTGTTGGAAATCACGTGTCACGGCTCATATATCATATACTAAGCATTTTGAAATTCTCAGTATCAATTGCCAACGTACCATAATGATTTGACCAGGTATATATTCACAGACGCTGCTAATTAAAAATGGTTTTGTTACTTTATAAAACGTAGTTCTGTTGATGATGAAACAAATCTTTAAGGTGACAGCGTTATTGAAAGCAGGTGAATTTGAAATATAAGCCCTTATTAAACCATGCAATCTGCCATATACTTGCTTTCAATGTTGCCGTTTAACATTCATGTTTACGTTTCTATCATAATGTGTGTGTTCTGACCATTAAACAAGTTATAAACCACAAGTATTGGTGGTGGTATGCCACAAATATAGGTTGGCATACTTATAGGAAATGAAAACAATAACAGTTTAGGCATATACATTTTAAGTAAGAAAACTAACAAAACAGAACATCTCTCTCTCTCTCTCTCTCTCTCTCTCTCTCTCTGTCATAGAAAGGACGCAATCTACCATATCGTAAAACTAGGACCAAACTCGGATTCCTGCGAAGAAAGAAAATGAAATTAAGAAGACCAGAAGACTATAACAAGTTGGCCATTAGGCTGAATAAGCATTTAAGTATAATGGCAAATGACAAATGACAACAGGATATCTGACACATGTACTATAAAACAGCAATGAACTACATTACAAACTAATAGACTCATCACACCTTCTCATTAACAAAAACAATAATCAAAGATAATTGGTCAAATGCCAGCATGTGACCATCTATCATGTCTATGGTGTACATATAATTGGTGTTTTCTCATATTTGTATAATGTATACAGATCAGTTGCTTGCGCCAACAGTCCAGGGTATTAACTACAACTTCTGTTACAACTATCAACCTTGGTGTACATGTAATTGGTGTTTTCTCATATTTGTATAATGTATTAATATCAGTTGCTTACGCCCACAGTCCAGGGTATTAACTACCACTTCTGTTACAACTATCAACCTTGGACTAGAATTACAATATATGATATGTTTGTGATAGTCAACTCTTTGCATGCTTGATAAATTTACATGTTTGGTGTTGTCTGCGGATTTCCTTTTAAAGCAATTACTTTTTTAAAAAAAAATATGTATACATTTCAGGAAACTCCACCAGCGTGTCAAATAGTTTGTATCTATCTTCTCAATCCTTATTTTCCCCAAAAGATGATTTAAAAATATGGTTTACCTAATAAATGTAAGAAGGTACTTATGCCATCTAAAGACTAAAGCTTTTCAAATTTCAACATATTTCGAAATTAATGTATTTTATTTAGATCAAATCTGAACTTATGTAAACCTAAATCTTATTTTATTTTGATGTATTCCCATGCATGTTGATGTTATAAAACAGTGTAGTTCACAGTGAAATACTGCATAGTGGGGCATGTTGTTTAAGTCTTCCCTGTTTATCAATCTACTCGCTTAAGGAATTCCAGTAAAAGAAGGGATAAGAAGCGATTGTAATTCTGTTCTCACTGTGGTCAACTTCTCAGCCTCGGGACTTTTTATGCAAGGAACATCCATTCTGACATGTGTAAATAGTATCTGCCAAATACTCAATTATGCTCTTAATTTGCTTTTGCGAAACTTGTGCCAGCTCGTTGGAAATGATACAACTCACACAGATGGTTAATATGGCTTCGACGAACCTGCATCTCTCCACAGTTGATATGCATGCACACAAAGTATGAAAGTTGATGACAACATGACAAAGAACATATGTATTTCAGGAATACCCACTGGCGTGTCAAATAGTTTATATTTAACTTCACAATCCTTATTTCCCTCATAAGATGACTTATGGAAAGCTGACCATGTGCTAGGGGAGACATTTTCCCACGTTATTGATGACATAGAGCATGTCTGGGTGGGCGTAGGGAAAGCTGAGCAAGCGCTGGTAGAGACATTTTCCCGCGTTGTTGGGGGCATAGAGCATGTCTGGGTGAGTGCAAGGAAAGCTGACCATGTGCTAGTAGAGACATTTTTCCACGTTGTTGGTGACGTAGAGTATGTCTGGGTGAATGTAAGGAAAGCTGACCATGTGATATAAGAGTCATTTTCCCACGTTGTTAATGGCATAGAACATGTCTTGGCGAGTGTAGGGAAAGCTGACCACGTGCTAGTAAAGACATTTTCCTCGTTGTTAAGTACATAGAGCATGTCGGGGTGAGTGTTGGGAAAGCTGACCATATGCTGGTAGAGACATTTCCCCACGTTGTTGATGACATAGAGTATATCTGAGTGAGTGTATAGATAGCTGACCATGTGCTAGTAGAGACATTTCCCCACGTTGTTGATGACATAGAGTATATCTGAGTGAGTGTATAGATAGCTGACCATGTGCTAGAAGAGACATTTCCCCACGTTGTTGATGACATAGAGTATATCTGAGTGAGTGTATAGATAGCTGACCATGTGCTAGTAGAGACATTTCCCCACGTTGTTGATGACATAGAGTATATCTGAGTGAGTGTATAGATAGCTGACCATGTGCTAGTAGAGACATTTCCCCACGTTGTTGATGACATAGAGTATATCTGAGTGAGTGTATAGATAGCTGACCATGTGCTAGTAGAGACATTTCCCCACGTTGTTGATGACATAGAGTATATCTGAGTGAGTGTATAGATAGCTGACCATGTGCTAGTAGAGACATTTCCCCACGTTGTTGATGACATAGAGTATATCTGAGTGAGTGTATAGATAGCTGACCATGTGCTAGTAGAGACATTTCCCCACGTTGTTGATGACATAGAGTATATCTGAGTGAGTGTATAGATAGCAGACCATGTGCTAGTAGAGACATTTCCCCACGTTGTTGATGACATAGAGTATATCTGAGTGAGTGTATAGACAGCTGACCATGTGCTAGTAGAGACATTTCCCCACGTTATTGATGACATAGAGTATATCTGAGTGAGTGTATAGATAGCTGACCATGTGCTAATGTGTTTCCAGAACTTAAGTGACCCCCGTTTTTCTTTTTTTAAACAGCTTTAAATTAAACTTAGAAGAACGGCACTTAGCATGTGGATTTAAATACACACCGCGTAACTAAAACTATTTTTTTGGGAGCCGCCCTTATTTGTAAATGAAGCCCTCATCCCCTGTACAAAAGAATAACTTAGTTGTTTTTCCCTACGAATATACCCATGTGAACCCCTATAGATACACGTGGTATATTTGCATTGCTATGATGAACGAAGATCTGGCCAGTTAAGCAATTTTAGCGTGAAGTAGCGATTGTCTTCTTCAGTTCAAACACGTGTTTTGGTGCTCAAAAGAACCGTATCATCGAGACGGTTGTTTTGAGTACGCATAGCATATTTTTTTGGTTGAGAAATAGGAAAAGTAATTTTCTGTTACGCACTCTTATCTGTAAGACTGGCGAATTACCTCCACTGACTCGTATAAGACATGTTTTATTTATATCGTTAGGTTCACTTGGGGACTAATTCAAAGAGGAGCGGCAAAAACACACCAAAATTCCATCTTATCCCAGCCTATACAAAAACTCAAATTTATGTGGAAAAAATTAATTCAGTTACGCGGTCTATATCTAAATTCATTTCTCTAATTTATTTTTCAATTAAACTCACCATTAAAGAATAATTGGCGAAAAACGGGGGTCACTAAAGTTCTGGAAACACTATAGTAGAGACATTTTCCCACATTGTTTGTGGCATATAGGATGTCTGGGTGGGTGTAGGAAAAGCAAACAAAGAGAGTCTAAAGCTGACGTCAATGAACATTTGGTTCAGCACATGGCATTTTAGTACTTATCGCATATGAGCCGATACTTCTAACAAACGCCCATGCTGGCTTGTCAAGCTGGGTTAGAGGACGAAAGTTCGGCCAGAGACTTCATCTAATTCCACACTTTGTGTATGCGAGAAGCGAAGGCTCAGGTGAGTCTGCGCATATGCGCAGACTCACCTGAGCATTCGCTTTCCGCGTATGCGATAAGTGTCAAAATCACATGAGCCGGTTCATTTATTAACAAAGCATTAAATGGATCCCATTGATTAGGGTACATATTTAAATAAACAATTCTTAATGGCGCTTTTTGTAATAGAGAAAGGTGAAACTGCAAATAGTCAATGTAAAATAAACACAATTTTAATTTACTCTAACGCTATAAATGCTGAATGAATAAATTTGTCTGTACTAGTCCATCCTAGTTATCAATAAATCAATCGCTGAGGATTTCAAACATAGAGTCGCAGATCAGACTCTATTGAGGAACAGTCTTGTCTAGAAAGATATTGATTTGCACGTGTATTTCCTGCCTGTGTGATTTGGTTCTGGCATCTTAAGGGTTCATGGCGGATCAATTCTTAGATTTCACTTTTGTTTTATGTATATAACTACTGTGTAATAGGCAGCAATTTTAATAGATACTATTATACACATGTAAAATAGTAATTGCTGAAAACATATTTGTAAGACTTCCGCAGTTAAACACACTTTGCGTCTGATTGGTCATTTTTTGAATGAGGTACTTTGGTAGCCGATATCGTAAACACTATTTGAACCCAGATCAGACTGCTTCCACTGACCTCCATGGTAAAAGTAATCTTGAGAGCATTTGAATATATACTACAGACGTATAAAGCAGATATCATTTTCAAGACAAAATGATTTTGAATCGATAAAATCGGGTCCAGGCCTAATTGCAATCAAAGCATCTGCTTCTTACAACATTTGTTATGTAATATAAGTTTCACTTTCCAAAGTTCGGATTTTTCACATTGTTTTCACATTATTTTACATTGACCATTTGCACTTTCCCCTTTCTCTGTTACAAAAATGCGCCATTAAGAATTGTTTAAGTAATTGAAATTTCGAATCTCCTAGTTTCTGCTTTTAACCAGTATCACGAACTTGACTTAAAGTTATTGTCTTCTTAGGCCTAATTCGTTGCCCAAGTTGCGCGTTTCTTTAAAAAAAGAACATTTGTTTGTTTTATTAGAGATTTCTCGTAAAAATATGGTTTACCTAATTAATAAACCGAGAAAGGACGGTTATAGTGGTGTTGCAATTTTATATAAGGATGATGAGAATGGGGTTATTATAGAAAGGAAGCCGCAACTGGAGCTGGATACGGTAGAAGTTATATGTTCTAAGGTAACAACTAACAAGAATAATTCATTTATGTTGGTTGTCGCGTATGTGCCCCCAGAAAGGAGAGAGCAGTTGGAAGGGTTACTGATAGTACTTGACAGATGTAGAAAAGATTATAAACATATAATATTGACAGGAGATTTGAACTCAAAAAGCATAGAATGGAACAACAAAAAATCAAATACATGCGGAATTTTAATGGAAGATTATTTACACAGGTCTGGCCTAATTTGTATAAATGATGGGAAGCCAACCAGGCGACAGAGTGATAGTGTCATTGATCTGTTTATTGTAAGCCCGAGGGTAGTACCAGAGGTAGCAAATTGTGAAACGATGTCGCATGAGGTAATTAGGTCTGATCACATTGGGGTATTGTTACAAGTGTATGAAGAATATAGATATACAAATGCTATTCTTGAAAAATTTATCATTGGTAAGGCGAAGTACAATATTTGGAGCGAGTGCACGGAGAAAAGGTTCAAAGTTTGGAATGAATCCGATTTTAAGTACAATTCAGTGGATGAGATGGCTGATTCATTCATGGAAGTATACACAGAGTGTATGATTGAAGCAGTCCCCAAAAAAGAAATTAGAATACAGAATAGGAGGAAGAAACCCCCATGGTGGAACGACAAAGTTACAGAAGCAAAAAATGAATTGAATAAAGCCAAAAAAAGCTTTAGGAGGCGAAGTACCCCAGAGAATTTTGAAGTACTCAAAATCACTGAAGATGCCTTTGATAAGGCTGCAGAAGAGGCAAAGGTGGCTTGGACTCAGGTACTGTGTGGTAAAATCTCGTTTGCCAGCTCAGGAAAAGAAATGTGGGAGAGCCTCAACAAACTTACAACATATCAAGAATACAACAGTGGTGGTGTTTTGCCATTAAAAGACGAAGACGGAAAGGCAGTTTTTGACAGAGAAGAAAAGTGTGCATTATTGGAAAAGGTTTTCTTTGCTGGAAAACACTTGGAAGACTGTAAGTTTGATGAGCAGTTCAAGAGGTTTGTGGAGAAGTCGGTACTAGTAAACGACGATGATTCATCAGAAAAGAGCAGAGAAGAATTGAATAACTGTAACAAGTTTCTAAATTATGAAATCTCTATTGGTGAGGTGGAGGCTGCATTGCAGCTTCTCAAAACTAACAAGTCTCCAGGTCCCGATGAAGTTTTCACTGAATTACTGAAGAATGCTGGTGAAGAGTTTAAAATGGCTATATGTAAATTGTTTCAGAGGTCTTGGAACGAGGCAGTAGTACCATCTAAATGGAAAGTTGCGGAAGTTAAATTCCTAAGGAAGAATGGCAAAAACAGTTATCATGATCCTGGATCTTACAGACCTATTAGTCTGACCAGTTACCTATGTAAATCCATGGAAAGAATTGTAACGCACAGATTATATGGCTTTGCTGAACACTTTAATCTCATAGACAAAGAGCAGGAAGGATTCCGAAGATTTAGAGGAACTGTAGATGCCTTGTTACGTTTGACCCAGGACATAGTTGATGGTTTTAACAAAAAAGAGAGTACTGCTGCCTTGTTCATAGATATAGAAAAAGCATATGACAGTGTTTGGCATGAGGGCCTTTTGTTCAAGCTGAAGGAATTGGGAATAAGAGGAAGAGTTTGGGAGTGGATAAAGAATTTCTTAAAAGACAGAAAAGCAGTGATCAACATGGCAGGAAAAAGAGCCCAAGAGTTTTGTATTAAGATTGGACTTCCTCAAGGGTCGGTTTTATCACCATTGTTATTTTTACTGTTCATAGTTGATTGCTTCAAGAATGTGAGTGGAAAGAAAGTAAAATTTGCGGACGATGGGACTATATGGAAGAGTGGAGAAGATTGGAGATATTTGCTGGATGAATTAAAGGAGGATTTCAAGAGGCATGTATGTGAATATGCAGGAAGATGGCGGGTAAAGATAAGTATAATAAAGACAGAGTTCTGTGTGTTTTCTTTGGATAACCACATCCTGGAAGAGGCCAGTAAATATAATTTTACCATAGATGACAAGATAATCAAACATAATCCAACTCCAAAATTACTTGGAGTAACCCTAGATGAAAAGTTAAAGTTTGAGTTGCATACAGAGAAAGTGGAACAGAAAGCATTGAAAACAGTTGCATTATTAAGAAAGGTGAAAGAAACTGAAGCGATAAATACAAAATGTATGCTGCAGCTGTACAAGGCCTTAGTCACCCCACAGTTAGAGTATGCAGCTGCAGTATGGCAGATAGGTAATTGTGCAGCATTGGAAAAAATCCAGAGGAAAGGACTGGCTGTATGTTTAGGTGTTCCAGGAACAGCTGGCTTGGAAGCATTAGAGGTGGAAGCTGGGATAAAACCATTAGAGATAAGAAGAGAAGAACTGGCTGTTAGACAAGCCGTCCGGATAATGATGAAGGGGGATGAAGAAAACATAAAAGTTAGTTGGGATAATTTCCAGGACAAAGAGGAAACTGAGCAGAGGTTATCCCCATTTGGGAAAATGAACATGCAGGTGGCAGATATGGTTTCGAACACTGGTGTTTCATTAAACAACTTAGAGAAGGAGTGTAACTACTTAGACTCTCTACAACCAAGTAAACAGAAACCTGAATATTGGAATATCCTTGGTTCTTCAAAGTCAAGGACAGGAGATCAAGAGGAATTGTCTAGAGAGATAATTGGTGGCATTCTGGACAGTTGTGATGATGGAACAGCAGTTGTTTTCACAGATGGCTCCTGTCTTGGAAATCCTGGACCCTGTGGTGCTGGAGCTTGTGTCTTTCCTCCAGGAGTAAGTGAACCCATTTTGCTAAAGCAGCCAGTGAGCAGCAGAGGATCTATTCTCCTTGGTGAGGTAGTTGCAATTAAAATGGCCCTTCAATACCTCTATAGGTACAAAACTCAGAAACCATCAGGCTTAAGAAAGGTCCATATTTTTTCAGACAGCCAGAGTGCGGTTGGACAGTTGACGCTTGGTTGGGAAGCGAAATCTCATAGGTCTACAACTCAAGAGGTAAAGTCAGAAATAAATAGGTTACAGGATTTAAGAGTAGAGGTAGAGCTGTCTTGGTCGCCTGGGCATGCAAACATCAAAGGAAATGAGCTGGCTGATCAACAGGCAAAGGAAGCAGCTCAGGAAGCCAAAGATTCTGAAGAACTCCAAGCTGTGTCCTCATTTGGTGATGTGAAGATGGCAGCAAAAGAATCCGGTAACATAAAGTGGCAGAGTAGATGGGAGACTTCAGACAGAGGTAGAAACCTATATACATTTAGACCTAATGTGGGACATACATTAAAACATTCATTTGCATCAACAGTAGGGGAGAGTATTATATCTCAATTAAGGACAGGCTATGTAGGTCTTAATGAATACCTACATAAGTGTAATTTCAAAGACTCTGATTTATGTAAGTGTGGAGCAAAGGAAACTGTCAGTCACTACCTGCTTGAGTGCAATGAGTTTGATACAGCCAGAGAATTAATGAGAAAAAAGCTCTTCGAAACATGCGGCATCATACATTTGGACATGAACCTATTGTTAGATGCAAAACAGGACGACATTTACAAAGACTGGAGAAGCGTCATACTAACAGAACTGGAGAACTTTGTGGCAGAAACCAGGCGTTTTGCCACACAAAATTAAAATAAAAGTCATAACACGCATCACCGCATACCGCGAGTCAATACAAGTGTAGTATTACCAGTGATAAGAAGATACCTGCGAGATTATGTGGCCTGATGGCCTAAATACAGAAATACAGAAATATACATCTCATATATGCAGTTTTGTAAATACAAATGCTAATAAATGAACGAGCTCTACGCTGCTCGCATATATACTTAAGGAATAAAGAAACGCAACAATCACTTCAAATCATTGTAATCATACAAGTCGGTCGTGTAGATGATAGTATTATGTATCCGTCACAATAAAGTAGGTTAAGCCACTACGTCGATTACGAATTCCGGCCAGCTTGTGCGTAATTAACCTGACCCCCAGTAGAAAACTGTGAAAAGCGGTCAATAAAAGTCAATTTTCTATCCAAAACCGGTCTGCTGTTAAAGAAAACTTTGGAATAAATTTGGGGATCCATACAATGATCAGCTTGCAAACTAACATTTATGATTTCAAACGCTTAACGTCAAGACCAAGTATTGCGTTAAATGCGGTAATATCCTATTCATCTTAGTTTTATTCATAAAAACACATGTACTGCAAGAATTATGACTTAAGAATGTTAGGCGTCAATAAAACGTGTATTATGACGTTAATATTCATTTGTCTGTAATTTAAAGGAAGAGATAAAGGCACCATAATGTTTACGCATATTTCTGAAGAGAGAAAGGCCAGGTAACAGTTAGCAAGTTTATTGTGTACTTCACGCATATAACAGGTTGTCTTCATTTGCATTATGCTGTGATCAATTTGACTAACGCCAATGTAAACCTCCTTCTGACACAAATTTTCTTGCTTCTGTAAGGTAACTTTTGAAGGCAAAGCACGTCCTGTTATCTTTAGGTTCTATAAATCCCGTTATACGCTAACGACCTCAACTCAACGGCTTTAAGTGACGTTACATGCTAATTCTTTGTCATTGTGTATCCATGCATTCCAGTAGCTGGTTCTGAAGCAATATTTGACTGACAGTTTAATATGATATGATGCTTTCTTTGTTTGCATATTGTGGAGTCGACGCCTTGTATTAAATTGTGAAGAAATTTGGGTTTCATGATCTTCGTTCTGACGTCCACGTCACATCTTTTTACGTTTTTAAGTGTTTTTTATATCGTGGCGTTAATTATTTCGTTTAAGTGACGTTTTTGCATTTCAACACATGTCATCAATAGTCAGTAAGCAAATTCTAAAATAAATATAATCAAAACATCATAAACGTACGCAAAACTATATTTTCATCTGTTGCGTATCTTTATTCCTTAAGTATACGAATTATGGTAGTGGCTGAAGACTCAGACTAAACATTAATCCTCTATCTCTACTCAATAGCCATACATGCTATTTACTTTTAAATTCCTCCAAACAACAGATGTGCTATCTCGTATGACTACATACATCATATATCGATCACATGGGCTGTCTCGTATAACTACATACATCATATATAGTTCACATGGGCTGTCTCGTATAATTACATACATCATATATAGTTCACATGGGCTGTCTCGTATAATTACATACATCATATATAGTTCACATGGGCTGTCTCGTATAACTACATACATCATATATCGATCATATGGTCTGTCACGTATAACTTCATGCATCGTATATAGTTCACATGGACTGTCTCGTATAATTACAAACATCATATATAGATTACATGGGCTGTCTCGTATAACTACATACATCATATATAGATCATATGGTCTGTCTCGTATAATTACATGCATCATATATAGATCACATGGGCTGTCTAGAAGAACTACATACATCATATATAGTTCATATAGAGAACACTGTGAAAGAAAGTGAAAATCATTTTCTATTAGATTTAGCTTTCACAGCAAATTCTTTCTGAGCGAGGCATATTTTTTTTCTTCACATTTCTACCCGTTTCTATTTAAATATTATGAGCACTGAGGCTTAGTTTGAAAATAGCATTTCTCATATAAAAATGTTCTAACATCGAATATGGCTCAGTAATGAATTCCTATTTAATATTGTAGTATGTATCGTGTTTTCCTGCATTAATATTTTTCTCCCTTTGTTTATACCAAAATGTGTATCAACTTTTTTATCATACAAACTAATTGGTTTTCACTGAGGTCTCGACAAGAGGTACTATTTACATTTAACAATTGAAGAATGTATATTGCTGATGAATACCATGTTTGAATACCTTTATTATGTAAAGCCTTATATAAATACTATGCTACCTTTAGCAGTGCATTAGATGCATTTTCTAGTCTATACAGATATTTAAGAATAGAGAGCACAGTGTCCAACCGTAACGCTGGAAGAACGGTCGAAACGCCGGAACTTCGGTCGTATAACGCCGAATTTCGGTCTTTTTCAATGGATTCGCCGCCATTTTTGGTGTTTTGACTGACGGTAGGTAGAAAATATCACTTTTCAAAAATAGTAGGATAGGTTCATCGAACATGAAAAGTAGCCTATCCGGATCTACATGCTTTATTCTAACTGCCAAATCTTCAACTGAAACATAAACTTTGCTGAAATTGTCAAACACTTCAAAAGAAAATTGGTGTTCAGTTTCGTACCATGCACGATGAGAGCTTTCGTACTGAGAAGTTTCGTACTTTTTTTATGTTTTTGAAAGTATTGATCAGTGTTGAATGAAAATGTATTTGAAACTGACCTTGTAACATGGACTGGCCATTGCTTAGATTTTTTTAACCCAGAAAGCAAGGAGAGAGGCAAAATCCACGACATTTAAGGTAACGCCGGATACAACGGTCATGCATGCTTGCGTTTGTAGGTGAGTGGAGCAAAAGACAGCTTTGAATGTGACGTGTTCAGTGGTCCATGCCATTGGAACACAAATTCAATTTTAATGGAGATAAATAAGCATGCTGGCATGCTGCAAACATTCCAGAGAAATGTTAAACCTTTTTGCTGTTACATAAATTTTGAAATATAAGAGCTTGGAAACAGCTGGAATATTGCGTAAAGGATGAATGCAAGAATGGGACTAACTTCAAGACTAATACTTTTTGCACTAAACGAATTTAACCCAGTATTCTTGGTAATAAGTAAAAACCATATGGGCCTTATCATTAGAAAGATTGAGTATGATCAGGAAAGACCACAGTCACGAACTGCAGGCAAATCCCCTGGCACCATAAGGAAAAGCTACACAACATTCACAAAACACCAGGAAGACGAAAAAAACGTATGACAATCAACTCTATCTTCCCCATCAAGATGATAAGAAGCTAGATGGGACTAAATATTGAACAATTATAGAATCCCACAAGGGCAGTTACAATCAACAACGAATCAACAATAACAGAACCACCACCTTAGAATTGTCAGAATCCTAAGCCACTGGTTGGGTTGGCTTTAGTGCATTTTACTGGAACCAAATATTTGCCCAATATTTTGCTGTTGTTGAAGCACACAAAATGTTACGATCACATGGAGGCTTCCATGGGTTTGGATAAATCAATTCAGCCTGATCAGCTACTAGGACTGAGTAGCGGACCAAATTTTTATGCGTTCCAAGCAGGTTTCGACTTTCTAAATTTCTAGAAAAAGGGAACCAAAAGTGATAATCAGATTGCAGATACACAGGCTGGTCTGCGCCTTTGATGTCCAAATTCAACAATGTTTAGCTTACTCTTTTTGAGGCTCATATATGTTGTTATCCATGTATATATATTTTTGAATACATTTTATAAGATCAACTTAGCTCAAATGGTCTACAACTTATATAAGTATTAGCTTTTACAAAAAGTTAGCTCAAAGCTAAACATACATAGAATTGCCATTCCATTGTTTTAACCCAAATAGCAACCATAGTTTGCGACAGACAGCCAGACAGACAGACATAAAGACAGACAGACATAAAGACATACATAAAGTCAGGCACGTAGGCAGTCATGTAGATTTTGCTGCTCGAACTTAAAGCTCTCAGAACAATGGTTAAGCGCTAAACCCACCTGAGCTACCTTGGTATTCCAAGTTTTCTATTGCCTACTTTATTTGAATTGTTTGACTTTGGTAAGTCTATGTCTGAACAAAAAAAAATAGTAAGTGAGTATGATCAGGAAATACCACAATCACAAATTGCAGACAACCCCGTGGCACCGCGAGGAAGAGCCACTCAACCATCACGAGACACCAGGAAGACAAATTAAGCAAAGCAATCAGCTCTCTCTTCCCCATCAAGATGATTGCAATACTAGAATGGACATAAAGTAACGTACAACAAAACATAGAACAATTACAGACTCCCACAATGGGAGTAACAATAAACAAAAAGTCAACAACAACAGAACCACCGCCTTAGAACGGTCAGCAGCCTAAGCCCCCGGGGGGGGGGGGGGGGGGGGGGGCTTAAATTCATTTAAGTGGTACCAAATCTTCGCCCTAGATTCTGCTGTTGTTGAAGTACAAGAAATGTTCAGCTCGCATGGAGGCCATCTAACCAATGCAATGTATCATCATAGAAAACACTCTAATAAATTAACACTCCATGATGAAACAAAGAAAAGGGCTCATGACTCACAGAAAGTCAGAGCTAAAGAAAACCTCAGGTTGAGCCACGGTGGGTCCAGCTACAGATAAGCATCAGGCACCAACCCACCAATTAAAGCTTTACGTCAGAACCGTCATAGAGTCTGAGGCCTGACCCACCGTTGTGCAATTAAAGAGGAAACCATAGCTATGAACCGTGATTGGGTTAAAAACTAGGCATGCAGACTGTCGCATGACATCCAAATTATATCCAACCCTTATATAACGTTTTACTATCTTTTTGAATTGATCACTAAAATTAGGTTTTCCAACAATTCATTTAAATTTATAGACTAAATCACCATAAAATATAGGTTCTGATATGCCTTGTTGCAGAAGAGTTTTTAACCCAATGTTGTATTTAACAATTAACTCTGAGTGTCTGTAGTAGAATTTAGAAAATGCTTTTCGAATTTTATGATATCTATAACCTTGTTTTAATAATTTAGCAGTTAAAAATAAGTTTCTGTTGTTGAAGTCATCAACATTAGAGCACACTCTAGCAAAACAAATAAGCTGAGAAATATATACACCATAGGAAGGAGAGCGAGGAACATCTCAATCGAGAAAAGGGAAATTTACTATTTCAAATTTAAAATCATCCCGTTTATTATAAATTTTAGAAGAAACTATGCCATTTGTTATTGACAAGTTCAAGTCCAAAAACGGAGCTTCAGTATCAGAAGAACTCGCCATATTTAACTGAAGTTCAGTGGGATATATCTGACCTACCATTTGTTCAAAATAAGGATTATCAATATTAAGTAAGTCATCTAAATATCTGGAGGTAGAGTTAAAAGCTTCAATAATATAAGTTTGATTTATAGTAAGGGTTTACTTTTGTCAATGCCATTTTCCCATATTTGTATATAGCATATGGCAAACACAAGGACGACAACCTACGTCACATTATAAGACTTCGGGTGATATTTTGATAACGTGAGGAATTGTTGAGATTGTTAAGTATTTTCCCTTGTATTTTTGGTTGTTGTTTTCTGCTATGAAATAACTTTGTTTGGTGGGGCACCAAAGATGTCAATATTCAAGGACAAGATTTACTCAAATGTTTCTATTGACGGTCTGTATATACGGAAACAAATATTGATCAACCAAGGGGGATGGGGGAACTCTCATTTTTCTTCATACGTAAAATTTAAGCAACCTAAAAATATCCCAAATTCTGTACCTTAACCTTTAGAAGATAACCTAAAATACACAGAAATGCCCCCTAAATCCAGTCCAATTTGTGATGACATCTTAAAAATATCCACAAAATCTTCATACCCCAAAATATTCATTTATCTGAAAACCCAAAAAGATGTTGAAATTAAAAAATTTACACACCCCAAAATGGTCTGAGCCTACGAATGTATGAAAATATCAATGTACATCCCCCCCCCCCCCCCCCCAGATGCGACCATGTTTTTTTCGTAATTTCATTATTTGGTCCAAGTGTTTCTTGATATATTATTAATTGTCATTTTCAGTTTGGATAGAAATGGCATATATGATGTAGATTGTTAAAGGTGCATATTATACCCAGTAAAAGTCCCCTACATTTTAACGAAGTCTGAATCACATGACCACCGTTTTTGCATCAATATTTGTCACAATCAGCAATTTTTCAGTAAGGTTTGGGCGCTTCCTGGGTTGAACCTGTATCAAGCAGAGTATAATGTGTATTGCTCAAAGACAAAATACAGAGCCCCAAAACAGGCTCGAACCAGAAACCCATCTATGTTGAGGTGAACACATTAACACTGAGAGACTCTCCTTTTCTAAAATAACAAGCATTGTAAGGCCTAAGCAAATGAACAGACTGGTTTACACAAAGCAGTTTTCAAACCCCGAAGACAGTTGTGCATTTTGAATCAAATGAACGTGAATACCAAGCAACAGAGAGAGAGAGAGAGCTCAGTGAATTGAAACAAGTCAAGGAGTGGCCTATCGTACTTCTGAATTATGTCCAATGTTCTTCAAGGCCAGGTCTCTTTAAATAGTTCTTACCTGAGAACAAGTCTCCCTGGATATTTAATCGACTTTAAAATATAAAAAGAGGACGGGAGTATGATCAGGAACTGCTTCATTCACAAACTGCAGACTAGCCCAAGGAACCATGAGAAAGAGTCATGGAACACTAATAGTCAAAAGCCACCAGCAAAACAATTAAAGTGACCAGCTCCCTGTTCCCCATCAAAATGAGTGCAAAAATAGAAGGACAAAAAGAAGTGTAAACACATAACCCCATAGATAATGGGTGCAACAAGAACAATGAATCAACGGCAACAGAGCCACTGCCGAAAATGGAAAACAGCCTAAGCTGCTATAAATAGCAAGTGCAAAGTCTGACTATAGTAGCAAGAATGGCAATAAATTCTGGTCATTGACTGGAGCTAAATGAGCTTATGTATCTCCTTTAAAATTAAATTTGTGTTCCAATGGCATGGACCACTGAACACGTCACATTCAAAGCTGTCTTTTGCTCCACTCACCTACAAACGCAAGCATGCATGACCGTTGTATCCGGCGTTACCTTAAATGTCGTGGATTTTGCCTCTCTCCTTGCTTTCTGGGTTAAAAAAATCTAAGCAATGATCAGCTCATGATACAAGGTCAGTTTAAAATACATTTTCATGCATCACTGATCAATAATTTCAAAAATATCAAAAAAATACGAAACTTCCAAGTACGAAAGCTCTCATAGTGCATGGTACGAAACTGAACACCAATTTTCTTTTGAAGTGTTTGACAATTTCAGCAAAGTTTATGTTTCAGTTGAAGATTTGGCAGGTAGAATAATGCATGTAGATCCGGATAGGCTACTTTTCATGTTCGATGAACGTATCCTAATATTTTTAAAAAGTGATAGTTTCTACCTACCGTCAGTCAAAACACCAAAAATGGCGGCGAATCCATTGAAAAAGACCGAAATTCGGCGTTATACGACCGAAGTTCCGGCGTTTCGACCTTTCTTCCAGCGTTACGGTTGGACACTGTGAGAGTATAATAGAAAAAATGCATAGGAAATCGACCTGTTTCTGAAAGAACAGCAAGATTCGAAGTATTTTTATTCACCTCTAAAATATTCTTCAAATATTTAAAGTGGGACCTGTCTGCAATATTATTTTTATAAATTTCCTCAAATGTAAAACAGCTTGTTTTCTTGCATGCAGCAGTAGTTTTTTAAAAGTTCTCCAGATCTCAAACCCATATAGTACAATAGGTTTTAAAAAATGGTCAAATAAATGCCTACTTGTTTTTATATTCGGTGTGTCAGTTTTTGTAAAAACAGTAAGTTTAAATGAGGCTTTTATGGATAACTTCATACATCATATATAGACCATATGGGATGTCTCGCACAACTACATACATCATATATAGTTCATATGGGATGTCTCGTACAACTACATACATCATATATAGACCATATGGGATGTCTCGCACAACTACATACATCATATATAGATCATATGGGATGTCTCGACAACTACATACATCATATATAGTTCATATGGGATGTCTCGCACAACTACATACATCATATATAGATCATATGGGATGTCTCGCACAACTACATACATCATATATAGATCATATGGGATGTCTCGTACAACTACATACATCATATATAGTTCATATGGGATGTCTCGACAACTACATACATCATATATAGATCATATGGGATGTCTCGCACAACTACATACATCATATATAGATCATATGGGATGTCTCGTACAACTACATACATCATATATAGTTCATATGGGATGTCTCGACAACTACATACATCATATATAGTTCATATGGGATGTCTCGTACAACTACATACATCATATATAGACCATATGGGATTTCTCGTACAACTACATACATATATATAGATCATATAGGATGTCCCGTAGAACTACATAGTATTACATCATATGTGTACCAGAAACCCTATAGCTTCGTGATTTTTCAGGGGGAGGGGGGCTGGGGGTCCGGACTCCCTGTGCCCCCCCCCATCTGGATCCACTAATGTTTGTCCCACTGGAATTTAAAAAAGCGATACATTTCAAATTGTGATTTCTAAGCGTTAAATACACATTTTGGATAGCAGTTGGCAGTTTATTCAGGTTAAACATATTTAAGGACGATTTTGGGCTTGTATCAAAAATAAACCTGGCTGACAAAGGTGCCTTGTAAATTTCTTTGAAATTAATGAAGAGATAATATATCGAACCATAAGTAAATATAGAAATGAATCATCAATTTTCTTATCTTCCTAGATCGAAAACTCGTACATATATAACCCTGCATAAAAAATTATGGGCATGTCCATAAGACAATACGCATAAAGTCACAACGTTCATGCACGGTCTGCATGGTTAAAATTTGGTCTAAGCCTTTATCATATTGCATAAGAACAAGTGGGGCTGTCACAAGACATTACGCGTAAAGCACAGCAACATAGAGGGTTTACATGCCTAATATTTGGTCATATTGTTTATCATATTGCATAAAACAAGTGGGCGTGTTACAAGACAATATGCGTAGTCATAACGTTCATGCACAGCTACATAGAGGGTCGGCATGCCTGACATTCGGTCTGAGCTTTTATCAATTTCATAAGAACAAGTTGGCCTGTGTCAAGACAATACGCGAATGCACAACCTTCATGCACAGTTACATAGAGGATCTGCTTGCTTGTAATTTGATCTGAGCTTTTATCATATTACATAAGAACAAGTTGGCCTGTCACAAGACAGTACGCGTAAGGTCACAACGTCCATACACAGCTACATGGAGGGTTTGCTTGCCTATTATTTGGTTTGAGCTTTTATTAACTGCATTAGAACATTAGGCCTGTGTCACGACAATGCGCGTAAAGTCATAACGTTCATTCACAGCTACATAGAGGGTCTGCATGCCTATTATTTAGTCTGGGCTTTTATTAAGTGGGCCTGTGTCAAGATAATACGCGTAAAGTCACAACGTTCATTCACAGCTACATAGAGGGTCTGCATGCCTATTATTTAGTCTGGGCTTTTATTAAGTGGGCCTGTGTCAAGACAATGCGCGTAAAGTCACAACGTCCATACACAGCTACATAGAGGGTCTGCTTGCCTAATATTTGGTTTGAGCTTTTATTAACTGCATTAGAACAAGAGGGCCTGTGTCAAGACAATGCGCGTAAAGTCATAACGTTCATTCACAGCTACATAGAGGGTCTGCATGCCTATTATTTAGTCTGGGCTTTTATCAAGTGTGCCTGTGTCAAGATAATACGCGTAAAGTCACAACGTTCATTCACAGCTACATAGAGGGTCTGCATGCCTATTATTTGATCTTAGCTACATAGAGGGTCTGCTTGCATACTATTTGGTCTGAACTTTTATGAACTGCATAAATCAGTTATTAGTTTATAGTATGAAATAATAAATGTTTATTTTTTCATTTATCATGTTTAAAATGATTTTCTCCTCAATTAACACATTGTGTAGTAGTTTTTGAAAAGTGTTCCGATCTTATGAAATTTAAGAACAATCGGTATTTCCCTTAACGTGCTCAATTATACAGTGTCGGAAAAACAATGGGTTCATTCTTTAGACAATAATTGAACGAAAAATGATCTAATATCAGTACATATAGAATGTTTAAAGTCCACAAAAACTGTCGTTCTATTTATAGTTTGTTCTAACAGAGTATCGCAATCACAAATCATACAAAGTCGTATTGTCTTTTTATTCCAGTCTGACCCAAGTAAACCCGACTTGAACAAAAGTCAACCTGACTTTAAACTTATTTTAAAATACCCAGCATTGACGTTTTGGCAAGAAACAAAACGAATCGCTGGATCGATTCTAAAATACAAAAGAGCGTTTGATCTGTCTCGTTTGAAAACCAACTTATGTCATATGCGAACATCAAAGGTGCTGATCATACTACGCATATGCGTAGTCTGATCAGCACCTTTGCTGTTCGCTTTCCACATACACATTATATCCATCTTCTCACAGCTGTAGTAAAAATCTGCAACTGTGCAGGCTGGTTCTGCAACTTTCTCGTCATAAGACTCATTTATAGTTTATTAGGTCAAAATCACGAAAGAAATTGGAGCACTGGGCCTACACCGCTAATTGGGTCTTATTACACACATGATTATATAGTGGTTGCGTGTTAATTATGAAATATCCTACAGACCCAGTAGTACCATTGTTCTGCCATCATACTTGTTTGGTTTGGGATGGTCATTTTTCATGTCTATAATGCAGGATATTTTAAATATTGTTTAACTTCTTCTGGGTCGTATCTGTTTGCAAAAGCCCAGTTACGAAATACATAAAGAAAATCCCAAGCTTGTATATTCCGTATATGTTTTCGTCAAAACATAGCAGAACAGAACAGATATAATTTAAATTAGTGTTTATTACCATAAACTAAACAGTTTCTAGTCACTCGAATACCTGTTTTAGAAAACATTACCATATCTGACAGAACAAAATATACTGAACAAAAGTGAAAACGCTACACCTGAATTGTTTGCCATCTATATACAAAATTATGCAAACCATGAATGCAATGGAAAGTGTATCTTAATGTTCAAGTACTGGGTAATGCATAACAGTAAAAGTTTTACGGATGTTGTCACGAGGAAACACAAGAAAGCCATTTAAATGTGACAGAGGTCCATTTTTTCAGGTTGCCAATTTGAACGGACATCTAACACAATTTAGGCCTTCAGAAATCCGTTACATACGAGATCTGACTGCACAAAATGGTAGTCTAGACATGTGACAATCAGAAACGTGAAGGACTTATCTCAAGTGTGTTTTGATCGTTTAGAAAAGCAATCTTAAAAAGCGGATTTTCGCTCAAATTGCCAAGTTTAAAAAAATAACTCTGAAATCTCCATAGGAAAATCAATGTGTTGTTGCATCTTAGTATGAGGACATTACTAGTCGAGAAATGGTAGAAACAATGTGCTGAGAGGTCTACTTGATTTGGCAAAAGAAAATTATCGAAAATCGTGAAAAATCGAAGATTACCAAACACTTAATATTCCCTATTTGCTTTTGTCAAAGGGAGATAATTTTCAATATTTTATAAATTCGCTAGATTCGAAATTGATTTCTGAGCTTGTTTCAAGTGATTAAGCAGTTTTATTGTGTCTTTATGCAACACAATTAAGACCAATTTTGATAAGCATATCAATTTTAATTTGCGCATGCGCAATAGCTAATTTCAGTAAATAAAGCTTTAAACACTTAAAGGAATATAACTCTTACATCAAACGAGACAAATTGGTGAAGTTTCGACGAATCGTTTGCTGGATGTCTTGGCAACATTATTTAGCTTTAGTAAATACTTTTTGTCAAATACTTTCTCATAAAATATAGGTAATTGGAGTGTAGCGTTTTCACTTTTGTTCAGTATATAGTTAATTTGGTTTAAGCAGCTAGCTAATGTGATGTAAACTTAACAGTTTCTAATCATTCATATACAAAAGGCATACATGGACTGTAATAACATTTCTGTTCTGCTTTGTTTGTTTGTTTGATTTGATTCTTTACGTCCCATCAACGATATTTCAGTTATGTAGAGACGGGTCTTCCTGGGTTGAACCAGTACTAAGCCTGGATTAATGTGTCTTGCTCAAGGACACAACGCAGTGACGCAGGTGAGGCTCGAACCCGTGGCCCCTCGGTCTCGAGTCAAGCCATCTTCCACTGAACCACTGCTCTCCCGCTTTGGTTTGTGCAATATAACACTTCACTATACTGAACTTGGTTTATCTTACCCATAAAGAAAAGTTTAAACTCTCTTCATGAACCCCTTGTAGCATATAAATCAGCTACAAACATTAATGAATGTGTGTCTATCATTGACACTTCTAACTTTACCAGTATTAACACCCGTGAGACGTTGATCAAATTACCTCATTACTTGTAAAAATGCAAAATGCAGTATGTTGGTCAAACACATCGATTATTGTCTATGCGTATGTACAGCAATACATGCAACACTAGAATTGTGGAAGTACTTAGTACAAAATTAACTTGTACACTCCACTTGATCTAACGTGAATCGATAGTTCACTTGTGTATTAATCCTATCCTGCGGATAGGACTAATACACAAGTGATCTATCGATTATAGATCCATGATAACTTTGTAAACCAAACATGACGTCACTGTCACTCTTGGCTGGCAGGACACTTTGTATCCAAAAGGGTTAAATACTAAAGGGTTTTACAAGTTTTGATTGAGCTGGTGTGCGGCGGTTTCTTCATAGTGATATCCGTGCAGTCTGATTTGGGTCTTCGCTGTTTACATAAAGTGTTGGCGACAATTATTCTGACCAGGCTGTGTTGATACATTTGGTGTGGCACTGTATCGTAACCAATGACCCGTAAATTTTATTTTGCATTTTGCTGAATTGCATATTGGTAGTTCTAGCGAATACGAAAATGCCTTGTATGGAAATTATTTTCACAACTGTTATATAGTCAAATGAATCTTAATATCCTTCAATTGTTTTCTGAGTATAGATGTACACTACAATCTTGTCATGCTGAATATTTCATGTACTACACTCCTCTCCAATTTCTACCCTGTTGACCTGTAGCATACTAAATGTAAGCATATATTTTCAATCAGAGTGGAAATCAATGATGATTTTGACCAGATGGCTTCTTGATATACAAAAAAGGGATAGCTCTGGGTTCCCAGGGAAAGGGTTATTTTCTATCGTTAATCCTGACGCATGTTCATCGTCAAAACTAAGATTAAGACTCTCTATAATGCAATATATCAATGCTGAAACTATCTTAATGAAATATATAAGTGAAAAAAGTATAGCGAAAATTTAGAGGCGAAACGACTAGGGTGTAGGAGCGAAATGTCTAGGCTTCGAATTAGGGAGGAAAAAAGCTAGGAGCGAACGAGTCATGGGGCGTAACGACTTTTTACCTAACAATTTTCCTTGATAACCCAGGGACTATCATGGTATTGGCAATTTATTTACATGGCTCTTTCATACCATTATTCTCATATTTTTTCTATACCAGCTTATATTATTTATAGGGGTTGAATAGGTGTGTAGCCTTAAAGGGTTTTCACACCTGTATCATAAGAAAACAGAATAGAGGAAGAAGAAAGGGACTGGAGGTAAAACCTCAGCTTCTTGAGCATTATGAAATAAATACATAGATGATCTCACATGAGTGGTCATGTTTTATTGAATTTATTAAATGAGTTTGGGAAAAGTGATAAAATGCGAGGCTTGCCGAGCATATTATCACTTTTTCCAAATGAGTTTAATAAATTCAATAATACAGGAGCACGAATGTTAGGTTCTATTTATCACATACCATTAAGATTTATTAAAAATCGCATTTTAGCGTGAAAACGTCAAGATTTTGCCATCTTTTACGCAACGTTATAATGGACGTCATAACGATTCCCGAAACTATGTAACCACTAGTGTTATATTACTACCAGACGCGACGTTATGTGAAAATGAAGAATAAAATGAGTTCCAGGTCTCAAGTAATAGGCAAATCATAATGAGTATTGCTGGGTTCGCCAGTTCTTTTGTAGACTGTTGTTTTTGTAATGTTTCATTTGATGTAAAGAGTCCTTGGTGGGTGGAATTTTTGGATACAGGGTATTTTCTTTAGTCCATTTTCATTGAGGACGTTTATATGTAAATATGTTTTATCTTATTGCATAATTCGTACTTGGGTAGATCAATCTACTCAGCAAAATCTCTTGTAGATACCATTGTATGTTCTGATACTGCTGTTCTGTACTGTTTGATTATAGAATCTGCACACGTCTGTTTGTAAATGTAATGCATTAAACGTAATGTACACTAATCGAAAGTTCTAACCGATCACTTTCATTTTTTCAAAGCAGGCAATAATCAAGGACTATAAATGAAATTCGCCCAAACCGGTTAGATACGGTAAGAGAACATGGTATTTCAGGAATAAACATAAAAAATGAATATAAGATTGCCCTTGAATTATGTGCTAAACATTTGCTTGTCAAAAATATGTAGTTTTCTAGAAAACAGGTTTTAAGAATGATCGGTTAGAACTTTCGATTATTGTATGTAATAAGTCCAGATACTAGACTCAATCAGGCTAAGTACAATAGCCAGAATCTATTATAAAATAAATAATGTTTGACGTTTGATGATGTACTAGTTAAGCAAATATTTACATGGTGCCTAAGCTTCTAAGATGTCTTTGTAGTGCAGTGTCTTTGAGAATTTGTAGAACGTCTCCCTGCCCTTCACTATAGTGTAGATTTTATTTTCTTGTCCTTTGGGATCTTCGGTTTCATTGTGGAACTTTGAAACTATTAGAGGGTCACTGATGACGCCTAAATGGCAGAAACTAGCTTGTCTGGCCCAGAAAATATGAACACTCTGGTTTCAGTTCTTTGGTGCAGTCTTTGCTTCCAAAGGATACCCTTTTAAGAACATATTTGAAATAGTGAGTAGACATTTTTTTTATATTCCAGAAATGCCAAGTGTTTGTTCCTTTGCACATATTGATATAGTATTATAATCATTAAAAACTGAAGTATATCTGATGTGTTGGGAAATATGCAGTGACTACATGTTTGAAACCATCTAAGCTTCGTACATTTTGTATTTTGAAAGGGGTCAGAAATATACATTCCCATAACATGTCGTCAATATGGTATAAACGGTTCTTTTTCTGTATTCAAAACTTTATAAATATTTTGGGAGCTTTTATTCTGTTTAAGGATTGACCGTAAACTTCTTTTGAAAATATTGGACCAGTTCTAAGGCATCTGTTGTTGTTGATTCATTATTTATTGTTGCTCCCATTGTTTTGGGTATTTTTGTTTGA
Organism: Loripinus fragilis; assembly: GCA_964019695.1. NCBI lineage: Eukaryota > Metazoa > Mollusca > Bivalvia > Lucinida > Lucinidae > Loripinus > Loripinus fragilis. Next base: position 42,406,952 of record OZ026528.1, read on the forward strand.
CCCTTGTTTTGTTATGCTGTACTTAGTGTCCTTATCATCTTGATGATGAAGAGAATGCTGGTTGCTCCCGATGTCTTGAGACTATAAGTGTTCAATGACGCTTCCCCAGGTGCCGAAGGTTGGTCTGAAGTGTCGGATTGTGGTATTTCCTGATCATAATCATTTTATTCTAACACACCACGCCTATATAGCCAATGGTTAAACTCAGTGATTTATTACTTGATAAATCACTGCACGGACTGGGCACGGACCGGCGTGACGTTATTTGATCGCCAGTTTGATTTTCATGACGTCAAATATCACAAACGGCATTTAAACGTTGACAATAGACGGCGTAACGTCATTTTTACAACTGTTGGACGTTCAAAATGTACGTAAAATACGCGTTTCAGTCTATACAAGAGTTGCGGGACATTCTGACAGTCTGTTCAAGATGGCGGAATCGTTATTTACTATGAAGGATTCGTTCATGGTTTTAATCTTTTTGTGTGTAAGAATTGAAATAAATTCGCACTGGCAGTGATTTGTTGCTAAATATATCACTGTCTGTCGGTCAGTCGTAAGTGGATAAATCATTCGCGCTTCGCGCTCATGATTTACTCACTTTAACGACTGACCTCCAGCCAGTGATATATTAAGCAACAAATCACTGCGAGCGCGAATCTATTTCTTAATTTAAACGTCGCTCGCTCTTGTTTTATTAATGTGTTACTTATTAAGCGCTGACTGATACTAAAAAGTGACGTAAACTTGGTTTCCTCTGTACTTGGTTCACCTGATTGCTATATTTGAATTGTTTATTTGTGGAACCACGGTATAAAAGTGGATAAATGAAAACATACGTAGCCTGCTTTTGATCATGTTTGACGTCATTGTCATAGTTTGTATTTTGTTCTGTTCAATTTTTGCAATTTGTCCATGATTTAGTTAATTAAAACTTTATTTGAGTAAACGCGGCGCCCTATGTGAGTATACGTCATCAGACAAATGCATGCACTTGATTTTTAGGATTCAAAATGAGTGCCGATAGTACATACATGTAAATAGTATTAAATCTGTACTAGTCAACATATTTTGAGCCGCCTCATGACAAACCAACTGAGAGACAAGTGCGCTTAGTGTATACACAGCTATCTACAGCGATCACGCACAATGTTCGGACGGAAAGGTCTATATTTAAAGCCACATTCATTCAACCTGACCATGAAGGAGCAGTGCGATTTGGGGTTAAAAGGTTTGTCATTTGAAGTCTACAGTTCATACAGGTTGTCCTGCTCTTGAATATCCTGCAAGGGTGTTCTTTGTCTTGAATATTCTGCAAGGGTTGTCCTGCTCTTGAATATTCTGCAAGGGTGTTCTTTGTCTTGAATATTCTGCAAGGGTTGTCCTGCTCTTGAATATTCTGCAAGGGTGTTCTTTGTCTTGAATATTCTGCAAGGGTTGTCCTGCTCTTGAATATTCTGCAAGGATTTTCCTGCTCATGAATATTCTGCAAGATTTTTTCTGCTCATGAATATTCTGCAAGGGTTTTCCTGCTCTTGAATATTCTGCAAGATTTTTTCAGCTCTTGAATATTCTGCAAGGGTGTTCCTGCTCTTAAATATTCTGCAAGGTGTTCCTGCTCATGAATATTCTGCAAGGTGTTCCTGCTCTTGAATATTCTGCAAGGAATTTCCTGCTCTTGAATATTCTGCAAGGGTTTCCTGCTCTTGAACATCTGCAAGGGTTTTCCTGCTCTTGGATATTCTGCAAGGATTTTTCTGCTCTTGAATATTCTGCAAGGGTTTCCTGCTCAAGAATATTCTGCAAGGGTTGTCCTGCTCTTGAATATTCTGCAAGGATTTTCCTGCTCTTGAATATTCTGCAAGGGTTTCCTGCTCTTGAATATTCTGCAAGGGTTTTCCTGCTCTTGAATATTCCGCAAGGGTTTCCTGCTCTTGAATATTCTGCAAGGATTTTCCTGCTCTTTAATATTCTGCAAGGGTTTTCCTGCTCATGAATATTCTGCAAGGGGTTCCCTGCTAATGAATATTCTACAAGGGTTTTTCTGCTCTTGAATATTCTGCAAGGGTTTTTCCTGCTCTTGAATATTATGCAAGGGTTTCCTGCTCTTTAATATTCTGCAAGGATTTCCTGCTCATGAATATTCTGCAAGGGGTTCCCTGCTAATGAATATTCTACAAGGGTTTTTCTGCTCTTGAATATTCTGCGAGGGTTTTCCTGCTCTTGAATATTCTGCAAGGGTTTTCATGCTCTTGAATATTCTGCAAGGGTTTCCTGCTCTTAAATATTCTGCAAGGGTTTTCCTGCTCTTTAATATTCTGCAAGGGTTTCCTGCTCTATAATATTCTGCAAGGGTTTTCCTGCTCTTGAATATTCTGCAAGGGTTGTCCTGCTCTTGAATATTCTGCAAGGGTTTTCCTGCTCTTTAATATTCTGCAAGGGTTTTCCTGCTCTTGAATATTCTGCAAGGGCTTTCCCGCTCTTGAATATTCTGCAAGGGTTTTCCTGCTCTTGAATATTCTGCAAGGGTTGTCCTGCTCTTGAATATTCTGCAATGTTCTTCCTGCTCTTTAATATTCTGCAAGGGTTTTCCTGCTTTTGTATATTCTGCAAGGGTGTTCCTGCTCTTGAATATTCTGCAAGGGTTTTCCTGATCTTTATATTCTGCAAGGGTTTCCTGCTCTTTTATATTCTGCAAGGGTTTTCCTGCTCTTGAATATTCTGCAAGGGTTTTCCTGCTCTTGAATATTATGCAAGGGTTTTCTGCTCTTAAATACTCTGCAAGGGTTTTCCTGCTCTTAAATATTCTGCAAGGGTTGTCCTACTCTTGAATATTCTGCAAGAGTTTTCCTGCTCTTGTATATTCTGTAAAGGTGTTCCTGCTCTTAAATATTCTGCAAGGGTTGTCCTGCTCTTTAATATTCTGCAAGGGTTTTCCTGCTCTTGAATATTCTGCAAGGGCTTTCCTGCTCTTGAATATTCTGCAAGGGTTGTCCTGCTCATGAATATTCTCCAAAGGTGTTCCTGCTCTGAATATTCTACAAGGGCTTTCCTGCTCTTGAATATTCTGCAAGGTGTTCCTGCTCTTGAATATTCTGCAAGGGCTTTCCTGCTCTTGAATATTCTGCAAGGGTTTCCTGCTCTTTAATATTCTGCAAGGGTTTTCCTGCTCTTGAATATTCTGCAAGGGTTGTCCTGCTCTTGAATATTCTGCAAGAGTTGTCCTGCTCTTGAATATTCTGCAAGGATTTCCTGCTCTTAAATATTCTGCAAGGGTTTTCCTGCTCTTGAACATTCTGCAAGGGTTTCCTGCTGTTGAATATTCTGCAAGGGTTTCCTGCTCTTTAAAATTCTGCAAGGGTTTTCCCGCTCTTGAATATTCTGCAAGGGTTTCCTGCACTTAAATATTATGCAAGGGTTTTCCTGCTCTTTAATATTCTGCAAGGGTTTTCCTGCTCTTGAATATTCTGCAAGGGCTTTCCAGCTCTTGAATATTCTGCAAGGGTTTTCCTGCTCTTGAATATTCTGCAAGGGTTGTCCTGCTCTTGAATATTCTGCAATGTTCTTCCTGCTCTTAAATATTCTGCAAGGGTTTTCCTGCTCTTGTATATTCTGCAAGGGTGTTCCTGCTTTTGAATATTCTGCAAGGGTTTTCCTGCTCTTTAATATTCTGCAAGGGTTTTCCTGCTCTTGTATATTCTGCAAGGGTGTTCCTGCTCTTTAATATTCTGCATTGGTTGTCCTGCTCTTTAATATTCTGCAAGGGTTTTCCTGCTCTTGAATATTCTGCAAGGGCTTTCCTGCTCTTGAATATTCTGCAAGGGTTGTCCTGCTCATGAATATTCTCCAAGGGTGTTCCTGCTCTTGAATATTCTACAAGGGCTTTCCTGCTCTTGAATATTCTGCAAGGTGTTCCTGCTCTTGAATATTCTGCAAGGGTTTCCTGCTCTTTAATATTCTGCAAGGGTTTTCCTGCTCTTGAATATTCTGTAAGGGTTTTCCTGCTCTTGAATATTCTGCAAGGGTTTCCTGCTCTTAAATACTCTGCAAGGGATTTCCTGCTCTTGAATATTCTGCAAGGGTTGTCCTGCTCTTGAATATTCTGCAAGAGTTGTCCTGCTCTTGAATATTCTGCAAGGATTTCCTGCTCTTAAATATTCTGCAAGGGTTTTCCTGCTCTTGAATATTCTGCAAGGGTTTTCCTGCTCTTGAATATTCTGCAAGGGTTTCCTGCTCTTGAATATTCTGCAAGGGCTTTCCTGCTCTTGAATATTCTGCAAGGGTTTTCCTGCTCTTGAATATTCTGCAAGGGTTTCCTGCTCTTAAATATTTTGCAAGGGTTTTCCTGCTCTTGAATATTCTGCAAGTGTTTTCTGCTCTGAAATATTCTGCAAGGGTTTTCTGTTTCGAAATATTATGCAAGGGTTTTCTGCTCTGAAATATTCTGCAAAGGTTTTCCTGCTCTTGAGTACTCTCCACATATTCAGAAGGGTTTTTCTTTTCTTTCATATTCTGAAAAGGTTTTCTTGCGTTTTTTATATTCTGCAAGGGGTTTCCTGCTCTTAAATAATCTGCAAGGGGTTTTCTGCTCTTGAATATTGTGGAAGGGCTTTCTTTTGTGCAGCCTTTGCTTCCAAGGGATACTCTTTTAAGAACATATCCCATGCTCTTGAATATTCTGCAAGGGTTTTTCTGCTCTTAAATATTATGCAAAGGTTTTTCTGCGTAAGGGTCTTCCTGCTCTTGAATATTCTGCAAGGGTTTTACATTTTCTGAAAAGGGTTTTGTGGTCTTCAATGATTGCAAAATACCCGTTTAGGGGATTGTAGTTAATGACCTAGTTTATTTATTTTTTATGATGGGATGTGTGCCTTTTGTTACGATTAAACTAATGATTTTATAAACTTTAACGATGTTTGGCAGTAGATTGCAATAAAAAGGAATTCATTTTATACGGATCAAAGTATGTTAAGCTACTATGCGTTCATATAGTAAGTTTAAATACAACATGTATGGAGCTAACTAATAAGGGACAGCTTCAGTATCTCATAGGATTAAAGGGGCCTCAATAGGGGCCTTACCTGTATGCAACACTATTTCTTCCACTAAGATAAATATCACAATTTTATCAGTACGTATCGAAACCTTCATATATATATATATATATAAAGACACACAGGCACGGTATTCGTAAAAATTATGTGTAGAACTTTTCTCAATATGAAGTATATTTTACATTATTTTTGGCTTATTATCAAACATCTTACTTTGTTTTTCATTTATTTCGAAGCAAGTCACTTACTCATCTTTCAGACTTTTTTCCATATATGTCTTTGCTGTATACTGACTGAATGTGCTCATGGATGACCTTTGTAGTATTCAGATATGGGGTGAATTGCTACCATGTACAGCTTAACGACTTGATCAACATACTTGGAACATTGGATTAGTTTATATTTATATTACGGCACAAAAATATAGCATGTGGCATAATTATTATGATATAGACACTGGTTAAACTGCGACACGGTAGCTGGTGACGATCAGCGGTTTTAAAACTACTTTTATTTTCTTAATCCCATAGTGGGTTTTGTTGTCAATACCATTACACAGCGGGGATTTAAAGTAACTAATCCACTTTAAGTCGCTGGGCTGGCCCTAATACCATAAAAACTGAGATAGGATTAGAGGAAATATACCACTAGGTTAGCTTATATGAAAGAAGAGCATAATCATAATACTCATAAGTTATATAAGGCATTGTACTTTTGTTGCGACAACACTAGGCCAACACTGAATGACCGCGTGTCCATTAAGAGTAGCAGCTAACCGTTTTGAGATTAACCTTTTTGGACCAGTTCTCGGATACGAGTAGTGATTCTGCTTGCCTGTGAGATGCTCATCCATTCTTTGTTACGGTTTCGTACGAATATTAAGTGCCTTAAAGAATAAAAAAACATCCGAGATGTTTACCAGACTTAACTGTGTTGTGATACCAAACACAACAATGAAATCACATGACGTCAAAGAAACTGTTTGTATCAAAAACTAGCTGATATGGTTCTCTCTACTCAAACCAATCTCCCTTTACTTCTTTAAAACCTCTATCGGTCTATTAGTCTATTAGAGAGATTCTAGGGCAAAAAATTCGTACGGCCTAGGGCTACTGTCCGTTCAAAGGCGATGGTTCTGTTGCTGTTTATTCATTGTTTATTGCTGCTCCCTTAGCTTGTGAAGGTTCTGTGTTTGGTACACGTTTAAGTTTGCAGTACTTAATGTCCTTCAATGTTTTGCAATAATCAGAGAAAAGCCGGTTGCTTTCATTTAATTTGTCTGCCCGATGTCTTGTGACTGTTAGTATTATGTGGCTCTTCCTCACGGTTCCATGGGTTAGTCTTCGGTATGTGATTGTGGTATTTCCTGATTATACTCACTCACCTTTTTTCAGTATACAAATGGGGGCTAATTAATAAAGAGTCACACAGAAAAGTGTACGCGTGAACAGAGATGATTGTTAGTATAGGGTAAAAGATAATATTACAATAAAACCTCAAAAATTCGAACGCCGAGTATTCGAAGTACTCGCTAATTCGAACTGCTCTTCGAATACAGTGAACCTAGATAATAGGGGCCTGTCTATATTATGAACTATTTGAATAATTATCTTTAAAACATATGCTTTGTGTGTGTTAAAGTCTGAGACGTTTCTTTACGCCCAAACAAAAAAAAAAACAGGAAAAAAACTTATAAGAAACCTTTTTGGGGGTTATATACATGTGTAATGATGTCTATAACCCGAAATACTGATTATTGAAAATAAAGCCTTTAGTCCTTAGGACTTAGAATTTACGATATTTAAACTGTAAAGTAAAACCTGTGTAAAACAGCCACACAAAAATAGACAAAACAATGATCTTAATGACAAATGGTAGCTTAATGAAGGTCGAAAGCATTGCAGAATGCTCCTCTTAGAGCATTCTGCAATACTTTTGACATGCATTAAACGATAATTATTCTTGAAAAAACATGTTTGGTCTCTTTTAGAGTGGCCGTTTTACACAGATTTTACGGTACTGGGCAAACGACGTGGCGGACTTGTACAACAGTAAGATAGGGACCGAAAAGGGTAGAACATTTCAGCCAAGTGGACGATAGAGCAAAGGAAGAATTAATACTACGTCTTGAAATAGTCTTTCAGAGTTGGATTCTGTCTTTTGACCAAATGGTAAAGAGGTACATGCATTTAGGGGCTAATTCATTTTGGATTAAGGGGCTAACTGAAAATTGCTTTTGACCAAATTTCTTTTGGTTTGTATATTAGGAGAATAACTGAAGTATAAAATATCGGCTTTCATATAAATTTTACCGTTGTTACAGTAACAAAAATGGCCGACAAAATTGGCTTTAAATAGAGAAATTGTCAATTTTGACCAAATTTAAGGCTTTTAGAGACTGATTATTTATAAATTAGATATCAGCACAGCTAAATACCAAAAAATCCTTTTAATATGTTGTGTGTCGTGATAATACTCATCATCTTTTAAAATATCTTTTGGTATTTGCATGTGTTCTTTGTTAATTTCTCTGTTAAACGTCTCAAATTTACTCAAAATGGTCAATTTCCTATTTTCAGCCTATTTTCGCGGTTATTTTTGTTTCCATTGCAATGGAAAAGGTCAAATTAATACGAGACGTATACACTTGGGCCATTGTTCAAAAAAATACTAATAAGAAGAATTTGGTAAAAACAATTTCTTTTTTTAGCATCCTAGGGTGAGGGGGGCAAAATAGCCTATTAATGCACGTAGCTCTTTGTCTAGACTTAATTAGTCTCGGTCAAATGACCTTATACATAAGAGTAAACCGGCTGTCAGAGTTGGGATCTGTCTTTTGACCAAATGGTAAATGTGTCTAGACTAAGCAAGTCTCGACCAAGTGATCTTATACATACACTCACACAAACTTCTAAGCGGTCACCTAGCAATTCCAAAATTTTGACAAAATTTTTAATCATTCTTAACTAGTTTTAATTTCATGTTTTGACACATTGTATTGAGAGATGTCATACAAAAAATCATTCCATGATGTTTCACGTGAAATTAATGAAGAACCAAATGTGGTGTTAATAGGACAAATACATAGTGATTTTAAGGTGACCGCTCAGAACTTTGGGCAAGTGTATAAGAGCAAATAGACTATAGCCTGACTAGTGTTTTATATGCCTTGGAGTTCACGTACTTGCTGTGGACGTTGGAATTTCTTTTTTTATAATCGATGTTTGGACATGAGAATGTGAGGACCATGTATTTTGCAGAAGAGACTAATTCTAGAACAGCATTTGGTCTGAATATGACATTTTGTAAAATGTATGACCTGACATTTTGAAGCGCTGACGCTTTTCATATATTTCTAGTTTATGAGGTCACTTTGCAGTAAGATCGACTTGTCAGCAGGGGAAATAGCTAGACCGTATAGGAAGTTTTAAAAGAGAATATATCTAGCCCAACTTTACAAGAGAGAACTCACGCATGCCCGTTTTCTAAAATATATCAATTGTTTTGATTTTCTTACATTAGTACACTGGAGGAAAATATATACTTGACAATAGTCTGATGTATCATTTGCATTTTTTTCTTTCAGAAATAAAACTGTTAGCTGAAGGTTCGCAGACCTTGACGAAAATTGGGATTTTGTTTGGTAGCACTTGGAATTGAATACATGACTTTGCAGACGCTAATCCACTGATCTTGAAACACTTGGAAAATAGAGGGCATTTTCACTTTGTGTCTTTACAAATCCCAGGCATATGCCTACCTCTGCAACAAACCCTACTCATAAGCAACATTACTAGTACTCTTACTGGTTTCATATGAAGTATAAACTACTGGCAGTTGTACAATGGCATTCTTGATGAAAATTATTCCAATAATGGTGTGAACGCAAATGACTGGTGCAAATCACTAAGAAGTAACTTCATAGATATTTCCATGAGTGTTACTTGTAACTTTAACGACTAGTGTTAAATCAGACTGCTTGAGAAACAAGTTAATTTGCACCATTTCTGTTCGAATACAACACAAACATCTAGTTGTGTCTTTGCTTTATCTCCTTTTTATATCTTGATTTATATGTTCTAGGAGATGATGCATTGATAAGTTAGGGGTCTTTCATGCAAACTAAAAATCTATGTATCTTGATCCACATCTGAACTAAAGGTGAGGTTGGTGCACCGTTAAACCTGTTTAACCCCTCCAGTAAAATATTTTAACTGACCGTTCCAGGGCGGTACTTCTTTTGTGGATCTTCTATGGTTTTTTTTCTGTCTTGTGTGTGCTATGCCTTTGTGCGCGTCTGTTTATATGTGCCTTGTGGTCAACTGCTGGGAAAGGGCTCACCTCGTGGCTCTCGTTTGTGGTGTCTAGCTGTGAGATTGTCACTTTCCTATTGGTATCCTAGGTCAGGTCTGGTACTTGATTGTATCGATTCCAAATCTTTGCACCCTTACTTACGTTTCGTGTTTTTGATAGTAAAAATAAAATAAAGCCAAGCATTACATAATTCAATAACAATAAAGCCTCTAAAACGTCAGAGAAGGTTCGGATTAGTGTAAGTCAATCTGAGTCATAGAGATACAGGTGTGCTCGAGCTGGTCTATGGTTGTAGTCAAGCAGAATTTGACAGTCATTACGGTTCTGTCCAAGATTTAGATCTACTACGTAGGAGTCACTAAGTGCTGTAACGTAATGTATCGCAATTTTCTTAAGGTGCAGGACGGCTTAACTCTTTGTAGAGTTAGATATTGAACAAGGGGTAATAAATAACAATATAGCGTAAACAACAAACAAATATATTATTGTATTTCGACTAATCCCGATTAACGCATAAATAACATTTAATTTAACAATGGCAGAAATTTGAAATATTTCTTATTTTCAATTGAATGGCGTTTGTTGAACCATTTGCGGATCCAGAACATGTCACCAAGGGGGTCCTGAAAACTTTATTTAGTCCACTCTTTATTTCACTTAGTGCCCTACGGGCCACCCTCGAGATGCAATTGGACCCGAGGGGTCCAATTGCTTCTGGAGTTGGGTTCATGCCAGTAATTTTAAGGAAACATATACCAACTTGTGATTTTTCAGGGGGGAGGGGCCTGGATCCCCTGCCCTCATCTGAATCCGCCCATATTTAACAAAATGCCGTTTGTCGGACAAAAAAATTCTTTGTTCCTAAGTCTTAGCAGGATGGGTTTATATTTTGAAATATTTCTCTTTTTCTTTACCAATCAACTGTTTCTTTTACCGTTTGGACCCAAATCAGCCAGCTGATTTTGATCAAGTCTACGCTTGGTGATTCTCTTTATCCACAGGGATTTTCCAACATACTTTTAATTGCGATCAGATACCATATTTATGTTGTTATTTAGAATACTTGTAAGCTTTATTCATCCTCTGTATGTTTATATTAGTTTTATAACGAAGTTCTTCAATGTAAACAAACAAAAATCAATGAGCTTTTAATACTTGTCGCATATGCATTAAAGCCTCGTGGCGCTAAAGCCCAAATTTTGGTCTCAACCTTTATCTACCACCATACTTTGTTTATGCAAACATACTTTGTGTAAGCATTGGCGAATCTTGGCATATGCGCAGATTCACGTGAGTCTTCGCTGCTTGTATATGCGATAAGTACCAAACTCTCATGATCTAGGTTTTAAAGTGTCTCATCATTATTCATAGAGGATCTTACATGAGTGCTCCTCTTGTTGCAGATATAGAGGATCTTACATGAGTGCTCCTCTTGTTGCAGATATAGAGGATCTTACATGAATGCTCCTCTTGTTGCAGATATAGAGGATCTTACATGAGTGCTCCTCTTGTTGCAGATATAGAGGATCTTACATGAATGCTCCTCTTGTTGCAGATATAGAGGATCTTACATGAGTGCTTCTCTTGTTGCAGATATAGAGGATCTTACATGAGTGCTCCTCTTGTTGCAGATATAGAGGATATTACATGAGTGCTCCATTTGTTGCAGATATAGAGGATCTTACATGAGTGCTCCATTTGTTGCAGATATAGAGTATCTTATATGAGTGCTCCATTTGTTGCAGATATAGAGGATCTTACAAGAGTGCTCATGTTTTATTGAATTTATTAATCGAGTTGGGGAAAAGTGGTGAAATACGAGGCTTGCCGAGCATTTTATCGCTTTTTCGCAACGAGTTTAATAAATTCAATAATACAGGAGCACGAATGTTAGATTCTATTTATCACATGGCCTTACAATTACTTATAAATTGCATTTTTGGCGTAAACAAAACGATTTTGCCATCTTTTACGCAACGTTCTAATGAACGTCATTGCGTTACGTTACTAAATCTGTAAACCACTTAGGGGATAACTATTTAAAATTTTCATTTGGGGAGGTATATTGTCGGATATACCGTCGGAAATTTAGTTTACAGCGACGCGTTAGAGGAGCCTTAAACGTGATTTCCGAAAACGTATATCAGAGGATATACCTCCCCAAATGAAACTTTTGAATATGGTTATCCCCATTCTAATGCACTATTAACATTTTTCCTTAGAGTGAAAATGTATTACGTATCGCCTATGTCCAACGGCTGCCAGCTGCATAAAACCGATCGCCAGCTACATATACTCTCTTGTCAACCAATGAAAAACGACGCTACGTAATGACGTCGACATCTGATTGGATAACGGCATAAATTTGCGACAGTATATCCTACGATATACTGTCGCAAATTTATGCAAATTTATGCCGTTATCCAATCAGATGTCGCGTTGCATTTGTCAGTGCATTAGAACAGTTTATCGATTTTAATGCATGGCATTATATCACTCCCAGGCGCGACGTCATGTGATAAATCTTGATTCATCACTTGATAGGTGAAAAAGACAACTGCCTAAATATTATTAAGTATTATATTTTTGATAATTTTAACTATATAGCATTATACCAGAAGATGACATTTAAATGGTTACCACTCTTAATTTCCAGCCAATCATGGTTTGATATTTCGCATGAATAGTCCGCCAGCAGATGATTTATCTAAAATATCGAAACCGACTTGTCACAACAGATTTTTTCAAAAACTTACTAGTATAATTTGGAAATGTATACATACTGATAACGGTCATTTCCGAAATAAAACTGTATCATCCGCAACAAACAGAGACTTGGCTATTATCTATAGCTCAAATCACATATGAAGAACAACGGGTAAACCATATCAAAGCTGCTAAAGAGAAAGAAGCCAACATTGCAAACATTATGATGGTGGATAATCCGACTGACAAAATGCTATAAGACCAAAATCAACCAATCGCAGATATTCTTAAAACAGAATACAAGTTACGTCTGAAAACATTTCACAAGATATAACGCAACGGTCTAAGTCCTACTCTAAATATTTGAGGGTGCTCTTAAGAAAAACATCTAGCGATGCAGTTCTAACGATCACTCTCACTCAATATATGATTCAACTTCGTTGTTGCGTAATGGTCACCACTCTGCGAAATGCGACGTGGCATCCTTCAAGACTTATACAAATATTCAAAGCAACTGTAGATTAACATTTATCATAAATGAACACATTAACGATTAATAACTCGAAATAGAAACTACGGTCCTCTGGGCTTCCGGTGAACGGACATCGACTGTACTTGCAGACAGCAAATAAAATTGTGCACATCCTGATTAGCGCCTTTGACACGTTTCTTCTGATTTGCCAAAACAAAAATAAAATCATTAAAGTATCATTTAATTGCAATGGTTTTATTTGTTAACCTATGGAGTTGCTTTGAAAGAAATGCCTTGTAGGAGTGCAAACACGACTAAGACTATGAACACGAATTCACGTGAACTTATGAACACTCTTCTGGTCAACAGATAAGACTGCGTTGTTGAAAATTCATCTTTCTTATCCTAAACATATGTTGAAGGTACACGAAAGAAGCGCCTCATTTGAGATGCTTCTTTTTGGCGATCAAAATACATATTTAACCCATGTAAGCCTAACGTCCTTTTTGGGATGGAGGTAATCAGGGCAGAACCAGACCTGACGTCGAAGAACGCCTATAGATTGATTCTATCAAGATTAGATTAAAATGAAAAAATCCACCCAAAAAACCTTAAAACGGAAATGGACTGGTCCAATTAATAACAGTGGGAAATTTGGCATAAATGGGTTAAAAGTTTGATAAGAAAATGATCACAACTTTGCACACAATACAGTTTGCTTATCTAGACATGTGCTTTCGCATCGTTCTGTCACTCTTCCACAGCCCTAGCAATCAGCCATTTTGATCATTATCATTGATGAAGGGACACTGCCCTCCATTGAAAGACAACCCAGAAGTGACTAGCAGGTCTCAATCACGTGTCCCCATCATATACTATCCTTATTGCAGTGTCTCTCTGTGGTGGTTCATCAATATAGTCTATAACCTGTTCCTCTGGTGGCTCTGCCACTTCATTTACACCAATAATCCATTCAATCACTCTACTGTCTTTTTCAGTATCTGAATCAGAATCTAATGTATCCTTTTTCTGTTCACTCTCGTCACTCTGTTTATCATTGGAGTTCAAGCCTAATGTTGAAGAATATTTTCTCAATCCATTCAAGTTACTTGTTGAACCTTTACTTTTAACAGGAGTATCTTTTTTAACACTTGGTGCACCGGTTTGAGAATTCTTAACATTTCTTTTACTTACATCCGTTAACCTGTTTTCTGAATTAGTTCTTTTCATTCCGCCTATACTTCGTTTTCTTAACGCCTCAAGTTTTTGTGGATTTAATTCAGTTTCACTGTTGCTGTGAATTATTTTTCTTGGCGTAGTAAGATTGCTGTTGTATCCATTTAGGCTGATCTTGGACTTTGATCGTTTGTACCCTGGGGCAACCGCATACCGCCCCGCGGGTGCTACAGGGGCTGGCATTATATCTGTTGGCTTGGTGTTATCAATTTTCTCGTTTGCTGAAATAAGATGATAAATTCTTAATGTCACAGTACTAAAGATGAAAAAAAAAAATAAAACAATGTAAAAGTTATAAAGATAGGAATTCAAGTGACAAAATAGACACTTTGATAGTTTTATCTTGTTAGTATTCTTTCATGTTGCAAATTGTACGCTGCAGGTATTATTTGCAATTTTCATTTGAAAATATTTCATTATTTCCCTTTGTTACAAAGATAGTAAGCATCTAGGATGATTTTAATATCTATTCAGTAAAATGAATATAACTGCCCGTACATGTATGTGGTTTTAATGCCAAAGATTCAAGGTAGGCTTAATAGACACTAGTTATAGTGTCAAGGGAATGAACTTTACAAATGACAGTTTTGTCCCTGTTCTATTTACACTCGTTCAGAATCGAATGAAATTAGAGCTAAAAAGTCCATTCAGCAATGCAAAAATAGCTTGTATCAATTTCTTTCGGACTCTGGGTGTTTGTAATCAAAACAGGGACAAAACTGCTGACTTGCAATGCCATAAAATTGGACATTCAACTTAACATAGAATTATTTAGTGCAGAGCACGAATATATAAAGAACACCAAACGTTTTGATAATACATGAGCACCATTCCCAACAATTAGAACATCTAAGTGTTATTATATAACCACTGTCTCCTCGACTAGGGCCAGTCTGCTCCCTGGAACTGGTTCACATTATGGAAAAACATGGAAATGGATATTTGATCATCAAATTAAAGTTTTCATGAAATTTGGGGGCAAATTTAAAGAGAATATTCAATATCAATTTGTTCTAATTTTGTACCCAATGTTTATTTATTTATTTATTTATTCATTCATTTATTGTTGAAGATATGTTTTATAGCCATGTTTACATTTTAGATTTGCATATGTTGGGGGAGGGTCGTAACTAATGTTGTGAGAACTTGCGACCCAACCCCATTGCTGTTATTTAAGGCAATAAAATATGTTTAAACTGACAGGTTTTACTGTACTTTGACAGACAGTAAAAACCCAAGGTGGAATGCTGCATAATATGGCATTTCATCTATGTCTACACTATTCACTAAGACAAAAATGCTCTTCAGTGAAAGAAATAAAATTTTATAGGAACATTATATTTTGTGATCCGTTTGTTGTATCAAACCAGAGGTACATATAGTGTTAACGAAGCAACATAAATTGGAAATGTCGTTTGCAGGAAATGGCTATTGTAAATTCGGAAAGTTTCCCAAGGGTTTTGTTTATGCGAAGTTTCGTGAAAATTAAATCTTCACGAAATGCCGAAAATACACTGTCGTTTACTGATATTGGTAAATCATGCCCTACTCGCAAATTTTTAGCGTTGCAAATATATCTTTTAAAATAAAAGTCTCGCGAATATTTCCGGGTTTACAGTATTTAAGGGTTACTCGTGTCTCATCATGAGAAAATAGAAGCATTATAGATATGCATGTGCGTCACCATCTTAATCAGACATGGATAAATATGGTAAATATATGACACTGGATAAAGTTGTGATAAAATGTATTTTTATAAATGACCCTCGAATTCAGTGACTGTCTATAAAGGCAAGTGTATACGTTCAATATACGTGAAACCACAGCGATAATAAAACAAATTAGAGTTTCATTGGATTTTACTTGGCCAAGACCTGACCTTATCTCAAAAGAACCCTCATGAACTGACTCTTTGTTTACACAAGAGCAATTTAACTCTTAGATATATGTGTGTTCGAACAAGGTCATGTTTAGTCAATCAATATTGTCAGAGCTGGTCTAAATTAGACTAGAGGCTGTTCCAGTGAGAAAAGACAAGCAGTTTTTTTTCCCAAATAACCGCCTAACAAACGGAGGGTCATCTATTTATCATATACATGTAGTATACATAATCTAACATGTTGATTTTGCTGGCTCTTTGTTATGCCTTCGGCCTTGGACCAATACAGCTGACCTTGGACCTGAGGCTGAGCCAATACGAAATCACTTGATTAAATAACTTTCAGCTGACAGTCAATACAGTTTATTAATTATATTTCGACTGACAGCCATTTTGAGGAGACTTAATTGAGATTAGGAAATTCTTATTAGTTCAGATGGAAACTACTGAAAGGGCATTTACATTCTTGAGAAAACATTTAACATTTAATTCAAATAGTTAAACTTGTAAAACAGGTGTCATATTGTCCATTGCCCAAGGTGAATTCCATATTGTCCAAGTCAAAGCGTATAGGTACATGTAAGCTGTATAGGTCCGAGATAAAATCAAATATAAACTGTATGAAAGTAGAAACGTCACAAGTATGACACAGATGTCTCGTATTTTCCTGTATAAGTGCTATATATTGAGAAGTTAATTAATAAATATACTTCATTAAAATGCAAAATTGTCAACAATCATACATATCTCAACATAGCTTAATACATACAGTTAAAATTTGGATACAATATATACGCAATATTTCAAAGTGCCAAACTACCCGAGTAGTATATAAACCAGGCAAGTCAATGTCTTGTAAGAATTACGTTGAACATCTTCTTCTTTATTAATTACTTGTAATTGTTTATATTTAATATATATTCAAGTATCTTAATTTAGTAGCTGCAGCTAGTACTAGTTCTATTGTGGTAGTTCTGTTCTTGTTACATCTGATTCAAGGTGTTTTGCTGATCAAATTCTCTATTGGGTCTTGTGTAAGTCCTCTTTTTGTAATGTGGGAAAATCACAAGTGAGATTAACCACGATCACGATCACACAACAAGTTTGAGTTCATTCTTTTTGCAGGCTTATCGTGTTATGAAAGAGAGGGTCTGTTGTTTTATAATTTATTTTTCTATATTTGTATGTATTTTGTTGACTTGTCAGTGTGCTTTGTCTCCATCCAAGTTTGGAACTGTAGGCTATGATTGTGGAGTTCCCTGTTTTCCTGAACTCTAGGCTATGATTGTGGAGTTCCCTGGTAATATTCACATGTTTTACTGTTTTATGAAATACTTTCAGGGATAGATACTATTATAGATAGTCATCTAACATTCTAACGAGTTTACTCCTTTCATTTAGTAATTTTACATTTCATTGTACAGTTTCTTGATAACTGTCTTTTCTTCTACAATATATCATTTTACAGTTTACAATACTACTAATGAGCCATATGAAAGAAAAAGAAGTAATTGAAAAGTACGCAAAACCTAGTTTATCAGATCAAGTAAAACCATGTTGCTATTAAAGGCAAATGCAGTTAAGAGAAAGTGTGTGATACCCAATAGCCATTGCTTATGCAATCCTCATTTTTCGTTAACCCGTATAAGCATGTTGTCCTTTTTATGGGTAACCGGCAAACAGTGTAGAACCACTGATATCAGACACCGCAGAACGCGATGTCTTATCTGGTTCTACACTATTTGCATACAGAATTTACTTTTAAAATTTGAATGAAAGTGTAAATTACTACTCAACACCCCTTAAACTCAAAATAGATTCGTCTTATTGATAAAGGTTAGAAATGTCATTAGAAATAAATGGGTTAAAACAAAGCTTCGGACAATTAACACTTTAAAAGTTGACATGAATATATTAACCCATTTAATCTGAACAGACTTTCATATCAATATCAAATGGAGAAGGTATTTTCAAATTCTATGGTAGTTTGGAATATTAGCATTTTAATCAAAAATCAATGGGAACATTCTGTAAGCAACTGTAAAGACTCTGGACAGATGCCACATTCTGATATGCGTCTACACTGTTTGCATATATCATATATGCCAGACTTACGTGGGTTAATCTTTCACAGTAAAATATATTAGCATAATACATGTGAAATGGTTAAATCATTGTAGATAAAGATTTGATAGCTCTGGATCAGCATTGGACTGACAACATTTAATTACTCATTTGGTTATATATGTATACACGTGCATTAAGCTAAGTTGAGTTATGTATGATTGTGTTGAGAAAAGTGGCCAAAATACAAAACCTACTTCCACTAAGAAGATAAATGGTGATGGGAAATATATCCATTGGACATCTTCAGTAATAATCTCCCGTAATTTTTATGTAATCAGTTTGATATATAGTTTTCCTTAATATATTAAAATGTGTTCACTAACTTGCATTTTGTTTAGGATGCTTTCGAATGTGTTTATAGATACTTGGTTAGTGAAACTCATGCACACTTTACAATGTGAAGGGTGTCAATTTTTATAACACCATATTATTGAACATTATGCTTTGTTGTGATGAATCTAATTCATGGTTTGGTAGGCTTAAATCAAATCAAGTGATGATTACCACTACTACATTTTTGTAGGGCCCACTTTGAAATTCATGATTGATGGGTTTTCTTTGAATAAAATGTAATGTTTGAATTTGCCTAATTGCTTCTGTCCGTATACATGTATATGTGTAAATGGCTAAGTTCACGAAGGGGGTGTATGCCCTTGTGCAGTAAAAACCCAGATGCACTTTACCATAACTTTAAAGAATGAGCTGACAATACATGTATTATTACAATCAAAGGAAAAAATTAAATGAGACATGTTCCAAATTATATACATGTAATTGTGTACTTTTTTGTTTTGCAATCATCTCGCTGAGGAAGAGCGAGCTGGTTGCTTTACAGCTTTCTTATGAAGATATTTAATCTTTTATTGAACATGAAGACACTATTAGCCCACCACCTAAACATCATTTAAATGGCGTTTCGCTGAAGGGCCAAAAGTGGCCAGCTTTAATCTGCCTACTGTGAAAGGTAAACTACTTACTTGATCTGTTTTCTCTGATCACTGATTCTGTTATAACGCCTCGACTTGATGTCTGTAGTTGACGTTCAGCACCTGCCGACAGTACTCTCTGTCGGCTTCTTTGACTAGAAGACGACGACGCTCTGCTCGTTATTCCTTGTAATGATGAGTCACTATGTATACTTTTCCGAGGTTTATTACCAAACTTATAATTATGAAAAATACCACTCCTTGACGTTAAGTTAGAATTATTAATAATCGCCGAATTTTTTCCACCAGATGCTATAGGCGGCAACTCTGGTGCGCTCATTCTCCTATCAAACAACTCGCTGGTTGGACCATTTTCCTGTTCGTCCGTTAGTCCGTTGTTTGTATCCTGAACATTGTATGATATGGCACTTAATCTTCTTCTGTTGTAGCGAGCTGATACCAGATACCCGGTCGAATGAGAACTACTACTAGCAGACGAATCCTGATTACCTGTGTGTACCATACTGCGCATGCGCGAAATCCTCATTTGTTCAGTGACAGGTAGTGTTTGATATGTATCAAAAGAACCATTCAAAGTATTGTTTTCTTTGATATAGGCAGTCTTAAGTCCTTTGCCAATATTAAACTTATATTTTGGCAGCATTGCGGATTATACATGTATGAAAAGGACACATTTTGGTGACGTCACAGATCATGCCATATGTAAGTGATCGGAGAGCCGAAGTATTCCGTCTATCAGAAGATCGATCGTTTCAAGGCGAACTTCCAAGAGTGCAGATCTTTCTTTAGATTTGGCATGTAAAATTAAACCTGCAAAAGGAACCAGTCAATTAAGTAAATATTGAAATAGGTGCGAATATAACCCATAGAGCACCACCTATAATTTGCAGCAGACGACAATTTAAAATGTTATTGATTTTTCTAAAATAACAAATAAAGCATGATAGTTCATGAGAATCGTCTGCTTGCAGACGGTTATCATGAACTGTCATACCTTATTATTTCGAGAAACATGAAAGATGTTGCAAAATTTGCCGTCTGCTGCAGTCTTGATTGGCGCTTTAAAGGATAATCTCTTTGTATGAGACCTAGATTATGAGGTCTTGTACTCCACTGACACATAATTTATTGATTGGGGAATTTTATGAACCGATGACCCCACTTTAAAAATTATATAAAAATGATCTTGTCTTTAGAAAAAGGTAACGGCAGATCAGCCTGTTTATTGGAGTCACATTTTTGTCGCATGCAGATTTTACTAGACTGTCACATTGTTAGCAGGTTGACCAGGGCGATGTGCTGAGAACCAGTAAAACACCAGTCATAAAAGTCCTTATGATTTAAAATAATCCGTTTCGGCAAAGGTTATATTAAGAAAATGAGTTTGCATTAATTTTGATGAATAGTCAAGCAATGTCGAACAATAGGTAATTCTAAAAAATCAAAACTTTGAAATAACGAGAACAACTTGGTTATTATAATGCATGTATCTGATTTCAGGTAATAATGATGAATCAGATACCTTAAAAACAAAGGTGTATTTAGTACTTATCGCATGTGTGTAAATATCCAGGAGGGCGATTGGTTTAAATCTGAATCTTCATCTACATTCTTACTTTGTGTATGCGAGCAGCGAATGTTAAGGATGGTCTGCGTTTTTGCGCAGGCTCGCCTGAGACTTCGTTCCTTGAAAATACGCAGGTTATTATAAGTACATGTAGCAAAATATCACGTGAATTAGCTAATATGTATTTAAATACATATGCATTTTCACACATCGCGCGACTATCTCGCTACATGTATTTACATGATAACATACAGCAGAACCTGTGTAAAACAGCCACTCAAAAAATAGACAAAACAAAGATCTTTATGACAAATCGTAGCTCGAAAATATTGCAGAATACTCCCCTAGAAGCATTCTGTAATACTTTTGACCTGCATTTAAGCAATAATTGGTCTTGAAAACCAAGTTTTGGTCTTTGAGAGTGGCCTTTTTACACAGGTATTACTGTTTTCACTTAAATTAAAGGTGGTAAACTAATCAAAGGTAAGTGCCAATTTAGTGTTATATCCCTTCAAATGTGTGTAAGTTGTTTATGGTTTGTGCGTCTGTACGGTGTTTCGATTTTCGCACCCCATACATGTAACAGACTGAATGCGTTATCTTGACTATGAGGTGGATAGAAACGACAAATGATGCTATTAAATTTTCTTATCATTTTTCATTATCGGATGCTCAACCAAATTTTTCCACTTTCCACCAAGATTTCTCGCATATTGCACAAGCTCGATGAAAATAACCATCTGAATTCCAGTTGCCGACCTCATCCTTGATCAGGCCTGTATATATCACCATCTAGCACATCATAAAACTGAATACACAGCCCAAAACAACACGAATTTCTACACGTTTATATCTGCTTCTGGTACACCTTCCTCACGCAAAAAGTAAATCTGACTAAAGAAGGAAATTCTCTGACCTCCTATTTACACCATAAACGTAGGGACCCGTAAGAGGTTGCATGACATTCCCCGATTTTTGAATCTCTTCCTAGGACAAGAGATATTAAATGTAATATACAGAACATGCAACATTTCTTTACCTTTTTAGCTCCTCGAAATCTCAATCGGACGACACTCGAATTGTTTTTCTCGCTTAACCAGCGGTTGAGCATCTGACCGTTTGGTAGGCATGTTAGCCCAATTATGCCGAGTGGAATTTCCCAACGTTATCAATTTAGAACAATTCATTTTGTTTAAAGGGATAATGGGTGGTATTTTTCATTTCTATTCAAATTTTATAGACTGAAATTCTGCAAGCAAAGAGTCGAGCCGCGTTCTGTGGCGTCTGTCCTTGGTCTGCACTGCTTGCCTAGTATGTACGACGAAAAGGACGCTTAGCTTAGATGGGTTTATCCGTGGCGACTACATAATATGCAGATTGGTTTTCCGATTAAAGATTGGATTGCAAAGCACATAGTTAATTATAATATGTACTTCTGCAGGTTTCTATTTGCATGCACTACACAACTGCTTGCATGCTGGGTAATTGTTCATGCTTTTGTTGTCGTCAGCTCACTTTTTGAAAATGGCCCTTTTCAAAAAAAAGTCTAACTGGAACACTATCTGAGTGCCAAACGGTTTGGATCCAGGTCAGGACCGACGTCCTGTCGGTCCTGATCTAGGTCGAAACTGTTTGCAAGAGCTATCAACAAAAGTGGCCAAAGTCGCCGCCAGCATGGAACTCAGCATGAGTTAATGAGTGAAACTTCAAGTACACTATTGGAGTCAGGATATGCTAGGGGAATGTGTGGTGTTGCATTTTCAATAGCTTATTGAGAGACTCGCTCAAACCGAAACATTTTCCAACTAGTCGGTTCCTTTATATCCAACGATCATTTGTCAGGTAAGTCTGCTTGCTATGCTCAAATTATTCAGGATCAATACATTTTCTGTGGGGATTAAGCAAAAGCAAAAAACACAACAACATGGTTTAAACGGGAAATTGTGAAACGATTCCAGAAAGACCAACTTAGACAAATATCAATCATAGCAAGACTAACCAAGCAAACTAACAACATCAGTAGTACCGACCTAACGAAACCAAATAGTAAAATGACCCCACCCCGCAAAAAAAAAGTTAAAAGATACTCAGAGTAATGCCAACGCAACAAAATGTGTGTAAACTGTATGATAAGGCCAACCCAGCCAGAAGTCCAATCCATGCAATTCAAGCATCATAGCAATAAGTCAATTATAGCAGGGGTAATCATACACTTTGTCAACCATAGATGGACCAAAACTAATAGGAAGCCAAACAGAGAAGAGCCAACTCTACAAAACATCAATCTCTGCAGTAGAGCCAAACATACACAATGCTTATCATAGAACGGCCAACCAAACGATATCAATTTTAACAGGACTTACTTTTACTTGTAAAAGTCTAACAAAGCAGAGCTAACTTACCAGAAGTTTATAGTAGAATGAAAGTAACCAGAACATGATTAACCCTGCAACAGCTCTGCATGTTGGTGTGTTGATATTACTCGAGGCCATTAAGAAGTCGCAGGGTCAAACCTTCGTAGTATGGCATATAAGTTTCTCCGATTGGCACTCACTATAAAAATGGGTTGTGGTGCCGTAGGTTATGCTTTAACAGAGGATACGCATGGCAATTATTACATATTTCAGAATACACATTTAAGTGCCACAAACAGTGCATGTGTGAGTTATTGTATGTTTTGTGTGTCTGTATGGTAAGATAATCTACAAGGTTTAGCGAGTGGATTATCGCCCGTACAGATGCAAAACCATATATTAACTTGCTAATTGCACCAGCAAGCACATTTCGAGACATTTGACGTTTAACATCGGAATGTCAATGAAAATAAAATTGCAGTAATTTTGTTTTAACGAATTTATTTCTAAAGGTTTCTTGGCTTGCCGGACGGTTTCGTGTTTGTAGACTGTTTGCTACATATTAGTATTTTATACATTTCTAATGGTTCAAAGATGCATAAAATAATTATAATATTTCATTTCTGTCACGCAGGCTGACATTATGACGGTTGGCCTAAACTCAATTTCATTTTCAAATCTTTGTATACTAAAGGATTCATCCTTCTGGTTTGCTACAATAAACTTGGAATGATCCATTGTATATACCAAAGGATGTCAGGTTATAATCTAAAAAAATGCAGTTTTTTTTTCAGAAGATCTTTTTTACCTTTTATAACAATGAATATAATCCAGATTTCGTCTGGTATTCACTGTTTGTAAAAGTATCCTTTTAAACTAGCATATATCACACCGGATAGGCGGCAATTGAAAGTCCTTTTAACAATCGACGAATATGGATAAAAACTAGCTAAAACAGTGTTTACGATTGCAATTTGTCGCCATGCACATGGCAATAGAAAATTCTGTTTTAACTTTTTTTTATCTACGTTTGTTGCTAGTATTAACGTTTTCGATTGCCGCCTATCCGGTGTGCATTTCATACGAGTACCTGTACGGATGCCATATAGTTATGTGTTAAGGTCTTATATATATATATATATATATATATATATATATATATATATATATATATATATATATATATATATATATATATATATGGATATAAATCAAAAAACAGTGCTAATTTTTTTTGAAACTAAGCGCTTTCGGCTTTCGCCTTCATCAGAGTTTCAAGACACAATAGATTAGGTGAACAGTTAACAAAATATAACTATATACATGAATTATGTGATTATTTAAGCCCTAAAAAGGGCCCAGCTATTGTACGTGTATTTTCGCAAATATGACTGCACAATATTAATGAATTAAATACAGCGTACAAAATTGGCGTTCTGGCAAGAAATGTCTTGTACGAAAATTTGTGTAGAACAGAAGTCTAAAAGATCGTCTACAACAACACAGCACACCAAGTGTTCTACTATATGACCAGATAGAGTCAGTCACCCTTGTTGATGCCAAATGGACACAGGGTGTTCAGACGCTGAATCCAGTAGCTCTCACGGAGTTTCCTGGTCGAATCTGACCACTCCTTGTTGTGTTCAAGGCAGCAGACAGAGGCATTACTCAAGAAGTCATGATCTGCAGAATGAAAATGTTCTGCTGTTGGTGATCTTTCAAACCTACGGTGTCTCCAGTCGTCACGATGGCCATTCAACAGCAGAACATTTTCATCTACGGTGTCTCCAGTCGTCACGATGGCCATTCAACAGCAGAACATTTTCATTCTGCAGATCATGACTTCTTGAGTAATGCCTCTGTCTGCTGCCTTGAACACATCAAGGAGTGGTCAGATTCGACCAGGAAACTCCGTGAGAGCTACTGGATTCGGCGTCTGAACACCCTGTGTCCATTTGGCATCAACAAGGGTGACTGACTCTATCTGGTCATATAGTAGAACACTTGGTGTGCTGTGTTGTTGTAGACGATCTTTTAGACTTCTGTTCTACACAAATTTTCGTACAAGACATTTCTTGCCAGAACGCCAATTTTGTACGCTGTATTTAATTCATTAATATTGTGCAGTCATATTTGCGAAAATACACGTACAATAGCTGGGCCCTTTTTAGGGCTTAAATAATCACATAATTCATGTATATAGTTATATTTTGTTAACTATTCACCTAATCTATTGTGTCTTGAAACTCTGATGAAGGCGAAAGCCGAAAGCGCTTAGTTTTAAAAAAAATTAGCACTGTTTTTTGATTTATATACTTTTATATTTATTTCTCAAATCAATTTAGCATCCTTTACTGGATCCAGTGCCACAGGAAAGATATCTCGTTTGGTGCATTAGCCTATTTCTCACTCTCTCTCTCTCTCTCTCTCTCTCTCTCTCTCTCTCTCTATATATATATATATATATATATATATATATATATATATATATATATATATATATATATATTGCCTTTTAGAACTATGTGCCTATTTATATACATGTTATGCAATTAGCATATTGGCCATGATATAAAAGTAAGAAAGAGGGCAAAGATCAGGAATCGATACAACCAAGCACCGCACCTGACCCTACGAACCACAAAAAGTATTACTGATGTATATGAGTTGGCACTAAGGTCAAGTAGCTGTGTTAACCCTACAAAAACGGAACTTAGTTTTCAAGACTAATTATCGCTTATGCAAGCCAAAAGTATTGCAGAATGCTCCGCAATCGTTTCGACCTTCATTAAGCTACCATATGTCTTTGAGATCTTTATCTTGTCTATTTTTGAGTGGCCGTTCTACACAGGTTTTACTGTACACGAAGATTAACCTTAGAAACCTTCATTTTTTCTCCCATTAAGAAATACAACACCAAATATATCCCCCTCATAGAGTAGCAAATACGTGCGCGTGTGTGTACATACTATAAGAAAACGGTGATAAACTAATTGAAAGTCGGTACCAATACAGGGACTAGTCCTGTGCAGACAAGCTCAAAATGATGATTTTATGCAAGTAATATACAAAGGATATCCGATTAATGAATCGTCTTGCTTTTCTTTATTATAAGTCTGGAGCAATTTACCGAAGCTTGCATAAATAAATAATTAATAATAAACATATGAAACTTGCCTAAATGCAGTTATGTTTGGTTAACAAAATATGAAAACCGTGTAAAATTGCACTAGTCATTCCTGAGACCGTATAACAAAAGCAAACCTACGTTCCCAACCTTATGTATTCCTGTACATGTTGATACTAACATCCTGTTATACTGTTTGAGTCGAACTACTTTTTAATACGTTCTGATTTCAGTAGCAGTCTTATACTAAATTTGATATTCTAGTTAATGTCATTATACTAGTATGTTAATAGAGCAGTGGGCGGGGAAGTTTTAGTAGTGCTACTCAACTATGATGATACACTACTACTGTCGACTTGTAAACACTAGTCGGTTATTTCCCTGGTCGAGTAGGGTTTCCAATGTAAATAACTTAACATTATTTATGTTGACCTCATGGGGATCGAATGACTCAACGCACCCAATTAAAATATTTCATTCACCTTTTATATATATGAGATTGTCCTTGCGCCCTCGTGTCAGCAGAGATATGGCGGAATTGCCTTTGTAACATGAAAACAATAACTAAATATGTCATACCATGCCATTAAATCTTCACTACTGGTCTTCACTACTAACTTGATATGCATTATTATAACAAAGTAATAATGAAGTCTCTTGCACACTAAGTGTCCACAAATGCCTGTTTGTCCACTACTGCATAGATACCTTTTTTCATGTTAAGAAGGGTTTATATCAATATTCATGTTGACATTTCTCTTTATATTTATTGGTCTTCAAAGATAGCATTTTAGAAACACTGAATAATATAGATATATACCCGATGATTTAAAAACGCTTCACAATGTTGGATATTTTTAATTAAAAAAACTACTTTCAAAGGTGAAGGCTTCAATCATGCCAAAGCTGTACACATAATCCTTTTACGTTTCGGAGTTTAACCTTCTGTAGACCGGAAACGCTTAAACGGGTTCCTTGGAAAACAGTGAGGCCCCCAGGGGGGTCTGTGCTCCCTTGATCCCTGAAAATAATGCATTGATCTCCCCGTCTCCCTGCAAATAATGTCCTCATCTCCCTAAAAGTATTTGCCTTTGCTCCCCAAATCCCTAAAAATAGTTCAGCTTCTCTCCAAATCCCCAAAAATATAAGCCAATTCTCCCTAAATTGTATTTATATTACCGTAGAATTAAAATCACATACTTAAAAAAAACTATGAAGCTATATAAGAGCGCATGACTAAATGATCACTTAATATTTTGTCTTGTACATGTAAAGACAGGTCTTTGCCATGGAATACATGACATAAAAGCCATGGAATCCATGACATATAATTAATGTCAATGAAATGCATTATATGAGGCCATCCTTAATTAAAATGTTGTTGCTGTACCTGGTAGAGTAGGCTTGGGGGTTTAAAGAATACCATTCGTTTTTCATTTTGGGAACAGGGTCTGGTTTTACCAACAGCTTAAACTAGATTTTTCTAGACACTTTAGTGAAAGCATTTAACTATAAAAAGTCTTCTCTACAATTGCTTATTAGCGGCTATATGCTTGTTTAACTTCAGTAAAATCAAGTAAATAAGCATTTTTTCAAAAAATCCTTTAAATATGGCTAATTACCTAAAAAGTAAATATTATAGTAGGTGTGCAGGTGGCCCCGTAAAATTGTGTAGTCACTCTGTTGCTAGGGGGTCCGGGGGTATGCTCCCCCTGAACATTTTTGACAAAAATGATGTGATCTGGTGTAATCTGGGGCGTCCCAATGTATGTTATTACCAACCTAAAAATCAACAATTTTAAGGGGAAAAAAATCAACAAGAAAATTTAATTGCCATACTTCTCAATCAGATTAATCTTCATAAGCATGTAAGTATGAAAATAAATGCATTTAGAATTTACCAGGGGGTCTGGGGGGCTAGCCCCCCCCCCCCCCAGATGCAGAAGAAATTTTTAAAAAATCAAAACAAAATGTAGGCTTTTCCTTATATATATATATATATATATATATATATATATATATATATATATATATATATATATATATATATATATATATATATATATATATATATATATATATATATATATATATATATTTTTTTTTTTTTTTTGTTGCTATTTGGCAAGGCTCCCTATATCCCCAAAATTATGAGCTTGCTTCCTAGATCTCCTAAAAATACCAGTGCTCGCCAACTCCCTGAAAATAAATAGCCATTCTCCCCAGATCCCCAAAACCCCTGGGGGCCCAACAGTGCAGACCCTGGTGAAATGCAGCGTTATGCCGAATGATCCAAACGCCATTAAATGCAATTCCAAACTTTAATAATGGTGATTGTTTTAGTAAAAAGTCGATTTCCTATCAAATAGAGATATTCTGCTAATGCAGTAAACTATTGCACAACCGTCAAATTATCATATGTTATTTCCATCACGATGGAAAATCCATTTCATATCCAAATCACATTCACATTTTCAGACCTAGACAAAAACACCTGCAAAGTTCAAAAGTGAAAACATCTATGTGAGGATTACAGCCAAACCTCATGCACATCTTCAGACCTTGACAAAACATATACACAGTTTCAAAAAGGTTTGGGAAAAATTGTAGGATAGGTTTACCAAATTTCAAAAAGACCAAGCTACAGATGTAGGAGGAGTTGCGTTCACAAGATACCCAGCGTCTGTATGCTTTGGTAGAAGTATAAAAGCCAAAAATGGACTAAGTTCAAACTGCCAAAAAGTGATAAAAATTGATCTGATAATTACAGCCAAACGTCATGCACATCTTCCAACCTTGATAAAAACACCTGCAAAGTTTCAAAAGCATCCGGTTAAAACTGTAGGAGGAGTTGCGTTCTCAAGATACCCAGTGTCTATATGCTTTGGTAGAAGATACGCCAAAAAATGACTAAGGTCTAACTCCGCAAAAAGTGACAAAACATTATCTGAGGATTACAGGATAATCTGAGGATTACAGCCAAACATCATGCACATCTTCAGACATTGACAAAAACACCTACCAAGTTTAAAAAGATCCAGCTACAAGTGTAGGAGGAGTTGCGTTCACAAGATTCCCAGTGTCTATATGCTTTGGTAGACAGACAGACAGACAGACAGACGCACGGAGAAAACAATATGTCTCCCAACCCTGACGGAGAGAGACATATTTAGCGATATCATAATGTGGTGGCATCACACAGGTCCACTTAAATCCTCTTTTCAAAAGCAAATGATCTGTGATATGCATTTATGAAGGCAAAGCATTATAAACTTTACTTCACATGTTCATTGACATTCAATCTATCAAATTTGTGGGTTTTAACTTAAATTTACTTTATAAAATAACACAACACGCCTTATGGTCAGTTCATACAAAACTGAATACGACCTTTAATAAATACTAGGTATTTCTACAGAAGTGGTGTGGTGTGCGAGGCGTTTGTAAAGTCATAGAGTTCAGTTGAGGTTAAAACTTCCTATATCGTTTGAAGTCCTCTTGAAGTATTTTTTACTGGGTTTTAAAACTGCAAGTCATCGAAAAAGGCACTCTGGCACGCTAAATGCGACCTTGCCTCCGGGGTTATACAATTTTGTTTCATTTTCAGATGAACATGAAATTTATTAGGCTCACAAAAGTTAAAATGCCAACAATTATTTCTAAAATTTAGCAGGATAAATACCCCACATCTGAGTGTTTTAAGAAGGCAAACAGAATGAGTTGAGCATGAAGAAAGTTTTATATCCTCGGGCCTAAATCGTAGAAATGAGTGGTCATAAACGTAAATTGTTTGATAGTTTTAAAAAGTTCTTCTCAACATGTAAGCCGTAGTGCCTTTGTTTTAAACTTCAAAAAACAACTGGGTGGCGGGAAATGTTTTGGAACAACATCCCGATCAGCTAGCACATGCCAAAAGGGCTTCCATGTGAAATTTGTGTTCAATGGTCTTTGGCTTCAGAGGAGAAGATATTTGTAAATGTTGATAGATGGATTTGGTCCCTTGAGCTATGAGTAGGGATTATTCGCATTATAAATACACTGAGTGTACGGTTTTTTACATTTGATCTTACGTGTCCTTTTATCCTACTATGACACGCAAGTTGATTATGATAGTGACTCGCTAAAACATTTTTAATGTTAAAGACCCCAACTTGGGGGTAAATGATTCATAAGAAAATATTGATAATGATAGCGTGGTGAAATATTTTCACTGTAACTACAGCGAACATTAAAAATCTATTAACATTAACAATATTATTATATACAAAAATTGATATTAGATCAACTCAAACCAAGCTAATTCTAAATAAGCGTACTGGACAAGATAGCATGTTTAATCCCAAATGACAAGCCACCCATTCAGGCATTTAGTCAAGAGTGTGTTATAAAAAAAACACTTTTCTTATTTCACGACCGAAACATATGTTGTGGGCATTCAAAAGAACCGCCTCAATGAGGCGGTTCTTTTGAGCACCCAAAACATGTGGTAAAATATTTACAATTATACGCTCAAAAATTTGCTTATCTAAATCTATGCGCCCATTTAAGCAAAATGATGTCGGACTTTGACCGCTACTTCCTTGTTGGTATGCTTACATGTATACTGTATATTCAGATTTGTTTTAATTTACAGTAAGAAAGCAGTCACGTGGTCCTGTAAGATTATAACAATCAACAATTAATGTCCATGTAGGATAAATAGAATCCATCATTGGTGTTCAGTGGGGACAGAAAAATCCCAACCCGAGGGCCCACCGTTCCAGTGGGAAACGAGGCTTGCCGAGTTTCCCACTGAACGGTGGACCCGAGGGTTGGGATTTTTCTGGAACCACTGAACACCAATGATCGATTCTTTTTCTCATATACCACGACCGTACGGCACAGTACTGTGTAATATTTGTTGGTGACGTCACTGAGATCGATGTTTACAGTCAATGACGCGCGCTGTACAATTCAACTTGAAATAGCGAATAAAAAGCGCATTGAACAATGAACAAATGGTTATTTCATCAAAATGGATTTACAAGAACTAGCTTATCGGCCACGGTAACTCGAGTAAGTAATTTTGTTGAGGAAAATGTGTGTGTGTGGTGTGTTTTTACATCGTCAAGGACCGCCGTCCCGGTGGATTCAGTCACTCAATGCCCAACACAACAGGGTAAATATGTCAATCGCAATGCAGTCAGCATGTTCAAAGCATTGAATAAAGGTTGTTAGTAAACTGAATGCGCCGTTTTACTTTTAAACCAAGTTGAACGCCGACTTAAATCGCTGAAAATTCAACGTAGATTTTTTTCCTGGCTGACAACAGTTCAACTTTCGTTTTCGAAGGAATACACGCATGCGCCGAAAATGTTATCTCACATTAGCAACCGGCCGCGTGTGGCTTATCTCGTATTAGTTACGCTTATCTCACATGGGTGGCGATGTGGGACAGATTTTTCCGACAGCGAGCTTACATAGGGATCACTCGATCTCGTATGCGTTGGTATGTGAGAAAGAGATATCTCATCCGAGGGGCCGGAGATTTAAACAGGGACGAGGCTTGCCGAGTCCCTGGTAAAATTCGGACCCCGAGTGTGATATTTATCTATTCTACATGGACAGGCTCATGATGAATTGTTTTTCTACCATTTTTCGAAGCTTTTTTGTCAGAACATAAAACGCCGATAAAACGTAAAAAAGATAGAAATGTCTTACATGAGCCGACAGCTTATCTTACATGGGCAAAGGTGGGTGATTTTCTATCTTCTTACATGGGCAGAGTAAAATATTCTTTTTTACCTCGGGGTCGGAATTTAACCAGGGACTCGGAAAGCCTCGTCCCTGGTTAAAATTTCTACCACTCAGGTGAGATATCTCTATCATACATGGACACTCATGGTGGCCTGTTACATTCTTACATGAGCTGGCAGCCTATCTAACATGGGCAAAAGTGGGGAAAAAACTTGATGACCGGCGTTTCGGTCACGATGCTTATGGCGATAGGCTCCAATTCTACCGTTGTCGTAGCAGCAATGTTAAAGATCTATATAACAAGATTCCATCCTATTCATCTGCTTATCTCTATCAAGTCTTGATTTTTCAAAATGCAGTCGTTAGAGAATAAAGACTTGAATAAAAAGTGAAATTGTACAAATCGACCCGTTTGACAAAGATCCCACGTTGAGTTATTGACCTACATGTACTGTATCACTATACTAGGTTGTACAGGAACTACTGTGCAGATATTACAACCAATAACAGTGTGCCACACGACGGCCATTAAATGTCTACATGTAACCACACATCGACACAATGTCGGTACTATATTTTTAATCTTTTGGAGACAATTAGATATCTAATCAACTGACAGTAATATGCACGACCAACGATAAATGTTTTCTAATTAGAATGAAACTCTAGGAATTCTAATTCAAAACAATGTTCGGGTAGCCGAACTGAGTGTTTCAACATAGTCGTTCTGAAATATAAAGGTTCCATACGAAAGCAGATTCTAATACATTTTAACATTGAGACACAGGTATGCAAAACGGTGACTAGGCTTTGCGAAAAAAAAAGAGAATCGGTAAAACCAATAAGTACTTCCCAAATAAGCACCTGTTCGTAAAGGGCTGCAAGTTGATATCTCTAATAGTGTTAAGGTTATGCTCAGGACAAAATTTAAGTATAAAAAAGGGCAATAACTCCTATTTATGCCAAAGACAGTTGTGGTTCTTGTACGCTTTTACCTCTCCTCATCGAGATCTATCTACCAATGAAGTTTCAAGTTGATACCTCTTATAGTTTTTTTTGTTATGCTCCGGGAAAAATATGAAAAATAACAAAGGGCAATAACTCCTCATTTATGCAAAAGAGACTATACATAGGAAAAATAACAATGGGCAATAACTCCTACTAAATTATGCAAAAGAGAGCTATGATTATTGTTCTCTGCACTTCTCTACATTAAGATCTACCGACCAATGAAGTATGGTGTTGATACCTCTAAGAATTTTTGTGCTATACTCCGGACAAAATACAAGTATGAAAAATAACAAAGGGCAATACCTCCCAAATTATGCAGGAGAGAGTTATGGTTGTTATACACTGCAGTTTGTGTAGACACAATTGCATGACCCTTGAGTCTGCACTATAATCACTGCGTGAGTCCATCCGTCTGTCCATCCGTCCGTCCGTACTCACGAATAGACACATGTTGGCTACTTTGAATTTCCGAACATTCTCTTTTCCCAGGCCTCAAAATAAGGTTTATTAGTGAAAATGTTCATAACTCTTGAACCTCATGGTATATTTTCATAACATTTGAATACATATGCATGACAACATTCCCTTACCACTGGCATGCGAAACCATCTTTTTTGATGGACAAGGGTTTGCTGAGCAATTGTCCAGCCTGTTGTGTTCAGTAAGTCAAAATCCTTATGCCCGCCCACCTGCAGCACAGACAAAGCGGGGATATACAATTTGATGGCCACCCAGGGTGCCAAGTCTAAATTTTGTTAATTAGTCACTCGAAGATTAATTGTGCTATAGTGTGCTACAATAGGGCCAGTACTTTTGATTTGACGAGAGTGGTATTTGAACCTTTCCTTCAACGATGTCCTGGCAATCAGGATTCAGCATTGATTTGCACAGCTTGAAACCAGTTAAGTTTAGTATAGCGAAATTCTATCCAACGGTTTGGCGGTGTTATTTGGAGAAGTTGTTGAAGAACGGACAGTGATCAGCATATGAAAACATGCTCACATTGAGCTCGTTTTAAACGTCTAGATTAGGTTTGTTATTTATTTTATTACTGTCACTATGAGGATATTATCATACGAGTTGATTTCCCTAAACATCCTTGTTTTCTAAACAACAATTCAAACCTTTCAAATTTCAATGGGGGTTTCAAGTTTATGTTGTGATGAATATTGACAATATATGTAGATAGCACCGACCCTTGCATTCTCTTAAGAACTTCAAATTACCTTTAACAATGTTTGTGTTTTAACATGTTTAACAGCATTTTAGGTATAAACGTATTTTACTTTTATTGGTAATATACTTTTTATATCAGTGAAGTTGTATAATGGTAATTATGATAATTAAATGTAAAAACACAATTAGCATACAAATAGTATTTAGAATGAAGTCTTTCGTATTAACATGTGCCCATTTAAGTATAAGCTTTACTCGTACAAATAACACGTTTGCAATTGCAAAGATAAACTATTATTGCATGTAACATAAGAAAAAATACAGCATCTTTCAAAATATGACCTGTTGTTTTAAAAGACGCCATTTATATCCGTTAAACGAGCATTTTCTACTCAAATAATTAAACAAATAAACATTTGCTACTACTATTAATGTGATTATTCATTAAATATTGTTGGTCCAAAATATTTAAGTTCAATTTTGCCGAAATAAAAGACAGTTTCTTGTTTATGGTAAAAGAACTGCAATGCTTTATTATTTTGAGTACTATTACTGATATTATACAACTGTTGACTTCAATGAGGTAGACATGAGGATTTATCTAGGTAGATAAATCCTCATGTTGACCGAAAACGAAGTCAATAAATGTTTTGCTATAAGACTTTTCAACTATAAATAAAAATTGTTCTACATTCACTTTAGGTCTTAAAGCCATGTTCAACCAAAGGACTTTCTAACAAGCTTTAGCAACTGTTATTGAAATACTTTATGTAGTATTTTGTATTTTGAAATGTATATAACTTCTCTGAACATGGAATGCAAAGTTAAAACACATTGTTTTCATTTGTTTATTCAAACAAAGAAAAATCAACAAACAAAACAAAACAAAACTGTTGTTAAAATAAATAAAAGTCTTCAATTTAGCTGTTGGGAGGTGAAACAGCAAATCACGTCAATTGCATGCAGTACATGCTAATTTCTTACCCATCATGCTATTTTAGCTCTCTAGAGGTTAATATTGGAGTGGTTCTACATATTAACTTCTGGAAACTAGTTTGAGCAGTTTTACATCCAATATACACCTGTAGGCCAGTTTAGACCAGTTTTTAGGCAGACATTTAGATTTGTGTAGACAAATTGTTGCAATCAGGGGACATGATTCCCTCCAGTCATATAAAAAAATCTATGTCGCATGGCATGGGGTTTTACCCATATGCTATAACTTAAGAAAAATAGGCTTCATAGAAATTTAATGCGTCTGATTTCAGCATGAAACTTGCATGATTTGCTGTTAATTCAATCCGTAAGTGACTTTACAAGATTTGCAGCTTCATCATATGAAGTCAAGAATTTGCTGCTGCTATAGTAATAAGCATAACCATTTATGCACTCATCGATTCTTCCTTCCAACTAAAATTGTAGTTTTTTCTCTGAAGATCGTTTATGTCTTAGCAAACAGTGTAGACCTTGATAAAAAAGTTATTCAAGACTGTCCACGACAGTCCATGGCCAACAGTTCGTTGTTGTTGCTTTTTTGTTTAGAGAATTTATGTCGACCTTGACCGAGGCAGAGCCGATGATAATATCCGTATTCTGATGTCGACATAACAGCATGTCCAATGCCTCAATAGATTACTATATAATATATAGATAGCCATAATGACATATGCTTATGTATAAAAGCATTTGTAAACAACTTCTTATTGGAACAGAAGCCTATCCACTTGAGCTGATATTATACAATTATTGACTTCATTCACTGAGGTAGATATGAGGATTTATCTACCCGAAAAATTGATATTTATCGAGACCGCAAGGCCGAGGTGAATATCACTTTAAAGGGTAGATAATGTCTACCGAAATTGAAGCCAATAACTGTTTTATTATATGACTTTTGAATGATGAATGAAAACTTTCTTCTTTCATTTTTGTTGTCGAAGTAATGTCCAAACTAAGGACTTTCCCACAAGTTTCAGTAACCGTTATTAATATAGTATAAGCTAACAGTTTGTATTTTTAAATGTATATAAATTCTCTGAATGCCCAATGTAAAATTTAATCATAAAACACTTTTTTTACATTACATTTAAAAAACGAAAAATGAACAAATAAAACAAAACTGTTGTTAAAATGCATTAAATTCTTTATTTACCTGTTGGGAGGTGAAACAGCAAATCATGCCAATTTCATGCAGCCCATGCTAGTTTCAGACTCGTCATGCTATTTATAGCTTTCTAGTGGGTGATATTGTAGAAGTGTCAAACTATTAACTTCTGGAAACTAGTTTGAGCCGGTTTTCATCCTATATCAACGTGTAGGCCAGTTTAGATCAGTTTTCAGGTAGACATAGAGATTTATGAAGACAAATTGGGCCAATCAGGAGCCAGGATTCTCTACCGTCATATAATAAAACTCTATGTCGCACTTATGTCACATGGCCTGTGGTTTTTCCCATATGGTATTAGTTATAACATTTGTGATATCAGCATGAACCTTGCATGACTTGCTGTAATTCAACCAGTTAAAGACATCAGCACACACTTTACACTAATGGATTCTACTTTCTGGATTGATGCAATAAACTTGAATGGTCCATTGTATAATTCGAGGGATCAAAGATTGCACTTTCTAAATAAGATTGTAGTTTTTTCTCTGAAGATCGTTTTTGTCTTAGCAAACAGTGTAGAACAGTTGAAATGCGGCATTTTCATCTGGGTTTTCACTGTCTGCAGTTGAAATTACAAATAAATTATGTATTCATTCTTCTTTTAACTAAATGAAATCTGTTTGTCATCATGTAAAAATGAAATGACATAGTCCATTGCCTAGATTGCGTTGTCATTGTTGTTGTTGCCTTTTTGTTTAGAGAAATTATATAATAAAACAGTGTTGTCTATTGAGGCATTGGGCATAATGCGATGTCGACCTGATAATACCACCATTGATCGAGGCGGTGGGACATGACGTGATGCCCAATGCCTCAATATTAGTAATTGTATAAGAATGGAGGGGACAGGATGAAAAGACGACAGAGAGCGGAAAAGCTAGACTTAAATTTAGTCATTTGATATTTAATGAACATTTATTTGTAATGGAACGGACATTTGCTATTCTGTAGTATGATTATGTGATGTATATGTCTACTAAATGACAAGTTATGAAACTATCTGAACCTGTTTGTAATCCCTCTTAAAATTTGAGAGGAAGCATTTGTAAACATAAATAATTCGGTATTTTTTAATAAAATCTTGTCGGCACATTCTTGAATGCAAGTTCCAACACGAAAACAAAGTAAAGAAGAAGGCAAAGGTGTGGAATCGATACAACCAAGTATAACACCAGACCCAGGACACCATATGGGAAAGCGACAAAAACACAAGAAAACCATCACACACAAGAGAGCTAAGGACACCATATGGGAAAGCGACAAAACACAAGAAAACCATCACACACGAGAGCGCTAAGAGGTCAGCCTTTTCCCATCAGGTGACCACAGTGCTGCAAGGACCAGACAAGACAGTGTAAGAAAGACAAACACGAAACACAAATGACTAAAAAATCCACAAAAGAAGCACCGCCTTGGAACGACCAGTATGAAAATTACTGGAGATCATAAATAAGTTTGACGGTACCTACCTCACCCTTATTTCTGATGTGGATCAAGACACACAGATGTTTGGTTCGCACGAAAGATCTCTAGCTTATCGATGTATAAATTGCATGTCAGACATTAGTTGTTACATGACCAAAAACATATTTGACCAGCAGATGGTGTTTAAGTACTTGTCGATTTGTTTAGACTCGCAAAGAGTCTTAACCGCTCGCAAACACAACAAATGGATGTAGATGAGAATACAGACCAAACCCTTGGTACCAGTAAAATGCATTTAAGCCCCCCCCCCCCCCCCCGGTGGCTTAGGCTGCTGTCCGTTCTAAGGCGGTGGTTCTGTTGTTGTTGATTTTTTGTTTATTGTTACTCCCATTGTGGGAGTCTGTAATTGTTCTGTTTTGTTGTACATTACTTTATGTCCATTCTATTATTGCAATCATCTTGATGGGGAAGAAAGAGCTGGTTGCTTTGCTTAATTTGTCTTCCTGGTGTCTCGTGATGGTTGAATGGCTCTTCCTTGCGGTGCCATGGGGTTGTCTGCGGTTTGTGATTATGGTAATTCCTGATCATACTCACTTACTATTTTTGAGTGCATTCTCAGACTCAAAATAAAGCGCAGTGATTGGCTGCTTGCGGGCACGTGTCCGCAAGCAGCCAATCATTGCGCTTTATTTTGAGTCTGAGACTGTACTCAAGTTTAATAAATTCGAGGCTAGACCTCTAATTCCGCTAATGTGTCTAGTTTATATTAAACATAGAGATATTTGCACCAACTGTTGATTAGTCTAACACCTTCTTATAGAATTTTTTTTTATTTTCTAATCATTAGAAGCAATGCAATCTTATTTCACATATTGATAAATATTTCATTTTGATCAATATATAGAAACGCTAGGCTTTAGGTTTACTTACTACACACAAACGTAAACCATTGATTAAGTATTTTATTGCATTGTATTTTTATTGAACTAGATATTGTTCTT
This sequence comes from Loripinus fragilis, assembly GCA_964019695.1. Classification (NCBI taxonomy): domain Eukaryota; kingdom Metazoa; phylum Mollusca; class Bivalvia; order Lucinida; family Lucinidae; genus Loripinus; species Loripinus fragilis. The sequence goes on from OZ026528.1 coordinate 42,445,254, forward strand.
TTAGCGAAATCAGCGGTCCGCGCTTTTTGTGACTTTTTTCAACTTTACACAGAAGTATATCTCCTGATTTGACACCAACATCCTTCTTAACAACAAACTTATTTGTTATTCTGTGAGAGGAGATTTATTTTACTTTGCGAATCTTTAAAACACATTTCATACTTCAAAATAAAATTCGAATAAATCGACTTTGACATAAACATGATGTACTTACAACGTTTGAGAGCTCTCCTTTTGGAAATCCCTTTTTATTCCTGTAATATTAAACTAACTGAATGCTACAAGACATCCGCCGTGTCTGGTCCCCAAGCAGTTCGCCGGGTATTAAGTGAACTTATCAAACGTAGAAAAGGTATAAAAGCACATATCAAACAATTTATCACTGTACTTATGTCAATAAGACCAACTCTTGTGGCTATTAACAGTTGACATGCTGAATAAAATTTGAAACAAATACAATTGACTTTTTGTTGAAACAGTTATAGATTTCCAATAAAAAAATGACTTGACGGGTCAAGCAAATTGTCTCTATGAGACAATTTGCTTGAACTGTCAAGTCCTTATTTCTCGTGAAAAATAAACTAGCTTTAACTCATTGGTCATGTACTACATTCAGTTTTGGCAGTGAAAGATTAATTAGGCTCCTATCTATACACTGCATTGATTTCTCGTACAAGGCCTAATAGCGCAGTTGTGCAGTATTCGGAAACCCAATTAATAGTTGTAGCGAAATCTATTATTCAGTGTTCAATTAAAAGTGTTTAAACATAATTTTACTTCGATCTAACTCCGTCTGAAAGCTTGGCGTGTTTTTTGTCATTGTCAAACATTTGATATGTCAATAGAGTTCTTTGCCATATAATTTTGACATGACTATTGCCATGTGTTCTATTAGAATATAGGTACATAAGCATGCGTGCGTCTATGCACGTGCCAGCACGTACAGATAGGAAAAGACAACTACCAAGTTGAGATTTGGTATTTGTGTTGCAAAAGGCATTAAAGTCAATAAGATACCGTTAATGGCAATCAGTCTCGAAAGAGTGACGACAACAGATGCTCTTTAAATCTTTTTATTCTGGGCACCTCAAAACAGGTACGCTCGCAAACAGTGAAGACAGAGGCATTTCATCATGGTCTCTGTTTGCTAAGATGGAAACTATCTTCAAGGACAGATATACATAGTTTTTTAGAGAAATTTTGACCCCAAACTCCAAAAACTAAAGGAAAAAATGGACAATTTCACACTCATTGTATCAATAGGTATCAGAATGAAAATAGATAAGAGAGCGCAATTTAAACCGCAAACTCCACAACACACAACATTCTTAAACCAATATATACTGACGGACAATAAAAACGCTTCATACTTCCTGATTTTTTAACACTTCTGAAAAGTTAGAAACACGCTATATTTACAATTGAAGTATACAGTATGGAGTCCCGGTAACGTTTAGCGCTGTAATTATTGATGGGTATGCCTGGCGTTTGGCGTAATGATGTCATTTACTAAAAGTGGTATTACAGTCACTCCGCCTAACAGGTAACCTTTGTGAAGGTAAACACTGTAGCAGGCTTAGTGAGTGGCACAAAGTTACAGAAAAAACACCATATCATTACATGGAATACTGCCAACTCATGTCTATGACAATTTCAAAACTTAGTCAAACTGACGTTTTTGGATTTTTCATGTTTACCTAAAATGGCGCGGGATAAATAGATAATACTGTACATGTTACATGTAATTGTTAGCAGCATGTGTAAGTAATATCTGCCTTGTGTTAATATGGCGGCATTCGTTTTGGTGCTATTGAAGGCGTTAACGTCAAACTTTACATGCCATCTGTATGTTAGAATCAAAATGTAGGCGATGCAATTTTGTGTAAAATCAGGATTTATAGTCGTCTTTATTTGGCATTATTATTGTTCTCTTCACGTGTATGTCTTGTTAAATTACGAAAAAATCTACGTCGATTTTCAAAGTTCAGATTTCCACCATTAACTTTTCTCGGACAGAAAGTTTTGAGGTAAAACTCAAACATGCCATTGAAAGTAACAATAGTCCATGTTTGAATTTATTACCTCATGTACGAGTCAGTCAGTGTATAATGGCTTAAAGGCATGTATTACTGTCCAATAGAGATCATTTAAGGATTAACTGATAAGGGACAGTTTCAATATCTCACAAAACTAAAGGGGCTTCAAGTGGGGAATTACCTGTATAAAATACAATTTCTTTCACTAAGATAAAGATCAATATTTTATCATTAATAACCTAATCCCTTCATGGGACCACTTTATTGCCCCTGTAGGGAAGTCATAATCACCTCATTATGACCGTCCTTTTGATCTGCCCAGCATGACCCCTGGAGAGTCATAATGAGTGGTAACACTATTATTGCTAAAATTTCTATGTCTTTAATGTGCTTATATCCTGATTACCAAGAAAATAAGTCTGCTGGGTGAAAATTAAGCTTTAAAGAGGTAAATATTTGAGCAATAATACTGGTAACACTCATTATGACTCTCTCTAGGGGTCATACTGGACAGATCAAAAGGACAGTCATAATGAGGTGATTATGTCTTCCTTACTGGGGCAATAAAGTGGTCCCATAAAGGGATTAGGTATTCTATGATAAAACATTGAGCCTTATCTTAGTGAATGAAATTGTGTTGTATACAGGTAAGTCCCCTCGTGAGGCCCCATTAATTTTGTGAGATACTGAAACTGTCCCTTATCAGTTAATCCTTTAATAATCTTTATTGAACAGTTATCTATGTTTTTAACTATTCGTGTTAATATAATGACATTTGTTGTAAACCTTCAGAATTGAAACCTAACCAACCACGAACAAATAGTCAGGGGCGATCGGGACTCCCGTGCGACTTTGATGCCGATTTATGGTGACCTATACCAAATCAAACTTAAGGGGATAACTAATGAAAATCACCTGGTCACCCATCTGGGTTTCACGTCTGGACGTCATTATGACGTCATCAAAACAGCGTATATTGTATCAGTGCAATTTAAACGGTATATCCTTTGTAGTCTATGGGGATCAGGACTTTCTTGTATTTTGTGTGCCAATTTCAGTCGAAATGCACCAAATTTAATCTTAGGGGGTAAATAATTAAAATTAACATGTCGCCCATATTGTCTTCGCATCAAAACAAAAAGATGACGTCATTGAAATGAGGCCTAATATGTAAATACCACATATATATGCATTTTGTCCATTTCCAACGCATGGAAATATTCCTTTAATGAACTGGTAGCCTTATCATGACTGAATGCAAACTCTTTTAAATCGTAACATACAAAATATATTCAGATAGGGTGAAGTCAGCTCGAGGGTGGGACGTAAATGCCGTCACGATTTACGAATAAAAAGACAGTGAACAAACAGTGTTTTTGATAATAAACAGAGTAAATATAATCTCTTATGCTTATATATATAGATGTACTACGACCTCTGACCAATTACCTTTGAGTCTTTCTATTTCAAAAGATTTATGCAGAATACGTAAAATGAGCCAGTCCGGCTAGAACATATTATGTGCATGTCAAAGCTTTTATAGTAAATGTAAATAAATGCCTGAAACCCTTTTTTCTAGAACAACATATCAATATCAATATTGTAAATAGAGTCACGCTTCAAAGCTTTTGGTTTATCTGTAGCTGCTTATCCTACACCCAAAGAAAAGATAGTAGTAATAATCATTTGCATACACTATCAACCAAGCTCATTATAGTCCGATTTTGACCACTGAAGGATCAAAAGTTAGAAGAGTCTACTTAGTAGTTCATGATATGGAAATAAGAATAAACCTCTCTACAAGTTTCCCATTGTACTTCGATAGCACGGGCAATAGAAAACTGTTACAATCTGATTTATCTTTCGCATTCTACTAGGTAGAATCGTCTTCAATGGTCAAAATCGGACAATAAGGCATTCTTGTTGATACGGCTAAAGAAATATCTGAATCCACATGAAAATAGTTGTTCAAAAGTCATAAGCATATTGATCACTGGCAATATTTTACATGCGTCCTCTTCTGCTCCACAGCAACACAAATCAGTACGATATAAATGGTTTGGTTTGTACTTACACCAGGATGTGAGATTTTTCGCATACAGACATGCTGCAACCACATTTTATCAGCTGCAGCGGGGTTTCGTGGGTAGGAGGCAACATGCGCGGATCCAGGAATTTGTGTCAGTTTTATTTAGTCCTCAGCTTATTTTACCGTTTAAAGAGGGGTTCCAATGGTTTTATTTATTGCTGAGAAAACTATACTTATACTTTACCAAGGATCCAGAGGCGGTCCTTTATATTCTGGGGGGGGGGGGGTGGTGTCCAACTTTTTCCAGGGGGTCCAAATGCTAATTTCTATAGAAACCCATATACGTACTTGTTATTTTCCAGGGGGGGGGGGGGTGTCCGGACCCCCTATCCCCCTCTGGATCCGCACATGGGCAATGTCATCATAACGGGACAATATTTATTCTAACCATAATTGTCAGGCATTGATTTGTCAGGATTAATGACAGGTGAGGTTTTCCAAATGATTCACTGATACTGCGCACGTTTGACACCTTCGAGAAACACAGCACTTGGAAGTGGTTGTTCTTGCAATTCAGCTTTTTTTTCTCCAAAACATTCACCACCTCAACGCAGTGAGTCGAACAATATCAGTGACTGGCTAATGCAAAGTAAGAAAGACGGCAAAGATCAGGAATCGATACAATCAAGTACCACACCTGACCCAGGGTACCAATGGGAAAGTAACAAACTCACAGTTTGACATCACAAACGAGAGCCAAGAGGTCAGGACAACTTACAAATATATTACTCTAGTGCATCCGCCACAGTGTTTTCTAAGGGCACTGAGCCGAGGTGAAAGAATGTTTCGTGGATATAGTCTCCAGCATAGCTAAATGCCTGCCAATATGATTTCTTGCTCTTTCCTGACATTGAACTAGTTAATACCAGCACCTTAAAGTGCATGGAATTCGATCGGAGCCCTGGTTGTGGCATCGTGGCACATTGACATCTTTAATAAGTGTTCTGATCTTAGAAACTTGATGATATATGAGCAAGACTGTTTAAGCAAATGTAAAATATCAACACTCTGCAATTGTTTTTATATGTGTTTTATTTAAGCGGCGAAAACAAAATTTGCTCCTCTGCAAAACTGGGGGTAGGGTTATGCATTTGCTCATATAAGACTAAATATTTAAGATAGAAAAGCAAACCTTTGTTTTGTATTCGTCAATTGAGTAATATGTTTGTTAAACCGTATCTAAAACGGTTGAAACCAACTCTGAGCAGTCGTTAAACTAAATGACGATAGCCAAAATTACCACTTTTAAATTATAATTAAGTTCATGTAACGCATAAAATACAACACATAGCCGTATTAATGTTAAACAGCTGTCATATGTAGTAAAGGCATCCAGTAATTTGCAGACTATTAGAATGTTCATTGATAAGCTAGTTTTAATGTCTTCTCTCTGTACCTCAAACTTTCAATTTTCTTATTCTCAAATTGATAATATAACATATGTACGTAACAAGCTGATACAGGTTAACACCCATGCTTACAGTGTACAAACATCTCCTATTCGATGCACCTTGAATTGGTACATACGATATAATATGTCTTAAAGGGTTTGGGAAGGAGCAGGTTATTATTCAGCTTGCAGTCAAAATCTTGTTTGATGATTATTCTGGTTTTTATGATATGAGGAGGACAATTATTTTACCAGAGAAGCAGAAATAACAATCGATATTGTATATGACTTGGATAAGGATTGGATTAGAATATTTAAATTAGGAAGGGACATTTACTAAATTGTACTGTTTAAATGTGAAAAGATTATTTTCTATGTTCCTCTAGGATGTATCTTTATTTTAGAATTATTCATATTAAGAAATATTGAAAACAAATATTCATAACATCTGTCACAAAGGTACAGGGGCTTAATAATCATCAATACCTAAGATTTAGGCATTCAGGCACATGCGAAATATATTTATTTTTTCCTGAAATATCATTTCTTACATCAAGTCAATGTCCTTGCTCATTTATTATGTCATGTAACATATGTTACAGCCTTTAACAAGTGCTTCAATCTTGTTGTTTAACCTGCAAAAACTATAATATTTTATAATATGAGCAAGACAATCCCAAATATGCAAGATATCCTACAGCAGCAAATGTTTTCATATATTTTTACTTAAATGATGCCTACCAAATTCGGCTCCTTAAAATTGAGTGTAGCCTTTTGGTTGTTTTTTTAAAATTGCTCGTATAAGACACTATATTTAAAGTATAAAAGCAAACTTTGGATTTTCTCTAACCCAAATGCGTTTGTTAGTATAAAATAATCAAAACATTTTGGAAAATGCACATATCAGCTAAAAAGTAAGTGATATTGGTCACAAGTTCCATGTTTAAAGTGTAATCTAATTAAAGTAACGCATATAACACCACAGGAAGCTGTAATTTTGCTCCAAAAGAATTTAAATGTAGCTAAAGTAATCAATATGCAGACCATATGAGTTATTTAAATAATAAGCCTTCTTTCTTTAGCTCAAACTTTTAATTTTCTTTTTTCTAAATTTAATATGGTAACATATGTAACAGGCTGTCAGAGACTAACGCTCCGGCGAACATAGCGCAAACATCTATTACAAGACGCAGCTTGAAATCCTCTTTTCGATAGGATAAGTTTGCAAAATTCCCGAAGGGGGGGGGGGCAATTACATTCTCAGCCATCAGTCTAAAGGTGCCCCGATAAGCTGGGTATTTATAGGAAATCTACGGTATTTTGCATGCAAAATATAGTTATCGAGAAATAATTCATTGTCAAAGTCAGGTAAAGCATTTATGTTACCATCATCTGACTAAAATAATTGATATTATGTTAAAAAAAAGCGTTCGTGTTGGATAAATATGACCATACCAACACAAACCCAAGCTTTTATTAACGAGCAGTTTCTCATTATGGTCGCCATATTTATGACGTCATAACTAGCCCCAGACGCGGATTTGAGATGGGTGACCACCTTTAAATCAAAGGTAAGACTCCATTGAAGGTTTTGATATAGGTCACCATAAATCGGCACACAATTCGCACGGGACCTATTTTTTGTCCCTTAGGGCCCTGACTAAAATATATATGATAAAAAACAAAAGAAACTGTAAAAGATATAAAATTATATAATCTACAATGTCGTGAAGTAACTGGTTACTTTGCTACATTATAATTTTTTAAAGCTACCTGGCAACAGAGGAAGCAAAACTCAAGAAAATTCAAAACAACAACATTGGGTCAGTCATATGGTATCTGTTGTCACAGCTGGTCAGAATAACAAGTGGACATTTATTTACTGTTTCTATGTATTTGATACCAGGATTAACATACTCCATGAATATTTCATAAATTAGCCGCGTCAAGAGACAACAGGAACGAGTTTAATAAATTCAATGATACAGGAGCACGAATGGTAGATTCCCTGACATATCTAGTGGTGCTGGATATCTTGTTTTAGGTCTAAACCGCTACCTCATTTATTTACATTTACATTTATTACGTGCTACATGTAAAAGGCAGTTACCATCATGCACCCTTTAGTTTGTCCAGTTGTGGTGAACGTCTGTCGAACAGATAACAAAAAGTCTCATGTTTTTCGTGTTCGGAAACAACCATCTCTGTAACAATGAGTACCTAAGTGTTTATGGTACTATTGAATACATATACTCATTAAAACAGTCTCTCACCTCTCTGTCTAGTAACACACAAGTGTTTAATTGAAAAACAAAAACAGTGACAATCAAATTCCACTTATCTTCCGAGCGGTTTGGTTATTATAATGTCAACTAAACATTAATATAACATTATCTTAAGTAATAAAGTACATATTGGATAGTACAATATTATCTGAATTGTCCATTAATGTAAACATGGCCCCACGGGGACAATGAGATCAAAGTTTGTGGTTGTATATGTCAATATTGAACCGAGGTGTGAATATTTTACTTTATTGTATCACTGCGGACATTGGTTCGTCCCTAGTAAGGTCATGGTGCAAATTTGACCAGTATTGAGAGCAAGAGTTGGCCTTGTAATAAATAGAGGATCTTACATAAGTGCTCATGTTTCATTGCATTTATAAAATGAGTTGGGGAAAAGAGTTAAAAATGTGAGGCTTGCCGAGCATTTTACCTCTTTTTCGCAACGAGTTTGATAAATTCAACGAAACAGGAGCACGAATGTTAGATTCTATTTTTCACATGACATTAAAAGTAGATAAAAAATGCATTTTTGACGTGATAACGTCAAGATATCGCCATCGTTTACGAACGTTATAATGGACGTCATTACATATTGTTACGAAATCTGTAAACCTCGAGTGGTTTATCGATTTTATTGCATGAAATTACATCACTCCCAGACGTGACGTCATGTAATAAATAAAACTAAACTCCATGACAATGGGAAATGTAAAGCACCTTGACTCCTTGCATGCTGGGTAATTTGTCATGTTTTTGTTATCGCCTGCCCTAATCTGAGTCCAAACTGTCTGCAAAGGTCATTCAACACACGACAAAAGATGCCACTAACAAGAGTTCGTTTTAATTCAAATGTCCACTGGGATATTTTGGGTTCAGGAAGTCCGATTTTTTTTTTTCAAACCAGGCATGAAGTTTATCAAATCGAATGGGGAGATATAGCACAAAGGAAAAGCAGAAATTCAGCGTGTATTTACTCCATTTCATATAGAGAGGCACAGAGGTTTAAGTTTGGGGTGACCTACTGGTACATTTGTATGTGAGGTGGAAGATTACGATTGTCTACCATTATGTTCCAGAAAAACAGAGGACAGCCACATTACCAGATATCTAAGTTAACACTAAGTATTACAACACCACTCAGTATATTTCCATAAATACGAGAAATGCAACTGCTGGTGGGAAGACAGAATCCACGCCTTGTATGTGTTCTCCATTCTCTCATCTTTCAATCGATGTATCAACTGCACATGAAGACACAATATCTCGTGTGAAATTTACTTTTGCACAAACCCTACTCATAGGCGGTTAAGCAAAATGGTTGGGTGAATTGTTGAAAATACGACATTCACTTTGCTGATTTTATCTCATTTTGCATAAATATCGCATGAAAATGAAATAATGGTCTCAGCGAGACCAAATTACATGTATATGGTTTATTGGTGTATTTATTTCTAAAATACGTATCTTCAAGTTTTCTTTCTTTTTGGAAGATATTTAATGGCAATATTACAATCAGAACCACAGGCTGGGTACAGAGCAGCCTGTGGAGGTCCATTTGTAGCCTTTCATTGTTTTATTTTTCTGCGGGTCCGTCACAAGTGCTTTTTGGTATTTGCATGAAAAACGTTTTTGACGTCTGAGATATCACTCAGTCTTTTACATGTCTTCCTTTATTCTATTTAGATAGGTTATTCTATTAAAGAACAGCTGCAAGTCTGTTTTGTGTGTGTAAGTTATACGGTTATTCAATGTTTATGACATTATTAAAGGGGTCCTCATAAATTGGTATAATTTGCAAAAAGTCAAGATTACTGTTTGTCAAATATAATGAAATGTGGAACGTCGTTAAAACCATGACTACTATTGGCCAGTCACAGTTTTAGGCCAAAAACCTTTATTAAAATGCAAAAGTCAAAGTCAACGTGGATGTCTTATTATGACAGTGTTTTATTCTAACACGTATCAAAACCCTCGATCAGTCCAGCGGATCGTTAGGTTGGTCAGAGCCCTCATGATCAGTTATTCGTATCTTTCGAAAGGGTCGTTTTTCAAGCCTGACTTCTAAAGTTATGAGTCTATTAAATATATAAGATTGATATGACTTTAAACTGCATGCCATTCAATAGTTTAATAACTGACTGGAATGCTCTTAAAATTAATAGAACCCGAGCTTCTTCAAATATGTGGTTAAATATTAGTTTGTTTTCCTAACAAGTTCGATCTCATTAAACCATTCGGCACATTTTGTTTCGTCTGTTTGACTGCAAATGTCTAGAGAAAGAGGTCTGCATTGAATATTGTCAAAATATGCAGGTTCATGCCTTTCGCGGATCCAGAAAGGTTTGCCAGAGGAGGTCCAATTCTGGCGTTTTTTTATAAGAAGAGAGAGGACCCAAATAGCACTAAAAGCGGGCCATCATCGGCCCGCCAGCAAAACGCCATTTAAATGGCGTTTCGCTGGCGGGCTGATGATGACCCAACATTGAATGCTGGCTTGGTAGCTTTGTGATTATAGGGATTTCGGACCAGTATTGTTAAGAAACCCAATATGTTTGTGATTTTTCAGGGGGTTGCGGTGGCATTACTTTTTATCACATCCTCGTATTACAATCGATAAGCCACTAGTGGTCTAAATATTTAGTAACGTTATGTAATTACATCCATAAAAAGTCAACGTTGCATTTAATATGCCAAAAGATTATCATTTTGACGCAAAACATGCGATATCAAAGTGCTTTGAATGTCATATGATAAATAGAATCTAACATCTTCGTGCTCCTCTAATAATGAATTTATTAAACTCGTTGCTAAAATAGATAAAACCCTCGGGGCACTGATTGCCAAACTGGATAGCACACAAAGCATAGAGTAATCAAACCAGGTCCTAAGGCTATGAAACTTTGTTCATGCTCAACTTAACTGAGCATGAAATTTCAACTGCTCATAAATAATTAATGCTGAAATATAAAGAATGTTCATGCTTTCAAACTCTCAGATGTTGTATTTATCATGCTAATGAATGTTATAATGGCAACAATGGTTGGCATTTTTACATTTATAAGCATGATAAACTTCATGCTTAGTTTAGTTGAGCATGCCAAAAGTTTATTACTTCGGGCCCAGGATCAAATGAAATCTAGTGACCACTCTCACATAGAACCACCCGCCACCTTGGATATGCTAGAACAAAACAAACCTTCTAAGGCAAATGAACTTCTATACGGATTGTGTATAGTTTCGATGCACTATGCGACCTCATAATAAACTTTGTACTCTAGCTACATTACGCGTTTTGTTTTGTTGTAGACTTCTTAAGATGCTAGTCATTTCACTGCCCGACAGCACGAAAGTCTTTCTGTATCAGGTCGCCAGACAAACGATAGAAAAGACCACTTAATACTTGCCTTACCATGCCGGATTTTTATGCCTCTTCATCAATTCCATACGGAGTACAGTAATTGTTTCGTAGTGAAACAGCTTGGCTCCCCTGCTACTATATTAAGTGTTACACTAAAGATTCGCAAAGAACGGAAATACTTAAACTGCAATAGCTATAATACATACCCTTATGTCTACAGCTCGTAACTCAAATTCCTCTTTCATTTTTGGGTTGATGAAACATAAAAATGATTGCTTATGGCGTGTAAAATACAGCAATGGTTTCTGATTGCTTCTATGACCTTGAAGTCAAGAGTCAAGATCGTGTGGTGTTCCTATTTGGCACAATTATTGCCCATGGTGTACATTTTACACCAGAGTTCTAGATCACTGCCATAACCATGAAGTAGAGAGCGCAGTGGCTCAGTGGTAGAGAGCTTGACTAGAGACCGAGGGGCCGCGGGTTTGAGCCTCACCGGCGTCACTGCGTTGTGGTCCTTGAGCAAGACACATTTATCCTAGCTTAGTACTGGTTCAACCCAGGAAGACCCGTCCCTGTTTAACTGAAAGATTGTTGATGGTACGTAAAGAATCAAATTAAAACAAACAAATTAACCATGAAGTCAAAAGTCAAGGTAAAATACTCTTAGGATATGTTTTACATCTCATAACGCGAGTTCCTCTTTCAGTTCTTACTAAGGGTATTCATATTTGGCCCAATAGTTGCCTATAGTGAGCAGATTACATCGAAAGTTGCATATCACTGCTGTGACATTGCAGTCATAGGTCAATGTCATATATACTTAAAATCAGTTTAAAGCTTGAAGCGCGAACTCCTCTTTCATTGTTTGGCTGACAGCATTCATATTCAGCAAAAATATTGCTTATGGTGTGTAAACTTAAAGTTTACATTCAAATTTAGAATAAAGTCGCAATGTTATGACAAAAAATAAGCATAAATTCTATAACCCCTACACTTAAGGCATTTTTGACTTAATAAAATGCTTTTCAGCGTTTAAAAAATTCCCCACTATCCATCAACAATTTGTAGCAACAACTCAGTATGAGCGATCAACATATATTGTCTATGAGTTAAAAACTAGTTTAAATGTAGCTTCGTGCATTTTGTTAGAGATAAGTTTAACTGAAAACTGAAAGTTGGTGTTTTGTTTACCATTTATTTGCAAACATAAGGAGACTTTAGTGAAAACGATTCTTTATAATTTTACAAAAGCATGTCAGATTTTCGCAGCTTTCATAGAATCATTATATAAGAATATGGGAAAACTTCCTTAAAATTTTCAAGAGATTTCACCTGTTGATCGAAGAATTATACGCTCGTCTATATCACTGGTATATGTTCGAATCATTGAGTTTGTTAGTACACTTACATGACCCTCATTCAAAGGGCTATAGCTCGATAAGTATACTGTATTTTCTTTAGGTCTGGTGCCAGTTTAAAGGTGACATATAGTCCTTTATAGAAACGTTTACCATATTATCGTAGCATATATGTGAAGAAAGTTATGAAGCTAATTGCATTCATATTTGAACAGTCTTCGTATAACAAATGCGCCATTATAATAAAATAAATTATTATAAGTTCACCCCTACAAGTACTCATGTGTCGTGTTAAGACCATGTACAGCTGATTGAGCCACATACGGTATTTACCTTACCCTATTGTGAGAAGTGCACTTTCAATGAGGATATCCAGTGCAATTACATAATACTACTGTAGGAAGCTATAAAACATCTTTGACGTCTGATAGTAATTCCCTCTAATCTAGTGTACTTGTCATTGAAACATTCCTACTGATCTCTTTGTCAATATAAGACACAGCTGGAGAAAGAGAATCCCCGGACAGGTACCACTGAGGGCACGTATTAGTAGACTTTTCGCTTACTGTAAAGGCGGCAACTTTAATATTCATATCTGGGCGTGGCTCGGCTATTTCATCTGCTAAACAAGGGAAATCAGGTTATATTTATAATTTGTTGAAGAATGAAGAATTAATAAGTTGTTTGGGCCGCGCAAACGTGCGTGCATTTCATTAAAATCCTAACCGTCTTCACACTGAAATCCCATTTATTAACCCTTAAAGCGCATAATCACAAAATGTATGTTTTTGTCGTCCACTAAAATATTTGAAGCCTCATAGACAAACGGTGTTGACAATGTCTGATCTGGGTCCACAATGTTTGCCTCTATGCTTATGTTAAATGGACATTTTCAGATGCAGCTATTTTGCTGGCGTTTTAAAGACTAAATAATGTGTTTTGCGTCTATACTGAGGTAATGGCACAAGATGATACAGTTACTTTTGAATAAAACTACGCCTCGTTTTCAGCTTTTACCTATGTCTAAGGTTGACCATTCCTAATTAGGCATTCATGAGTAACCAAAAAGTCAAGTTATATACTATCGTGGGTTAATGTTAATATACTGACGTCAATTAAAAACGTCTCATTAATTATCACTTATTTCTTGGCGATGGTATATAAAAATGAACAACCACGTACTGCTTCTTTATGTAGAGGTTGGGCGATGTTGGAAAATGACTTTTATTTGATATGCAGGTGACGCGTTATTCCAATGACGTCATACAGGCTCAACGTACTCATGACGGAATTGTGCATCCATCGCTTATGATTTCAATTTGAATTTGTACCCAGTTTGTGCCGTTAATGTTTTGCTAATCAATGAACAAATTTTGGATCTTTTTTCAAACAGTTGTGCTTGCGAGTAATAACTTTATAAAATTATGACGTCATATTAAAGACAAAATGTAAGGTTCGTTTACGAAACAATGCCAACATTCTAGGGTTGCTTTAAGTAATGGAAAAAATGATAAGGGGGTACATTAGGTAATGAACACAGAATATGCCTACATAAAATTACATTATTTAAGATGAGCTGTAACGCCCAATGGCCAGTCGTTGGTCTAAATAAACGTCATCCAAAACGGCCGTATGGAACACGTGCCAGATTGCGTTTCCTCCGAAATCGATGCTGGTTAAAGACTTAAGACTTTTGCAAAGGATTCGTAACAATCTTTTCACCCACTTTACAGAGTCATGACATTTAAGTTTTACTGAAACGCATGGCGAAAAGGTGGGTGGGGTAAGTTGTTTCGTTCAGCAGACGCATACAAACCTTGTCTGAACATTATAAACGCATTTTTTGGTAAAACAGAGACTGTTTACAATGGTAAAACACGTTTTTCCTGTCAACGGATAGTGTCTGGAAACAAAGCAAATGTGGCTAAAATCTTGTGTCGCATGAAATGGTGACCCCTGTCTCAAACCGAGGTCGTTTTCTCAGCCTCAAATATTCTTTCGGCAATTGGTTTTCACGAGATACGCTTGACTGATACGATGTTGCAATGCACTAAAATTCATAACTTTAGTCTGATCAGTCTAAGAGATATTTGCGTCTATTTTTAATGAGGCGTTTTTTCTTGACGTCAGCATAGTAGATATAGTGACAAAAAGTTTAGACCAACGGCTATCAATAACTATGCTGTTCCTAATTTATGGTAAGAAGAAACAGCCTTTAATGAAAATAATAGATCGCAACTAAAACTGTAAAAAAGTGCCCTGAGAGGCACGTATATCCCCGTCCGATTATTTTGCTCTGCGCCCCAAAAATCTGTAGATGTCCAAGATTTTGAGCTCTAGCATGTAGCAATCGAGTAAAAGCCAGCCATGCATGGTCCCAATATGAATGTTTCCTAATAAATGGTTGGTACTACCCCTATTCCACAGGGGTCACAAATCGCCCGAATCGCCACGAATTGTTTTGTTTGTTTTTTTTATTCGGGGGGATTCGTGAGGTTTCATTATTTTTTTCTCCAATCGTGTTGTTCTACGAGTCAGTCCCGATTCAGATACGATATCGCTACGAATATTTGGGGGAATCGGCTCAATTAGGCTGGAATCGCGCAAGAATTCATTACGATTAGCAAAATAACATTAGAACATGCTGCACGAAAGTTAAGGAATCAATTACGAATCAGTTAAGAATATGCCGAATGCAGCACGAAAACAGAAATCCGCGACGATTCTCTCACGATAGTTATAAAAAAAGGCCCATACATGCTTCAGGGCATCAGTTCCAAAATGAATGTTCCGTGTAAAGCAGCAGTTAAATTGATCCTGCAACTTGAGTGTTGAAAACGGCTTCTTTTAAAGCTAGATGAAACCTACAACGTTAAAGTCGAAAGGCCCTGACCCAGACTCTTTGACTAGGAAAAAATGGCAGTTCGCCTTTGGCATAATCACAAGCCAGGAGCTACTGGCTGATCCTGATTGTGCTCCAGAATCTGCCAAATCTGTTTCAACTTCTAGGACTGCTCACATGCGCGTGACAGGGTAATTAATCTAAGGGAAAATCCTTCTACTATCTCTTCCTTGGTTTTATTGCTTGGCTTACACGAATGAGCTAAGAGTAGCTACGAAAGCCCAAAAACGCCTCCGAATCATTTCGATTCAGATTCGATGTCCAAGAATGCCTTAGAAATTTTGTCCAAAACTTGTGCTCTGTCTCACATTACATGTAATTTGTATACTTTTGCTGTCCATAACTTGTGTTCTGTCTTATAATACATGTAATTTGAATACTTTAGCTGTCCAAAATTTATGTTCTGTCTTATACTACATGTAATTTGAATACTTTAGCTGACCATAACTTGTGTTCTGTCTCATACTACATGTAATTTGAATACTTTAGCTGCCATAAACTTGTGTTCTGTCTCATGCTACATGTAATTTGAATACTTTATCTGTCCAAAACTTGCGTCCTGTCTCATACTTCATGTAATTTGAATAATTTATCTGTCCAAAACTTGCGTCCTGTCTCCTACTACATGTAATTTGATTAATTTGTCTGCTCAAAACTTGCGTCCTGTCTCCTACTACATGTAATTTGAATAATTTGTCTGCCCAAAACTTGCGTCCTGTCTCCTACTACATGTAATTTGAATACTTCAGCTGCCCAAAACTTGTGTTCTGTCTCATGCTACATGTAATTTGAATACTTCAGCTGCCCAAAACTTGTGTTCTGTCTCATGCTACATGTAATTTGAATACTTTATCTGTCCAAAACTTGCGTCTTGTCTCCTACTACATGTACTTTGAATTATCTGTCTACTCAAAACTTGTGTTCTGTCTCCTACTACATGTAATTTGAATACTTAATCTGGCCGTTTTGGGAGATAAGTATTCAAATTGAGGGGGCACAGTGGCTCAGTGGTAGAGTGCTTGACTCGAGACCGAGGGGTCGTGGGTTCGAGCCTCACCGGCGTCACTGCGTTGTGGTCCTTGAGCAAGACACATTTATCCTAGCTTAGTACTGGTTAAACCCAGGAAGAACCGTCCCTATATAACTGAAAGATTGTTGATGGGACGTTAAGAATCAAATCAAACAAAACAAGTATTCAAATTGCATGTAGTATGGGACGGAACACAATCGGCGGAAAGCCTAAGACTGAATTGTTGCAGATGATTGTTTGCAAGGATATTTATTGATAATGATAAGGTCAACCGGTTCAGCCGGAATGAACATCCCGTTTGAGCCATTTTAGCCAGCAATGACGATCTTGTCGTATGTTGTAAACATTTGAAAAAAGGTTAAATCAAGCCTAGTCTGGACAATTATCCCCTTTAAGAGTAGTTCCTGATGTTAAGAAAGGGCGTTTATTCTAAGGTCTACACTGTTTGACATTCAATGATATTTCAAAACTTTATTCTAAAAAGGAACTCAGTAATCGACAAAACACCATGTACAATTATCTACTGTGAAGCGCAGTTGCTCAGTTAGTGGAGTGTTCGACTGGGAAGGGTCGCTAGTTAAAAATTCACCGGAGGTTCTGTGTTGTGACCTTGAACAAGACACATTTCGTCTGCTAAGTACTGGTTCAACCTAGGAAGACAAGAAAACGTCCCGACAGTACTGAAAATTGTTGACTGCGGCGTAAAGCATCAACGAAAACGAAACCTAGCATGCAAATAGTTAAATATGTCTAAATCTATTCAATCTGCTACATAATGTCATATTTTGCTAAGTTGAAGGTTTGTTCCAGGTGGCAAACGTTCGCTTAAGAATAAATATGTACTTAGCTAAGTGCATGTTAAAACCGACGATTATGAACATCATTTGGTAGCTGAAGCTTTTGGCTTTTCTGAAAACAGGTATCTAGGTGTACAGAATACGATAAGGTATACTTTGATATGTAGCAAGATATTTATTTATCTTTCAAAGGCAATATTTGTATTTTTGTAAAGTCAACACATTATCAAGTTTATTAAACATTTTTGCACATAAAGCATAAGTTACATATTGACTTGATTTTCAAACTGTCACGTCCCATAGATTAGAAGCCATAATTTGTGAGGGTCTAAGTAGTAAGAAGGCTTTGATGATATTAGAAGCTAATCATAATAAGACGTGTTATAAAGGGACCAAAAAGCAGACCAGGTTGTTACTCTGGACACTAGGTTCCTTGTTGCATTTGATTAACATCGCCGAGAGAAAACATTAGCATTGACATGAGATTTTCAACAATGTAACATCTTGACAACTGTATACTCAGACGAGCCTGTGCAGCCTACTTTTAAGCTTACCAAGTCCAAAGGCTGTTCGGTCAGTACCTTAACAGTCATAGAATATTCAAGCGACTAGCAAAGACTCTGATCAAACTGCGCGTATGCGCAGGCTGATCTGAGCCTATGCTGGTTGCACATATCACATTGTTGGAAATCACATGTTGCGGCTCACATATGTTCGTGGTATGTAATCAGGTAATTACCAACCCAACCTTTAACCCACAATGACAAGCTCGAATCTTGAAAATGTTGTCGTAGACATCATAAATGTTTACTATCCAACTACAAAGGCACCAATGTGTGGTCTGATCTGCGCCGTTTTTCTCTCCGTACAAAAGTAGTCATAATGGCGCGGCTAATAGCATGTAATGTAGGTTCGCATGCACTGAATCCGTGCAAGAGTATCTCAATTCTGTGCTGGTTTCAACCCTCCAATCACATTTTATTTCAAAAATAAAAACACGAAGAAATGAATACAACCAGGAACCATGGCTTTAACAGACTACAGTAAAGCCGGTGTAAAACGGATACTCAAAATAGACAAACAAAGATCTTTAAAACAATTGGTAGCTTAATGAAGGTCGAAATATTGCAGAATGCTCCCCTTGGAGCATTCTGCAATATTTTTGACCTGCATTTCGTGTTGGGTTTGAAAACCAATTGTTGCTCATTTTTTGAGAGTGGCCGTTTTACACAGGTTTTACTGTATTGTGACCACCTGTGGTACGAAGGGGAGGGAAAAACAGTGTAAAACTAACGAAACACCCAAAAAGTTAGATTGAAATAAGATTGTCAACCGGTTCTCAACAACATTATCAACAATATAGAAAGATTGCAAAACACTAGGCCCAAATACAGTAAAATATGTCTTAAGTGGCCACTGACAAAGAAGACTAAAAATTGGTATTCAAAACCAGTTATCGCTTAATGCAGGTCAAAAGTATTACAGAATGCTCCAAGGAGCATTCTGCAATACTGTTGATCTTCATTAAGCTACCATTTGTCATTTAGATCTTTGTTTTGCCTATTTTGAGTGGCCGCTTAAGTCGTGTTAAACAACGGTTAACAAGCCAACAAACTAGCAGTAATACAACGTATATGAGCGGTCGGACATCAGTTGATCAGTTGAACATATATCAGCCACATTGGCATCTCATCCTACCAAGGGTTGCGATTGTCTAGTCTAAGGTAGATACGATATCATGGAAGAAACTGAAGGGACGGTGTGTTTGCACAGGCTCGTCTGAGCCTCTGGCTGCTTGTCAATGCGCTAAATGCCAAAATCTCATACGTTAGAGCATTCGTTGCTTACAAACGGCAGATCCTGCTCAAATATACATGTACATGTAAAATGTAAATAAAGGTTCAGACCAAAACTAGCCAGCATATGTCCATAAAAGTAGAGGTGCCACCACAGCCTAAGACTATGTAAATTATGCACGTTCTGACTAAAAGTCCATTATATTTTAAAGAAATCTAACAGACCCCGAGGTTATTAAACGTTTTTATGCTCAACTCGACTGATCACGAAATTTCAACTGCTCATAAAAACTAAAATAAAAGCAAATAAAGATTTTTTTTGCTTTAAGTCTCTAAGATGTTATATTCATCATGCTAATAAATGTTAAAATGCCAACAATTGTTTGCATCTAAACGTTTATGAGCAGGATCAATTTCGTGCGCAGCTGAGTTGATCACGAAAAAAAGGTTTATAGCCTCGGGGCAAGGACTATCAAAAGCATAAAAAAGTAGCAATAAAGCAAGTTTTTAAGCTCAGCTCTTCCTCGCGGTGCCATGGATTGGTCTGCATTATGTGGTTGTAGTACTTTCTTGCTTTTTAAGACTGGATGCGGGCGCATTCATGCAAGTTGGTAATATGTATTTGATTATTGCTGAATGCTTAATTAAAAAGAAACACGGTGATAATACATGTAAGTATTCATTCAAGTTGGTAATATGTACTTGACTATTGCTGAATGCTTAATTATAAAGAAAGACGGTGATAATAAGTATTCATGCAAGTTGGTTATATGTATTTTATTTTGCCTAATGCTTAATTAAAAAGAAACACGGTGATAATAAGTATTCATGCAAGTTGGTAATATGTATTTGATTATTGCTGAATGCTTAATTAAAAAAAAACAAGGTGATAATACATGTAAGTATTCATGCAAGTTGGTAATATGTACTTGATTATTGCTGAATGCTTAATTATAAAGAAACACGGTGATAATAAGTATTCATGCAAGTTGGTTATATGTATTTAATTTTGCCTAATGCTTAATTAAAAAGAAACACGGTGATAATAAGTATTCATGCAAGTTGGTAGTATGTATTTGATTATTGCTGAATGCTTAATTAAAAAGAAACACGGTGATAATAAGTATTCATGCAAGTTGGTAATATGTATTTGATTATTGCTGAATGCTTAATTATAAAGAAACACGGTGATAATAAGTATTCATGCAAGTTGGTAAAATGTATTTGATTATTGCTGAATGCCTAATTATAAAGAAACACGGTGATAATAAGTATTCATGCAAGTTGGTAATATGTATTTGATTATTGCTGAATGCTTAATTATAAAGAAACACGGTGATAATAAGTATTCATGCAAGTTGGTAATATGTATTTAATTATTGCTGAATGCTTAATTATAAAGAAACACGGTGATAATAAGTATTCATGCAAGTTGGTAATATGTATTTGATTATTGCTGAATGCTTAATTATAAAGAAACACGGTGATAATAAGTATTCATGCAAGTTGGTTATATGTATTTTATTTTGCCTAATGCTTAATTAAAAAGAAACACGGTGATAGTAAGTATTCATGCAAGTTGGTAGTATATATTTGATTATTGCTGAATGCTTAATTATAAAGAAACACGGTGATAATAAGTATTCATGCAAGTTGGTAAAATGTATTTGATTATTGCTGAATGCCTAATTATAAAGAAACACGGTGATAATAAGTATTCATGCAAGTTGGTAATATGTATTTGATTATTGCTGAATGCTTAATTATAAAGAAACACGGTGATAATAAGTATTCATGCAAGTTGGTAGTATGTATTTGATTATTGCTGAATGCTTAATTATAAAGAAACACGGTGATAATAAGTATTCATGCAAGTTGGTAAAATGTATTTGATTATTGCTGAATGCCTAATTATAAAGAAACACGGTTATAATAAGTATTCATGCAAGTTGGTAATATGTATTTGATTATTGCTGAATGCTTAATTATAAAGAAACACGGTGATAGTAAGTATTCATGCAAGTTGGTAGTATGTATTTGATTATTGCTGAATGCTTAATTATAAAGAAACACGGTGATAATAAGTATTCATGCAAGTTGGTAATATGTATTTGATTATTGCTGAATGCTTAATTATAAAGAAACACGGTGATAGTAAGTATTCATGCAAGTTGGTAGTATGTATTTGATTATTGCTGAATGCTTAATTATAAAGAAACACGGTGATAATAAGTATTCATGCAAGTTGGTAAAATGTATTTGATTATTGCTGAATGCCTAATTATAAAGAAACACGGTGATAATAAGTATTCATGCAAGTTGGTAATATGTATTTGATTATTGCTGAATGCCTAATTATAAAGAAACACGGTGATAATAAGTATTCATGCAAGTTGGTAATATGTATTTGATTTTGCCTAATGCTTAATTAAAAAGAAACACGGTGATGATAAGTATTCAAGCAAGTTGGTAGTATGTATTTGATTATTGCTGAATGCTTCATTAAAAAAGAAACACGGTGATAATAAGTGTCAATGATGGTAAATGTGTTCCGCGTATTGGCATTTAATACCGCCAAAAAACAAAGCGATCTCGATTTACGCTCTACAAATATAGCTATAACCCTTTATATTCTGATGTATTGTCCCATACATATCAAAAACAGCAAGTATGGAATTGTCCATTTTGTATTTTAAGGAGTTGCCGGTCACAATTCCGTTAACACAACGTATTTCTGTCCCTGAAGATTGTTTTTATCTCAGCAAACAGCGCAGACCCTGATGAAATGCCGCCTTATGCGGCATTTAATCTGGGTCTTCACTTTTTGCCATAGTACATGTTTACCGGTGCCCAGAATGAAAAGGCACCATTACTTACTTTTAAAGAGATGATGACTCGCATTATGCGACCAGTACCATTAATTAGTATATTGGCCTCAAAAACCTGTCTTCGGGGTTTGCGAACAACAAAGGCGCAGACCAGCCTGCGCCTCCGCGCAGTCTGATCACCGCCTTTGTTATCGCTAATTGGGAAGTATTATATCTAAACTTGCGACAAGTGAAATTTCAATTTTCTAGCTAGTCTCTGTAGCTGAGGAGACTGGCTTGAGTCTCGCTTTGTCGGAAACCTCGAAAACAGGTTGAGGTCCATGGCCCCAATGGCTAGACCGATGACCATGGAACTAGAGTTTTCAAGATGAATACATTAGGCTAAACCAAAGATGAAAATAAACTTATCTTACTTTTCAAGTCTGATCTTCAGATCC
Source organism: Loripinus fragilis (assembly GCA_964019695.1). Lineage (NCBI taxonomy): Eukaryota > Metazoa > Mollusca > Bivalvia > Lucinida > Lucinidae > Loripinus > Loripinus fragilis. The sequence continues at coordinate 42,467,566 of OZ026528.1, forward strand.
TCTATATCTATAAAATCACTTCTGGGCTTTTTTGGCAATTTGAAAATACTTAAACCTAAATATTAATTGGTAAATTCTGGGCCTAGGATTCCATTGGTTTCGTACCGTGCCTTGTGAAACACTCTCTTTGTGGGCAGTCACTACCTTAGAACAGTTTGTTCCTCACTCCAAAAGCTTACCAAGTTCCTTTTGTTTGGTTTTAAGATTTGTTGCAAAATAATACTAATAATAATAAATAAGGACAAAGAAAGCTATGCTCAGTGTGTGGAAATCCGCATGCTGCTCTTGGCTTTCGTAGACTATATATAAGTTTTTGTATTCTGGATAACTTTCATGAGTTTTGTCGAATGCCGATTTCTCTTTCACAATTTACTATGTCAAAAAAATAATCTCAATAATACCAACATAGTTTCAAACTCTTTGGACTCTGATAAGGCCCGACGATTTGTCGGGCCTCTTCAGCAGTCGGCTAGAGTCGCCGCTAAAAGTGTGTTTTTATGTGACGTGTTTGTATTTCTATATTATTATATAAGGTCGAACAGAAATTAATGAAGAGATAATAGATAATTGAGTGTTTTCAAGGTAGACTGCATAGAAATATGAAAAATAACTTTTATCAAAATCATTTGGAAATCAGATATTAGATTAAACGAAACATTTGGAAAATACATTAAACGGTTTAACGGGAGCCATAGTTAAAAAGCAAAACAGTTTGGTAATAAATGCCAAAAAGAGTTCAGAAAGTGTACAATTGATAGCTTTTCGTTGTTACAGTAAAACCTGTGTAAAACGGCCACTCTCAAAAAGACCAAAAATTGGTTTTCAGGACCAATTATCGCGTAATGCAGGTCAAAAGTATTGCAGAAGGGAGCATTCTGCAATACTTTCGATCTTCATTGAGCTACCATTTGTCATTAAGACCTTTTTTTCTATTTTAGTGGCCGTTTTACACAGGTTTTACTGTACTTTAATCCCCAACCGAAATCGAGGAATATAGCTTTAGTGTCGTCCATGCGTCCGTCTGTCTCTCCGTCTTTCAGCCGTTCGTACCATGACTGGGAACCTCTAACGATGTATCGTTTAGCTTATATTGCCATGTACCTACAGAGTAGCACTACAGTATCAAAATGTTGCCTTACATCCCTGACCCTTCTGGAGGAGCCGAGCTTTAGGTCAAATATTCATATTTTCTAAAATCTGTTTTCAACATTTTTCAAGATTTTGAATGCAGACAGATCAATGAACAAGATATATGAAACTTATACTACTTGACTTTAGTCTTGAGGTAGCTCAACGTGAGGGTTTCTTTAGCCCTTTTTTGTTTCATCATGGTCTGTTAATTTGATTAGATTGTTTCTCTGTGATGATGCATTGGATTAGTTAGGAAGCCTCCATGCGAGCTAAATGACTTGTGTGTTTTAACAACAACAGAATCTACGGCGAAATTTGGCGCCAGTAGAATGCATTTAAGCCTCCCGGTAGCTTAGACTGCTGTCAGTTCTAAGGCGGTGGTTCTGTTGTTGTAAATTTATGGTTTTATGTACCTTCTATTGTTTGTGAGGTTCTGTAATTGGTCTTTGTTTTGGTATGCGTTCCTTTATGTCCTTTCTAGTATCGCAATCATCTTGACGAGGAAGAGAGAACAGGTTGCTGTGCTCTTTGGATGTCTTGCTATTGTAAGTGTCCCGTGACTTTTCCTCACTGTGCCGTGGGTTGGTCTGCAGTGTGTGATTGTGGTATTTACTGATCATACTCACTTACTTTTTGGTCAGATTTATAATAATGGCCCAACCAGTAGACTTGACTATATTTTCATACACTATTAACGTATGCAAAAACACACAGTTTGTTCATAAGAAGAAAGGTATTACTAGTAGATGGGTTTTTTGCCCAAAAACTAAAGTTGCTTTCAACAATTCTAAGTGCTTAACAATAGCCTAAGTGTATAATTCTTGCATTTGCTTGACTTTTACCGTTCAAGCTATGCTAACAGAAAACTGCTACTAAAATAGATTATAACTTGAAAGTTAGTTATTTTGGAAAAAGATTGAGACTTTTGACAGAGAAATTAACATAGAGGATGAGCAAATAGATAAAAAAAAAAAAAAAAAAAAAAAAAAAAAAAAAAAAACATTTCTTTAATAGATGATCAGTATTACTACGACACACAACATATTAAAATATGTTTGGTATTTAGCTGCGCTAATATGCTAATATTTTATTCTTAAAAACGGTCTTCTGAAGTCGAAAATGTCTACACTTTGTATTTATCTATAATCTAACACTACAGTCAATGGTTAAATTGTTGGTTGATAAATCACTACACCTACTAGCGTGACGTCATTCGACCGTCAGTTTGATTTTTATGACGTCATCTATCACGAAAAACCTTGTTAGACTGCGTAACGTCGTTTTACAACTAAATGTAATGGAAGTCAAAGACGAAACTACGTCAAAACATGAATTTCAGTAAAAATAAAAAATAAGATTTACGGGGAATTTCTAATGCTCTAACATACTCTGTTCAATACGGCGGAATCTGCATAGAATCTGAAGGAAACGTTCATATTCTCAATCTTTTTTGTGTGTTTGAATCGAAATAGATTCGTCATTGCAGTGATTTGCTTCTTAATTTATCATTATCTGTCGGTCACTTTAACGACTGACCTCCAGCCAGAGATATATTAAGAAACATGTCACTGCGAGCGCGAATCTATTTATTAATTAAGCCTATTTTTCTGTTACTTGAATGTGTTAAATATATACGAAATTTTACACTTACTCTGCTGTTCTGATAAACTTATCAGAAAAATTGGTGAAATGTAACTTACATATTTTGGCTTAAACGGGTGTCAAATGACCCTGTTATGCATTCAAACCATTTTAGCCGGTTCATTGGAGCAATTAACAGAGATTCCAGCTCAAAAATAGTGTCATCGACACACTAAATCTGAGGTTAAATATATTCGCCCGTATCCAACGTAAGGTAAAGTTGGTATGTGCGTAGAGTGAAGATTCAAATCAGTCTGAACACCCACATAGATTGACTAGATTCTTAGTCTTATGCTTGAAAAAACGTTGGACCATTTGCTACCCAAAGACTCTGATCAGACTGCGCAAATGCACAGTCTGATCAGAGTCTTCGATAGGCGCACATGCCAACCTGTACCTTTTCATGGATACCGCCTCAAGAAGAATTTTAAAAGAGTTGATTTATTGACAGTATCTGTATTTCATTTTAATTTAGCGATGATTTTGCCTATCAATATTATTGATACGACTTATTTTTGGTCCACTTTCTGTAATCTTATACTGTTGAAATGATAGCTTTTCTTAAATCTTTAAATCTTTATAGAGATTATCGTATCAGTCAAAGATATGTGAACAACTTATAGAGCGCGTGGCCCAATATCGTTATTAAACTCATCCCTTTATCACAAGGATAGCCCTTGATTAGACGAACGCCACCAGAAAGATGACGATACAGTTTACTATTGCTACTTTGAAGTATAATGAGCAGAGTATTAGTTTTGAGTAATTGCAGGGCGACTAGACTAGCATTTACTTCAAATCATAAAACCCCCATTCCACTGGACGGCGATTCCGCTACGATTCGAAATTTTGGTCAAAATGACACGAATCGTAGCAGAAACGGCAAGAGCGCCGTAGAAGCTAGGTCGTAGTAGAAGCGTATCGGAATTTCAGATTCTATATAGAAAGGATACAAAAGCGCAACGAAAGCGTAGCTCCATCGCCTAGGTCGCAGCAAGGTCGCAGCTACATCGCCATCAGCGTAGACTAAGCGTAGCCAGATCTTCATTTTCGTAGTGGGATCGTAGCAGCAGCGTAACGGAAGCGTAGTAGAACCGTAGTGGAAGCGAACTGGAAGCGCTAGGTCCCCAAATCGTGTGGCTGTCTACGCTTCCGCGGCGATTTTGAATAATTTTAGAGTAAATCCTAAATCGCCATGAGCGTAGCGGAATCGCTGTCCAGTGGAATCGGGAAGGGGGGGGGACGTTTGAAACATGTTTTAGTCATATTGCTTGAAACGTAGCTCTGCAGTATGTTTGAGCAACCTAGGCAAATACGCTCTAGGCATATAGCATAGATATATGATGGCGTGAAACAGCCCTGGCTTTAATAAGTTTACAACTACTATTAATGCCAATAGAATGCAGTACTCAGAAAATGCTACATACACCAACTAACGAAACAAAATGCTTCGATTACCTGGTCGACTAGTATCGAGATTCCAATAACGCGACGTCTGATTGGATAACGTCTTTAATTTGCTATATACTGTCACAAACTCGACGTCATTACCTAACATCGTTTTTCATTCGCTGGCAAATGGTTTTATGCAGCTGGCAGCCACTGGCTGTAGGCGCATCATGATAAATGTTCAATGTCTTTTGAAGGAAAAACACTACTTGTGCATTAGAATGGGGATACATGTAACCATATTCAATTTTTACGGCGGCCAAAAGGCCGCCGTTCTAATATCGCTTTAGACCTACAATTTATGCAAATTTTCACCAATCAGAAGTATTCTTAAATTGTAATATTCATCACACCAGATAGAAAACAATGCCCTCATTGGTTAATACTCAGACTGACCACGCGATCTTATTATAGATGCAATTTAACTTGAAAATTTCCATGTAAATGGCCGAGAACCAGTCTGTGCACTAGTCCTAATAATGAACATTGATCATGAATATAGGTCAACTCCCGCTGTACAGCATTTCCAATTTGCTTTACTACCATTCTTTGCATGCCTTGCTTAATTGCACATAGTAAATAAGTGCAATATAAGATAACTCACTATATCCTAAAGGACTTTAACAGCATTATATAAAGCAAATCTTTGTATTTTTTATTCGAGCCATTATGGTTTCCCGTATCAAATGCGCGTTACACGATTATAGTCTGTTTCATAAATTTCGACAATATGCAGTGATTTTTTTACCTGCGCGTCCTGGGTCTCAGACGCATGCTTCTCACAAAGGACGCATGATTTTAAACCATGAGAGGCCTGCAGGATACATTAAAATTTTGGCGAAAAGTCTGCATTTAGTATTTGCAACTTTCGTTTTGAGTGTTTGTTTTTTTTAACTTGCGCATCGTGTCTTCAATAATATTGGTAAAAACCGGTACTGAAAAAAACTCCCCAACAGTATAGCGATCATTACTTCCCTTGGGAAACACGTGTTTTCAGATATGACCCGCTGCAGGGGAGTTTACCGGTAAAAGCCAGTACCGGACTACTGGTAAAAACCAGTGCCGATAAACCAGTACTGATCCAATACTACCAACCCGAAATGAAACATTTGAATAATGCGTTTTACCCGCAAGTTTAAACACCCTGCTTCGAGCAAATACCAATAGAATGGTTAAAGTATTACTGCAGGCTCATGAAGTACGGAGACTGGACTGTGCACAGATGATAAAAGAAAAATTAATATGGTATGTCCAAAGGCTCAAATGCAGTAACTTCCAGCACTACACTTGTAGGCATGCAGAGTTAGATGAACACAGGCTAATGACCTGGGCTCTAAAAAATATATGAAAACTGCGAGACAAAAGTCTGACTCTTGGCAAAAGATGATAATATGATTAAATTAAGGAAATATACTGTCTGCAACTGAACTCTTTATTAATAAGAAAGTCAGGTAGGTTTTTATATCTTTATTATTTTACTTGACAAAGTAAATTAAGTTTTATCTTTATTATAGTATAAATAAGTATGCCAGTGTTTTGCTTCCCAAATTGACTTCTATGAATGGCCGGATTCGTATGGATACACAAAATTTATAATTCAAAGTGGACGTCGTATGGGATGCAGAACTTCGAGTTTGGGATGCAAAGAATTTTGGCCCAGTGAGTTCCGGGACTCATAGAAACAAATTTGTAAAAAAATCACTGAATTAGGTCTAGTCTATTTCTAAAACAAATATTACAAGTGTATTTAATGCATTACATTATATACAAGGGCGTAAAATTCATCGCGAATTAGAGAGTAACCTCGGGGTTCAGGCGAGTAAATACGTGCAAAGCTTGCTCTGACCGGCAAATGCATGTTTTTACAAGGACAGTGTAGCTATCGGCAGAGTCTCTCTTTAATCAGACAACATGGTGCGTTATAAATAGACAGCCAAAAAGCCCACGTTATAATGTCTATTAATAGCGCTTAACAAGATACATCTTTGTGAAAAAAATGTATATTAAAAAAAGAGGTTATAATGGGGATGGATATTTAACGGTAAATAATGGCACATAATTTCCTACAATTTGAATGTGCCCGCAACCCACAATCCTACACTTGGACTCAGATCAACCTCCGCAGCTGTACATGTATCATCGTATTTTGCTATTTCCTTTAGGAAGATGACAAGCACAAGCTCTAGTTTCTTTAACTACATGTATGTCAGACGAACATGTATCATATAAGGCTAACTTCCCGGGGCTAACTTGCAAACAGCCAGCACCAAATTTCGGGCCACTATGGGCCCGCCAGCAAAACGCTTTTCGGGTGGTGTTTTTCTGGGAGGCCGAGAGTAGCCGGATTTTACGTGCTTACTGGGAGCTAGTCGATCAGTTTTTGAGTCTACATGTATTTATTCCCCGACCCCGACTATGGCGAGGTGCCACAGGAAATAGAAAGGTTATAGGAGTTAGTTCCACACAAAAGTGATTTGGTATATCAGTATTTTTCTGTAAATAGAGACATTCATAATATGTAAATAGAGTGGTGAAAGTGTAAACCATTTAAGACTTGAAAACTACTCCAAGTTGAGATCTGAGACGGGCAGAATCTAGCCTATGTGACAACAACAACAACAATATGGCATGTTTTTTCCGGGTTTTCAGTTTGTTTTAGTACATACATTTATCGTCAAAATCTCCCGTTTTCTTAAAAACATTAGGACTAATAACATTGTTCCCTAGCCTTTGCTGGTGAAGTGCCTAAAATTTGGAACGATTCAGATGCATATCGCTCAGCGAAAAGAGCACCATGCAAAAGAGAAACCAGAAATATAGCACAACTTCCAAATTCGCTGGTTTTAGACGGAACATCCTTTTCCAGCATGCAAAGACAGGGAGTATAAGGGGATTTCGACACTTAGTTGTGTTAAAATTGTAAGTATTTGAGAGCCGCCGAATATCTTTTTTTAAGATATTTCTTGTTTCATTTGGGCGGTATATCGTCTTATATCGGTCTTACGGTCTTACGGCGACGCGTCAGCTATCCCATAAATTTGTTGTTCATCTCATCTTATTTACAGCTTCTAGACAAGGTACTGTCAACGTTTAAATTTCATTCAAAATTAAATATTTCACTTGTCTTAAACTGGACATTTGGAACATGCGTAAACTAGCAAACAGCAGGTTTGGTAGTCTGATTTTTAGAGGGTTTTTTCGAAGTCTATTGTTTATGTTAAGAGGAATGGTTCTGTGTTTGTCATTTTATGTGGAGGAATCTGCGTTTGGTCCTGTTTTTTTTATACTGACAGAGTCTCTTGAGCTTGTCAGTCATCTTGCTGAGGAAGACAGAGATGGTTGCTTGGCGTTATTTGTTATCGCCACCAGATTTGAGTGGGTATTTGAAAAAAAAATATATATTTCTTATTTCTCAACCAAAACAATGCTGTGGTCTCAATGAGACGATTCTTTTGAGCACCCGAAGCACATGTTTAACCTGATGATTAAGAAAATAAATTGCTTACGCTAATTAACTGAGTATATGAACCTAGGTAGTTAACTTGTGTCTTGTCCTCTATGTATCATAGATATGCTGAATTCTGTGATTGTGGCATTTTCTTATCATATACCCACTTGCATTTTAGTTGAAATTTAAATTATTTGGATGATTATTTATTGGAAGGTCATCCTGACATTAATTTGACACTCGTGACTTGAATTATTCATCAATGATCAAAAAGACTATTTTCTTGGATCAGTGAATTTCTATATTGGTGATTTGTGCTAAACATTTAGAGGGTAATGATGGAATTACCTGAATTACAGGTCAGTGATCTTGTTGATCTTGTTGTTGTTGTTTATTTAATTGTAAATATGCTCCTAGTTACAAGTGTGTTCATGTATTATTAAATTTATTTACCGAGTTGAAGAATTTGAGCATTCTATCTCTTTTTCGTAAAGCGTTTAATAAATTCAATCTATATGGACACACATGTAAGATCTCATTAATCATATAACATTAACACGCTAGCGAACCACTGTATTCGAACGGCGCAGTCATCGCGTGGTGGTTGCAGTCGACGAGTGTACAAAATAGTGCACTCGTCGACTGCAACCACCACGCGATGACTGTGCTGTTCGAGATAAATGGTTCTCTATTTTGAAATTGCATTTTAGCATGAAGACATTAAGATTTTGTCATTATGTATGCACATGAGCTTGAAGTTCTGTCTTTATATCACTTCTAAAGCCAAAAGCTAATATTGTTATTACGGTACTAATTATACAAACCAACTTTATTGCATGTTGTTATCACTCCCAGGCGCGACATCATGTGATAATTTATTTTTCTTAATAAATCTAGGCTGTGTCCGATTTGGTTTCCTAGTTTGGATGGCTCGTAATATGCGATTTTGGTAGTAATCGTATCTGCGAATAGCCAAAGTTCAGGCGACCCTATGTATCCGCGTAGTCCCCTAATAGTATTTGCTGCGTGTATATCAAAGTATTAAAGCAGATAAATGCTCAAATACTAAATAATGTCTATAGTATCTTCACTAGATAGCTGCGTGTACATGCTTAAAGAGTAATGTTGCGAACAATGCGATCAAGAGCTGGTCCATCGATTGCTAATTTTGTAAATATATGGTTTAGATGATTTTAATGAGTTTCTGTATTATCTGATTTGGAGACTTCAAATGACTTTGCAAAACCCACTTTTTATAACTTATGGTTTTTACGAATGCACTAAACAGACATACTGAACTCTTCGGCTAATTCAGTAGATTAAAGCAAGGTTATCGATACCATAAACTTCGTAAAGCTTTTTTCTAAATTTTATTACAGACACTCAGAGTTGATTGTAAAATACAATATTTGTTTAAAAACTCGTCTGCTACAAGTCATATCAGAATCTGTATTATATGGTTTCTTCTCCTTATCTTTATTTCCTCCATTAAGAAGATTTACAAGTTGCATGTATAACATAATAAAGTACGAATAACGGATATACATACGTAGGTATAGAACTCTGCTAATGCTATTTGAAAATGAATATGAGCCACGGCATGAGATTTCCAACAATATGGCATTTTGACAAGTGTAGACTCAGACGAATCTGTGCAGCCTCCTATTAAGCTTAGAAACTCCAAATGACGTTCGGTCAGTAGCTTAATATACATATAATATTTAAGCGACAAGCGAAGGCTCTGATCAGACTGTGCGTATGCGCAGGCTGGTCTGAGCCTTTGCTGGTTGCGCATACCACATTGTTGGAAATCTCATGTCACGGCTCATACACATGTATGTACATTTGTTGTGTATTCATCAGTACAACATCAAATGCATTTGCTTAATGTCATTAAAAATGCATTTGCGTTTGTATTGAATCTATCTGTACTTATGTATCTCGAGTTCCATGTTTTGCTCATATATACATTCAGTATTGTTGGAAAGCCTAGTTTTAGTGATCAATTTAAAAAGAGACTTTAACATTAGAAAAGGGTGATAAACAACGTGGATATCATGCAACAGTCTGCATGCCTGGTTGTAAACCGATTCGCGGTTTATAGCTATGGTTTCATCTTTATTTGCACGACGGTGGATCAGGCCTCAATGACGGCCCTGACGTTAAGCTTCAATCCGCTGGTTGATGCCTGATGCTCGTCTTTGAATGGGCCACTGTAACTCAACTTGAGGTTTTCTTTAGCTCTGGCTATCTGCGAGTCCTGAGCCATTTTCTTTGTTTTATCATAGTGTTTTAATTTGATTAGGTTGTTTCTCTGTGATGATGCATTGTATTAGTTTGGAAGCCTCCATGCGAGCTCTACATTATTTGTGTTTTTACAACAACATAATGTAGGGCGAAGATTTGGCGCCAGTAAATGCATTTAATCCCCCCTTCCTGGTAGCTAAGGCTGCTGTTCGTTCTTAGGCGATGGTTCTGTTGTTGTTGGTTCATTGTTTTATTGACCTCCCATTGTTGGGGAGGGGGTTCTGTGATGGTTTTTGTTTTGACGTACACTAGTATACATGTATGTCCTACATGTATCTAGTTTTGCAATCATCTTGACGAGGAAAAGAGAGCTGATTGCTTTGCTCTTATTGTCTTTCTGGCGTCTTGTTACCGTAAATGTTCCGTGGCTCTTCCTTATGGTGCCTTGGGTTGGTCTGCAGTGTTTTATTTAATACTCACTTACTTTTTTATTCTTAATTGGGCCGATGTTAAAGACGAAGTTTACCATGTTGTAACGAGGATTACTGGGCAGAATCAGCGCATATGCACTGATAAAAAATGCGCCGGTGTCTCTCAGCGCACTCAAAAGTTGCTTTCAGCTAAAGTGCATAACATGCTACGTGCTGTCTTAAGCATAACCTATGTCACATAATCCCCAGGATATATTCAAATAGCATGTTAATCCATTGCGATCGGCTGTCTGAACTGAATATGTTAGCATATTAAACAGTAATGAGCAATCGAAATTGCCCACTGGTTATGTAAATTAATTCTGTTTATTTGTTTGGGAAGATTTTTCAATGTTTTGCACATGAGACATGCGTTGTTGTTTATATATCATTTAAAAACGACCCATAACGCTAGAAAACTTCTCTTCATATATATAAGCATGCTGGGCATGTAGACCCAGATCAGTCCACGAAAGAATGTAGGTCTGATTTGCACCTACATGCAGTACATTGCCTATTAAATATATCTGTGCATAGAATTATAAAGAAAAGTGACTTCAGGAAGTTTTCTGTCCTATTCTATGTGTGATTTTTCTCGTGGCTTTTTCTCGTGGTCTTACAATTTTCCTCTTTACATATAAAAAACAACATCTTATTGGTGCTAGTGTTTACTGTGAGTACATTGACCGTATACACAAAAATTATTTGGAATTATAAAATTGAAAAAAAAAATCACTTTTGAGAAGTCTTGAAATTATCATCACCAAAATTTCCAAGGCCATGTCGTCCCTGACGTCATAATCAACCTTAGTTCGCGTCATGTAGTAACTTGCATGTCATTACTATGTTAATTAGCGATACCAACGCAGGAACACACCTGAATCTTTATTGTTGTGCAGACCTGAGTGTTAAAGAACCTTAAATTCACATAATTGTAGCTTAGACAAATGAATCTTGATTCAACCAGAGGACATAAACGACGTGAAACACTCCGCTAACGCTGAGTTTACGATCCCTTGATATTAGGTTTAACTAACTAAGTTAAAGTCAACCTAGGATCAAGATTTGAATAAAGTAAAGGCTACATTCCAAAGGTTACACAAAGAGCTTAGGCTAGTGGTCTATCGGTTCCAAAGAATCTTTTGTAGTTTTTATCTAGTGTTTTATCCAGTGTGGTCATTTTGCTCATGTAACATGGACTCATGGATACACCATATGAAATTTGGCTTCAATCTGCCATCAAGGTAGCCAATCACGTGGTCATCATGATTGGGTTCACGGATTCCCTGAACCAGTCAAATCATTCATAACTTTCGTAATACTAAGTCAAGTCTCATGCGGATAAAGTGCAAAAACACCCTCATATTTTTCTGCACAAGACTGTGTCGAAGTTTCTCCTCGATTTGATGTAGTTACCCAGATTACCCCGACCAACTGGAGAAAAAAACGGAAAATTTTCTACGATATGGTACACACTTCAGTTGGTCATAGTAATCTGGAAAACTACAGCGCACCCAGGAGAATCTTTACACAGTTTTGTGCAGAAAAACATGAGGGTTTTATTTTTTGCACTTTACCGCATGAAATTCGACTTAGTATAACGAGGTTAAGAACGATTTTCCTTACCTGTGATGTCCGATTACTGGTTCGTAAAGTCTGTGAACCTAATCAGGGAGACCACATGATTGGCCACCTTGGCCATGTGGCTTCTGAGAAAAATATTTTGACGGTAGTCCAATATGAGCGACTGAAGCTGAGGAAGTGGCCCTTTTATTCTGGAGAATATTTGTTTAAGAGTTTTTGCCATAACAGCCATTCATTTTTGGGCATGTGACCTTGACTATATAGTCAATTTTAACTTGTTTCGTCTTGGTGTGTACCATATAATGTTTGACCTCTCTGGTACCTATTTATAGCCATTGCTTCATAAGATTGAGCATATTGAGTAAATTAAATGCATTTGGCTTCAACAGTTATCGTAAATCAACATTTTTTCACATGTAAATGCATTAGAAATCAAAATCAAATCTGAGCTTGTTTTAGTTGGTCAAGTGCAGCCTACATGTAGGGTCAACAAATGGGCTCACTTGGTAGGGCATACACCCCAAATGTTGGGTAAGAAGGTCCGTATGCCATTGGCATTGTGGTTCCAGATGATTTAAATTAAGTTTGGCGGCCATCCAGGTCATGTGACTAGACCAATTTGAACAAAGTAAGTAAGGATGCAAAGATCAGGAACCGATACAATCAAGAACCACATCTGACCCAGAATACCAATGGGAAAGTGACAAACTCACAACCAGACACCACAAACGAGAGCCAAGAGGGCGGCCCTTTCCCAGAAGTTGACCATAAGGCAAAAACAAACAGACGCACACAAAGGCATAATACACAAGACAGAAAAACATAAATGATCCACAAAAGAAGTACTTCATTCTTTTTCCCCTTGACCTATGGAATGTCCGCGTAAAATTTGAGTTGAATTAGCCCCATAATTCTAGGGAGATGCTTGAAAAAAATTTGCAACAGGGACGATCCTTATGTATACATCACCCTTTCTATGTAGCCTTCCACTCTGATGAGCTAAAATAGAGTATAATATATTAAATGTGCGTGCTGCTTCAGATGCAAGAGGTTACTGGTTGAATCCACATTGAAACCCATATTCGTTTGTCGTTCGTCATCTGCAATTCGCTTAAATGTCAACTCCTCTAATAAAACACTGTATTTATCATCGTTCTGTGTTTAAGTAACAATGGTTCCAGAACTGGCGTTGCTTAATTCATTGATCGTCAACCTACTACCGACTCCGTCATCAGGTAAAGCCATTTCTAATGCACTTCATTGGACTGTCCTTAACATCACACTGGTAAATGTATATGTCGATTTGCCGGTATTTACGCGTATTGTCGGTACTTCATAGACCGGATGTGGTAGATATTGGTGGTAATACTATATAGAAAACATGCCGTATGCCAAAGGACTTTAGACTTCAATCATTTTTAAGTATTCAGTATGTGCATGGCGATTTATGTAAGCATTTAGGAATAGATTCGAGTACCGATCAGGATGTGCATGCCGAATACTTAAAATGGTCTAATTCTATAGTCCTTTGGCATACGGCATGTTTCTCTATATAGTATTACCACCAATATCTACCACATCCGGTCTATGTAGTACCGGCAATACGCGTAAATACCGGCAAATCGACATATACATTTAACAGTGTGGTCATTTGTGGACGGTCGGAATGCACATCATTCAACACCGGCTGACTAGAGCAGTTAGTAAGACAAACATTTTACATTATAACGCAACCACGATGTGTTGCTAGAGAACATTGACGTTACACACCACTATTTTGTAAGCAATTATATCGGCGCTTCCTGTCTGTATCTGCGGCATGGTTCTACTCGCAGATATAACAGTTGTAATTTCGACCATTGTGTATTTATCGCAAATCACGCCAAAACGTTGGTGAGAAGAGCGGGACGCTTGAGAATTATTTTCGATTTTACATAGAAGGACATATTGGTGTTAACTGATAGTTCCAATCCTTGCTAATAACAAATTCACCTGCTTTGTGCGCATGACAGCATCGAACATCTGTAACTGAATAGAATGATTAAAGCAAATAAACTAGTTCATTAGCATATTTTAGCATACCTACACATCAATGACGTCACTGTCTGTGTTTTGCATTTTGTTTACTTGAGCTTTCTTGTTCAAATGAATTGACATGTCGAGTTATGTAAGTGCAGTTACTGATTTAATTTAGGTTTAAATTGTTTGTGCAATGGTAATCATTTTTAATAGTACTTATCTATTTAATGTTAAGTGTTTCTGATCCTTTGCGATACTATGTTCTGACAGTAAGTAGAGTACAGCTTGATGGTCTGGCGGCTTAATGATAGACGGCTTGATGGTTAGACGGTTTGATAATAGGCGGCTTGATGGTTAGACGGCTTGATGATAGGCGGCTTGATGAAAGGCGGCTTGATGGTTAGACGGCTTGATGATAGGGGGCTTGATGAAAGGCGGCTTGATGGTTAGACGGCTTGGTGATATGGGGCTTGATGAAAGGCGGCTTGATGGTTAGACGGCTTTTTATCTCCTTTTTATAGCTGGATTTATATGTTCTTGGAGATGATGCATTGATAAGTTAGGGATCTTTCATGCAAACCAAACATCTATGTGTCTTGATCCACATCTGAACTAAGGATGAGGTTGGTGCACCGTTAAACCGGTTTAAGCCCTCCAGTAAAATAGTTTTACTGACCGTTCCAAGGTGGTGCTTCTTTGTGAATCATTTATGTTATTTCTGTCTTGTTTTCTTATGATTTAATGCACGTCTGTTTGTTGATGCATTGTGGACACCTGCTGGGAAAGGGCTGACCTCTTGGCTCTCATTTGTGATGTCTAATTGTGACGTTTTGTCTTTCCAATTTGTATCCTGGGTCAGATGTGGTGCTTGATTGTATCGATTCCTGATAGTTGATCTCTTTCTTACTTACTTTGATGATAGGCGGCTTGATGATAGGCGGCTTGATGGTTAGACGGCTTGATGATAGGGGGCTTGATGAAAGGCGGCTTGATGGTTAGACGGCTTGTTATCTCCTTTTTATAGCTTGATTTATATGTACTTGGAGATGATGCATTGATGGCGACTCTAACTACTGAGCTATCCATACTGACAAGAAAAAGTTTTCAAAACCACACCTGACTTCTGAAAATGCCATACTCATTTTTTTTTATTTTAATGTTTACAAACAAACAAAAACAAACACAGTCATTAGATCTTGGCAGAACTATAATACATGTTAAACTGCCAACAATTGTGGCATTTAAGCTCGACCCCGTAAAAGTCTGGTTATTGCAATTGCACGTATGTATCGACAGATTGGCGGATCGTCGGCGGCCAATTTGATGAGACTACCGTATGCCAATACATTTTTACACTACCTCTCTTTGCACCCTTAAACTAGCATTTGTATAATGGACAGAGCGTGACCACCCAATGGCCGGTCATATGTGTATAAGGCCATAGGGCCAGTTCAGCAAATATGTTCAGGGTAAAATTGCGATTATTTTCTAATCCATCAGTTTAAACATGTGTTTTTGGTGCTCAAAAGAACCGTCTCATTGAGACGGTTCTTTTGAGTACCCACAACATATGTTTGGGTTGAGAAATAAGAAAAATAATTTTCAGTTACGCACTCTTATCTGGGGGCCTGATTAGGTTATTTGTACTTTGAAGTGCTGGCCATAAATTAGAATTGTCCGTAAATTAATGCCAATGCTCATTATAAAGATTTGCTTTTCCATTTCCATTTTCTAGTAGAATCTGTTGTGAACTGCAATTTGTTTGATTCTCCAGCGTGAATATGCAGACTGTTCCTAGCCAACATATATTTTCTTCTGTTTCCTTCCTGAAATCTAATAAGGGAAACATATAGGTATATTTGTGACATAAGCTCTAAACAGACAACAAACAGGAAAACGGAATGTTCAAGAAGGGCAAAGATTAACCTACGCAAACGCATCGAACAGGTTTGATTTCTATTCTCCATTTAATATTGCAAACTACCCCCATTAAGTCGACCCTAACTGAGGTTTAAGTTTTCTTTATTTTACAACTGTTTTTTTTCTTCGTTGGTATAATACACTTGACAGGCCATTTTCCACGTTTGGACTCATGCTAATCTTATTGATTCATGAATGTTAAATTAGTTTTTATCTTTAAACTATTTAGTGTTTCAATACAATGTTTGATAGACGATTGAACCTTAAACATAAGTTCAACATCATATCCTTTATGTATATCAACGAACCAAAGTTGAAATCTTGAACCTGAAATTGTACCCGTTCTATAGGTACCGCATCGCGACAAAACCTCTCTTAGGATCGTGAGATAAGGTAAAGCTCAATCGGGCCTGCTCAGCTACATAGACCTGTAAAATATAAGCATGTTTAGTCATGCACTTTCAAAAAAATGAAACAAAAACAAAAACGCTGATCCTTCTGTACGGATTCGCTGGCCGTTCTGTGTTTATGTTGTTTGCACGTAACAATGCCAGTTTTTCTCGTACCAGGATCCAACTAAGTACATGTGCAGCACTTACATTGTCACATTGCGAAAACATCTCGATATAAAATTTCGATACTATTACTTACTATAAGAACCATACAGCAATATGAGCCAGTGCATGTGATTTCCAACAATGTTACATTTTGACATGTTTAGACTCAGATGAGCCTCTGCAGCCTCCTTTTGAGCTTAAAAACTCGAAAATGTGTTCGTCAGTAGCTTAACAATCATAGAATACTCAGGCCACTAGCAAAGGCTCTGATCAGACTGCGCGTATGCGCAGGCTGATCTGAGGCTTTGCTGGTCGCACTTACCACATTGTTGGAAATCTCATGCACTGGCTCATATTGAATTTGTCATGTTAGTAAAACCTGTCATTTATTATAAAGAGTTGTTTCTCAATATGCCTTTTGAGACAGCAAGTATTGAATGCGCTGGAGATAATCCACGCGCTTTAGCGAGTGGATTATCTTACGTACAGGTTGACAAACATGGTGTAACTATTTTAGACCTCCTACATTAGTGTATACCTTGCACATCACGAGATGTTTCATGCTAAAGTTGGTAAGGGTGGTATAAAAACAGTGACATTATACAGTACAGCTCAGAAGATCATGACTTCCAAGCATTATGTGATCCTGGTCTTAACATGAATCATTAATGCGCCAATCACAATAGAAGTCGTCTATTTTTGTCGTCAGCAGCCTCTATGACAAACAATGTAGACCCAGAGCAGTCTGATCTGGGTCCACACTGTTTACTCCTATAGTTAAATTAGTCAGGAATGTAAGCATATGACTTCAGCAGATGCATTTTGTAAGCGCTTTAAAGATTAAGGTCATTGTGGAGACTGGGATGATTCATAAATGTAGCTTTCAACCAATATCTGCTGTCAGCATAGTTAGCCAGTATCTCTATCAGCGTAGTTAGCAGCCATATACATATACATGGAACCGTCTTTGAAAAACTTTGACAACTCTTTTTTCTTATGTCTATGGCCTTGATATTTGTAAGTCCGTAATCATCGTGGACTTTACTTATGTCATTGAATTGGGCGAGGGCTACAGGCGGGTATTCCTTGGTCAGATTGTATTGATTCCTGATCTTTTCCTCCTTTCTTACAATGGGTATATTATCTCAGTACTTTACACTGAGCTGTTCGAGATAAACAATAATTTTATACTAAAAAAACTAGTACCAAAACAGGGGACTTCACTATTTGAAATAGTTCTTTTCTTTTCCTAAGGCCTCTGTTTTGAAATGTTGTTGTTGTAGTTGTTGTTGTTGTTGTTGTTGTTGTTGTTGTTGTTGTTGTTGTTGTAGTTGTTGTTGTTGTTGTTGTTGTTGTTGTTGTTGTTGTTGTTGTTGTTGTTCATTCGAACCGGGCTATCGGAACACTCTGCTAAATGACCTCCTAGAGTTTCACCGTTTAGTAGTGTACCTTTCACAGTACATTTCTTACGTGACATTCTCAACGCCATGAACTATTTATTGGCACTGCTTATTCTACATGAGTCATCCTTCACGTTGATTAAACCGTGTTTACAGCTGGATGTCCAGACCCATCTACTCCATTAGTTGTGTATGTGACCAGCAAAGGTTCTGGTGAGTTTATGCTGATGCACAGGCTCATATGACCCTTCGCTGGTCGACATGTATGTAACAATGTCCATTTCCATTAGGAGTGATTGTAATGTATTAAGCCATGTAATGGAGATTGATTGGGAAATTTTATATAATCAGCATGTTACCAAAATAAACCAATGACCCTAGAAATGTGCCAAATTAAGACTAAGTGGTCAGACGTTTTGATACATACTTGTCCATTTTTAAACCCAAAGAGTAAAATCTTAATTACAAATATTATGAGACTGAACAATGCGGCACTTTAATGGCAACTCGTATGACAATTTTGGGATATACCCAGTATATTTATATTTCGGATGAGATAACTATTCAAATGTAGAATGACTTACATGTTTGTTCTTTGTGATCGAAATAAACCGTTCTATGAGACAAAGGAGCATGATTGTGTTCCGTTTAGTCGATTTTGACGCGTCCCTGTACACTTTGGTGTCGAGTCTCCATCTATATCTACTACGTTTCGTATATGCGAAACATTGGACATTGTCGTGGTACTGTGTGGGTACGCAGGCTGACCTTATTTTCGTTGTTAGCCAATGCAATAAAACATTATATGTGATCTGGCCCAGTGAACTCAGAAAAAAGTGACCAAGTACAAGTGACCAAATGACCTGAGCAGGTGAATATGATTTGTTCAAACCTATTGATTAATAAATCATAATAAAGCCAAATAGCCCGTACCTAGGAATTTGATATTTACCATCTAGGCAACAGCTTAGGCTCTGAATAGTCTGTGTATATATGCGCCGATCCTGAGGGAGGGAGCCAAATGAAGGGTTTCTTTCCGGATCCCCTGAACATTCACAAAAGTGCCAAGCCAGAATTCAATGAAGGGCTATTGAATGGCATTTCGCTGGCGGGTCGATGATGGCCCGATTATAGTGGTATTTGGATTATCTCCCACCTCATCAACTAGAAAAAAACTTGTAAAAGTTGGACCCTGTCTTACAAAATTTTCTGGATCCGCACATGGTGTAAGAGACTTCCCTGACACTCAATAAGTCCTGTAACCTTACTGAATACACACCCCAATAATTTGATGTTAAACTGAATTTCTGTTGTAATGAATTGAAATTCAGGCTAAACATGTACGTTTGTGCAAATGGTATCGACGTTGTAAATAATTTTGCTGTTATAAAGAGTGTCAGTATAAAGAGTTTTCACTGTAACTACTTTCAACGCGCACTTAACAGTGACATCACGCATACTATGCAAAAGTACTGTACAATGCAGGCCTATTTTATGAGGTGGCAAGCATGTTACTTTGTTGATGTTGTTTGTTAAAATGTCATTTTCAGCAGTTATTATGAATATATGAAAGCTTATGTACCACCATCATTGTCATCACCATAATCACCACCATCATCTTCTACAACAACAACAACAACAACAACAACAACAATAACAACCACTTATTCTTCTAGCTGCCTATGAGTTGCAACTCTTATGCAGCTACATGTAGAAGATATCTCCCTGTCAATTTTCACGAATGCTCTTAAATGACCTCTTTAATACACTGACCATGTAGTCATGAGAATGAACCATTGTCCTTAAAAGTACAGTACTTCTAACAATGTGTGAAGAATTTAATGCTCGATCATACTTTTTTAATTCTTAAGGCGTGACATTGCAAAAGACATTGTCAGACTATTTCCTCTACATGCTTTAGAATTTGACTTGGTGCTTACAAAAAGTCAGTGGTACGTGTTTGTTTGCTGTTGCGTGTAACATCACATTGGTGTCTGTAGACGCTCATGCTACATGTAACATTGTATATGTCAACTAGTCATGTCGTTATTCAACTTTTATGTCGCAATTATAAAGCAGTTCAAGTACGCTTTCATCTCTCTCTCTCTCTCTCTCTCTCTCTCTCTCTCTCTCTCTCTCTCAACGTCTTACTCTCCATTGTCAATATCAATCTGACCATTTACTCATTCTCAAGGGTCAAAATAATATAGTCATTTCAACTCTTTTTGTTGTTTTCCCATCCATTCAGCTACCCTGTGCAGCTGAATATCTAAGCGAAGATAACAAGATATACGCTCAATACTTAATATCATATCCAAGAAATAGTGTATGTTTCTATATATACTTAGAAAAAAAACAACAATTGAATGGTTTTGTTACATTTAAGAAAATAATTTCAAATAAAAGTATTGTTGCATATGATGCAGTTCAGCAAAATGAAAAATGAAAGTTACGGGTCATTGGTTACGATACAGTGTCGCGCCAAATGTAATAACCCTCTTTATGGAAAGTTCACAGGCAGCAAATTTTGTTTTATATTTATTTTGCTGAAAACTGAACCTGGCCATTGCTTGTTTTCTTATTCCGACCACAGAAATGTTTTCACATCAATTTATCAGCCATTGTACCTAATAGCGCTACAATTTCTTCAACGCAAATGTGCTGATATGGCATACCCAATCCAATATGACAACACATTGGCAGTAAAACATTGAAGACGGCCCTAAAAAGGTGTCATACTTTTGACTTAGAGCCTGGTTTTGGAGCCAATCATTATGGAATACGAACGTTAAAAATGGGTTTTACACATGTTTGAAGGTTGAGACTTTTCAGTATAGAGGGTTCAACCATTTGGAACTGTACTGCATTTTAATCATTGAAGCGTGGCTTTAATTAAACGTCTATTTGATTGCAGATATCTGGAATTCTGAATTGCACATATATTTAGTTTATTTTTATTGTATTGAATGTTAGGGATGTAATTGAATCTAAACATTCTGCATTTTTTTCTGAGTATATTAAAAAGCATAAGTACATTGTAAATACATGTATATATGTAAATTGTTTCAATCAAAAACGACTTCGACATCATCACTAACTCGTCGTTATATTCTTTGCTAGTCCGAGTTTTCTCTGACGTTTAAGTGGCTTTTCTTTATTTTGATATTTGCCACTACCAAGTGGCAAATATCAAAATATGGAAAAGCCACTTAAACATCAGATGAGGCTCGGATTAATTCTTTGCCAGCATCGTTGTCGTCCGTGCTGTACGAGTTGTTCGTTGACACGTACCACAAAATTACATTGGTGTTTCAATTATTTTTTCTTAGACGTGTTTTAAAGAAGTACGAACTTTTTGTCTTATGCTTCAAAAACTAAGTTAATATGATCAGGAATTTCCACAATCATATACTGCAGACCAACCTACGGCACCGGGAGGAAGAGCCACAAATCACTAACAGTCATAAGACATCAGGAACACAATAACAGCAAAGCATCCAACTCTCTCTTCCTCGTTAAGATGGTAGCAAATAAGATAAGATATTACGTTAAGATAAGTTGGTCTTCTTGCCCACTTAACATTTTTGATTTACCAGCACAAGAAACACATTCCCTCCTTGAGGGAGTGTAGGCTTCAGCAATGCTTATTTTGGCAACTCTTTATGTTGACTAAAACGCCAGCATATGATTTGTAGGACACAGCAGGATACCATCTTACCTTGCTTCCTAAGGTATTTGTCAAGAAGTGTTGAACAGTGTGGGGTAGGACAAACATACTGTCCGTCTCATTTAAAATTACCCTTACTGTATAAGTTTATACTCGTAATGTATTATCATACTTGTTCATTTTTACGAGCTGCAATGGCCTTCATTTTGTACTTGCAAGCCAATCGTGCTTTTTTACTTTGCATTATCGGTGGCTAAACACCTGCATCAATCATGTGCATATGTTCTTCCAGATTATAGATATTGGCCTTTTCAGCATGTTAAGATGACTACAGTAAAACCTGTGTAAAACGGCCACTCAAAACTAGACAAAATAAAAATCTGAATGAAAAATAGTAACTAAATAAAGATCAAAAGTATTTCAGAACGCTGCATTAATTTTGACCTGTATAAAGCGATAATTAGTCTAAAAAACAATTTGCGGTATTTTTGAGAGTGGCCGTTTTCCACAGGTTTTACTGTATTATCAAGTGGCTAGGGGCTTGAGAGTTTCACATTTTCAACTAACACTCTAGAGTTTATGACTCTTATGAAGCACTTACAAGAGTTAATAATCCTGAAATTAGACAGTTTGTTTCTAAACGTATCATTTATGACACACTTGTCTGTAATAATATATACTTGATATCCTTCACCAGGAAAACCTATGTGATCTGAAAAACGTGAACATGTCTCTTGACCCATATAAGCCTAGCGTCCCTTTGTGGGACCAGAACCAGATCAGACGCCGCAGAACGCGGCGCCTGATCAGGGTCCCCATCTTTGCTTAGACTATTCTATCAAAATTTGGATAAAAATGAAGAATAGCACCCAAGACCCCTAAAACTGGAAATCAGTTCGTTCGTCCAATTGATAACGGTGGGAAGATCCACTACGCTTTAATGGGTTAAACCTGCATGTACTACAAAAAATGTAGCATAACTTTACTTCCTGATTGTGTAATACAGTAAAACCTGTCTAAAACGGCCATTGAATTGCAGAATGCTTCAAGGCATAAAGCAATAATTGGTCTAGAGTGGCCGTTTTATACAGGTTTTAATGTATAGTACTTTGTGTCATAAGAAAGTGTTGCAACAATCTCATTGGCAGAGAAATCTGGTTGCTTTACTTTATTTGCTTGTTTTGTATTTATGTGTGGTGCTCCTATTATCTTTATTTGTGCTAACAGCTGGAAAATCAAGATTTGGACGGTCGTATATTTTAAGCCCCCACCCCCTCACCCCACTCCGGTGGCCTTGCTTAGTGCGTAAGGCGGTGATTCTGTCGTTGTTTATTCATTGTTTGTTGTTGCTCCCATTGGCTGTGGGTTTTGTTGTGTTGGGTTCTTGTTTATGGGGTGTTCCTTGATGTTATTTCTAATATAGCAATCATCATGCTGGGGAAGATTTACTTTATTGGCTGCTGCTTGCTTTACTTTATTGTGTTGCGGCTGTCTGTTTTCTGAGTTTCTTCCTCAAGGAACCATGAGTTGGTCTGTGATCTTTGACTGTGGTATTTTCAGGCCTTGAGGTTATAAAACTTGAGTTCATTCTCAAATTCAAAATAAAGCGCATTGATTGGCTGCTTGCGGACACGTGTCCGCAAGCAGCCAATCAATGCGATTTATTTTGAGTTTGAGACTGTACTCAAATTTTATAACCTGGATGTCTGGTCATACTTGACTTAATTTTGGAACATAAGTGCCTGTAATCAAAACTTTTGTAGAATACTATATTTTAGAACCTTTTTATATAAAAACGTGTCGATTTGGTTTTGAACCTCATTAACAAAGACAATTTTTGTCTCAAGTACCAGATGAATAAGGATAAATTCCCATGTTCTGTCAAATTGATAAAGTAACATATATAATTATGTAAAATATATCATAAGATACTATGTATGTCCAAAATGCTGTGAAAGGCAGTATCAAATTGAGTCTGAAAAGGTTATATATGATGGGTTTAGGTTTTTGTATTACTTATCTGAAGAACACTTCGTTTAATCCAGTCACTTATTTAACAGCTACCAAAAAGATATATATTTAGTGTACCCAGTTAACTGCTGCTCAAATTATAAAAACAAAGTCAGTAACACACGTTGGTACTTCTCGTAAAGTTTTGTTCAACTATTTTATAGGACTATTTACCAGACTAAGGCCAGCCATATTTGCCTTAATAGTTGATGTAAAAAAGATTTTACAATGCTCTTTCAGAATGTCGGATGGAAAAGTAAAATATTTAAAGTAAAAACTGCAGTCATAAAATCTTATACGTATTGGTAGTTTTAGCAAATAATGCTAAAAACCTGATGATATTTTCCACTATACAGAGTGTGACTATACCAAATTATAGCAAATCGTTATATGGATAAGATATTGTTATATACAATAAGAATGAGTTGCTAATATAACAGGTTATGGATTCAAGACGTATGCAAAATGTCAACTGTTCTGACAAAAATAGAATTGGAAGAACACTCTACTCAGAATAAACATTGTTATCGATGTGATTTAATTTTTTACACATTGTGAGCTAGCTTTCCTCCATGATTGTTATCAATATAGTTATTGTATTCAATATATGATTAATCTGTTTATGTATTTTGTAGCTTACACAATTGGTAATAGATCTTTCTAAGCTACTACTGTTTCGTCTAATCTGAGTTGCAGACAGTATGAAAAATGGTTTGTTTATATCATTTTATGTATTACCCAAACACATATAAATGTCAGAGAGATAAATGATATCTTTTAAGCATTTGAAGAACATGATTTGATTATTAAAATAAGTAGTTTCTATAAGTGATTTTTTTCATATTCGACAAAAACCCTCTTAATTGAAATAGCATTTTATGTGCTTTGAGTTCAAGTTTCTTCTTTTTCATCCCATGTGCTTTTGTAAACGTTTTATCTCACTTATAAATTGCATAAAATAACCGAACTATTCATTATTTTTCATATTATTGAGCCCTTAACTGGCAGTAAATTACACCCATTAGGAGTTTAAACTCATATAATACTAGTATTGCATTAAAACAATGTATTCTAAAGAAAGTAACATATGTAACAGCAATAAAATGTATTAAAATAAGTTGAAATTATACTGCTAGTCATTTACTTTCAATTACAAGGTAATATTGGTTTGCAAGAATAAGGAAAAATTTTGATATTTACGCTTCTTCTTAATCTTTATTTCCTCCATTAAGAGATTTACAAGAGAACATTCATACATATAAGATAACAACAAACATACAATGGTTAAGTATAAGGGCATGCAATAGAGATGTGCAGTTTTGCCTACAAAAAATGGTTTGGAAGAGAAAAAAAAATGTTGAGAGATAGCTATTTACAGGAAACGAGAATTATCGATCGAATGCCTTTCATATATACAAGAAACAGTTCTTGTATATAGATGTAAGGCGTTATTTCGTAGTATCTCGTGGATCACATTAACCGCTAACCGTGTTCATATCATTTATGTCATGAATTCACATCTTATTTGCATGCATTTATTTTGGAACAGTTAAATGTTAACCGTTCGTAGAACGGAAGCCCACAAACGAACACTTTGGTAAACAGTGCAGACCAAGATGAAATGCCGCACAAGCTGGCGCCTCATCAGGGCCTGCATTGTTTGCTAAGACAAAAACTCGAGCCTTAGAGAAAATAGTAATATATTCCCTTTGTGGAAACGGGAAACGGTAAACCGTGACCCCTCAATATGAACATTGAATCATTCTGACTTAAATAGGTACAAGCCTTTTTTACATTGGGCATTCCGATTATTAGTGTTCGCAAGTGTTACGACAACAGCTTCTGACAAATGCGAACGACTTTAATAAAAAGCTTTCTACCATTGCTCTGTCTAGGTTAGACAAATGGTAATATAGTAAACTCTGCAATAACAGTATAACGCCCAGTCCATAAAGAGCTTACGTGCATTTGGTGGGTTATGTAATGTGGTTTTGGAAAATCATAGTTTACGAACCCCCTCCTATGAGATCTTTTGGCAGTCCATGGTCTAGTGATTGTACAGCGCTAAATAACAGTTTATTTGGAATAAAGTAACGCATATAACTGCAATATCGAATGCATACGTTGTTTTAGCGCATATTGACTATTTGTTGCATTTAATTGATCGTTTTAAGACAATCAGCATGTGGATAAATAAGAATTATGTATAACTTTGTATTTGAAAAACAGGATTTTGATACGTTTTAGCGGAAGATATTTAACAAGGCTGTTGCACGGTAACGCTCCCACTGCCAGTTGGCCGACATGTGTCATTTGGCTTCGTATATAATGTTGTTTTAGAAAAACATAGTATACAATATTCCCCCTGGGGGAGGGGGTCTATTAGCAGCTCACGGTCTTTAATATGGACCTCGCCACGAGAAAACCTGTCTTCGGTGTGTCCAACCAAGCAAGACTTAAACCAGTCTGCTCAACTACAGATAGAGGACCTTACATGAGTGCTGATGTTTTATTGAATTTATTAAACGAGTTGATGAAAAGAGATAAAATGCGAGGCTTGCAAAGTATTTTATCTCTTTTTCGCAACGAGTTTAATAAATTCAATAATACATTAGCACGAATGTTAGATTCTATTTATCATATGACATTAAAATCTAATTTTTGCCGTAAAACGTTATAGTTTTGCCATTATGTACGCAACGTTGTTATGGACGTGATAACGTTTCCCGAAAATCGATAAACCACTAGTGGTTTACAGATTTTATTGCATGGCGTTATTTCACTCCCAGACGCGACGTCATATGATAAGCTAGGATATTGTAATGTTTGCATTAAGCAAGTGAACCTATTGCACTTTTCGGGGAGCAAGTAGCAAAGGGGCTAATCAGGTACCATTTCTCTCAGTATGGTTCACATTTGTATAAGGGGAAGAGGTAACCTGATACCATCAGCGTTCATAAAATACCTGTGTCATCAGTCTTTTATTTCAACTGTATTGATTAGCAAAAACGTCTATTAACACTGTATTTAGAACGCTTTTATCTTAACTTTTGGCACTATTCGTGACATATATTACACCCCCTCTGAGAATGGTCCCCGGCCTAATAGATAAAGCTTAAAACAACGGTAAAAGCGACTCAGTCACAGTAAGTAGATACTAAAATGAACATTATATGCACAGCCTAACCATGAACTGTATTGTTCCCTATCCAAGGAGTTTTACGTACATGTTGATAAAAGCGTATCAAAACATTGATCATATTTATTGGACGCCTCTGCATTTTAGAAGCGTCCGTCATTTTTACTTGCTATGGAATTGGCTTCTAAATTTGGCAATACTTATCTTGAAAGTGTAACGTCACTCCAGATGTGTGGCAAGTATTCAAACATGGCACGCGCAACTCTGACCTTAGCCGAATATACCAGCAATAATATTGGCATTCTGACTATAACAGTTTCAAGGGGGTCTTGAACCAGCTAGCACATTTGTTAAAATTCAAACGTCACTGAAAACAGCTACAAAAATCAAGCTACAAAAATAATGGACTCCGTACATTTGGAAAATATGCTGAACACAGGGATTAGAATGATTTTTTTTTATCATAAGTGTCTGTCTGTCTGTCTGTCTGTCTGTCTGTCTGTATGTATGTACGTATGTCTGTCTGTCTGTCTGTCTGTCTGTCTGTCTACTACTTAGAGAAAACGAGTCCCTGTCATCCACTGTCATTTTCTTTTTAAACTATGAACTTTTACTTTTTGCATAAAGATTAGGTAATTTATAATTGTAGTATATCTGCATACCCATAAGGGCCCAGACCTGTAAATGTTTTTTTTTTCATATACCTCCATTATCGCTTTTAAGTAAGTTGTGGTCCTCACAACTCTTAAATCACAATGGGCTGTCATAGAATTACACATTAGACCTAGTTCAATCCATAAACAAGAATAAGACACCCCACCCCGGTGACCACCATGTTTTACCACTTTTTGGCCCCTGAAGGTGGGCACTCTTCATGGGAGCAACATTTCATTGAAAAAAGCAAAATTCAAGGTCCTTGTTTTTAAGTCACACCCTTGAACTGAATCAACAAAAGCAGTAAAATTGTGTTTCAAAAACTGCCGCAAACATATACTCGTCTAATAAATATGATTTCCTTCCCGTATGATTATTATTGACCTATCATGAAACACATAACAATTTAAATATTGTGCTGAGTTTCCATTCACCTTTTGAGTCAAGAACTGTCCTTATCAGACTGAGTGTGTAATCATCTATAGTTTCAGGGGAAGCAACCTTTTAACATTTGGTCGCTTGGTCGCAATGTAGTGAATGAACACAATGTCACTTATGCCAGCACTGGGAATCATGTTTTACCTTTATTTTAGAAATTCGTGCTGTTACTTTTAGTTGGCCATCCTGAGCCTGAAAATAAAATTCTGTTGGCAATTTTGAGTACATTTTGGCATCCATGCTCAAAGTGTATCTTGATGTGTTTTAAGAAGGATAGGGGTGGATGCCAAGTCTGGAAATGCCCCAAAGTCCCAAAATTAGGTCAAAGGTCAACTGAGTGCAAATTCTTGTATATACGTCAGATTTTAGCGTTTTTATCAATTAGCTTTCCAAAGTTATGATTCAAAGTAATGCAAAATCTCTTTTGGAAACTACAGCCATACTATATAAACAAACAGCATCATCAAGGCATGATGTGTGTTTGGATCAAAGATCATTTAAGTACAAAATCGGTGAAAATTGTAGCAATATTTTATTTATATAGGGGTAAAATTCAAATTTTAAGTTCCCTTCTATCCTAATGTAAGATTTTTTATTGCTATCCTGCTAGGTGCGTGTCTATCATGTTTGGAAAGCAATTATTTACCAAGTTT
The DNA here is from genome assembly GCA_964019695.1 of Loripinus fragilis. Taxonomy (NCBI): domain Eukaryota; kingdom Metazoa; phylum Mollusca; class Bivalvia; order Lucinida; family Lucinidae; genus Loripinus; species Loripinus fragilis. The sequence goes on from OZ026528.1 coordinate 42,495,993, forward strand.
CCCGCTGTCAAATACTCATAATAGGCATGTAAAGTACGTTACTGTATAAAATCAATTTAAATGTAATACAACTAAGAATAACCATTTCATTTTAAAGAATTTTTTTTTGCTTAATGCTTTGTATGAATACGTCATTTTATGCAATTATCTATCCTTTTATACATAAGATGTTTTTTAGTTGTTACTTACGTTACATTTTACCATCTGAAATTGAGTCATTTCTCAAAGGTATATGTTCCTAGCTCCAACTTATATGAGGACTTGGCCATGATCTCATGCTTATTTGACTAAAATAGATTTCTTTTCTCATTTCACACATTTGTTGTGTTTGTTCCCATCTATGAGTAATTGTAAAACACTTTTTACAAGGCCACTACCTGCTAGTTCCATATACTAAGCATAGCTTCATGAAAAGACAAAGACCAAGCCTCCTTTCATAAAACATCAGGCTTGTTGAAACTATGATAGAATATGGTAAAGACCATATACTAGAAGGAATATATCCTCACATCGGTGTTGAAACTATGATAGAATATGGTAAATACCATATACTATAAGGAATATATCCTCACATCGGACTTCACGTCTGCCTGTTAGCAGATGGTAACATACATAACATAAAACTAATATACAGGTACATTTCAAATAATGACCATCTAGTGAAACATCGTTAACTTTTTGTGGGGTATATCATGGAAATAGCCCTGGCATTAAGGGTAATCCTCCCTATAACTTTAAACATTTAATTGTATGGGTGTCCTTTCATTTGCACATATTAATGAAATGATGTGGATTCAAAAGCAGCATTTCTTTGAAATCAGGCTGCTTGTGTAAATGTATTTATCTATATATAGAAGCAGTATAGATATGATATTAAGGTTAAACTCTAATTTTAAGATACCATAAAATATATATCTCTGTCCTTCACAGTGAAACTTTTTATACATTGTAATTGTTCCAGTGTCGATAAATGTAATTCTAAGTATCATTTTTAAACATATTATGCTTATTATTTTTTGCAATGATGATAGAGATCAAATGCTACGAGGTAATTGACATGTGTTTCTTTATGTTATTCGTTTTAACTTTAAAATGCCAATGCAAGTTTTATTCCTAATTAAATTTCTCCAAAACAGATTTCTGGTGACTTCTTGGGAACACAGGCATTCAGCATATTGGAGCACCTGATGATTTGATTGTGTTCATAGTTTCCATCATTTTGGGGTCATTTCTTAGTATTTAGAGTAAATGTGTCCTATATGTACATTTACTAGCATAATCCATTGGTTTAACATCTCTGATTTGCTTGATGTATATATGATCCTAAGGTAGTTTACTCGCCTGTTCTAGTGTAGAATCTATCTGTTAACCATGACAATTTGCTAAGACAGGGATTGATTGCATAAAGGGTAGATGACTAACATTAATGTATACATCTATTGCTCGTAGATACAAGTGCAATATATCAGATTGGATAGCACTTGTAACTGGTAACATACTCCAAATGTGTAGTTTTAATATGGCATAACTCTTGAAATAAAACCGAACTACTTTCCTTTCACTATATACAAGACAGTCCTCAAACAGTGTTAGTCTTCACAAATATCTACAAGGATATAGGTACAAGAGTGAGCAAGTTTATGCTTAAAATGCTTTCTGCAAGCTGTTGTCAGCAATGTTGTTCACATTTTAGATGGTTTTGCATATATATTTAAGACTATCACAATGAGCCTAATTTAGTAAACCTTTTAAAACCAACAAACAGGCCATAACTCACTTTTCATAGGACATATATAAAACATGTACTAGGGTTACAAATAGCTCAACAAAATGAAATACAGTATAAACAAAACTAAATACAAACTACCTTGTGAATAAGAAAAGCAGAGAAGTCAGCTGCGTGTAACCCTACTTTTTCAACATATAGTTTAATCTGTGAGTTTCAGAGATGCAAACCATATTTGGGAGTCATGTTTTTGTTTTGTGCTTAAGAATAAAACCGTTAACTGATATTTAATTTAAAGTATCACTGACGTTCGAATGATTTGTTGTTTATGTTGTTTATGTTACCATGAAATATGTTAAGATGTTTTACAAGACTGCTACGTGGCTCAGGTAACCTCGCCTCAACCAACCTTAGTCTAAGATAATTAACAAGCAGAACAGTTTCTATCAGAATTGCTGCAGAATATAATAAGATAATCATCATTACAATATGATATGAAATCTAATCCAACAAAACATAGAAGATTTTAATGGGGACAGATGATAAATTAATTTTATAATGTAATTGTCAACGGTGAAAAGTGGAAATTAAAAAAATTCAGCATACAAGGAAAATCTTTAATACTAGATCTATATAACATCCTATATTTGGACATAAACCATGCTGGTTCTGTACGACGATGTTATATTTGCAATCTTCAAAAACCTACACCTGCTATAGAAGACACTCATCACTACCCCTGCCTTAATTTCTGCCTGGTACTAGATGTATGAAATATTGCTATGCTATTTTAAGTAAATAATTGATATTAAGTCAATATTTAAATCATGATGTAGATATGTCAACATTTAAATCATGATGTATGATATTTAAATCGTAATGTACCATTGGTAGAAATATGAAAACTGCAATATGAATGTAAAGAACAAAGCAAATTACAAAAAGTAATTGAGTAATGCCACATTCACATATTGCAGACCAACCTATAGCACTCTTTTAAATTAAGTCTTATATAGAATAAAATGTATGTAGTATATGTAAGCGTATTGTGAAGAGCAGACCCAAATTTTATATAAGCCTAACAACAATTTACTACCTTTATCCGTTTATGTAAGGCACCT